>CM070697.1:26521994-27721994 GCA_036346265.1 Melocanna baccifera | reverse complement strand
ATACTTGTGGTAGCTGCATGCACGTAGAAAGATTTATAGTTAAGTTTGTTTGTTGAGTTAGTGGACCACTTGTTGAAGAACGTGGCGTGAGTTCGGGTGGGGCTGTTAGCCTGGCAATTTCATGTATCTCTTCAGCGATAACTCCACCGAGAACTCCGTGTTTCTGGACAAATTTTCACTGAGCCGAAAACTTTTTTGTGGCATTTTTTACACCAGCATTCAGCTTCCTTCTAGGTAGCTGCGGCCATTCCAAAATGGAGACCTACAGTGTTCGATCATCAAACTAGCAGCTTGCTGATCATTAATCTGGATGACGTTTTTCCTTCCCCGTGTCGATCTACTTATATCCTCAAGTTTTGCTTTAGATCGATGCTCAAGTCTGCACGCTGCACTCTGCAGCATACCGTAGAATTCAGAGTCTGTATTATGTTCTGATTTAAATGTTCAGCTTAGTGCCCAACATCGATGCGAGGATCAAGCGTTGGATTTTCAAATTAGTAGTCATGACTAATAACAAATTCATCTTCTGGGAAACACCTTCCACTCGGGATGCAAATATATATTAATGTTATCAATGTCAGGTTTAGAGATGACAAATGATCTATCAAGTATTCATGTTAGTATAACAATGCGCTTTGTTGGGCATTCTCATCATAAATGTGTTATTCTGTGTCATTCGTTGTCATTAGTGATTGTTCTTCTTGAAGGAAATGCTACTGAAACGAGCATTAGATAGTTTCTGTCTGATCACTAGCAAAAGCTCCGTTTGGCATGTGCTACTGAAACGAGAATCCATCGCCTGTTACACTGAATGACGTTAGAAATGCTTTGTAAGTTCCCTTTTAACAGTGGGCATTTGGTGGCAATACAATGTTTGCGCTGATACTTGACATGATTATCAAGGGTCGGAAACAAGAATCTCCAATAGGTGTTATTCACAACCAAGTTCATTTCAGCAGCAAAAGAATCGGAATATATGATTAACTAGGAAATGCTTATCAAAACTTGACGGTTGCTGCATGAATTATGCAAATCTTTCTGTCTAAGATCCTCTCAACATCGGTTGTTAAAGACGTTACGTGCCAATTAACATCAGTTGTTGAGGATGACGAGTGTGAGCTCGACGCATTCGTCTTTAACAAAACAACACCTTTTCCAATAATAGTAATAATTTATGGATTGATGCATGCCTTGATTCTGTTGGTGATGATGGGCCAGAAATTATAGGCCTGGCCCAGTTTGGTTCACAGCAGTAGCTGGGAGAAATGGTTGGCTTCACGTCGAACCGTGCAGCTGCGTGGTGAGTACAACGCCAACTATTCTTTCGCCT
This sequence comes from Melocanna baccifera, assembly GCA_036346265.1. Taxonomy (NCBI): domain Eukaryota; kingdom Viridiplantae; phylum Streptophyta; class Magnoliopsida; order Poales; family Poaceae; genus Melocanna; species Melocanna baccifera. The sequence continues at coordinate 27,720,664 of CM070697.1, read as the reverse complement.
TTTATTTAAGAGTGTTGAGAAACCTCGCTGGCGACCAGTCCGAGCGATTTCTCTGCTTAAAATAAGAACGAATCAATCACAGAAAACGATAAAATAATAGATTGAACACAGAGAGAGAGGTAAAGAGAACTCCTGATCTTTCTTTATTGCTTTCAATTGCATTGGGTACAAATTTAGCCCTATGTCTCTCTATTTATAGGGGGTGGTGAGGTGCCCACTAGGGATAAGGACTTTTAAATCAAGAGTCCTGGTTTCCCAACACTCCCCCTTGGACACTCACCCGACATACTCATGCCTCATTAAAATTCCATAAAAATCCAGTGGAAAAAATTTAGAGAAAGAGTACATGATGCATGTTATGTTGCGATGCACAAATTGCCTCATTAAAAACCTTGCTTGAGAAACTTTAGAAAAACTCGTCAAGAGAAAAAGAGTACAATTCACTCTATTTCATTTGGTCTTCAGGACTTAGTTCTGTTGGGTACTTAATCTTCATGATTAAGATTTGCTAACGGGCTTGAGAGAATTCTCCCCCTGAATTTTGCACTTCTCTAAATCTCATCATTCCAATCCCTCGCACATACCTTTCAAAGCTAGATGCGGGGAGTGACTTTGTGAATAAATCTGTTAGATTTTCATAAGACTTAGTATGTAGTACTTTAATCTCGTCCATCTTTTGCAATTCATGAGCATAGAATAACTTAGAGTTGATATACTTTGTGAGATGACTCTTCACATAGCCCGCTTGTACTTGTGTAACGTAAGCGACATTATCTTCATAGATAATTGTGGGGGTTTGCATAATATTTATCCTACATGACTGCTGGATGTGGTGAACCATTCGGCGTAGCCAAGCGCATTCACGTGCGACTTCATACAGCGCTATTATTTCTGAGTGGTTCGTCGAGGTCGCTACAAGGCTTTGCTTAAATGATTTTCAGGAAATTGCAGTTCCACCACACAGGAATAAATAGCATGTTTGTGACTTTGCGGTATGCAGGTCAGACAGGTACCCAGCATCTGCATAGCCAATCAAGTTTAGATCATGATTCTTTCTGTAGAACAATTCAAGGTCTTTACTTCCTTGGAGGTATCGGAAGATGTCCTTATGCCCTGCCAATGCCTTTTCGTGGGTTCTGCACTGTACCTTGCTAAGAGGTTCACGGTAAATGCGATGTCCAGTCTAGTGTAGTTTGCTAAGTACATGAGTGCTCCCACTGCACTCAAGTATGGGAATTCTGGTCTTAGAACTTCCTCCCCCTCTTCCCTAGGTCAGAAAAGATCTTTTTCTTGTTGTAAAGATCTCCTGATCATTGGTACTTTTGATGGGAATACTTTCTCAAAACCAAACCTTTCTAGCACCTTCTGGGTGTAGGTCGACTGGTGTATCAAGACTCCTTCAGGGACATGCTCGAGCTGCAGGCCTAAACAAAACTTGATCTTGCCTAAATCTTTCATTTCAAATTCTGACTCGAAGCAGGAGATTGCTTCTTTTATATCTTCCACTGTCCCAATGATATTCAGATCATCTACGTACACTGAGATTATACAGAATCCATCTTGAGATCGCCGTGTAAACACACAAGGACAGTCTTCATTGTTCGTGTAGCCTTTCTTGCAGAGAAAGTCGCTTAAGCGATTATACCACATTCTACCAGATTGCTTCAGTCCATACAGAGACTTTCTAAGCTTCACACTGTACAGATTTCTATTTGCTCTGTTTTGGTTCGGGAGAGGAATTCCTTCAAGGACTTTCATATAAATCTCCGAATCTAAGTTACAACAAAGGTATGCAGTCACAACATCCATCAATTTCATTTCTAAATTCAAGTTCGCTGTCATTGAGATCAAGTATCTAAAGGTAATTCCACTCATGACTGGGGAGTAGGTTTCTTCATAATCAACTCCAGGACGTTGAGTGAAACCTTGTGCTACCAGCCATACTTTGTATTTCACCACTTCGTTTCATTCATTTCTCTTTCGAACAAATACCCACTTGTGCCCTACGGGGTGCACATGGGGATGTGTGCGATATATGGGCCCAAACACCTCTCTTTTATTCAGAGATAGCAATTCGATTGCTATTGCCTTCTTCCAATCTTCCCAATCTGATCTTTTCTTACATTTAGCGAGCGATACAGGCTCGAGATCAAGATTAATAATTGTGGTAATTTTCTTTACGAAGTAGATATCCACATTGGCTGTTGTCATGTTCAGGGACTCTCCCGTGTGCACATAATTTCTAGCTATTTCTTCATGAGTTGCTTCTTCTGGAGCATCACCTTGCGCATTGCTTCTTTCAATTGCGGTGGCAAGTCCCTTTAGTTTTTCGGCTCTGATGTGTGCGCACACATCCATGCCGATGGGGATATTCAGATCCGATATGTCCTTTTCTGAAGGTGTCATACTCATACCAGGTCTCAACTGGCTCCCCTTCTCATTCTGGGGGATTTCGGTGATCAGCTGTGATAAGTCTTTCTTATCCTTTTTCGCTAGGCGTCCCCGGTTACTTTGGATTCAAGGAGCCGGAGTTCTCGTCCTTTTATTCTGAGGCCTCTGAATGGGATTAGGGACACCTTCAATTCTCTTTGGTATTTCAACCCTCTCCGGTGCATTGCGTGCAGGCACATGCGACTTAGTCACGCTCTTCAAATCACTAAAGTGATCAGGCAGTTGATTTGCTAATACTTACAAATCGATGATCTTCTAGACCACTTTTTCAGTTTCACTAGTGCGCGGGTCATGTGCAGGAATTCCTGTGGCTTCCCACGTAATTTCCCGATATTTTTCATCAAATGGTTGATTTCCTCCCCCTAATGTCGGGAAATTATCCTCATCAAAAATGTAGTAAGCGAAACGGGCGGTATGCAAATCTTCTGACATGAGTTCCAAATACCTGATTATGAATGCAGTCTCATAACCAACGTATATCCCAGTTTTACAGAGAAGGCCCATTGCAGTTCGCTGCGGAGGTGGTATAGGTACATAAATCTTGCATCCAAACCTCCTGAGATGATAAATTTTCGTTGGTGACCCTTGCGCTAGTTGCATAGGTGAATGGATGTTGTAGGCCGAAGGTCTAAAGTTAATGAGATTCACTGCATGTAGGACTGCGTGTCCCCAACATGTAGCTGGCAAATTACAATTCTGCCAAAGGGGTTGGGCAATAAATTTAATTCTCTTGATTAAAGCCTCTGTCAAACCATTCTAGGAATGGATATGCGGTACCGAATGCTCAACTGCAATCCCCATCGCCATGCAATAATCATCAAATGCCTTTGAAGTAAATTCTCCGTCATTGTCCATTCTGATGGACTTGATGCGATGATCAGGGAATATATTTCTGATGCAAATGATCTGTGAGATCAATTTGGTGAAAACATGATTTCTTGTGAATAATAGACCCACATATGACCACTTCGAGGAAGCATCAATGAGCACCATGAAATACCTAAATGGCCCTGAGATGGGCTGAATGGGACCGCAAATGTCTCTCTGGATGCGTTCCAAGAATACAGGGACTTCATTCTTCACTTTCAGAGTGGAGGGTCTAGTAATTAATTTCCCGGTTGTACATGCAGGGCACACAAAATCTTCATGATTCGGAAAATTCTTCACATTAATATTATGCCCGTGAGAATTGTTAATTATATTTCTCATCATCCTAAGACCTGTGTGGTCTAATCTGTCATGCCAAAGACAGAATAGTTCAGAGCTTCTAAATACTGTCTTCAGAACAGTTACGCTGCAGTCGCCTTAATGTTGGTATAATATAGCCCAATTTCTAGTGAAGGAAGTTTTTCTAATACCCTTTTGTCATTCTCTTCGCACTTCGTGATGGGCAGGTATTCTTTACCGTACTCTTCTTCAGTCTCAACGTGGAAACCATTGGCGCGAATATCTTTGAAACTTAGGAGAGTTCTAGTCGATTCTGGGTACAATAAGACTTATTTAATAACCAAAGTTGTGCCCATTAGAAGTATAATTGTGGCTCTTCTGGAACCAATTATACATGCATCGCTTCCGGCGATTGTCATAAGGCTGCCAGTGCTCTTACGAATCGATTGAAAATACTTAGTCTCTCTTAAAATGGTATCCGTAGTACCACTGACGGCAAGGCATACTTCCTCCATAGGGCGCCACACGTGCTCTAATATAAGGTATTTTATTAATATGTATTAGAATACATACAGCACATAAATAAAACACACAAATATTAGAACATATCATACCATTGTAAACTGAATAAATGAATGAATTACTCCAAAATCATCCAACAATTACGAGAAAATAAAATTAAAGTACCATCTATGTAAGTTATAACTTGTCCATTTATCGTAAAATAAATGACAATTAACGTCTTATACATTCTGTGCATCAGACAGAATCAACTAGAAAATCATTCACTTCTTCGGCTATCTTTTTAGGAGTAATGTTCTCTTCGAGAGAAATCACGGAGGTGGCTGCCTCTAAGTCGTAAAGGGGTGCTGCTGCCGAAATGGACTCAACCTCCATCAAATCAAGCAGCTGCTCAAGATGCTCCCTCTCAACCGCTGCAAAGTGAGCTTCAGGCTGCCCTTTGCCATTCTTCTTCTGGGCTTGGTGGGCATCAATGACATGTTGCGGCGCTTTACAGATCCGCAACCAATGCCCCACTTGCCACACTTGTAGCAACCTTGGTTCTGCTTACCATAGATTTTGCCATTCTCCTTAGCCTTTTGTCACTTGGAGCATCTGACTAGCCATTCTGGGCAACGGTCTTACCCTTCTTTCCCCTTTTCTTCATCAAGGGATTTCGCACCTTGTAACTCTCAGTGTTGGCTTCACGGCCAGCGGAGCTGCCTAGTGGCTGAGTGACGTAATTCTTGCGGAGAAGTTCGTCCTGAGCCTCCGCAACCTACATCATATCAATCAACTCGGCGTACTCCTTGTAGCCGTCTTGACGATAGTTGCGGGCGGACTGTACAGCATTGGGGTGAAAGGTGGACAGGGCCTTCTCAATCTTCTGCTCATCTGTGATCTGCTTGCCACAGAGTTGAAGATTGGTGCAAATCCTGTGCAAAGCAGAATTGTACTCCCCGACCGTCTTAAAGTCGGCAAACCTCAGTCCGATCCACTCCTTCTCTGCCAGAGGAAGAATGGTGTACTTTAGCCTCTCAAACCGCTTTTTGAGTGCGGCCCAGAGTGTTAACGCGCTTTTCTCCACCATATACTCATTCTTAAGAGTAATGCAGAGATGGTGCCTGAGAAAATGAAGTGTCTGGTCATTCTCCTCAGGTGTGGGTTTGGCGTCATACTGTGCGCCAAATCCTGATAGCCGCGCGGAGCTTCTTGGCTACAAGTACTATCTCGACATCAGATACCCACGTCAGATAGTTCTTGACATGCTGGGCGAGCTCCTCGAACTCCCGGTTCGTGATGCCAGTCATCTACATGTGATGAATGGAATAAGTTTACTTCAAGTAAACATGCATGGAATTATTTACTACAGGTAAATAAATAGTACAGAAGGTTCTCGAAATGTTTCATAATTTTCTATATATTTTTCATAATTTTACTTCTAATTTCAGTAATTAAAAGCAATTTAAACAATTATAATTAACCAAAATAGTAAATAAATACAGAAAATATATAAAACAATAATGGCATAAATAAATAAGCTAATGCTGAAAATAATTCAAAATTCGGATTCCTGATGCCCTTTTATGCTAGGAAATGAATTTTCAGCAAATTCTGCATTTTTTGGGGGTCTATACGCAAATTTTCAGTTCTGAGAAAATTTTGCGTAATTTTCAATATCTCAGAGGGGCCTTTAGAGAGAGAAAAATAGCTATTTTTCTCCCTTTTTTCTCTTTTTTTTCTTCTTCGGCCCATGGCCTCCTGGCCCGTTGACCACGTCCTTCCGGCCCAAGGCCCGCGTCAGCCAACACAAAGCCACGGGGTACGGTTTCACCTACCCCTGTTCACAAGGCGACGGCGCACTACGCGCACGGGGCGGCTGAGTCGGCGAGGGCCAGCGGCTGCCGGTCTAGCCTACCTCGGGAGAACGGAGGCGGCGCGGCTGCCAGCGGTGAGCGGAGGTGGCCGGCATGCGGGCGGCCGACGGGCGGCTCGGCTGCGGGCAGCGGCGGGGCGGCGAGCGGCGGCGGATGGCTCGGCTGCGGCGGCGGCGGCGGGCGAGTGATAGCTGCCGATGGCGCTAGTTGTGGACCAAGCCAAGCGGCAACGCGCTCGAGCGGAGCCGACAGCGCGTGCGGGCGCAGAGTCGGCGGAGGTGGCAGCCGGGCGCAAAACCCGAGGCTCGGCGGCTCGCATTGCTTCGGGTGCGCGTCGCGAGAGCAACGAACCGGGCGGCACCATGCGGGGCGGAGTGGTCGGCGGTTGGGGTCGCGCGTGCGGGCACGGGAGCCGAGCGGTGCTACAGGCACTTCGGCCGGCTGCTGGCCGGTGGCCGGTGGCGCGCATGCGGGCGCGACGGCACCTCGAACTCCACGGCTGGCTGCTGGTCAGCGGAGCGCGTGTAGGCGCGGCGGCGGCGCCTGATCTCCCCCTTTTTCCATATATTTTTCTGATCTACAGTGCAATCAACATCTACCCCATGAATAAATCTACCGATCGACATTGTGCCGGCGACTTCAGATCTGCTCGTGGTAGATTGGGGCGGATTTGCACCGTAGAAAATCAATGCACAATTTTTCTTTTTCTAATCTAAAGTGCAATCAACATCTACCCCATTTCGCAATCTATCAATCGACATTGTGCCGGCGACTTCAGGTCTGCTCGCGGTAGATTGGGGCGGATTTGCACCGTAGAGATTCAATCTAGAACGCGAAAGAAAATGCAGGTTCAAAGCGATCTAGAAAATCAATCTATTAAGTGTTTCGATGATTACCTTCGTTCACCGGAGCGAAGTCGTGCTGATAACGTGTTGAGAAACCCTCGCTGGCGACCAGTCCGAGCGATTCCTCTACCTAGAACAAGAACGAATCAATCACAAAAGACGATAAAATAATAGATTGAACACAGAGAGAGAGGTAGAGAGAACTCCTGGTCTTTGTTTATTGCTTTCAATTGCGTTGGGTACAAATTTAGCCATATGACTCTCTATTTATAGGGGGTGGTGAGGTGCCCACTAGGGATAAGGACTTTTAAATTAAAAGTCCTGGTTTTCCAACAGAGAGTACCGTGTGCTCTCTACATTAAGCAGCATACTAGTAGTATATTATGACCGGGGGGATTCCCGGCCCTTGGTCATGTCCACGTGTCGCCCCAAGAAGTCTCTAAATTTTTAGTAATTATGTATAGGTCTTCGATTTTTGTAAAAAAAAACTCTTTGGATTTTTGTGAAAAAACCTCTTCGCATTTTTTTCCATTAATAGCGACTCGTGGTTTCCGAAATTATGTACATGTCTTCAGTTCTTTCAAAAAAAAAGTCTCTGGTTTTTTTACGAAAAAACCCTATTACTCTCCTTTTATTACGAAAAAGCCCTTGATTTTTTCGGAAAAAAACCCTATACTTTTCTTTTGCTGCGAATTTTCAACTCTTTTATTTCGGTACATATGGTGGCTTGCGTGGTGTGGCGCTGCACTTATGTGGCTAATACTCCTATCTTTTGAGGGATCTCTTTCTTTTTGATAGGAAGGGTCCCAACAATTCATAGAATCCAAGTCTTGTTAATATCTGTTTCTTGTGTGGCGTTGCAGTTCAAATTAGACAACGTAAATTCTGCATCGGTGCTGACCAGACTTTTCACGTGTTAGCTATGCTGACCAGAATTTTCAAACGTTTACTAACTATAATGTTCAGTCATGGTTGATTTACGACTTGTCTTATATGCTTCGTTTCATTTAATCAGCATCCTTCACTCTTGCAAGGTTAACGTAATTGTACTACAAATTAGAAAAAAAAATGCACGTAATTTAATCAGCATCCTTCACTCTTGCACGTAACGTAATTGTTCATTTAATCAGCATCCTTCGTTTCATTTGTGTTCACTCTGAAATGTCCCAAGAGTCCTTCCACTCAACTGGAGCTTGGGCATTTTCCTTCGACCCGAGCAATGGTTGCGAAAAAAAATATCAGTGGTCTGAGCAATTTATATAAATTAACCTGCGACCCAAGCAATGGTTGAATTTTTTGGTTCTGGGTAGTTGCGAGGCTAAAATCAGTGTCCACATCTGTGAAGCTTCGTCGTTGCTTCCTCATCGACCTTGACAGCCATTGACTTCACTTGATATCTGCGGTGACATGAGAGGGCTCAGAAACTACTGCGAAACCCCCGCGTGCAGCATGCTCTGATCCAATACAAATAATCTGCGGATGAGAGAATTGATAAGCTAACCATATTTGCTCAGAAACCAAGCGAGCGAGCTCATCTTTGCTAGCAGCTTATGCAAAAGAGTAGCACGCACAGATAGCGAGCCAGTTGAGAGATCTAATTAACCCGCTAGAGATGGCGGAGATGGTGGTTAGCGCTTCAGTGGGGGTGATGAAACCCCTTCTCGCCAAGCTCACCGCGCTCATGGGGGATGAGTACAAGAAGCTCAAGGACATGCGCAAGGAGGTGGTCTTCCTCATCGACGAGCTCAGCGCCATGGATGCTTTCCTTGAGAAGACGGCGGATGCCGACGAACTTGATCCACAGGCGAAGAACTGGAGGAACCATGTGAGGGAGATGGCCTATGACATAGAGGACTACATCGACGACTTTATGCATAATCTTGGTGGAGCTGATGACAACCTGGGGTTCCTCCAGAAAGCTTCCAGCTATATAAAGACTTGGAAGGATCGTCACCGGATAGCCAACCAGATCCAGGAGATTAAGGCTCGTGTGATCCAGGCAAGTGATCGCCGAAAGAGGTACAAACTTGACGAGTGCATCAATAATTCTAGCTCTGTCGATGTTGATCCTCGGTTGCCAGCACTCTACAAGGAGTCGACTAGCCTTGTTGGTATCGACGGCCCAAGAGAGGAGCTTATCGAGTGGGCAACGGATGAAGGGCAGCAACTGAAGGTGATGTCCGTAGTGGGATTCGGAGGTTTGGGCAAGACCACACTTGCCAACGAGGTGTATCGTAAGATCGGGGGGCACTTCGATTGCAAGGCATTTGTATCTATTTCTCTGAGACCAGATATGTCAAGGCTTCTCAACTCCTTACTATCACAGCTTGGGCTACAGAGATCTCCTCATGCTTGCGATGAGAAAGACCTCATTGACAAGGTCAGAGAATACCTACAGCATAAGAGGTACCTACTCGATTTCAACAAATGAATCTTTTTAAATGTTTGCCCATATTCCATTTGATGCTGCATGTTGTTTTTCATGAAATTGTAAAGGCGGGACCAAATTGAACCAAGCTTGAAAGTATGCAGGTTAACTTGATCCGATTTAAAATATAGAGTCCTCTTTAATTTTATTACCATTTTATCTAATCAATTTTATTAAACATAACTGCTAGGTTTTCGTTCTTCTTTAATTTCTAAGTCCTCCCGCATGCAATTCATTGGAAAGTAAGTACGGTTTCATTTCCAGTGTAACTTACGCTCTATGTGAAATAATTTCGCAGCTACTTCATGATAGTGGATGATTTGTGGGGTGTGCCAGCATGGGATATTATTAGATGTGCTTTTCCGGAAAATAATCAAGGCAGCAGAGTAATAATAACCACACGCAATGAGGATGTGGCTAGGTCATGTTCCGACAACGGGTGCATCTATAAGATGGTGCCCCTCAGCCACTCAGACTCGAGAAGATTATTCTTCAATAGAATTTTCAGATCTGAAGATGCTTGCCCTTCTCAATTCAAAGAAGTTTCAGCTGAAATTTTGAAGAAGTGTGGAGGTTTACCACTTGCAATTATCACTATATCTGGCCTTCTAGCTAGTCAGCCAACAAGGCTAAAGGAACAGTGGGAGTACATACGGAACTCTTTGGGCTCTCAGTCTGCGACAAATCCCCCGTTGGAAGGGATGAGACAGATATTGAACCTCAGCTACAAGAATCTTCCTCCTCATCTCAAAACATGTTTGCTCTATCTTGGTATGTATCCAGAGGACCATGAGATTTGGAAGCATGAATTGCTTGCACGGTGGATCGCTGAAGGTTTTGTGAGCGCTCTGCATGGTCGAGATTTGGTGGATGTTGCCGAGAGCTATTTTAACGAGCTTCTCAATAGGAGCTTGATTCAACCAGAAGAGATATATGATGGTGAGGTTCTTTCTTGTAGAGTACATGATATGATGCTTGACTTGATCCTAAGTAGGTGCACAGAAGATAATTTTGTTAGTGCCGTGTATGATCCACAATCCATGCAAGGACTGCGTGACAAGGTCCGCCGCCTGTCCCTGAACTTTATTGATGCAGAAGATGGCACAATACCATTCACCACTACAAACTTGTCACATGTCCGGTCACTTGCACTTTTCACAAAATCCCCATGCATCCCTCCTGCTTTGTTGGATTTCAAGTTTCTTCGAGTGCTAGAAGTTGAGTTCTCAGATGTGGTGGAGGACAGCAGACTAGACTTCACCAGCATTACCAAATTATTTCAGCTAAGGTATTTGAAGATCGGGTCAGCAGCAGGTTATTCGACTTACTCCACGTCCTCAATACTGCTACCTACTCAGATTGGGGGGCTACGGCATCTGGAGACACTGTATATAGTCTGGCCACGGGTCGATGGCATTCCGACAGATATCGTTGATTTGCCCCGCTTGATGCATCTCATTGTTCCAAGTGGTACAAGGCTACCTGAGAGGATAAGCAACATGGAACCCCTACGAACTCTAAGAGGTTTTGATTTCATGGAGAGCTCGCTAGACAGTATCAAGGGCCTGGGCGAGCTAAAAAACCTGAGAGAGCTATCATTCGTGTGCGACAAGGAGACAAGATCATGGAACTCGTGTGCGACAAGGAGACTAGGCGACAAGAGCGCAGAGTTGGATGCTCTGCGCTCTTCCGTTGAAAAGCTTCGGAACCTTAGACAGCTGGGAGTGCGTGGAACTGGTGCGCTGAGCGCTGATGGCCTGAGCTCATTGTTGGCGCCACCTCCTCGCCACCTCAAGGTGCTTGTGCTGCGAGCATTGAGTTTGTCCAGGGTTCCCAGGTGGGTTGGTGATCTCCATAACCTTGTTGCCCTGGGCCTTACGGTTAGGGAGGTGCTGGAGGATGATGTTCGTCTTCTTGGAGACCTGCCCTCTCTCACCGAACTCACCTTGCGCATCCCACAAGTACCCGCTGAAAGGATTGTGATATCCAGCATGGGATTCCCAGCCCTCGAGCGTTTCCAATTTGAATGCGACTGGATGTCATACCTGACCTTCACGGCAGGGGCCATGCCCAATCTCCAGACCCTCTGGTTAGAACTCTTCTTGGACCACGGTACACCAGTTGGCATGAAGCACCTGCTACGTCTAAATGAGATCTCTCTATACACAGAAACATCCGAAAATATGACGCCGTCGGAAAGAGAAGCTGCTGAAACTACCTTCAGGAGTGCGGCCCAACTGCATCCAACTCGTCCTACAATTCACTTGTACTCAGAGGCGGATCTACAGTAATTCATGGGTATTCAGCTGAATACCCATTTTTTTGAACAAAAAACCAATATATATAAAGTATAATACATATGTATATAGTTAGTTTGTAGAGTTCGTGGACCACTTCTTGAATAACGTGGCATGAGTTCGGGTGAGGCTGTTAGCCATGCTCCATGGGTTCATTTTATACTCCGTGAGTTGTTGAAAAATCAAGGGGAAATGTAAACGGTTACTGCCCATGCATGCGGCCCCGCTCGTTTCGGCTTTTTTTCGGTTTCAGCTTCTAGCTTCTGCTTTTTTTCACTATTCAGTATTTCGTCTTTTTCTAAATGTTTTTAAATATTTTAGGCTTTTTTGTATTTTATTTTTTTCTCGTGTTCCTTTGTATTGTTCCTAATGGGTTAACTTGTTTTTTTAAATTAATTATGCCCAAAAAGCCAAACCAGCTACAGTAAAAAAAATCAGCTACAGTGAAATTTCAGCCAAAAACCAGAAGCTATCGCTAAAACGAGCGCCCCCTGTCGTGCAACGACAACCATCGCAAGAACAACTCATTTAATTTATACCCTCGCCCATATACGAGCGAGTTTACTGAGCTTAGCTTCGATAGAATCTTCCTGCTCGCGCATCTAATTATTTGCATTCGACAAATAATCTGACACAGAATCTTCGAAAGAGACTAGCCTATAGCATGCTCATTCAGATATTGCCCAATTAGTTAGCGCAATTCATGGCACGAATCATTCGATGCAGTCCTCTCAATCAAACAAGAGTTTGGAGTGAAGCTTAATTAACCTCTCTGGTTACCCTATTTTTCCTGGTACGTTAATTGCAGAATCTTCAAATGATCATAAATCATACATACTCATAACTGGACAATAGTGAATTATCCACAACGTGCCCCATTCATCGCAATGCAACATCAGGCTGTTGATAGTAAGATTAGTATAATCATCTTTTGTATCACTAAGAAACTGATGAAATCAACCTAGCACATGTTGTTTCTTCATATACGTTGTTCCTTGTTGGGTGAATGAAAACCAGCAACATCCACAAGAACCCCTACAGGCTACACAAGTCATGATTATTCTCCCAACCAATATTTACCACCATCCCAATTGTATTTGTTGGAGTAAAGTTACGCGCGCGCGCACAGAAAGAGAGAAGGCGGCCTCGATGAAGACAAAGAAAGTTGAGCCCGGAAGGCCACGGTCCAGAGCTTGCCCCGGATGAGCACGCCTTGCTCTTGCGCATGGCATCTAGGCCCTTGTAGCACTCGAGCACAGATACGACTCTCGTCAAGCGGTTATCTCCCAAAGCGTCAAGGCATCTTCTGGAGCGAAACAACGACCGCCGCTTTCTCAACTATACAAAGGTTAATGTTGGAGAAGGGTGGAGGAGATTGAATCCTCTAGAGCAAGATATGATGCAAGGCATTTCACATTACTCTCTCAATTGTAATCGCTTCTCTAAGCAATAGCTACACAGGAAGCAGTGTTATTATTCTCTCAGGAGAAGGCCCGAACCTGTATAAAAATTCTCGTGTCTTTCTTCCCGTGTCTTCCTTCAAAGTAGAATCACCTCTTCAGCATATTCAGCTGAGCACACAGGCCAAAATCAGTGTCCACATCAGTGAAGCTTCGTCGTTGCTTCCCCTATCGACTTGGCTTCATATCGACATCAGACCCGCGCGCATATTTGCTAGCAGAAACTATACGATCTAACCAAGCAACATACGCAAAAAAAGTAGCACGCACAGATAGCGAGCAAGTTGAGAGATCTAGTAGCTAGAGATAGTGGAGATGGTGGTTTGCGCTTCAGTGGGGGTGATGAAACCCCTCCTCGCCAAGCTCACCACGCTCACGGGGGATGAGCACAAGAAGATCAAGGACATGCGCAAGGAGGTGGTCTTCCTTATCGACGAGCTCAGCGCCATGGATGCTTTCCTTGAGAAGACGGCGAATACTGACGAACTCGATCCGCTGGCGAAGAACTGGAGGAACCATATATGTGAGGGAGATAGCCCATGACATAGAGGACTGCATCGACGACTTTATGCATCATCTTGGTGGAGCTGATGACAACCTGGGGTTCCTCCAGAAAGCTTCCAGCTATATAAAGACTTGGAAGGATCGTCACCGGATAGCCAACCAGATCCAAGAGATTAAGGCTCATGTGATCCAGGCAAGTGATCGCCAAAAGAGGTACAAACTTGACGAGTGCATCACTAATTCTAGCTCTGTCGATGTTGATCCTCGGTTGCCAGCACTCTACAAGGAGTCGACTAGCCTTGTTGGTATCGACAGCCCAAGAGATTCGGAGGAAGAGCAGCATCTGAAGGTGATGTCCGTAGTGGGATTCGGAGGTTTGGGCAAGACCACACTTGCCAATGAGGTGTATCGTAAGATCGGGGGGCACTTGGATTGCAAGGCGTTTATATCTGTTTCTCTGAGACCAGACATGACAAGGCTTCTCAACGCCTTACTATCACAGCTTAGGCTACAACCATCTCCTCATGCTTGCGATGTGCAAGAGCTCATTGACAACGTCAGAGAATACCTACAGCATAAGAGGTGCTTGCTTGATTTCAACAAGTGAATCTTTCTAAATGTTTGCCCATATTCTATTTGATGTTGCATGCTGATTTTCGTGGAATTACAAAGGCGAGATGAAATTGAACCAAGCCTGAAAGTATAGAGGTTAACTTGATCCGAATTAAAATAGAGAGACCAAAGTGAACCAGAGTGGAAATTGGACCACCATTTTATCTAATCAATTTTATTAAACATAACTGCTATGTTTCCGTTCTTCTTTAATTTCTAAGTGCTCCCCCATGCAATGTTCCCATTTCTTTGGTTGGATTATAAAAGTCACATGCCCAGTTGATATAATATGCATAGCATATGCTAATGTGGTCTTATAATATTCATAAATTCGCTTTGCTAGAGTTTGCTTTTGTTTTTTTATCTGCGCGAAATTCATTGGAAAGTAAGGACGGTTTCATTTCCAGTGTAACTTATGCTCTATGTGAAATAATTTCGCCGCTACTTCATGATAGTGGATGATTTGTGGGGTGTGCCAACATGGGAGATTATTAGATGTGCTTTTTCGGAAAATAATCAAGGCAGCAGAGTAATAATAACCACACGCAATGAGGATGTGGCTAGGTCATGTTCCGACAATGGGTGCATCTATAAGATGAAGCCCCTCAGCCACTCAGACTCGAGAAGGTTGTTCTTCAATAGGATTTTCAGATCTGAAGATGCTTGCCCTTCTCAATTCAAGGAAGTTTCAGGTGAAATTTTGAAGAAGTGTGGAGGTTTGCCACTTGCAATTATCACTATATCTGGCCTTCTAGCTAGTCAGCCAACAAGGCTAAAGGAACAGTGGGAGTACATACGGAACTCTTTGGGCTCTCAGTTTGCGACAAATCCCACTTTGGAAGGGATGAGACAGATATTGAACCTCAGCTACAAGAATCTTCCTCCTCATCTCAAAACATGTTTGCTCTATCTTGGTATGTATCCAGAGGACCATGAGATTGAGAGGGATGGCTTGCTTGCACGGTGGATCGCTGAAGGTTTTGTGAGCGCTCTGCATGGCCGAGATTTGGTGGATGTTGCACAGAGCTATTTTAACGAGCTTGTCAATAGGAGCTTGATTCAAACGAGATTCACTCTTCGTAATGGTGAGGTTCTTTCTTGTGGAGTACATGATATGATGCTTGATTTGATCCTAAGCAGGTGCACAAAAGATAATTTTGTTAGTGTCGTGTATGATCCACAATCCATGCAAGGACTGCATGACAAGGTCCGTCGCCTGTCCTTGAACTTGACTGATGCAGAAGATGGCACAATACCAGTCACCATAACAAACTTGTCGCAAGTCCGATCACTTGCACTTTTCAAAAAATCCCCATGCATCCCTCTTTCTTTGTTGGATTTCAAGTTTCTTCGAGTGCTAGCAATTGAGTTTTCAGATTCCTTTGGAGGGGAGAGCAGACTAGACCTCAGCGGCATTACCAGATTATTTCAACTCAAGTATTTAAAGATTTCACTTGCAACAAGTTATCTGAGCGACTCCGAGTCCTTGATACAGCTACCTACTCAGATTGGGGGGCTACGGCATTTGGAGATAGTGTATATATGCTGGCCACGGGTCAATGGCATTCCGACAGATATCGTTGATTTGCCCCGCTTGATGCATCTAAATCTAATTATTGCACGTGGTGCTACAAGGCTACCTGAGAGGATAGGCAACATGGAATCCCTGCGAACTCTATGGGGTTTTGACATGACGGAGAGCTCGCTAGACAGCATTAAGGGCCTGGGCAAGCTGAAAAAACTGAGAGAGATGGCACTCCGTTTCGATGGAAGGGTGACAAGAGCATGCATGGATGCTCTGCACTCTTCCGTTGCGAAGCTCAGGAACCTCAGATGGCTGGGAGTAGTGTGTGGAACTCCTTTTCATAACATCGAGAGACATGAGCTGCTAGCATTGAGTTTGTCCAGGGTTCCCAGGTGGGTTGGTGATCTCCACAACCTTGGACACCTGACGCTTACGGTTAGGGAGGTGCTAGACAATGATGTTCGTCTTCTTGGAGACCTACCCTCGCTCACCAACCTCTGCTTGCTCATCCCACAAGCACCTGCAGAAAGGATTGTGATATCCGGCGGCAGCGGCATGGGATTCCCTGGCCTCGAGCGTTTCAGCTTTGGATGCGACCGAATGTCATACCTGACCTTCACGGCAGGGGCCATGCCCAGTCTCCATACCCTCTGGTTATACCTCTTCTTGGACACATGGGACCACGGTACACCAGTTGGCATGGAGCACCTGCTAAGTCTAAATGAGATCTCTCTATGGACAGAAACATCCCAAAATCCGACGCTGTCCAAAAGAGAAGCCGCCGAAACTACCTTCAGGAGTGCGGCCCAACTGCATCCGACTAGTCCTGCATTTCGCACATCCAGTATTTAAATGAAGTGCTCATAGAACCCTAGTCTTCTTCAACCTCCAAACCTCACTCTCGCTTGTGCTACAGGGTCCGACCGGTGATAGGGGTGCTCCCGCCCCTGCTGCCCCCTGTTGGATCCCACCCCTGTTGGATCCTACGTGTTTTAGCAATGCAATGCCAGATAGTGATGGTATGATTTCATCCTGCTAGATAACTCCAACTGTTCTACATTCACCAAGTTCATATATCTCTTCAGCGATAACTCCACCGAGAACTCCGTGTTTCTGGACAAATTTTCACACCAGTATTCAGCTTCCTTCTAGGTAGCTGCAGCCATTCCAAAATACAGACCTACAGTGTTCATCAAACTAGCAGCTTGCTGTTCATTAATCTGGATGACGTTTTTCCTTCCCCATGTCGATCTACTTATATCTTCAAGTCTTGCTTTAGATCGATGTTCAAGTCTGCACGCTGCACTCTGCAGCATACCCTATTATTCAGAGTCTGTATTATGTTCTGATTTAAATGTTCAGCTTAGTGCCCAAATTTGCTTGGCATATTATTATGTTGAGCAATCAGAATCAATGCAAAAAGTAACTCATTTGTCATTGCAACCTGGTACTGCAGAACAATATGAACCACCATCCAACCTGGTATTTGTTGGAGTAAAATTACACACACAGAGGCTGAGGCAGAGAGAGTCCAAGCTGAGGCAGAACTCACACATTGAACTGCTCCATCTGCACGTCGCTTGCCTAGAGCGGGACGTACTGGCCGAGGTAGACCTCGAGATGGTCGGAGAGGATCTTGTTGAATCCCTTTTCAAGAGTTTCTTGTTGATATTGCTTTAGCTTCGCATTCAGCATCTCTATGCTTCTCTTCGTTGTTCGGCTCTCACATTTTTCAGGTCCATATTCACTATGCTGATCAGATTTTACAAACGTTTACTAACTATAATGTTCAGTCATGGTTGATTTACGACTTGTCTTGTATGCTTAGTTTCATTTAATCAGCATCCTTCACTCTTGCCAGGTTATGTATGTTAAGAAAATGAGATAGAGTTATATTAAGAGATAGAGTTTGTATTTTATTCTACATATGCATTATCTCTATATGATACCGCCGCTACTTTAGCCGCCGCCCCAAACTTTTAAGGCCACCGCGCTTCTCTTGCAACTCGTGCATTGCGCCGCCGTTGTCTTGGGTTTCGATCTGTTGCTGCCATGCCTCTACCCCTATTCCATGGCAGCAGCCGCCGCTCTTCTCTCTGAGCCGCGTATAGATCGTAGAAGTCGTATGATGCCGCCACTACTGTAGCCGTCGCCCCAAGCTTTTAAGGTCACCGTGCTTTTTCTGCACCTTATGCACTGCGCCGCCGCCTCTTTGGCTTCGATCTACGCCGCCATGCTTCTATCTATTTCTCTTCGGCTTGATTCGACAGTATTTTTAAAGAACTGCACGCTACAACGACATTATCAAGACTCGGATTTCGGATTTTTTATTATTTTTTAGCAATAACTCTTTTTAAATGCAATGCTATTACATACGCCTTACATTTGAAAGAGGTGTTAAAGAGATGAGATAGTACTAGGAGATAGAGTTCATATTCTATTCGACATATGTCTTATCTCTATATGGTATATACCGCTTGTATTCTCCTATATATATATATATATATATATATATATATATATATATATATATATATATATATATATATATATATATATATATATATATATATATATATATATATATATATATATATATATATATATATATATGAAGTCTCTTTTCTACACCCGGTGTAATTACACTCTATGTCGTATCTTATACCGTATGAAGTATCTCATGTAACGGACGGTATGTACGTGTAGTATACGAGTATTTAAGATTATCTAGTGGTATGAACAATTTTTCAGAGATAGTATGTAGATGTTTTTTGATATACTTCTTTTTATGTACGTATATGAATGTATTTATAAAATACGCTAAAAACTATAGTCTTTCTTGCAATTTTTTCATATGGTTCACATTAAAGTATCTTATAATTAGTATATGAGTATATCCAAAGTGATAAAGGAGTATTTCAAGTTCATTTAGGTGGTATATTAGAGGTGGGTGTAATTACACCGGATGTAGAATATATATATATATATATATATATATATATATATATATATATATATATATATATATATATATATATATATATGACCCTTGAGTCTCATATCAATACACACAATATTCATAACAATGCAAAGTTCCTCTAGAGAATTGTTTTCGAGATAACATAATTGTACTACAAATTAGAAAAAAATACAGGTACCATATTGTGCTCACCTTATTCTGGGGCTGTAGTCCCAAGAGTCCTTCCACTCAACTGGAGCTTGGGCATTTTCCTTCTAAATTTGCTATTCCCTGAATCATACAGAATCAATACAAACATGAGTAGACACGGAAGGCGAACACAAAATTAAACTTCACAAGTATATGCTGCTCAACACAACAGCAGCTGCACAGCGCTGAAAATAGTAATCCCGTTTCAGTCCAACTGCCGCAGTTTTACAGATTACAATACATGGAGTCATCGACTCAACAGCACGGCCTTTCATCCCCAACTGCGTGGGATCTTAGTATCTGACTTTGTATATTTCGTGCAAGAACGAAAACGTATACCACCACAAGAGCAACAGCAGGGGGTCCAGGTCGGCTTTGAGGAAAAAAAACTGGAACCCCAGAGTAACATGTTGCCTCTTGTCTTGCCAACCGGGAAAGAATCCTTGCATCTGCACAAATTTCCAAGAAGTGTAATTTGAGGGAGTGCCCCGTTTCGATGAAATCCTGCCTTATCTAACACCTAGGGAGCTTGGCCAACAACTACGACTGAGAGTTATCACGCAATTTGGCCCTGGCGAAAAATACTCCTGCTAATAGACCTGCAGGGTGAAGGGTACAAACTTTTTGTTAGCGAAATATGATTACACATAAGGTACCTTTGCCCTCATGATAAACAAAACCTACCAAACAGAATGCTTAAAGAATTCTCCATGCTTGTACGAACTTTGAAGAGAATGATTCCGGCAATAGAGAGAGGGATCTTATTTAGGGAGCCCACAAGGCTGAATCAAAAGCAGTATTGGTGTTAGAAGATCATGATTACAAAGAGGATGTCAAGAGCAAGCATTTTAGAAAAGTTGAAGTGTCTATGAAACCAGAATAGTTGATATGGAAAATATTTGTGTTTTAAAATTCAAATGAATTTGGCACCTATATGTTGTCGCACTTGTCTGATGAAGAAACCACATCGAAGTAAAGCTGATAGCAAGCCCCAAAACTCCACTAGCTGTGATGACTAGCCAAAACATGGGCATCCTCAAGAGAGGCCTGCAAATTCACTTCGCAAATACATAAACCCAAAAGACAGAAGCGTAATATTTGCAAACAAACTATTTTTGCCAGGAGATATGCTGCAAGAGTTGACTGGGTTAGATGTATCTTGGATGGAATCCAAGTGCAAAACTATAATAACTAATGGCCCATTACTAGCAGATAACCCATTTAGCACTATACAAAACATTTCATTTCTTATGTTCACAATTTCTTCCTGGCAAGGTTTAGTGACCAACTGACCATTACATGTCCTTTTAGAGACTCCATTAATGTAGATGAGCCTCAAAGGCTCGAACTGACTTGCAAGGCCAGGAAGGACAGAATAAATTTCCAGGACAAATAGTTATTGTTAAACAAATGAGTGAGTTTTTTGAATCATGAGCTTACGTTTCCAAAAGGTACTCCACTTCATTAAAGCCAAGTACAAGGATAATTCCCAATGGCAGCGAAAGAATGTTATTCAGTAAAACCATCGAAAGCTCGTTCAAATTCCCAGACTTGGTGGCTTGCTTAGCACTGTCCATTACATGCCGCAATGTAAGCTGAAAGCAAAAAAAAAAGTTCATATGTTAAAAACTTAAAATAAATCTGAGGATACCTCAGAACTAAAGATATTTGTCCCGTAAACTGAAGTGCCATTCTACACAACTGGAAATATAAATTTACAACATTTGGGAGGAGTAACAGTCTAACAATTTGGTGCATACTGTAATCAGGTTTTCATTGGCATCAAGAAAAACAATACCGAGTATGATGCAGTCAGAAAACAGTTCAAGATCTGCCAGGTATAACCGACTGCATGAAATGAGAGATCTGTTATTCCTCCTGCAATTGCTGAGATTATCTGCATAAACATATAAGTGGGTCAAGTGTTGACGGGATTAATAGACCTACTATTTTAAGTCAACATTTGATGAACGTCTATGAATCTATATTCGGCAATATATCAAATAGTAGCATGAAACATAAAGTCAATTGGGAAAAAATGCAAAGAAGGTAATTAACCCCTAGAGCATTCAAGTCCTGTTGAAACATTCTTATATTCTAAACATGACATACCATCAATACGAGAGCAATCCAAACTTTTCTATCATGCTGCTTCTTAAAGAAGTAGGTTTCCCCAGAAGCAGTAATGACATTGGTGGCATTCTTCAATATAGTCAACATTGCAACATTGATATACTTCAAACTGAAAAAGTACAGAAAATATTAAATAGTGAGGAAAACAAATTTGTGAAAGACCTCCAATTTCAATATGAAACTTCCTTACTACAAATTGAGTGACAATTCGTTCACAACTCATATGGAAAACCTCAATTCACAATGTTCAGCAAAACTAGGAAATGATTTGAGTTCACCATTGCCCAAACTAACTAAGTGTCCATGAATAGAGCCAGAGAAGACGAGACACAATAAACATTCACCTTAAACAGGCAAAAAACATTTTTCAAATTTTAGCAGTCAGCTAATGTCAGCACAAATGAAAATTTTATCTCCATACGATCTTTTGAACTGCGAAATCATATTCAGTCAAAATTTATTGAGTTTCAATACTGATTCTCAGTTTCTCACAACAAGTTTTACTGTTGAAAAGTTGATCCGAATTCATATTATGTCCGTGTAGGACACTTCACCGCCTCATACCAGACGTGGCATGATAGGTGTATGCACAGTTTATATCAGACGTAGTATCAATCTGTAGGAACCAGCTCTGATTCGGTTTCCTCTCCGTGTGGGACTCTTTCCCCCGCACTATATATGTACCCTAATAGTCCATAGGAAAAAATGCTCCATGAGAAACGCTTCTTTGTAATCTTTCCTCATTATAGTGATTTGTCTTCGAGCGCCCGTGGTTTTTTTTCTGAAAGGGTTTTAGACGTAAAAATCCATGTCTCGTTTCTATATTTTTCTATACATTATTTGCAATAAGTGGTATCAGAGCACAGCAGATTCGAGAGAGAGGAAAAAAATTTCGGTGTCACCGAATCACTAAATCCAAGACGTCTTCGTGCCTCCGTCTTCGAGTCAACATCAATGTTCCGCTGCGTATAGCCGAGCGCTTGCCTCGGTGGGCGACAAAAGGTGAAGCCAATCGAAAGCACAGCACAACACATCTTCGACAACGCTTCCTCGGTCCGCGCGGCATAGGCGGCTTCAGCGCGTCATCTTCAGTCCACGTACGAAGCATCAGCAAGCAGCAGGAGAAAGAAAGTCACTGCTTCACGTGAAGGCGTCAGACCAAAGGAAGTTTATTTTATCTTCACGTGGAGTTTTCCTTTGCGAGAATTTTGATAGGTATACTTAAATTCGTACCAGCAAAGTTTGGTTTTCTTCCGCATGGCAACTCTAAAGTACGATCATCCGCTGTTGGGTCGTGACACGAGATTTTCTCTATGGTAAGTCAAGATACAAGTTGTTTTATCACAGCTTGATTTAGATGATGCACTTTTAGGGATCGACAACATAGCAGCCACATTGTCCGCTGATGAAAAGCAATGTAAAGATCGTAAGGCCTTATCTAAAATTCATCTTCATCTATCAAATAATATTTTACAGGAGATTATGAATGAGACATCCGCCGCCACATTATGGCTGAAGCTAGAGCAGATTTGTATGATCAAAGATCTGACCAACAAGATGCATTTGAAGCAGAAACTTTATTCTCACAAGATGATGGAGGGAGCCTCATTGTTGAACCACCTGACAGCATTCAAGGAAGTTGTTGCTGATCTCGAGTCTATGGCGATAAAATATGATGACAAAAATTTGGGTCTTATTTTGTTGTGCCCTCTACCTAGTTTGTACTCTACTTTTATAGATACTATTCTATATAGCTGATATACTCTTACTCTCAGTGAAGTTTATGAAGCCATGTATGCTAAAGAAAAGATTAAATTTATGATTCCCGGTGAAAGTTCAAGTACGCATGCAAAAGGTTTGTCTGTCCGCGGCAGGCAATACGAGATGGGTTCAAACTGCAATTCAAGAGGTAGAAGCAAAAGCAAATAAGAGACAGATCTAAATCCAGGAACAGGAAGTCATGCAGGTATTGCAAGAAGGATGATCATAACATATCCGAGTGCTGAAAGTTACAAAATAAGGAGAAGAATAACAATTTCAAGAAGAATCAACAAGAAGATGAACCTAAAGTCACCGTTGTCACCAAAGAAGGTTCTGATGGAGATTTTCATTGCCTTTGCTAGAAATTGCAAAACCGACGATAAATGGATTCTTGATTTAGCCAGTACTTTCCACATGAGACCGAACCGCGACTAGTTTTTTATCTATGAAGTTACGCCAAGTGGATCCGTATTGATGGGTGATGATACACCATGCAAGGTTGCAGGCATTGGTTCTATCCAGATCAAGATGTTTGATGGCACTATTAGAATTTTGTCCGATGTTTGTCATATTCCGAATTTGACGAAAAATCTTATCTTGTTGAGTACTCTTAATACTAAAGGGTACAACTATTCAGGTGGAGGTGGAGTTTTGAAGGTCACAAAAGATTCTCTTGTTGTGATGAAGGGTGATATGAAGGCTGCCAACTTATATTATTTGCAAGGAAATATAATTTCAGATAATGTTGCTATTGCCTCAAATAAATCATTCGATTCTGATACTATTAATCTTTGGCATATGCGTCTAGGCATATGAGTGAAGCTAGAATGATGGAATTATGCAAAAGAGGATTTCTTGATGGTCAAAGCATCAATATGTTGAAGTTTTGTAAACATTATGTTTTTGGAAAGCAAAAAAGGGTGAAATTTAGTACTGCGACTCATTCTACAAAATGCATATTGGATTATGTTTACTCTAATTTGGGGGGAGAATCCCGCATTCCATCACTTGGAAGTGCAAACTATATGTTGACCATTATTAATGATTATTCAAGAAGAGTTTGGACATACTTCGTCAAGCACAAATCGGATGTATTCAAAACATTCAAGGAGTAGAAGAATATAATTGAGAGACAAACTAGCAAGCATGTCAAAAAGCTTCGTACCGACAATGGCTTGGAGTTTTGTTCAGGAGAATCTAAAGTTTTATGAAAATCAAAAGGTATTGTGAGACACTATACCTTTGAAGGTACTACTCAATAAAACGGTGTAGCCGAACGTATGAACAGAACCATTATAGAGAAGGTACATTGCATATTATTAAACTCTAGATTATCTAAGAGTTATTTGGATGAAGTCGCTTCCACTACTTGTTATTTAATTAATCGGTCACCAAATTTGGCTATTGATAAGAAAACTTCAATTGAAATATGGTATAACTTTCCAGCAGATTATTCAAACTTGAGAATATTTAGTTGTCCTGCTTATGCTCATGTTAACAATGGTAAATTAGAGCCTAGAGCTGTTAAGTGCATTTTCCTTGGTTATAAAACTGATGTGAAATGATATAAATTGTGAAATTCTGAAACTAGAAATATGGTTATTAGCAAAGATGTTACTTTTGATAAGTCTGCTATGTTGCATGATAAACCATATATTGATGTTCCCGTTGAAAAGCAATCAAGTGTGCAGGTGGAGCATATTATTGATTCAAGAACTACACCAGAAATCAACAAGGAAAATTTTTCAGAAGTTCATATTGTTGCACTACCAACACGTTCCATTGCAGTTAATAGAGAAATGAGGAATAGTCAACCTCCTAAGAGATTGATTGAAGAACCCAATATTGTGACTTATTGTTTAAATTTGGTAGAAGAAATTAAAGGTATTGCAGAATCTTCATCTTATTCAGAGGCTATCTCTTCTAGTGATTCAGAAAGATGGATGGCTACCATGCATGATGAGATAGAATTTTTTGACAACAATGGCAAGGAGCTTGTTAAGTTGTTAATTGAGAAGCAATCTATTCATTGTAAGTGGATCTTTAAGAAGAAAGAAGATGTTTCACCAACCGAAGAGGTTAGATATAAAGCAAGGCTAGTTGCTAAATGATACAGCCAAATTTCAAGTATTGATTTCATAGATGTCTTTTCCCCTGTTGTAAAGCATAGTTCTATTCGCACTTTACTCAGCATTATGGCTATACATGATTATAAGCTTGAATAGTTGGATGTGAAAACCGCATTCTTACATGGAAAATTAGAAGACATTTATATGGAGCAACCAGAAAGTTTTTGTCGTTCCGGGAAAGAAGAATTTTGTTTGCAAATTAAAGAAATCTCTTTGTAGTTTGAAACAGCTACCTAGACAATAGTATAAGAGATTTGACTCATTTATGATATCTCAAGATTTTAAAAGATCCAATTATGATAAATGTGTTTATTTGAAGACTGTTAATGGTTTAGCTATTTATTTACTCCTAGATGTTAATAATATGTTGATTGCTGCAAAAGACGTTGAAATTTCAAAATTAATGGCACACTTAAGCAATGAATTTGAGATGAAATATCTCGGTACAACAAAGAAAATTCTTAGTATGAAAATCATTAGAGACAGACAGTTTGGCAAATTATATCTAAGTAAAAAAGGTATATTGATAAAGTTCTTTGTCGTTTCAACATGCATAAAGTCAAACCTATGAGTACTAGCTTAGCTACACATTTCAAACTTTCTTTAGCATCATATCCACAATCAAATGATGAAGTTGAGTACATGTCTAAAATTTCATATGTGAGTGCAGTTGGTTCGCTTATATATAAAGCAGTTTAATAGATTTTCAGATATTTGCGGGGTACATCTAATGCTTATTTACAGTTTGAAAAGATTAGAGATGAACTCGTTGGTTATGTTGATTCTGATTTTACTGAAGATTTGGATAAAAGAAGATCTCTCACTGGTTATGTGTTCACTGTTGGAGGGTGTGCCATTAACTGGAAAGCAAGTTTTCAAGCTACCGTTGCATTGTCTACTACAGAAGCTGACTATATCATTATTTTTGAAGCTTGTAAAGAAGCCATTTGGTTAAGAGGTTTATTGACTAAGTTTTGTGGAAGTACACATTGTACTAAAATATTTTGTGATAGAGTGTTATTTGCCTTATAAAAGATCAAATGTTTCACGAGAAAACAAAGCACATTAATATTAGGTATCACTATATTCGAGGTGTCATTACTTAAGGTGGTATTAAAGCCAGCAAGATAAATATTCATGATAATCCAGCTGATATATTGATAAAGCCAATTCTTACATCTAAGTTTGAGTTTTGCTCAGACTTAGCTAGCATTACTCACTAGTCCTTTGAACTTTCGGCACTCAAGGTGTACATACTGATTTTTTAATGGAGTTTATCATATTCTTCGACTACTGGAGGGAATTCGTCTCAAGGTGGAGATTGTTGAAAAGCTTATCCGAATTTGTATCGTGTCCGTGTAGGATACTTCATCGCCTCATGCTAGACATGGCATGATAGGTGTATGCACAGTTTATATCAGACGTGATATCAATCTGTAACAACCGACTCTGATTCAGTTTTCTCTCCGTGTAGGACTCTTTTCTCTCGCACTATATATGTACCCCAATAGTCCATAAGAAAAAGTGCTTCGTGAAAAATGCTCCATTGTAATCTATACTCATTATAGTGATTTGCCTTCGAGCGCCCATGGTTTTTTTCCGCAAGAATTTTCCACGTAAAAATTTATGTCTCTCGTCTCTGTATTTTTGTGTGCATTATTTGCAACATTTATTAATGTATGTGTTCCTTTATGCATAATTCTGATAATGAAGGTGGACAAAGAGAGCATGGTATTCATATTTTACCCTATGAAAGATAATTTAGGTATATTAAAATCAAATAACAAATTGATCAATGGACAGTTCAGTACTCCAATGGCAAAAAAGATCCGACAAACGGAGCAATATAAACAATGCAGCAAACAGTACTCAGATCAAAGTGATACTAAAGATCCGACACATACCTAAACATGCTTGTAATTAGCATTCCGACAAATATGATATTCACAGGCGACCAAACTTTGATTAGCTTCCATGTTAATGGTTCAGTTGGGACAACACCAGAGAGAGACAACGTGGAAACTATGGTCACAGATACAATGTTCTGCAGTAACAGATCATAAATAAGACACTATTAATGAAGACACCAAGCAGCATAGCCACACCACATAAGGAAAACAAAATATATTGCATGGAAGGCAAGCAATCAGCAATAGCAATATACCTGATAAAGCATCAGAAATATTCCAGCATTGAAGCTGTAGCCAGAAAGAACATACTTATTAACTAAAATCATGCTGCAAGACGATATGCAGTAAGCAAGACCAGATAGAAGAGCCTGATTCTGTATCTTTGGGAGTCTGAGGTAGTGCGAAGGCCTATCTCTGTCTTTTGCGGCCTTACCATCTTCCAAGTCATTGTCATCAACAGAGAACAACCTCGTCATAGATCTGGGGAAAAATGATCCAAAAACACAACGGATTGTGTTAGCTTGCATGATACATGTTTCCAAGACATTCCCATTCATATAGACGGAAAATAAGGTCTGCACTGTGTTTCCAGATTTACTTTGGTTTATTGACACATGTATTGTATGGTGAGGTCAACAAGAATATTTTTAGATGTAAAATCAAAGCATTCAAGGATCAAGGTAATTTTTTTTTTGGGGGGGGGGGGGGGGGTCATGGAATATCCACTTATGTACTTTGGAATTTGAATTCAACAGTTAGATGTGGATAACAAGAACAAAGCAACTGATCAAGGGAAGCTTACATGCCTGTTCCCAATTTCTCTCCTCACAGGACTTGCAAGTGCACTGTATCCTCCAATCTTATCCCGGAATATGCTCTTTTCACCATTCACAAGAGGACTAGTTGCAATCTCTGGTGTGTTCCTCCCAGAAGGGGTGTCAAAATCCACAGGAATGCCTATTGGAGAGATTCTACAAGATAAGAGTATGCTTGTAATCAACAATAATCCAATTACTTAATGCATGAATGACACTATATTGTGTTTAACAGTATCTTGTCAAGAATCTCAAATTAAAATTTGAACCTCAGAATCAAGCAAGCAAATGAAACGATGACATTTCAAAACACATCGTACTGGAGGATAATTATAAGCATTTGCATTTTCCGAAAGAGTCACCATTCGATTCCAGTATCGACATAATAAAATTCTCCCTCACTGCATGATACATTTTCAACGTAATAGTTGAGATTGAACCCAGTTCAGATATTGACCAACACAATTTTCAAACATCAGTAAATGCACCCACGATAGTTGCACTATGAAATTCACTTGGTTCATGTAGCTTGATTCTGAACCATGGAAATTCTCTATCAGACTGAACTATCGTGATTTGGAAAGCGACTACAAAGTTATTATTGTTGAGCAAAGTGGCCAAATAAGATTCTCTAGCTATATTCATCAGCTCCATATGCACTATAGCCATTTTGCTGAATATGTAAGGGAACGCTGGAACTCTGCCACAGCATGATACCAGAATAATTAGTACCTGGCTATGGATCACTAAGTTTAATCACCATAAGTGGAATGGGCAAATCGGTGAAAAATAACAAGATCAGGCACACATATCACTCTTTCACTTTAAACCATACCTTCTAGTCTGGGAAAAAATGACCCTGCCCTCTACACAATAAGGAAACTCCTGGCAAGAAGGGGAAGATAAATAAGTAACCTGAGTCCAGAGGTCAACACTCGAGTGAAATGATACCCTACTAGGCTAGTACTAATAATATAGGGAATACATTACTTCTTACTACCATTTACTAACTGCATGTCCATTTACCCTCAAATTAACGTGGTTCTTAACTGCCTAATTTCTCAGTTATAATCAGCTACAGGATTAATGCTGTGCAATAAAACTAAATTGACAAGTGCAAGAACAAAACATAACTCGCCAAAGCTATTACTCAGCTGCAGGTAATTCCAGTTTCTTTGGAGGAGCTAAAAGCCAAGCTGAAACTAGTTGAGGCCTCACATGCCCACATGCTTCCAAAATCACACAAATTTAAAGTCGAGGGGCGCAGCTATTGAACTGAAAAATGTGCAAGGAAGAAGCCGAGCAACAATTTAACACCAGAGAAATCCAATCGCAGGCTTACACACCCCCAAATGGAGCAGCAACCAGCGCAGTGAGTTGCCACAAACGAGACGAACTTTTGATAAACCCAACCCAGCCCAACCGAACCGACTTGCAGACCAAGAACTCTCCCAATCGGACGCAAAGCGTAACAAACCGCATCAACTCCCCCGGTATCCGCAGGGAACATCGAAGTTGGGAAGGGGGGGCCGAGCGAGGGAGGTCGATCGGGAGCTCACCTGGAGCCCATGGCGGCGGAGCTGGGTCCCAAGGGAATCCGGGAGGCGGCCTGGCTGCGCGCGGCGGCGAGGTGTTGACCGGAATGGCGCGGGCGGCGGAGGCGAGGAGGAAGAATTGGGAGGAACGAAGAGACGACTCGGAAGTAACGGAAGGAGGGGCCGGCCGGCTGGGCTGCGCTGGGCCGCCTCCTTATGCTAGCAGCCGGAACGTTCCGACGTGGGCCCCACCTGTCAGGACTCAGCTCCAGCTGACACCGCAGCTGCTTCCTTGCGCCTCCTTTATCGCTTACTGAGAGCTGGGTCCTATTCAACTTAGGCCCACATATCAGTGAGATGGCCACTAGCCGCAGCCAGTGCCTGTTCTGATCGGCTCCGTCCGTCTGGTCGCCCTTCCCTCTTTGTGTTGGGTTTGACCAAGCCAGGATGAAGCATTTGACCTGTTAGACCACATTTGAATTTTCCCCTGGTTTCTTCCTCCTCACTCTCTCTATGGTGTGTATATGTTTTTATAACATACTACAACTGATAACTTTTAATTGTAAATAGTATATTTAATAAATAATATCAGCTAATAGAAGTTAAAATTAAAAATCGATTAATAAGTCAAAAATAACAGGATCTTAGTAGTATCTTGCGTGTAATGGAGACTGTTCTGAGCCTTTCTAATACAGGTATTTTTTTGTCTTAAAGAGCGAGTGCAATTTGAGATACAGACATACAGTACTTTATTCAAAGAAGTAGTGCAAACAACACTGATCATATGTCCTACTGGAATCTTTCCTGTTGACTTGAATTTTTATTTCGTTGATCTTCCCATCCAAGGGAGGGAGGGGAAGCGACGAAGTCGCAGGGCGGATGCCTTGCCACTGCATCCTATGACTTTTTGTCTACCGTACCGACCTGTCTAGCTACGTACTACTCTAAATAAAAATTGGTTAAATTTAAAATACTCGCGAAGTCTTTTTACATAGCTACATCCCAACAATTCCTATAGAATAATTTAAAAATCTACCATTTAATGAAACATTGCTTATAAGTGAGCGAAGAAAACCTACTGTTTCATTCTCTTTTTAAGGATAATGCTTTACTGATACCACTAGCAGTCTAGCATGCGACCAACTCCTGTGATATGGTTTGAGTTCTCTGAGAGCCTACTCGTTCGGCTTCGGCTTGTCTTTTAACTTCTAATTTACTATACTTTAATTTCATCTTTTTCTGATATTTTAGTTTTTTAGAATTTTTTCTTTTTTCCATATTCCTTTGTATTGTTTGTAATGAAAAATCTTTTTTTAATTTAATTACGCCAAAAAACCTACCAGCTGCTACATTATAAAATAGAGTAGCTACAGTGAAAGCAACTCAATTGTGCACAGCCTATATTTTGGGGTTCACTAGGCCCCAATTATAGAGTCTAAGAGACAACGACACGAGGTGAAGGCTAGTAGTGGCTGGACGCTTGGTGACCAAGTCGAGGGGCGCGTTGGAATAGAAAAGGTTTTTTTTCCTTTTTAAACAACAACAGAGTAGGCACACTTACGTACATCACACTCGTATTATACACTACATTATATGTGTGTGTGTATATATATGTTCTACTGAAACACACGCTATGATTTAAATAGAGATCATTGGATTAGAAAGGGAACACCATCCTAAGCAAATTGGGCTGCAAGCCCAACTCTCTTGTAGTAGTGGGCCGTGCGCTATATATTTTCTGGTAAGTGGCTTTCAAACTTGGCCAAACGGACCCCCTAGTATGGCACTGCATAGGCCCAGCCGCCCAGATAAGGCATGGCTCGATCAGGCCAAATAAGCTACCATGTTGTATTGTGTTAGGTCACGTGCCTATGCTCTGACCTAGTCATAGCATGAAGAGGATGGGATTGGTCTAGACACGCTTAGCCAAACGGGCCATCATCTATAAGTAATTTTACTGCTAGCTAATAAATCATAAGTATTTTTACTACTGATTATAAGTAATTTTGTTACTAGTAGTAATTTTATTGCCAAGTTCTAACACAGGAAATTTTACAGTCATTTACTGTTTGTTCTGTCTCAGGTCGGTATGGTTGGCTTTGGCGATCGTCTAAACTCATCCAAATGGGCGGGCCTACACGGCGCGCACGCGCCCGTGATCAGACCGCCCGAAATGGCACGCGACGATTTCTAATCGGGCGGCACGCCGGCCGACGCCGGGCCGGGCCGAGGCACGCGCGAGACGCGCGGCCGGCGACGCGACGCGGCGCCGTTAGCACCGTCGGGCCGACCGACGCGCACGACGCCCGCCCGCCTAACGGCTCTAAACGGGCCGTGCCGCCCGCACGGCACGCCCGCCCGCAATTTCGAAAAATAGCCGTTTTCTAACCGTTGGGGTAAAAATTGAGAAAAATAGCAAAAATTCGGAAAAATCTGAATTTTTTTCTATAAATAGGTGGGCATCCGGCCTCCATTCTCCACACCTCAAATCTCACTCTCCTTTCTCGGTTTAGCTGTGAAAATTTCGAAAGTGCTTGCACGAATTTGGTGAAAATTCGAGAAAAATTCTGAAAATTCAAAAATCTTTAGATTTTTTGTGAGAGCTGCAAAGGAGGTAATAATTCTGTCTTATTTTAATTTTTGAGTATTATTTATTAGTTTAATTTGTTGCTATTATTTGTTGGTTTAATAGGAAGTTAATCATTCTTTACTATTTTAATTTACAGTTGATTTAATGGAGAACTACGATTTTGAACTCCCCGATTTGGCCTCTCGGCGGAGGATATGCAACCGTTTCCACAAGCATATCCATCTGAAAATGCCGAAGAAACGATGGCCCCGGAGCGCAGGTCCAATCGATCTATCTTCTGCGGCTCAACAAGTGCATCCACGACTCAAAGCACGGTGCAAAAGATCAAGAGCTAGTACATCAACAGCTTTGGAATGATTTCGACAAGAAGTTCAAGACCGAGGATGATGGGACTTCGGTGAGGTATCTTGTTTGTAAAATTTGTGGTAATGAATTGACCGCAAAATCTTCAGTGGGACGGGTCATCTACAACGACATGCCGCAAGTTGCAAGAAAAAGCAAGGAATACAAATGCGCCGACACAATCGCAATATAACCACGACGGCTCGATGACGTGCGTGGGAGTACAACCTGAGGTAGCTCGGGAATCTCTTTGTAGATTAATTGTTTCTCAAGATTTACCTTTAAATTTTGGTGAGTCGATGCTTTTCAAAAATATATTAGGACTGCTCATAACCCTCGATTTAATCAGTATCTAGGCAAACAACAACTAGAGATTTAATTAAATATTATAACAATTGTCGTGATAAAATGAAAGAAATGTTTCATACTGTACATTCTCTATTGCTTTGACTTCGATATATGGAGTGGTAGAGCTAGAGAGGATTATATTAGTGTTGTTGCTCATTATATTAATGATGACTGGTAATGGAAAAAGAATTATAGGATTTAAATTAATTAATGTTTCACATAGTGCTGAAAATATTGCGAAAGTATTATTAGAGTTGTAGAAGATTTTGGTCTCACAGATAAAATTTTTCTATAACTTTAGATAATGCAATGCAAACAAGAAAGCTATGGAAATTCTTACACTGTGTTTAATTCTTATGCACACTCTTTCTTATTGCATCAACGTTGTGCTTGTCATATTATTAATCTTATTGTTAAATCCGGTTTAAAAAGATTAAATGCTTGTATTGATTCTTTTAGAGATGCTATTTCATTTATTAATTGTTCAAACCAACGAATAGCCGCATATAAGAGTTTTTATGTAGCAATGAATATTCGTCCTAGAAAATTTGCTTTAGACATGCCTGTAGATGGAACTCTACTTATCTTATGCTTAAACATATATTGCCATATAGGAGCACCTTATCTGCTTTCCTTCACACCCAAAGCCATCAATCTCGTAGCTCCTCCAAAGAGAACCCAAGTTAGAGACCACGAACTTACTGAAAACGATTGGGTTGTTCTTTGAAAAATATTTTCCTTTTAGAAATTTTTCATAAAGCTACACTTTGCCTTTCTGGAGTATATTACCCTACTTCTCCTATAATTGTTCATAATATTGTTGAAATTGCAACTCACCTAAAGGCTTTTGAACATGATCATATACTACGGGATGCTGTAGGTGCCATGAAAATTAAGTTTTTAAAATATTGGAGAGAAATTCCTATTTTATATGCATTCGCTTTTATTTTGGATCCTAGGGCCAAACTCCAAGGATTTACGAATGTTTTACAAATTTTAAGTGAGGCTACCGATTTAGACTATTCTTCATACTTTACATTAGTTAAGAATAAATTATATGAGGTATATGATAAATATGAAAACAAGTTTGGATCTGTGCGTTTGTAAAGACCCCCGGTAGTCCCTAGCACCTCTAGGGGGGCTATGCAATGGGGCAAGATTTTTGGTTCTTCGTCTAGTTCTCGTGCAGGTACACATCAGTTAGGAGGAGGAAGGTGACAAAGCACTGGAGACCTATCAAGCTATCTCAACAGTGATAGCATCAGTTTCGAGCAGGAGTTGAACATCCTCTCATGGTGGCAAGCCCAAAAGGTGTCATATCCAGTGCTATCCATATTAGCGCGGGATGTGTTGATCTTCTCGTCTCTACAGTCTCCTGAGTCGCATTCGATCTTCCCTAAGAATAATCGAGGAGCGACGAACAAGTCCGTCCAACGAGATGGTCGAAGTACTTATGACCGCAAAGACGGGAACAAGTGAATCAAGACTCCAACATATCGCAGAAAATAAAGATTTAGAAGAATCTTTTGAGAATTTGTATTTAGATAGCAATGAATAGGATTTTCAATATTTTTCTTCACATATAGTCACTAATGAGCTTTATAGATTGTACTCTTTTTTCTTTACCAAGGTTTTCTCAAATTGAGTTTTTACTTGGTAAAGTTTTTAATGAGGCAGCCATCCCATGTAATTTAATAAGTTAATAAAGCTCATTATGTCATTGCAAATATTTATTTTTATGATTAGCAATGTCTATAAATTTCTATATTTTTTTGAATTTTTTCTAAATTTTTTACAATTTTTTTACAATTTTTCTTATTTTTCTACAATTTTTCTTATTTTTCTCTTTTTTTGCTAACGGGCTAGTCGGTAAGACGCCCATTTAGCCTTAACCGTGCCCGGGCCGGCACGGTACGGCTTCGGGCCGTGCCTGGGCTTGCTCCGCGGCCCGCGGGCCGGCACGGCATGACCCGTTTATTACACGGGCCTTAACGGGCCGTGCCTAAACGGGCCGTGCCGGCCCGGCACGGCCCAGTGACCAGCTTTAGGTCTGTCTCGCTGGCTTGTAGAAGTGGAAGGCACGGCACATCCACTTCCCCCTTTCGCTCCTCCATTCGGCCACGGCAAGAGCCGAGCCGAGGCTGCCTAGGGTTAGGGTTTTGCTTCCCTCGAGAGAGTCGAATCGAATCGATCCCGAGCGCCGGAGATGTCGCGGACGCTGGTGCAGCCGGTGGGGCAGAAGCGGCTGACGAACGTGGCGGTGGTGCGGCTGCGGAAGCACGGCCAGCGCTTTGAGATCGCCTGCTTCCCGAACAAGGTGCTCTCCTGGCGCTCCTGCGTCGAGAAGGACCTCGACGAGGTGCTGCAGTCCCACACCGTCTACTCCAACGTCTCCAAGGGCGTCCTCGCCAAGTCCAAGGACCTCATCAAGGCATTCGGCACCGACGACCAGACCAAAATCTGCGTCGAGGTACCCTTCTCCTCTCCTCTCCCCTGTGGATTGCGTGCTCGCCCTGCCTCTGCCTCGTCGTGGATTCCTATCCGTGTGATGTGAATCATGTTCACAAGTACTAGATGATTGCCGCTGCTAGGTGCTAAAGAAGAATTCTTGATTCTATCAGATATTGGAGAAAGGGGAGCTCCAGGTTTCTGGCAAGGAGAGGGAGGCGCAGCTGTCTAACCAGTTCAGGGATATCGCCACCATTGTGATGGAGAAAACTATCAACCCTGAAACCCGCCGTCCCTACACCATCACCATGATCGAGCGCCTCATGCATGAGATACACTTTGCGGTGGATCCGAACCTCAGCTCTAAGGAACAGGTAGCCGCCTGCCTACTTTCTGGATATTCTGGACTGCTATTTGAGTACAACCGTGGTAGCTGATTGTTTATCATGCGTCATTTGCATTCAGCACCTGTAGTAGCGCATTCTTTAGAGATTGTTGCTTTAGGCCTAATAATCAACACATTCTAGGAATAGGTGGCCTACTGGTTCCTGTATAATTGGAATGTCGGTTATTGATTTTTGGAACACTGTGTATCTCACCATTGTCCTGTAGAGTATAAATAAAGATAGTAGTAACACTGTTTTCCATGCCCAATCCTCAGCTCCAAGAAACAGGCTGCTGCTGTCATTCTGGATACCTGCTATTTGAGTAGAACAGTTGTAGCTGTTTCTTTATTACGTATCAACTTTAACTAGAGTTAATATGCATGCAAACTAAACAACGGGGGCAAAATTGTATATGTGTGTGGCCCTGATAACGGATGTAAAAATATATATTAACTTGGTTATAATGTAAAATGAGACAGAACTAACCTATTATATGGAAAATATTGTGGTCACATGTGACCTAATTAAGAGTGTGAGAGGAGAAGGAACATTTTTCAGACCCAAGGAAAGAAAATGCACCGATTTTCACTGAAACTGGACATTGAGTTCAAAAAATTATCTAAAAATGAGGCAAAAACATGCAATGTGAAAGCTACCAATTCTCAAGTTCCTAATAGTAATAGGCAATTTCTGCGTAATCACAGAACTGAAGATGGCATAAGTAACGCAATTTCTGTGTAATCACAGAACTTCAGATAGCAAAGTAACAGAACATGCACAAAAAGACAGCGTGGATGTAATTGCAGATAGCTGCATATGCAAATAAGGCACACGCTGTAAGCCATTGGTGTCGTGTAGGACTAGTACTTGCCAGCTTAGAAAAGGATTGCCAAAGTGACGATCTTTTCCAGTAAGCAACAAATGCATCATTTATTCTGCCTTCGTCCCAGTTGGAAGAAATTGAGTAAGAGAATTCCTCTCAGCCTCAGTTAGGCACGTAGCCAGACCTAATACAACAACAACAACAAAACCTTTTGTCCCAAACAAGTTAGGTTGGGCACATAGGCAGACCTAATGACACGGCAAAATCATGTGAGTTGAAGCAACAAAGCAAAGCAATAAAAGGGAAACTTAGATCACTAGAAACATGGATGTGGGTCCAAACCTTAGCTTCAAGAACAGTTAGCGGCATCCTTTCTTGAGATTCTCACTTATAGGTCGTACTTTAGACACTGTTGCTGTTCTTGTGTATCTGCCATCATCTGTAGAACTATAACATGATTAAAAATGGTAATGCCGACCTTGATATGTCCATTGATTGTGTCTCAGTTGCATCAAGTCTTTTTTTAATGGCTGATCATTGCTTTGGCTACTGTACCAGAGTAAAAGAAGAAAAAAAAAAGGAACAAGTAGCTGCCGACTTTCTGGATATACTGCTATTTGGGTAGAATAGTGGCAGATGTTTGTTTATCATGTATAATTTGCATTCATCACCTGAAGCATGTCCTTTAAAGATTGTCGCTGTGTTTTGGCCTAATAATTGGCCATATTCTAGGAATAGGTGACCTGGTTCCTGTATAATTGGATTATCGATTATCAGTTTTTTGGAACACTGTATCTCACCATTGTCTGTAGAATATAAATAAAGATAGTAATAACACTGCTTTACATGTCCAAACCTCTGCTCCAAGGAACAGGTAGCTGCTGATTTTCTGGATATTCTGCTATTTGAGTAGAACAGTGGCATCTATTTGTTTGTTATGTACCACCTTAACTAGAGGGAATATGCAGGCAAACTGATTTTTTTTTGGGGATGTGTGTGTCACCCTGATAGCAGATGTAGAAATATAAATATTAACTTGGCTATAATGTAAAATGGTACAGAACTAACCTATCAAATTGAAAATATTGCAGTTACTTGTGTCCTAATTAGGAGTGTGAGAGGAGAAAGAACATTTTTTTAGACCAGATGAAAGAAATGCAGTGGTTTCCACTGAAACTAGACATCGAGCTCATAGCATTCCCGGTAAATAAGGAAAACAAGGTGGAATATGAAAGCTCTACCAAATCTCGAGAGACTGATATTATTAGAACTGAAGATAGCATAAGTTACATAATATGCATGACAAGATAAGCATGGCTGCATATGCAAGTCAGAATATGCATGAAAAAGAGTGAAGATAGCTGCATATGCAAATCAGACAGACACTGTAAACCATTGGTGTCTGACTGGTACTTGCCAGCTTAAAAAACAATCGCCAAATTGATGATCGCTTCCTGTAAGCAACAAACGCACTATTTCCTCTGCATTGGTCCCAGTTGGAAGAAATTGAGTAAGATTGTAAGAAACTTACTCTCAGCTTCTGTTAGGCATGTAAGTAACCCAGACATGATGACATGGCAAAATCATGTGAGTCAAAGCCACAGAGCTTAGCAATTAAGTGGAAACTTAGATCACTAGAAACATGGATGCGGATCCAAACCTCAGCTTCAAGAACATTTAGCTGCATCCTTTCTGAAGATACTCATTTGTAAGTCATTTTTTAGAGATTGTCGCTGTTCTTATGTATCTGCCATCTTCTGTAGAACTAGAACATGATTAAAATGGTAATGCCACCTTGACATGTCCATTAATTGTGTGCCAGTTGCATCTTGTGTCTTTGTATTTTTTTCAATGGCTGAGCGTTGCTTTGGCTACTGTACTGGAGTATAAGAAGAAAAACCCCAGTTCATTTATCTTGTGTAGACCTGCAACACAACACCATCAACCTTGCAATGGTCCAATTTCTCGTGAATCGTGATAAACTGATAATACATTTTTGAAGGAAAACAGTAGAGTCTCTGTGATAAAACTGATGTTACTTCTATGTTTATGTGGCATACTACTTTGACATTTGTCATTATTACCAGCATTTGGGATATTACGGTAGAGGTAGTATAGCTATTGGGTGTGGACTTTTTTTTATCTACCTCTCTTGCGCTCTTTTCATTTGCATTTTCTTTGGTTTTGCAGGCACTGAGAGTTATTAAGAAGCTCACGGAACACTTCCCCATAAAGCGTGCACCATTGAGGGTGCGGTTCACTGCACCAAAGTCCAAACTTGCAGGCCTTATGGAGAAGCTTGATGAGTGGAATGCTAGTGTTATTTCGAACGATGAATCTGGCAATCAACCTTCTATTGTAAGTCTTTTAAACCATGATCTCTCCCTGCCATTACTTTTACGCTTGGTAATGATTTGCTATGGGATTGTCATCATTGTCGCGCTCTTGAGTCGTTTAATAAATTAATATAGGATGATGTAGCATGTC
Source organism: Melocanna baccifera (assembly GCA_036346265.1). Taxonomy (NCBI): domain Eukaryota; kingdom Viridiplantae; phylum Streptophyta; class Magnoliopsida; order Poales; family Poaceae; genus Melocanna; species Melocanna baccifera. Next base: position 27,682,121 of record CM070697.1, on the reverse strand, counting down.
CCCCCCCACCCCAATACTGTTATAGAGCTAGTAAATGGTTTATGCTATCATTTAGAGGCTAGTTGTATCACTGAGAAGCTTTGCTTTTGGCCCCTACTGTACTGTTCGGTATATGATGAACTCAAAATTAAAATCTACCTAGGCTTCTTGCTGCCGCTTAGTGTTTTCCTCCTTTGCAATACTGATGCAATTATTCCCAAAGCCACAATATCTTCCTCTCAAGTGTAACCTTATTGTCAGTGTCCTACCTGTAACTGTGAATAAATTTTGCAGGTATGCGAGATTGAGCCATCTATTCTGCACTCATGTGAGGAGAGATTGAAGGATGTGCAAGGGAGGGTGGAAGTACTCTCGGTGTCAGCACATGCGGATGGTGGCTCTTCTGTGGAGCAGTATGACAATGTTGAAGAGTCTCAATCAGTGCCTGTGCCTGCAAAAGAGCCTGATACTGTTTCTCAGCTAAGTGAGACCATGCAGAAACAGAGCATTTCAAGTGAGACAGAAAGTCAGGGTCAGGGAGTAGGCAAGCAGCAGAAGAGATGCAAAGAGTGCAACGTACTTGTGGAGGACAAGTTGTACAGAGAGCATTGCAAATCTGGGTGGCACAAGCACAACTACACTCGTCACAAGAACGGGCTTCCACCTCTCAGCCAAGAGGAGTGTTTGGTGGAAATGGAATTGGCCGAATCCAGAAGGGATCTGAAGGACTATGATTTTTGAGGTGAGCTGCGGTTCCCCTGTGATCTTGTGTTTGAATTCTATCGACTTGTTTTATCTAACACTAACACTAACACTGGCCATGTCATCCAGGTTCGCAAGACATGAAGCTGCGGTCTTTTTGTTCATGAGGACACACAAGGTCATTTGCTGAATGCTGTGTACTGAAGCGGGGAACAAGTTTTGCGATACGCTAGCAAGTTGTTAAAATGCTGTGGTTAAGATACATTGCCGAACTTTAAAGGTGTTTGGGAAGCAGAACCTGGCTGCTGTATAGTATTAGTTGGCTGAGTAAACTTGGTGGCAGTTTGGATGCCTATTGCTTGTTCTGTAATGGGATGCCTATGTATGATACGCTATCTGCTATGCGTAGCTTTGCTTCTCACTCCGGACCAACTTGCAACTTATGAAGGTCGGTTTTGCAACTTACTATGCCTGTTTGGTACTGTTTAATTCTGGGGTTTTCTCAAGACATGGTTGCTGCATGGAATTTCAGCTTCTGTGAGGGTGGAACAAACCAAATTGAGCGTCAGTAGTTTGGTGGAACTGGCTTTGTTTTTGGCTAGTGATGAAATTAGACATGATGGTAGGTATGTAGCTGGGCAGGCAGCATCGATGGATGTTGCCCGCTATATAGACTGATATTTGCTCCGAACAAAATTTGGTGGCGTGATGACTACTGAAACAGGTGGCACATAGCATAACTCCACGGGCTGCAGTAGATTGTGCAAGTTCCAAGCACGGAAAATGAACAGTGCAAACAATGTATTATCAGCGCGAAGAGACAAGTACATTATTATTATTATTACTATAAAACATCTATATAGGGTGAGTTTTTTTTAGTTGTGACTAATATTTTTTGGTCTTAGCATGAGTGTATACATGAGTGTATACGAACGAATTGAATGTCTATAAATCACTTCAAAAATACTAAGACAAGTTTGAGTGCTTAATTGTTAAAGGAGAATCACCAATGATTGAGAGCAAGGGAGGCTCAAAACAGAAAATTTTAGGAGAACCAGAGATGAAAGAAAATTCAGTGAAAAAGGGCCTCAGTTGAGTCCTTTTCTATCTATCATTGACCTTGAATAAATTTTATTTAAGATCAACGATGACGGATAGGGAGGGTCTCAGCTGATACCATCCCATTCAAAAGCTCTTCACTAGCGGAGAGCACGGACGCGCCAAAACGTGGAAAAAAAATAGAACTCCCGCCTCCAATCCAATCCAAACAGAAACAAAACAAATCCCATCTGCTTCTACTTGCAATCTCGCGTTCCGCGCGGAAGGAGAGCCACCTCCACCACACCGGAGTCCGGAGAGCCGCCGCCGCCGCCGTCGTTGCGGGAGGGAGGGAGAAGCAGAGATGCCGATCGAGTTGCCGAGGGGTCTGCCCTTCGCGGTGGACACGTGGACCCCCGCCTCCGCCCTCAAGCGCCACCGCTTCCTCACCCACGCCCACCGCGACCACCTCGCCGGCATCACCGCCGCCAACACCGCCGCCGTCTTCGCCTCCCGCCTCACAGCCCTCATCGCCCGCCACATCTTCCCTCAGGTAACCAACCAACCAGCTACAACTCTCTCTACCTTGTTGTTCCTTCCCCTCCTCCCCTTCATCTCTTCTCCATTCCTGTTTCTTGCAAAAATTTCTTCTCCAAGCTTGACCGGGACGCGTTCGTGGAGATGGAGCTGGGCACGCCGGTGCTCGTCCCTGACCCCGACGGCGACTTCACCGTCACCGCATTCGACGCCAACCACTGCCCTGGTCCGTCCCCTAGCCTTCTTCTCCTCCTCCTCGCTAATTCCCCCTTCATTTCTCCATTAGTGGATTGGATGACTGATTCTATATCCTGTTCAGTTGCTTAGTTTCTTTTCTGCCACTGCTCGCAGGCGCGGTCATGTTCTTGTTCGAGGGCGCCTTCGGGAGCGTCCTGCACACCGGCGACTGCCGCCTCACGCCCGACTGCCTCCAGGGCTTGCCCCTCATGCACATCAACGCCGACGGATCAGGAGCGAGCCAGGCGTCGTGCCGCATCGATTACCTGTTCCTGGACTGCACGTTTGCAAGATGCTCTCTGCAGTTCCCCACCAAGGAGGACTCCATACGCCAGGTTCGTGTGCTCTACCAGCGCTGCAGCATCAGTAATTCTTTTTTATCTCGTGAGTACAACAAGTACTCACTCACACGACATCACACACATACCTAGATGCATCCAACACATATGCTAAGACGCGTTTTGACACTAAGTCAATAATACCTAAATAGTACTGTCCAACGTACACACTAAGTCAAGATGAAGACCCTAGAGTCTCACAGAGCATGAGCACACGCTTTGACTACTGAACACACTCATATATGCGTGTACTCGGAAAGACACTATTTATATAAACAGTACCAAAAAAATGAGATACCGCTGGATCAAGCCCGGACGGATGGGCTGCGGTCCCGGCAGCCTCACCATCTGAGCTACGCTAGGCTCTCGCAGCATCAGTAAATTTAGAAGAACAATTGAGCTCGTATGTCTCAGCGAATTATTTGCTTTCTAATTTCAGGTGATCAACTGTATCTGGAAGCAACCAAATGCGCCGGTGGTTTATCTCGTGTCTGATATGCTAGGCCAGGAAGAGATACTCATTGAGGTGTCGAGGGTGTTCGGATCAAAGATATATGTCGACAAGGAGAAGAATTCAGGGTGCTACCACACCCTCTCGCATGTCGCACCGGAGATCCTTACAGACGACACGTCTTCTCGCTTTCAGGTGCTAGGATTTCCCAGGTTCTCGGAGCGGGCAGCGGAGATGCTCGCCTTGGCACGGGCAAAGCAGCAGCCTGAGCCCCTCATCATCAGGCCTTCTTCGCAGTCGTACGCAAACTATGTGCCACCAGAGGGATCACCGAAGCAGAAGCTGACGCTGACAGAGCCCATGAGGGATGAATATGGGGTGTGGCACGTGTGCTTCTCGATGCATTCTTCACGCCAAGAGCTGGACCAAGCCTTAAGCTTCCTCAAGCCTAAATGGGTTATCTCGACCACACCTCCTTGCCTGGCAATGGAGCTGACCTACGTCAAGAAACACTGCTTCCTGTCCCGGTTAGGCCCTGATGATCCCCTCTGGAAGCTGCTCAGATTATCTGACGGGAAGACCACTGTTACCAGTTCACCGCAGGCAGCGTCAACCATAGAAGCCATCAGGAAGAGCGAGGAAGAAGTCACTCCTTTTGTTGAAAAGTCTAGCTCTGCTGATAGCAGCCAGGTACAGGATGAAGAGCCAACACTAGAAGATTTTGAAATCAATGTGGCGCAGCCTGTCACATTGTTTGGGAGAGCAAGGTTTGGATTACCGCAAGACTCCGAACTGTGGAAAGATGAGTATGAGAGTGTTGAAGTTAAATTTGAAGCGGAAGAGCAGCAGAGTTCAGCCACAGAATCTGCGTTGTGGAAGGATGCGGAATCTGACATGAGTGCTGAAGTGATTGATTTAATTGAAGTTGTACCAAAAGAGCAGGATTCAGCAAAAGAATCTGAGTTGTGGAAGGGCTGCAAATCTGGCGATGACATCGAAGCAATTCATATAACTGAAGATGAAGTGAAAGAGCACGACCCGAGTACAGGCACTGAACTTTGGAAGGATGAGAAATGTGATGAGGGCGTCAAAGTAATCGGGGAAGGAAAACTCGAAGCTAACGAACAGAATTTGGTTGCCAAAGCTGTGTTGTGGAATGCTTGCAAGCCAAGGGAGAGGGTTGAACTGACTGAAGAAGGTAAAAATAAAACAGAAGAAATAGAACAGCTTTCGGCTACAGCAGATCATCTAGTCTCCTCGAGCTCAGGCAAAAGCAACAAGGAGGAGGCAACAATGGACGTCCTTGTTCCATCAGAAACCGGCAAGAACTCTGAAGGTCCTGACGAAGCAAGTTGTGATTCTTCATATGCAGTTGGGTCATCAAAGGGTCTCAATGCGAACCTGAGGAAGCTGTACAGGTCGATGAACGTGCCGGTTCCTCGGCCCCTGCCATCCTTGGTTGAGCTTATGAGAGCCTCCAAACGAGCCAGGGTGTCCCCAGTGGTGCAGCTATAAGTTTATAGCAGATTCTTGTTTAGATTTTAAGTTCCAGATTTGTCTTGAACCCTGTCTAGCTACTTGTTTCATTGTCACTCACCAACATATGCAAAGTGATTTGATATTACAAACCAAAGAGCTCCATTGATGTTACAGATCAAAGTTGTTCTTGATATGATCATGTCAGGCCAATTATGTTTGTGCGTTGGCTGGTTTATTATGCTCAAAGTTCAAATGTGCCCTTTATATTTTACTTGCTGTACTAGTTGTAAAATTTGGTTCACAAGTGTGGGAAGAATTGTTGTGAGGCAATCGCAATCACATTGACTGTGTGTTCTCTGTATTTTATCTGTAAGCATCATTGCCGAACATGTTACAGCCTGATCCAAAAATGCAGCAGAGTGGGAGATAGCCGCAGCACATGCACGACAGCTTCACTGGCTCTGAAAACTGAAAGAATACAAGCATGTACACCACTACTCTAACTACTACCTAAATTCAGTTGACTAGATACAAGCTATTTTAACACCCTCTTACAATCTTAACCGTGCGAAGAGATGTTAAGATTGAACCGTGGATTATTAAACTGTTTAACAGGTAGTGGTTTGGTAAGGGCGTCAGCTAGCTGATCTTGAGATGGCATAAACATGATATCCAAAGCCTTCCTTGCAACACGCTCTTACAAATAGAAATATACTTCAATGTGCTTTGTTCTAGTATGGAACACTGGATTGGTTGACAGGTACGTGATGCCCAAATTATCACACCAAAGTACAGGTGGCTGAGGTAGAAAGATACTAAGTTCTGACAACAATGACTGAATCTACACTAACCCTGCAGTTGCATTTGCCATTGATTTGTATTCCAATTCAGTACTTGAACGTGACACAGTGATTTGCTTTCGTGAGCTCCAAGAGATCAGATCGGACTCGAAATAGACAGCGAAGCCTCCTGTAGATCGTCGATTGTCAGAACACCTAGCCCAATCGACGTATGAAAATGCACTAAGTAGGCATGACCTTGATCTCCTGATTTTCAGTCCCATGGTACATGTAAACTTCACTACACTCCAACGGCTATCTGTAGGACCATGCAGATATTGGCAGACTTTGTTGACGGTAAAGGAGATCTTTGGACGAGTTAGTGTAAGGTATTGAAGCGCACCAACAACACTTTTGTACCATATTACGTCAGCACCAGACAAGACATTTCCTGTGAACTTCGAAATCTTTTCTGAAGCAGACATTGGTGTAGATGCTGGTTTGCACTGTTCCGTACCAACTCGACGAAGAATGTCTGTAATGCACGTCGGCGTCTAGTAACATTCGGCACAGTACCATCGATCCGTAATCTAGTTCTCGTCGCATGTTGCCTCTGGTTCACAAGTGTGAGAAGAACTGCTGTGAGGCATCGCAATCACAGTGACTACGTAGTCTCTGTATTTCATATCTGTAAGCATCATTGCAGAACGTGCTACAGCTTGATCCTAAAAATACAGCAGAGTGGGCGATAGCTGCGACACATGTGCGGCAGCTCTAAAAAGTGAAAGAATACAAGTATGTACACCACTACTCTATCGGAACTCACGGTTGACTAGATGCAAGCTATTTTAACAGTAGTAACATGATCAAGTCCAAGTTTGCAGTAGACAACTACAATACATTTCACTTAATATAAACTAACTTACTCCACTGTACAGACAATAGCATCCAAGAACAAGCAATAGCTCAGCAAGTGACTCTGCGCGGATGGCGCGTGCCAATGATACCACCCATGCGGCCGGCCGTCGTCGTGACTGACGAACGTGCAATCCCGCCCCTCGCCGCCGCCTTCCCAGTCGCTGCCGGCGTCGGTCCACAGGAACACGGCCATGTCGAGCAGGCCGCCGGCGGCCATGGTCTACCGCCGGTAAGTGACTCTGCGCGGACGGCGAGCTGCCGGCGGTCGACGACGGTTTGTGACAAAAGGAGTGATTTTCTGGCTCATGTATTTGAGCCTGATTCGTTTCGCATTATCATTCACTGATACGGCCATACTGCAAGTCTGCAACGCATACGGCGGCAATACTTGATGCTACATACAGATCAAACCACTCGGTGGTGTGTGGTAGGGTGTAGTCATGCATGTAGTCGGCACTCGGTATATATGCTGGGCCAATATACAATAATGGGCCACGCTTTGTTTGGATTGCAAGTGGGGCCAGCTGGATGGTTACGTCAAGATGTTTGTTTAGTACCACACTGCCAAATGTAAGCAGTCGCGAGTAGGGATGGCAATGGCTCGGGCACCCGGTAACTCGTGGAGAATTTTCTTACTGGAGGGTAGGTATATGAGAGATTTTATCTCTTCTATCCGCTAGCTATATTGGATGGGGACGAAAATGCCTCTTCCATCCCTCATCCTGGCTGTTCCCTGATATATACTTGTATATATACGTAGATTGCTATTTCTACATATCTAAAAAATATATATTTTGTCTCGAGTCTAATATATTTTAGTATAATATATAACTTATCTAGTATTATTCTACCATCTCGTGTATTAATAAATTTACTTATTTCTACATAGCCATGCGGTAAATAAGCAAATGATGAGAACATACCTTTATTAGTAGTTAGGGCACTCCCAATGAAATGATGTAGTAATGGTCATGGCATGCCAAATAAGCAAAAAGACTATGTAAAATTGTAATTAAAGAAAAGAGATGATAGTAGTGTCTTATATAAGATATTGTATATTTGAAAGGATCAAGAAAACCAAAGAATATGGATTGGTAAAAAAGAGAGAGGAGATGAGATAAGAGGGAAAAAATTAATCGAGTGGGGTGATTGTTAGATATCATATATTAAAAAGATTGTTTTTAATCTTCCATCTATATGAAATGGCAAGTTATATATATCACTATATAGTGTCTACACTATGAGTACTGAATCCGAAGCTGAATAATTGCCGCTGATAGTATGATACGGCTTGAATCACAAACGGAGGATAAAAAAATTAGGAGTATCCCAACCATTGCTGGCTGGCCCATCAAAGCCCAAATTCGATAGAGCCCAGCCCAGCCCTGCCCGACGAAGGAAACAGGCGGCAGGTCCAATCGAATCGAGTCGAACGAATGAAGACGAGAGAAGCGGAGGCAGGCGAGACGACGAAACTAAGCGAGCGGCGGCCGAGGAGACGGTACCGATGGCGACGACGAACAATGGCGGCGGCGGGGAGTTCTACCTGCGGTACTACGTGGGGCACAAGGGCAAGTTCGGGCACGAGTTCCTCGAGTTCGAGTTCCGCCCCGACGGCAAGCTCCGCTACGCCAACAACTCCAACTACAAGAAGGACACCATGATCCGCAAGGAGGTCTTCGTCTCCCCCTCCGTCCTCCGAGAGGCCACCAGGATCATCCAGGAGTCTGACGTACTTCTTCTGCTCCTGATTTTGCCCTTCCACGAGGAGCAAACCTATCTAGGTTAGGGTTTACTGACATCTCTAGATGTAATCGATTCTTCCTGATTTTGTAGATTATGAAGGAGGACGACAACAACTGGCCGGAGCCCGACCGCGTGGGCAGGCAGGAGCTCGAGATTGTCATGGGCAACGAGCACATCTCCTTCACCACCTCCAAGATTGGCTCCCTCGTCGACGTTCAGACCAGCAAGGACCCGGAGGGTCTTCGCATCTTCTACTACCTCGTCCAGGTTTGCTCAAATTCGATCCTAATTCTCACAATTATTGCTTGCTTGTTGCCGTGACTTGGATGCTAAATAGGTGCCATGGCTGATGAAGTGATGCCCTCATTAGATATTTGTTTGTTAGTGAAGGCGCGTGATTTTTTTAAACTGAAAAAAACCGGTGATGAATGTCAGCAGTGTGGAACTGTGGATTATATGCTTAGGTTTGTTCTCCTGTGAGGTGTTCTACTGGCTCCGTCTTATAATTGCATTTAGAAGTATCATCTTTGCTGTTAGAACCTAGCTTGACTAACCATTAGGTACCTTGGACCTACATGGTTAATTAACTATTCGCTTGATTGATGGAAAAGCGTCCATATTTGACAGTATTCACTTTTATCTCATCTGTTTGTCATTCTTCCAGTAATTATAATATCACTTTTGTCCATAGATTCAGTGTGAGACTTGTTGCATCTCTAGAGACATAGTGCTAGCAACTCAAATCTTATTCTAAGAGTATTGACATTTGGTACAGACTGGGAGACCTATTTATGTCTTTGCCATCTATTTGTGCTGGTGCGGAACAGTCCTTGTGCCGAAATCATGTGCTGTATAACAATATTTAATTAGTAATCGATTTTGAATGATCTTGAGAACATTGCGACAGGCTTCTGTGCTTGTTGTTTCAAATCAATCTATCGAGTGTTGTAATATTATTTGCAGCCGTATCTTGACAGGAATTTTTTCTAATTCAAGTTGAATAATTTTGAGATAAGTAACCATTCAATGACTACTGTAGATGTCAGATTGTTTTTGTTTTTGGGTACTGGGACCACCTTTTTCCACTAACAAAACAGAAAACCAATTTCCTACAAACATCATAACACCAGCCATTAAAGCTTGCACCTAGCCTACCTGGCATTTAAAGGAAGCAAAACAGCACATCCTAGATCACATCCACCTTTTAGTGTTTACAAGCTGCCAAGCGACCAAGCCAGAAACACGAAACAGTGAAACACAACATAAGAGTTTGCCATCTGTTTCTGAGTCTCACTCCGCTTGGGCTTGATCAGCGAGCACAACATGTTGGGAAGGGTTGTAAGGGGGAAAAACTGAATTAAATAGAAACTCTAAAAATAGGTAGTGAACAAGAAAGAAAAGCTAAAGTGAACTACCCCCAAAATATCACATTGTTTTTGGGCAGCCATACAACCCAGCAATCTATGATAACTTAGAAAAGATTTCTGCTGTGGATAGCCATATACTTTTAGTCTCCATTAACACCTGAGAAATGCCAGGTCTTATGATTCAAGTAATATCTACCCTAGTTCTGTCTTTCAGCTGTTCAAGGCTGCGAGCTATATTAGTGAGTCAAAAGAAGATGCAGCACAGAAGCAGAATGTCCTCCACAACCACCCCCATGTTAAATTATGAGCACATGTTATCATCGATAGAAAATAATTGCTTTGTTGTTTCTATTATTGTGGTTTTTAATTTTGCAACTAGAAGAACTAAAACAACACACTTTGCTTAAAACTTCAAATCCCATCTGTTTTACCAAGCATATAGGTGGTATGATTTTCTATTAACTGTATAGAACTTGTATCTTTGTTAGCCCTGTAAGAACTATTATTATCAAGAAAACATTTATATGTAGTCTCTTCATTAATCAACATCCACGCATTTGGAATCTAATCTCCCAATATCACTACCTGGGATCTGGTAAAGTAGATGCGGGAGTGGGGGAAAAGAGATGAAGACATTTGCCTTCAGGTTTAGACTAAACACCAACAGCCCTTTTGAAGCAGAGCCAATTCAGTAGTGTTCTTAACCTGGCAGACTATTGTAGATGTCAACACCAAATTATCCTATTTTCTGTAAATCAGTAGAGTTGATGGATGCATTGGGGTTCCTTTGAAATTATGCAAGATAAGATTTACACCCTAGCCTAGACTTGATTGAGTTATAATAGCACAAGCGTTATTTATCTGTTGCATGTTCCATTACTTGTTTGAGGGAACAATTTTTTGTTTGATAAAAGTATAAACAACTATTCTGTGATTGGATGTTGTATCTGAATTTCGTAAGATTTGTAAAAACTAACAATCTTTGAGGCGATAGGGTATCTAAGTGGAAAGATGACATCTTTATTTCGCTTGACTTCTGATGGCATTCTTGTTGTCTGCAATGGTTGTGCACATTCATTCTCAATTTGATTCTTCCACTTAAAAATGGCAAGACGCATCTACCATAGATATCATTTTATCATTACGTTCTTAATTTTCTGTTAGGTTTGCCTAGTGGACAAATGTCATGGACGAGATGACCATATCAATAAATTCTACATCACAGTGTGATTAAAGGCTCAATCGGGCCTATGAAGATTTATTGTTAATCTGTTAGTGGCATGTACATTCTAGTTAAAGTGGGGCGCAAAAGCATGTAATGAGCTGGAGCTGCTAACCCCAGCCTGATTCCTGATTATTTGGTTTAAAGTCATATGAGGAAAACTAGTATTTTTTGCTGTGCTCAGCACGGTAGACCTGTAAATGAAAGCTATTCCTAACTATTTTCGATATTTTTGTGTGCAGGATCTGAAGTGTTTCGTGTTTTCACTTATCAACCTCCACTTTAAGATCAAGCCTATTCAATCTTGAGTTCCTTTGTGTCCCCTAATTGCGTTATGGCACTGCAAGTGTTAAGAGAGTTCTGTGTAGTGTAAGATCCCATGAGTTGCTCATGATGCAGTTTGGTGTGTGTGGATTCCCTCTGGGTGTAGTCTTTTGAGTTTGCCTGGGATTGTAGTTGGATTGTGCAAACTGCGAGTGGCCATTACTCGAGTAGTGATATTTATGCTTGTTTCTTTTCTAGTAGCTGGAGCTTCTATCAGTGCACGATTACTTTCTACATCTTTTTTTGGTTGTTTATGCTGAACCTCCTGCTGCCTTCTTGTCGGGTGTCTTTGACTAGCTTGCGATTGATGTCTGTCCAATTTCTTTGGTTTGCCTGGTAGTTTTGATCCATCAAGGAATCATACATACAGATTTGTTTGCCTAATGTCAACTTGTGATACAAATCTCTAGGAGATATCCACTGTTGTGAGGTCTTCTGGTTCACAAAGGTAGCCCAGTCGGGTTGGATAGAAGAGAGTGCACTTTCTTCTTTATACTGTGCAGATAATCTTTGATGGCCGCAAATTCTTTCGTCAGGTGGGCTAGCAAAACTGACTCATCAAAGAGACCCTAAGCAACTTTCTATTTTGTAAAGCAGAACAGTGTGATTAAAGGCTGGATCGGGCCTATGAAGATTTATCTTTAATCTGATGCCCATTGTCTGCTTAATGGCAGTGACCATGGCATCTCAGGAGCAACGTTTGGTAGCCAGCCAGCCTTCATCTTCTTTTTTTCTTTTGGCTTTGGAGATTCCCTTACTGCAGCCTACCGGAGCAGAGCTTTACATTACATAGGAGGTGCGCGCCTCTCTTGATGTAAAGAGAAGAAGACGACTTGAACCAGAAGCGTCACATGAAGATGTTCCTCGTCGTATGGAGGCATGCCACTGTTGCAGCGTCGTAGTATCCCTTTTGCTCTTGTAAACAGTACAGTAAAAAGAGATGATAAGAGCCGAGGTAACAGTAAAAGGGAAAGGCAAAATCATAGGAACTTGAGGGATAAAAAAAATGGCAATTCTGACATCTCGGCGGCTCAGGTGCATCCAAAACAAAGGGAAACAGTGCCCAGGCAAACAGTTTCCTCTATCCCCAATTCATTCAGGATAGGAGCAAGAGCATGCGTTGGCAGTTGTAAGGCAGGCAGCAGGACATGACCATGTTACTTCACTGCTGCTTATCTTTGCCTCTCTTTTTCTTCAGATCTGACGTCCAAAGTCCAAATGGTCCAGACAGGAAGGAATCATCAAGGAGGCCAAACAAGTAGGCTGAGGCAGGCCTTTCTTTCATGTGATCTTTACCAACCTTATTAGTACCAGTATCATTTTGGACCACTAAAACGTTTTTTATCCGGTGAAGAAGAAGAACTCTTCGTATGATCTGCAGAGTTCCGGCGTGCCTTGTAAATATGCCCTCATTAGTCTAGATAGGTGTAGAGGAATGCAAAGAAGCACCTTTCGAAGCACAGTGGTAGCTAGCGAATTGGCCTTGTGCTCATCTTTGTAGCTCAACAAAAAAATACCAGCAGTCAATATACTCCTGATTACTCAATTAGACATGCGTTTGCGGTAATGTAATTAATACAAGGTATGAACTCAACAGTAGTACAAATCAATAATAGCAAAATCATGACGAGACGTACGTGTCATTACACGCACGTACGCTGCTACGCTAGCTACGTACATACGGTTACGGTTATACGTACGCGAGTACGTATTGGACACTAATTCCTTCCTTAATCAGCGACGTCACTTGAGCGATCGACGGAGGTGTACTCAGCTGCTGCCGCTGAGGAGGGAGATGATGTCGAGCGCGACGGAGCAGAGCTGCTTCAGCACCTCCTCCCTCTGGGCGAGCTCCGCCGGGTAGGCCCCCGGCCTCTGCCGCCGGAACAGCGCCTTGCACACCTGCGGGTACTCCGCGGCGGCGCTCACGTGGACGGACGCGTAGTCGTAGTCCTGCTGCGCGATGGACTCCCTGGCGGCGCCCAGCGCGTCTCGGGCGTCGGCGTACTTGGCGGCGCAGGTCCGGAGCAGCGCCTGGACGGTGACGTCGGCGGCGGGCGTCTGAGCGGTCCCAGTGGCGTTGGCGAGCGCGGCGGCGGCAGCCGCGGCCCCCGAGGCGTTGGTGGCCGCAGCGGAGACGGCGATGGCGGAGAGGCCGCGGACGTCGGCGGTGGTGCTGGAGGGGTCGGCGGCGAGCTCGGCGACGCAGAGGTCGTAGTAGGCGGTGGAGTTGCAGGTGGTGCGGACAAGAGCCGCGGCCTGAGGCGCCACGGGTGCGGATGGCGGTGGGGATGAGGGTGGGGGCGAGTGCTTGGCGTGGCCGCTGTGGTGAGCGGATGGGACGGCGCGGGAGCAGAGGGTGCTGAGAGGGAGGAGGGAGAGGAAGAGGAGCACAAGGGTGGAGGCGGCGGAGGAAGCCATGGCTATAGATGGAAGAAGTTGCTGGTGATGTCAGTGGAGAGGAGATGGATGCACAAGCTGAGCTGCTGGTCTGATCTGATGGGAGTGAAGCATGCACCGCGCTCGCTCGCTCGCTTTTATAGGAGAGGAGGATTCCATTCCATTCGATTCTAGGGTTGTATCGCAAATTTGACTCCTCAAGCGAATGTGGCGGCTGGTCACCATTCTCACATTCTTTTTCTCCTCCCTTTCTTTAAGGCATCTTCAATAATATTATCTTAGTTATCTCTTAATTATATTAAATAAATAAAATTATATATATAGGAAAAATAATATAATATATTTTATACAAAAAACGATTTAAACCCGTAAACCAACATAAATAGTGAAAGATTGTGATATAAGAAGTTACAGTGAAAATAGTATAAAATACTTAGAGAAATAATTTACTATTAGAGATATTGTATCTAGTACTATTTTTAGGTAAGGTGAAAGATTTAGAAACAATCTTAAAAGACATATTATTGTATATGCTCTTAGTGCGTAATTAGCTGCCTGCTAGCTAGGCTTAGGCTGGTCATGTATATTATATAGCTTTTTCATTAGGCAAAATCTAGATACATACTCCATTAATATATGGAAATTTCCTTGTTGCGTGTTCAGCTAGGTTAATTCCCCGTGATTGACATGCAGGCGACTTCAGTCAATAAATTAATTGTTGTAGACAGGAAGAGATCAAACAGATCGATCGACTAGATCAGTGCTGTTAAGAGTGGACGAGTAATACAATAAGTACAAGGTGGATGGATTAATAACACGTGTTGTTTGCTTGCAGATTGCGGTGCACTAACATCCCAGTTTGTTGATATTAATTGGGCTTCTTTTGGCAAGTAAAGCTATGTTGATCCCGACAAGCAGCTGGCAATTAGTTTTTACTCGACCAAGGGCAATTATTTTTCTTCTTCTTAGTTACACCTTTTGGTTGCTTTTCAAGAGGGATGATGGATCATCGTGTGGATGCCCCCTAGATTGGTAGCATGTTAATGTTAGTGCTTAGTCCACGATACACAATAATATTCCTTTTTCAATCCCCATCTAGTTATCTAAATAGTTGTATCGAAAAGTACGTACAATGGTGTGGCATCAACTGTTTGTAAGTATTATTACGTATGACATGAAATGGTGTGAAGAAAAAAGAGAGCCATATCTCATGTGACAGTTAAATGTAACACGATAAACAAGACATATTGTGTTACGAAGTAAAGATAACATAAGAACTGTCTTTAGTGTTGTTTATAGATGATATAAATAATATTACAGATAAAAACTATCTATACTATTATACTTACTCAAAGTACATCCAAATGAAGATTTAACCTCCCCAATCTATTGTATATTGTGTTAATTACCCTTGTTGTAATTAATACAATATACAGTAATCACAAGAAGCAGCCGCGGTGGATGACTGGCTTAGGGGATGATCGGAATAGCGATGGTTTTTGGCTTTTGGCTGTAAAAACACTGTAGCTGGCTGAAAAAACACTGTAGCTGAGTTAGTGGATAGTGTAGTGAATAGTGAAAAAAAAGCTGAAGTTAGAAGCTGAAATCGAAAAAAGCCGAAACAATCACCCCTTAGTGGTTTGATCTCCTTTTTCTCGATCGGCGTGTTGACTGTACGTCCCAGCTGAGCTGCTTCACTGTCGAGAGCACCAAACGGGTGTTTGACTAGTGCGAATGCGACAGACAATCCGTGGGCAGTGGCAGCCGAACGGACATACGCGTTCGTCCCACTCCCATCCCAGCCCGGCTGCAAAGAAAGTCGGTCTGGCAGAATCCGGTAGGGTTCCTCAATACCAAAACTGTCGTATCGATGTCATGCACGCCATGTACACCCGTCAACGATATGGCGACGAACGAAGCTTCTGCAAAGTTAACGCGCAAGCACCGAGGGCGTGTCAGTGGCCCGGTGGCAGATAGGGCTGAAAAAAAAGATCGAGTTTTATCGGGTTCGGCTCGCTTTCAATTCGATTCGAGTTTAGTTTAAACTCTAAATGATTTGAACTCGAATAGTTTAGTAGGACTCGATTTGAATTTGAATATTAATGTATGTTAATTCTTATCGAGTTTACTCAAATCGAACTTGAGTTTCTTTTATTGTTGAAAAATACATGTTGAATTATTTTGATTGTTATGGAGCTTACTCAGGCTAAAGTTTTTGCCAAACTCGAACTTAGGAAGCTAAGATCGTTTGAACTCAACTCGTTTATAGTCTTAATGTGCGCAATAAATTCCTAAATCCTTCATAAAATGCCTACCCTTTTGTAGAGACATACGGGCTTGTGTGGCTCTTGTACTCTCTGAAAACTCGCAAGGATGCATGCAACAGGCTAATTAAAAGCTATCTACAGATTGGCAGTATATATTAGGTTAGGCCCTTAACAACTGCACTAAACCACACTTTGGATCAGATTAAACACACGCATACAAAAATCTATGTACATGTACGCTTTAGTTGGTTAATTCGAGGACTGGTTTGTTCCTATCTTGGACATGAATGCAGAGGCAAAACTGCTTGCGATCGATTGCGGCACCGTTGGAAACTGACTTCCATCTGCTACACTAATAAAAGGGCACTGTGTGTGCTGCTATACACACTAAAGCTTTACATAAATCATCGCTGGCTTTATGTACATACTGAGGTGTGGAGACAGAAGGTTGCGGTTGATTTCTGTTTCTTAGTCTTCTTTTTGCCAGAGCAGAATATGTAGATCCTATTCTTTGCGGTTTTTAAAAGTTATTTTTGGTTTTTGCTATGTAACTAATTTTTAAATGGAGTATTTTTTTAAGATGGGGTCTACAAGTTAATTGTAGTACACATTAAAAAATTAATATCTGTACCATAAAAAATCGCCAGCGAGTATCTCTCTTTCCGCAATCTCTATCGCAAACAGCCAAAAAGCCATCAGCCACAGCCATCAGCAAATAGGCCCGTAGTGTTTATTTAAAGTATCTTATCAAAATAGATTTTTTGAAACTACTTATTGGTATTCGGTATATTTACATAAACACTAACGCGATAATTAAAACTATCCACTACAACTATAAACCATCATCTGGAGTCGAAAAGAACCTACAGTAATTCGCTAGTGCCCATGCCTACTCTTATCTGTGTGTGTGTATATGCGCGGTCGATGCCACCGGCAGCACCACCAGTACCATATCCTACAATCCACTTGTTGCAAGCAGCACTAACTAATGAGGCGCATCCATGGATCAATCTACTAGTTGCTGCACATCTCATCTCATCTTCTCGTCAAAAAGAAAAGAAAAGAAAGAGAAGAAATCTAGCATATATTATCTCCTCCTCACCTGAAGCAATCAATCAATATGTAGTGATGATTAACGCTTTTTTACGGCAAGTTTACTACTCCATCAACATTAGCAGGCCGAGTAGCATTGGGCCGACCAGTCATTGACCCGGCCCAGCATCCACCCGTAGAGTAGACCACCAGACCAGACCAGACCAGCTCTGCTCTGCAGCTCTAGTAAAGAGAAGGGACTTATAATCGATACCGATTATGACTTACAACTTTCGAGTAATTTTACTATCTCGATAACTACAATGAGAACTTAATTACGACTATAATGTTATAATCTGAATTAACACTTGGATAATAGTAGTATAAAAAACTTCTCAACGTTGTTCTGTTTTTCTTCGTCGCCAACCTCCCGATATTTTCTCTTATTCTATTCAAGTATTTAAATGACAAAAGATACAAAGATGTAATCACTTAAATCGTAGCTATTAAAGCATATATTATAACCATTTAATCGCACCATTCTACGATCAGTCATAATTGATTATTAATAATTTGTTACTATCCTACGACTAGTAAATGACTAACTACATTAAAATTGCCAGTGTAACTGAGTACTAACAACTGACTTGGAACGTTAACTACTAACTGCGTCGACTTCCGATAAAAGTCTCATGCTTACGTTACTGTAATCAAACTTTCTCAGTCTCCGCTCCGCCGCGCGCCGAATCCCGTCCCTTTTCCCGCCTTCCCCAAACCCTAGCCTTGCGCCCTGCCCTTGCCTCCGCACCCCATCCCACCGGAGAGGAGGAGGAAGAAGAAGAGATAGGAGAGATGCGGGGCGGCACGGTGCAGATCAACTGGCACGACCTGCAGCCGGTGCTCACCCTCGACTTCCACCCCGCCTCCCGCCGCCTCGTCACCGGAGGCGGAGACCACGACATCAAGGTCCGCCCCCATTTCCCCTCTTCTCACCCTCTCTGCTTCCTCCCTTGATTTCCCGCCAATTTTCGCTCATTTTGGAGCTATGGACGGTCGTGGGGTTTGGGATTAGTCTTGCGAGTTCTCTTCACGTTTGGCTTGCAGATCTGGGTGATAACGTCGGATGATTCGGACAAGAAGCTCCCAACTGCTTCTTACCACAGCAGCCTCTCCTCTCACAGTTCCGCCGTGAACGTCCTCCGCTTCTCTCCTTCTGGTAGGTGCTAACACAATTTCAATCTCAATCTCTGTGAGTCTAGGCAGTTTCTATTTTGTTTCCCTTTGAGCAACTACACATTTTTTCTATTTCCTGAGAAAATTTGTAAAACAAATGCCTTCAACATTTTTAGTCTTTGGACATACTTAATTAACCCCATATTCCCCCTGGTTCTATGCAGGCGAAAATCTCGCGTCCGGCGCCGATGGTATGCTCAATTTGGCATTTACATCTTTTTTTTCCTTAAACGAAAGGCAGGGTCTCTGCCGATTCAGTTAAGGAAGGGATTTAGTGGTTTGTCCTGTACGGAGGGTTTGAAATTCACAAAACAGACCGACAGAAAAATGGTCACAACAAAAACTGCTTGAGGCTAGTGCACGGCTTCCGGTGGCGATGTCAAGTATTTTGTTGGTTACCACCCATATGCCGAAGTAGCTTTGTTGGAAGGTTCTCCATTTCCTAACTTTCCAAAAGTTCCAACAAGTATATATTACCAGTCCATGGAAGTCTTTCCTTTTTTTTGTTTTTTTGATACCACCAGTCCACTAGGTTTGTGGTAGTCGGCCATCTTCGCTACGAGTTTTGTCGAAAATCCTGGTTGACTTGCCACTCAGCTCGAGCATTTACATCTACCATAGGGTTATATGTTAACTCGTCTAACTCAAAGCTATCTATATTGTAGCTAAATGATCGAGTGAATTTTGTGTCCTAGTTATGTAAATTGGCTTGTTTTGTCATCGACAGGTGGTGGTATTATACTTTGGAAGTTGCATTCCACTGATGATGGCGAGGCTTGGAAAGTGCACAAATCGTTGCTGTGAGATTTACCATCTAAAAAAATCCCTTGATTCAGCCATCCTCTTGTTGAACCTAGCTACATTGTAATCTCCTAATTTGTTTCACAGGTTCCATCACAAGGATGTTCTTGACCTGCAGTGGTCGCGTGATGGTGCATTCCTTGTTTCTGCTTCAGTTGACAACAGTTGTATAATATGGGATGCTAATAAAGGTAACTCCTACAACAGCAGGTGATTTTATATTTGCAGCGTCATGGTTTCTGTATTGTATGGTTGATATGCAACATCATTCTCAGGCGCGGTGCAACAAAAGTTGGAGGGCCATTTGCATTATGTTCAAGGAGTGGCATGGGATCCTTTGGGTCAATATATTGCTTCGTTGAGCTCTGACAGAACTTGTAGAATATATGCAAATAAGCCTCAAGGCAAATCGAAGAACATGGAGAAGATGAACTTTGTTTGCCAGCATACGCTGGTGAAGGCAGAACATCAAAATCATGATGAGTCCAAGGTTTCTTTGATCTACTTAACTGCCACATCCTTTGGATGTGCATTGAACAAAAGTAATATAATCCTTTATCTTGCAGCCACCAGTTAAAACTCATTTGTTTCATGATGAGACGTTACCATCTTTCTTCCGGAGGTTGTCATGGTCGCCTGATGGATCTTTCCTAGTACTGCCAGCTGGTATAATTATTTTTCCATTAGCACATGCTTAGTTTATCTTCATCGCATTCTCCGTCATAGTCTTTATACCCCATTAACAAGTTTGTTTCTCTCTCCTTTTATCTTAACCAGGCCTATGCAAATACTCATCTGAAGTGATTAATACCGCTTATATAATGTCAAGGAGAGACCTCTCAAGGTAGCCCATCTAATACTTGAAATAACACCACTATGTTCTTGGGTTCTTGCCTTATAAAATGACTCTACTCCATTGAGTTCAGCTGGTACTTACACCAAAATAACGTGAAAATTGGAGCATCAGAGAAACTTTATCACTAATTTGCTCCTTCACATTACACCAAACATCAAATCACCAGTAAACTTGAAGAAGTTTTGTGGATGCTTCCAAAACTTGGAAACATATTGCCCAGTTTCTGGAAAGTTAAATCAACCTACTTCATCTAAGAGTCAGTTATAAGAGGGAACTTAAGTCCTAAGCTTGTCTTTGATTTCTTAGTCGCTGCAGCCTGCAGGATGCTGAGAAGAAATGGTTTGTTTTTTTTACTGATGTGCGAAATTCCTAACATCTTAATGTTTCAACAATCAGCGTATAACTTATCCATATACATAGCTTTGTAGTTCTTTTACAATACTGACTTTGTTTGGCACTGCAGACCTGCGATACAACTCCCTGGCGCAAGTAAAGCTATAGTAGCAGTGCGCTTCTGCCCTATTCTTTTCAGCATGCGTGGTTCTCAATCAGGTAGCCCAATTGCTTTGCAGCTTTGCCTTGCGTTGTGGCTCTCAATGTTTTACTCATCTGTGACGTTGAAGCTGAACTACTTCAGAACTGTTGCAGATGGTTTCTTCAAGCTTCCTTACAGAATTGTTTTTGCTGTCGCTACTTTGAACTCTCTGTATGTCTATGACACCGAAAGTGGTTCTCCAATTTTAATACATGCTGGTCTACATTATGCTGCCATTACAGATATTGCATGGTGAGTACTACAGCAATTTTGCTCCTAGAATCTTCTCCATTGGGTAGAGAGGAACTTGTCTTATTTGTCATTTCTACTGGAACTAGAGATCCATCTTGTTATTATTCTGTCAGGTCTTCTGATGCTAAGTACCTGGCAGTGTCATCACGAGATGGTTACTGCACTATTATTGAGTTTGAGAATGAGGAATTGGGGCAGCCTCATATCCTCTCTGGTATTTTCTATCTATTCCTTTTCCCATGGTTCTTTTTTTGGGAGTGGTGTGCACATGGCTTCCTATCATGATCCCAGTGCCTCAATTCTGCATCCGACCCTGTCAGCATCTAAACTGTGTTCTCCATATTTCTTGAATCTTAAATTAACTCGCCTGTTACTAGCAATTTGGCATTAGTAATCAAGTTACCTCTTGGAATATTATATATATTTGATCTAGCCAGAGTGGTCTTCTTAAAGAAACTGATATAATTCCCTTTTCCATTTTTTCATTGACTTCTAGTGTGTAAAAAAAATTACTGCTAGTCCTATTAGGACTAATTATTTTCATTTGTGTGTGATGCAACATCCAGGGATTCTTGGTTTAAGACAGATGCGGAGTAATCTCAGGCTATTTGATGCTAATAAGACTGACAAACAAGTTATGTACTGATAGATAGGACCATCTCTTTGAATGCAACTGCATATGATTGGTTTGCGTTGCTGATATTAATCTGAAGATGCAATAGTAGCTATGCTTGTCAAACCTTTACAATCTGCATATTGGACCAGTTACCTATATTGTCCTTCCCTTCTGACATACATTTACTTGAAGACACTCCTGTAACATGGTTCAATTCTCTGAAAATCTCTAGGAACAACGGAAGTTGCAGAAGGAAATAAGACATGCGAAAACACAAAGCCGTTAACAGCTGACTGTATGGAAGTTGATGTTGATGCCAGCAAAGTTAAGATGGAAGCCCGGCCTGAGCCTGTAGAAGTGACACCTCCACCAGTGTCAGCCAAGAACATCACATTGAGTAAGTGTACTAAGAAACAAGTTACTCATATTGCAATTAACTAGGTAGCTGAAGTAGTTAGGATTATGATATCTTCTGTAGTGATTGGAAATACTGGAAATCAATTTTTACCCTGTAAAGAAGTTTAGTTTGCGTCTGTGATCACCTTCTGCTCTTGTCCCAAAAATTCACTTTCTGCTCATGACACATTGGGTAGCAATTATATGAACAGAAAGGTTGTGTTTGTGAGCACATCTTGTTACGAAGTAACATGCAGCCACTAGACCTCTTTGAGATTGTCTTTGCAAAATTGCATTAAAAGAATTCCATTTGCACACATAAATTGCTCATGTGCAAATGTCGACAACTACAATCACATTCCATTTAATCAAGTTGGGTCTCTGATGTGCTTATTTCAGTCACACAAAAGAACATACACTCTTATGAAAATGGTCAATGCATGAAAGGGTATGGATATAATTCTTTTGAAGATACCTTCACTATCTTTGTTCCTTCTGACATATTTTTTTTCCTGAAGACACTTCTTACATGGTTCAATTCTTCAAAACTCTCAGGAACAAGGGAAATTGCAGAAGGGAATGTGACCTGTGAAAACACGAAGCCATCACCGGTAGACAGTATGGAAGTTGATGTTGGTGCCAGCAAAGCTAAGATGGAAGCCAGTCCTGTGGCTGTAGAAGTGACACCGCCGCCAGTGTCAGCCAAGAATAGCGCATCGAGTAAGCCTGCTAAGAAGCGAATTACTCCCATTGCAATTAACTAAGTAGCAGAAGTAGTTAGGATTATGATATCTTCTGTAGTGATAACAAGTACTGGAAATTACATTGAGGTTACCCTGTAAAGAAATTTAGTTTGCAGCCGTGTTCATCTTTTGCCCGAGTCCCGGAAATTCACTTTCTGCTCATGATACAGAGGTGAGGCAATTATATGAACAGAAATGTTGTGCCTGTGAGCTCATCTTGTTATGAAGTAACATGCAGCAACTGGCGGGCCTCTTTGACAGTGGGGTTTTGTGAAATTTTGCTGAGCAAATTCTTTCACACGCACAAATTGTTCACATACAAATGCTGAATCACACATTCCATTCAATCAAATGGGGTTTCTGACGCCCGTATTACAGTCGTACCAAAGAACATGCAATCTTATCAAAATAGTCAATGCATGCAAGGGTATGGGTATGGATATGATCGTTGCCTCAAGCTGAAGGATCTTCAGTATCAGCAAACCTGGCCAGATTGTGGCACTGCCTTCTTGGGACTTTGTTTATGCGCATCTTTGATTTTTCAGACGCTGCTTCTTTCTCGTCTGCCTCGTCGTATCTTCGTCTTCTGAGAGGATCTCGATCCTCTGGCCGTGAGGCCCCGGCACGACCTTCTCGTCGACATGGATGCGTTCGGTGACATTGATGAGCTCTGCATTCTGCTCTGCTTTGCTCTCCTGCTTCCTGTGCCAGAGCCAACCGCTGTGCTGTGCTGTGATGTGATGTGTTCCCTCCCGCTGCCGTGCTCCACCCTTCGCCGACGGCCTCCTGGAATTTGATGTCCTCGTCCACTGACAGCATGGAGGCTTTGGGACCGTTGAGTAGGTGACGGCGCTTGAGGCCACGGAGTTGGTGGTGAAGCACGGTGAGGTGGCGGTGGGGGTGTTGAGGGCGGAGGTGGGGCACGGCGGGGGCTGAGTAGGTGGCGAGGTAGGGGATTGAAGATGGGAGCACGGCGGGGGTTGAGTGGGTGTAGAAAGATCGGAGACGAGTTGCGGCGGTGGTGAGCATGCACGTGGCCTATTACGAGCAGGGCTGTGAGTCGAGCTCGAACGAGTTTGATCTTTTAGACTCGAGTTTAATAGAAATTTAAACTGAGTTTGAGTTGGTGTTTGAGCCTAGATCTAAACTCGAACTCAGTTTGGTCTAAGTTCGAGTAGGCTCGTGCTCGGCTCGTTGAAGCTCGATAACAATTAAAATAATTTATTATGCACTAATTTTTAATAATAAGAAATGTTCGAATTCGAGCTCGGCTCGGCTCATTGAAGCTCGATAACAATTAAAATTATTTATTATGCACTGATTTTCAACAATAAGAAAAGTTCAAATTCAAGTTCAGCTCGAGTAAGTTCAATAACGATCATAATAATTTAAATATATACTAATTTTTAACAATAAGAAAAGCTAGGTAGGTGAAACTTATGAGTTCGAGATCAAACTCGAGATTAGCTTATTTAAAGTTCAAGCCGAACTCGAATCGAGATTAGAATGAGTCGAGTTAGAGTAGCTTGCGAGTCTTGATCTTTTTTACGGCCTTAACTATGAGCCTATCCTTTTGGGTTTTTGGGGGTGGTTTTTAGCTTTGCCTTCTTCGGAAGTCGAAACAAATGAGCCGGCTTCTCTAAACAGCTTCTCGAACCTGCTAGCACGTGTGATGTCTATATTAGTCTCTCTATCATCCATTACAATCTTAAAAAATACAACTAAAAGCCATCAACACAACTCAAAAGAACATATCGCTCACTGTATGGGATGGGAGGGAAGAGTGTGCCGTTCGCATGCAGACGATGGATGCATGAGCCTGTCAGACAAATTACTACGAGCTAGGTAGCTTCCCGAAAGGCTTAACTGGTGGCACTAAGCCGAAGGAAAGGGGAAAGGATGAGATGAGATGAGATGACGACGCAAGCTAGGTAATATTAAATTTGATTGGGCCCAGCGTGAACATTTGGGCCGATTCTGATCGACGAGCTGACGATTTATCCCAAAAAGCAGCCCACGATGAGACACAGTGGCAGACGGCATGCACGCTGCGCACAGCTCTTGGCCGGTTTTAATGAAGCCCCCAAGAGAGACAGTACGATATGGCCGAAGGAATGCGAGCTAGGCTGCCATTCCGGCCGTCTGAAGAATACCGGTGTTCTGCTGCTCGTTTCAGGTCAGGTACTTGGAAAGGCGAGTGATGGCTAGCTTGTGTATGTGTTTAGTCCGGTCAGAAATTATGCATCTTTCTTCAGCTTCCTTTGGCGCTGTCAGTCCAGGTTCGACTACTTTTGATGTTCAGGTGGAGATCTCTGAAAACTAGGCTGGTTCGCTGCAGTCGATGCTAATGTAATCAGGGCTAGATAAGGCCAACAAATTTAAGGCCACCAAAAGGCAGGCTGCATCATCCAAGGTACAGAGGCATCAGCATCGATCACAATAACCTCTCTCTCTCTCTCTCTCTGTCTGTCTGTCTCTCTCTCTCTCTCTCTCCCAAAGTGGGATTATGGGCTGATGCAGCAAATGCCGACCAGGAAAGAGAGCTGCTAGGTGAATGGAATGAGTTGCTGGTGACCGGCACATGCTCAGGGACGGCACAAAGTTGGGTGCTGGCTGGCAATGGCATGTCCTTTCTGCCACACCGGCCGTATTAATTCTGGGATCGATCGAGCCCCGGCCCTTTGCTTTGCTGCATGCACGCCCCTTCTGTTTGGAAAACGGAAGCAGAAATTTCACATGAACTGAACAATTTAACCTGTACAATTAGGAAGAACCTAGTAAAATATAACGTAGATATATCGATACAAGAACCAATGGCTAGATAATATACAAGTGTGCGAGGTGAGATCGACAACGATAAACGACGACGATCGAGTCGGCTGGCAAAGTTCCACAGGGTGCCATAATATACCTTATGATTGCTAGAAACAATTATATGAACCGCTGAACATGTACTCGATCGTGTGTATAGCCATAAATTAAGCATTGCAAACATATAAACTCATAAACCATGCATGCATGATTACTACAACTTCCATATATGTGGAAGTGGATCGAAAATGTATATTCCATGCTATTCAATCACCTCTTTTTTTCTAGGGCAATTGGAAAGCTAGCTAGCACACAATTATGCATGATTGTGTCGTTTTAAAAAGCGATCAATATGATCCAATGTTCTTCCTTGTGTGGTACCATTCATATTATATTACAGTATGGCTGAGCAAGATCTGTGTCGTACCTAGAACAATCTTATCTCCTGTTTTGTATGCACCCGGCATTGGCACTGATGGTGACTGCTCAACGGCGCATGGCGCTCATATATATGAGTACGAATATATGCGAGTGACATGCCTGCGATTTCCAATAATGATCCGGCCGTAAAGTTGCTGCATTTGCATTTGGGGAACATGGAGATGGTACAAGGGAATTATTAAAGCGAGCGACCGAGCAGGCACTGACGTACATTACACTGTGCTCAGATCGCCGTTAGTTTTAGCTATTTGCCATTGTCGGCCAACATGTGAACACTACTTGCACATATATACATACATATATATTGTCCGTATATTTATTAATTATTCATATATATGTTTTGTATATATAGTTAATGGAGTGGCTAATGTGCACAGTAGCTTCAGTCTCTTCTATCATCAAAATACATAGGAAGATTATTGTTACGCTCTGCTAACACTTCTTATATGCAGCAATCTTTGGATCACATTAGAGTTTGTAAGATACAACGCGAGCGTACATGGTATTAAGAACGAAGAATGTGAATCTTGTAGCGAGAATCAAAATAACGACGATGAAGCAACTACGATAAGAGAGAAAAGATTTGACGAAACCGTCCACCAACTCTTTAAGCACGACCTTAAAAGAGTACAAGGGATTATCGCTCACTCACAACTCTCTCGAATCTTTTAGAACATTCAAATCATTGTCATATATAAGAATCTAGTGTTAAAGAATATCCTAACCTCTAATCCTCTCGTGCGCCCTCTAGGACTTTGTTGTTTTGTTGCTTCTTCTTGGTTTGGTTCTCCATTGTCATCCCTCCATGGTTTATATAGTCCCTCTTACCCATTCTCTAATTTAGAGTAGAAATCATAATCCTAGTAAAATTCATCTAGAGCTCTTTATAGTATATCTTTCTAAATCATAAAAGACTATATATGAGTCACCCTAACTCAACAATTACCCTCCATTAATTTAATCATTGAAGATAATATATAATGGCATTGAAGATTGATACGACCAGCTTTCTCACAATTGGTGCATGCAAATACAAACATTTTGTCCATTAATAGGATGGTTGATAGCAAAGGAATCTTTGGAGAAGATAAAAGCAAAAGTTTGTACAATTGCCACTCGATACTATAGCTTCCTATATTTATGCATGCACTGATTCATTTTGTACTTACTCTTTTGTTTTGGCGACGAGATCCAAGGCGGAGAGTACTATAGCTGTAGAAGCTTGCATGCAGCAGTGAATATGGCATGCATTGTACAGCGAAGGCCATGCGTCTGCATTCATATGATCCATCTCTGTTGCATGATTGGCTCCTGTCAGCTCTTGAATCAGTGCCCCCCACCACCATGCAGGCCTAGATAACCTTTTCTATTCTATACATACTACATATATGCATAGTAGATGCCTTCCTTTCTTTGGCTTCTTTAGTTTCTTTCTTCCCGTTAAAAAAATAAATTTTAAAAGAGAAATGAATTTATTCGGTCTGTCACACATCATATCATTCGAAGGACTCCAAATCAGATCAAACCGGGTAATCTTCAAGATCGTGCTACAACTAGTTTCTAGATGAATGGTATATAATCTCATAGGGCATCTCCATTACTTATACGTCCTTAGAACTAGCAAGGTCAAGAGAAAAGGAGAGAAGACAAAAACACCAACCAAAACAAATGCAAATCCAACAAGATCAAGAACACACCATGTAGGATGAACAAGATTGATATATTACAACCTATAGATGATTTTACATTCACTCTACCATAGAGGACGAAACTCTCTTCCAAGAGTACTCACCCAAAAACTTCCCATGTAAGCAAGCCTCTTTCTCAAACTCTAAAGAGGCTTGCTGACTGCTTTCCCTGTTGTGCTAATGGATTATATCCTTTAGGGTTAGATATAGATTGATTGCTCCATCTATATGAGTGAAGGGGGTTGAAGACATGTTGCAAGGCTAAAGGGAAAGCAAGCAAGGCTAACCAACCACTTATTCTTTAGGGTTTGAGAGAGAGGCTTGCTTACATGGAAAGTTTTTGGGTGAGTACTCTGGGAAGAGAGTTCTTTCCTCTACGGTTGAGTGAATGTAAAATCTTCATCTATAGGTTGTAATAGATCAATTTTGTTCATCCATCTATAGGTTGTAATAGATCAATTTTGTTCATCCTATATGGTGTGTTCTTGATCTTGTTGAATTTGCATTTGTTTTAGTTGGTGTTTTTGCTCTCTCCTTTTCTCTTGATCTTGCTGGTTCTAAGGATATATAAGCAATGGAGATGTCTCATGAGGATCATATACCATCCATCTAGGGACTAGCTGTAGCAAGAGCTTAGATATTGCATAGTTTGGTTTGATTTGGAGCTCTTCTAATGATATCTTGGTCCTAGAATATTGGATTCCAATCTTTGGATGCTCATGCTTGTTGTGACATGTGGAAACTCATCTAGGGCCATCTTGGCCATCTTAACCCATGAGCAAGTCATATTTCAAGTTCTTAAGTTTAGCTGATTTTGGTGTAACCTTGCTTACTTTGAGGAAATGTTGGAACTTTGTTCAAGATCCATACAGTCCTTAGATGGATGAGGTTTATGAGATCCCCAGCATGGTGTGTGCAAAATCTCATATCATTTGGAGATGTATTTTAGAAATTGCACCTTTTTGGGTTTTGGCTCGAGCTGATTTCATGTTCTGGAATCAGTGGTGCGGTCAGACTGGCCTCTCCCAGTGGTCAGACAGCTCGGCCCGGTCCTACTGCTCTCTCCACAACGGTCAGACTGGCCCTGAGGAGTTGAACTCCGCTTTGCTTTCGCGCTTATGTGAGTTCTTTATTAATGTGCTAAACTAATCTTTCTAGCTTCTAGTAGCTAGCAGTCAGACACGTTCATTTTGCAAATTTGCATAGCAAATTATTGAGTGCAGCTCAATAATGAAAATGCATGCCTGTTTCTATGCACTTATTTGAGGTGATCATGATCAGTACACTGAAAAGGCTGATTTTTTTTGGCAAATGTACATACAACTTCAGCAGTTCACCAAAACTTAAGTGCATGTGATAGGAAATTAAAGATCTAAAACCATTAGGAAGAAACCATTACCTGTAACACCCCGACCCTCCACAGGGCCCAAGATGCTACCACCTCACTGTTACTGTCCCACAAAAGTGCACCATAAACAGAGTAAACGCACAAGAACTGTATTAACAAGAGAAACCTTCTCCTGAAACATACTGTCACTACAAAATTTACAAAAGGTTCTTAACAAAAGTTCAAACATAACGCTTAGTGCAAGACTGAGCTGTTATTGCATATGTGCAGTGCAAAAGGAACTACTTCCATTCCATGCATGTCACCCTTCCAGAGCACCCTAAAAAAAAGAGCAACAGAGCAAGAGTGAGTCCGAAGACTCAGCAAACACACGATAAAGCAACGCATCAATTTCTCATCTATAGACTGTAATCCATTCTACTGTAATATGAAAATCTACTGTAAACTGTAAATCAACTCTATGTCGGTAAACTATAAATCACATCTGCTGTAACTATCAATTCAATCGATTGAAATATGTAAATCCAATCTACTATAAGCTGTAAATTAATCTACTGTAAACTGTAAAAATATCTCTATGTCTGTAATCTGTACTGTATTACTGTCTGTAATCTGTATCAATTGCATGCAATGCAGTGCCATGCGATGCATCTGTAACTGTAGCTTATACCGGTATAGCGGAGTGTCCACCCGTCGATGGACCACTCAATTACCCCGCCCTCTTTCAGACGGGGGTTCCATCTCCACTCTCGTGGAGTCCCTACCAAAGTAGGCCCTGTTTCACTGTGTATGAGTGCAATGCAGGATGCACATGCTTTCACTGTTGGCACTTGATTATAAATTTCACTCATTTGTATTCACCTAACTGTTAATCCTGTATCTTAGCCTATAAACACTGTGAATCATGTAGATCAGGTTGTAAATGTTGTAAGTCATATAACTCAGGCTGTAAACATAAATAGCAATCATTAACCACATGGTACTGTCTACCCTGCACTTGCCTCTCAGCCTGGCGGAGGATGCGCGAATGGCACCGAGCTCGAACCACCACCTGAGCAAGCAACAAATATTTCAATTCATTGCTAATGCATGCGTACACAAGCAAGCCCAAACGTCGCTCTTACACATAAATTCCGTATAGCCGATTAATCTCACCGGACACCTCCCTGATATCCCAGTGTTTAATCGGCACAATATTTATGCGAAATCTGTAAATAACTGAAGGGGATTTCAAACCGTTACCCACAACCCCGATGACTGGCTCAGGCCAAAATCTATCCCTGGACTGGATCTGGCAAAACTGGCGTCGAATCGGACAATCCCCCTTCCCTCTCTCTTTTTTTTCTTTCTTTTCTTCCCTCTCTCCTTTCCTTTCCTCACCTACCCGGCCGCACCTCCCCTTCTCTTTCTTTTTTCTTTCTCCTCCTCCCTCCGTTCCTCACCTACCCGGCCGCCCGCTCTCTCCTCTATTTCTACGCCGACCGCACCCCCTCCCTTTGTCTCAACCGCGCCGGCTCCTCCTCTCTCTTCCTCTCTTTCTCACCCGCCCCTCTCCTCTTCCCACGCCGCCGGCCTTCCCTCCTCCTCCATCACACCACCGGCGCCCCCTCCTCCTTTTCCTCACCCGATCCCCCCATCTCTTCCTCTCCCTCCCTCCGGTCGGCCCCTACCTCGGCCCTTCCCCCCTCACACGGCGAGCAACTGGGGGAGCAGGCGGCGGCGGCGGCTGCAGAGGGGAGAGGTGGCGGTGTCGATGCACGGGTGAGGGGTGGCAGCAGGAGCAGCAGCCGACGGCGGCGGGGATTGCACGGGTGCGCGCAGAGGCAGAGGCAGCGGCGAGGCTAGCACGGGGGTGGTGGCAGAGCGCAGGTGCGTACGGGACAGCGTCGAGAGAGTTCGGGAGAAGCGAATGCCAATTTTGCTTCTCCTGTCTCCCGGCTCCCTCTTTTATCTCATCTGGACATGGGCCGGGCCAGGCTTCTACTGGGCCAGGTATTACATTACCACCTTTTGAGATGACTGTAGATACTTGACACATGTAACACACATCAGAACAAATCATTCGACGAATAGATTACAGCATTACACACCACGATATGAAGACAAACTTCTATTTTATTGCTCTATACGTATGTGGATGTGGAGACTGAAACAGTGTGTACTGGTTTGCTGCAGGGATCAGAATCTTGTGGATATACATTATATTTAAATGTCAGGAGTGCAGTATTTCTTATTTGACCCTGCAGATAGATGGACATATACATGCATGCCGCACTTTATGCTCCAATAGTGCAGTAAGGCAACTGAACAAGATCATCTTATTTATGATTATTAGACCGATCAGATGGTCACACAGCTAAGGTATTTGAGAAAAGCTAATTAGCGAGGCAATAAGTTATTAAGTTACGCATGCAACATATACATATATACTTGCATTTATATACAGAATCGAATGACTTTGCCCTCATTCATATATATAAATGGTGAATGCGAAGATTGTAACAATTTGCAAGGTCAGATAATTAATATCATAGCACCCTGGAATTTGTTAATTGGAAATGGAAAACTGGTGATAGTACTAGCTAGCTAGCCAACCAAGAAAAAAAAAATCCTCATTCTTTTCTATGGAATCGTGCTGCTACTTTTAGGGTGTGGCTCGGCTTGCATGCGAGACCAGCAAGTCCTAAATTTTTTTCGGTCAAAGTTTCATGTAACATCCAATTTTTGGAATAAAAAGTTTTGTTTGTTTGAGAATTTCAAATTCGGCTTGAATTCAATTGTGCTACTCAAATTCTACTCGGATTTCAAAAATTCAAAAGTTTGAAACCGCCTTGGGATTGGCTCGTCCATCCCTTCCTTTTCCTCTCTTTGGGCCAACCCAGAATCCCCTCGGCTCGGCCTGGAATGGTCCACACTGCCCGAGTCACGCTGTGCACGCTCAGACGCGTCCGCGCTGCGCCTGCGTCGCCTCGGCCAGCACCTGACGCTGCGCCACTCACCTCACCTACATGTTCTAGGATTCCTGGCTTTGTACCAAAGCTACATTGCCCCTTCTCCACTGCTCCACCACCTCCCCTGCGCTCCAATGCCCGGTCATCCATTCCCCCTTCCCCCTACGCTGCCTCGGGCCAAATTCATCTTGCCCCGCGCATACAAGCCTCACTTGCCAACACCTTGAAACGTGTGCTCGAGTGCTTGCCTGAGGAGACACTGCGCCAACCCCCATTCTCCCCCGGCCCGGTTCCTCGCCGACGTTAATGTTGTTGACACGATTACACTTACTACAAAATCTCAGGAGCTGACGATAGAGAAGACAGAGAAGTTTAGGTCGTTTTTCTTAGTAGTGGATTCTTACCATTGTCGGGTTGACTTTGTGATGATTGTGTATGCATATACTATCCGAGTTAGGTAATACCTGCCGCTAGGGGTGCAATCGGGTTGGATTCGAACGGATATTGTTCATACCGTATCCTAACCCATATTTTTTCCCCGGATTTGAAGTAGGATACGGTAAGGCCAGATACAAATACAAATTTGAATTATTCGGAGTTTCGAATATAGTGTCATCGGGACGGATATATAATGGTTTCGGATCGGAAACGGATAATATAGACGGATAGTATGTATATACATAAAGGAATATACACTGAACCATATCATCATCACTTCAAGCCTTCAACTATCAATAAATTTGTCTAGATTACTTAAGTATAATAGCCAATACAACACAAATTCAACATAAGTGATAAATACATATATAAATTCATACACAAGTTCAACATAAGTGGGAAGCATTGGTGGCGACTTGTTAGAGTAGCTGGACTCTAGAGTTAGGTTACGACTTTGATAAAATCTAGGCCGGTTGATGTTAATGATAGTTGATGGGTTGGGTCAGTTAGGGTACTAATTTGCTTGTTCGGATATTCGGTCGGATAGTATCCGATTTACCATTTACCGATGCTATTTGATTGGATTTTAGCTTTACCGTTTTCGTTACCATATCTGGCAACAATTATCCGGTACGGATCAGATTCGGTGTCGGATGCTAAATTACCTTCCTATATCTGGTATCAATCGAATTCGGTACTGGATCGGTCAGGATTAACCCATACCGTTTGCACCCCTACCTGCCGCACACACTCTTAACCCCAGTTTTTTGCATGTGGCAAGATGTGCCCTACCCCTTTTGCTTACTGCTTCCGTATTTATGTAATGTATTCATTTAACCTGACCTGTTGTTGGATCATAAGGGCATTCTCACCCCAAAAGCTAGCCAATGAGATAAGGAACTCCCCCACTTTTAAACTAGGTCTCTTGCCCTTCCACAACCAATGTGGGACTATTCCAACAATCTCCCCCTTCACACATTGGTGTTCCTCAGCCGTTCACTACCCTTTAACTGTACACCGACGGTCCCTCAGAGTCCCCTTCACCGTACACCGACGGTCCCTCAGGTTCATAGTCCATCAGGCGTTCACACCCTAGTGTCTATTGGGCCAGAGATGTTAGAACCGGGCTCTGATACCATTTATTGGATCGTAAGAGTCTTCTCACCCCAAAAGCTAGCCAATGAGATGAGGTACTCCCCCACTTTTAAACTAGGTCCATTGCCCTTCTACAACCAATGTGAGACTATTCCAACACCTGTCCTATTATAAACTTGACCCAATGTGGTTTATTTAAACTCTGATGTTGTAATTTTAAGGTAGGAACGGTTTTCACTATGTATGACATGATTCAGTGATATTTCTGTGAGCACTATCTACTGATTCAAGAAATAGTACGGTGGTTTCATAGAGGGTAGATTGGCTAAATCCGGGTCCGACATTTCACTTGATTTAGTTGAAGTAAAATGCCATTTGGTGAAACCTCTACAATTTGGCATTTCACGTTCCTCTGATCAATATTAATTAAGAAAAACAACAATTGTATTGGCATGACATGTCCTTCTAATTGATATTAATGAGAAAAACAATTGTAAGAATCATGGGTTCTTCGAAGCAAGCTGATTGAATAGATTTCTTGTGGGCACTGCAGTTACCGAGTTTCCCTGAATCTTAATTTTGTGAACGATAGTCAAAAGTCATATTGATCCCTTCACGATTACCTTGGAAATTAAACATTTGACATGGAAGAAAAACGGAAGACTACAGGGGGAAAATGGTTGTACTAATTAACATAGGTTTTACTCTCTCTTCCAGATGGAACTTTGTAATAACTCAGATTAGCTAGTTTGACTCTGTGAGGACTAATAGCGCAGGATCGAATACAATTTGTTCTACATGGGAAGTTTAGACCGGAACTTATAACCTAGATGACAAAACATACTGACTAACTTAGGTCAGCTCTTCAGGGACAATGAGAGAGCGACATATATATATGTTAGAGACTATATGATATAACCTTGTGTGTTATTAGCTAGGCAGGTTGTACGGTATCAAAGCCGAGCCTTGTGAACACTCAAAGTGCACCAAGTAGGCAAGGCTATGGACACTTTCATGTATTGACATTGGTCAAGGCCTCAAGGGTGTCGTGTCCTCTGAGGAATTCCATCGATCCTTCAATTCTTTTGGGTGAAGCCAAAATGGGAAAACCATGGGTCAACCATTTGGGATGAAATGGGATGAATACAGAAGCACAATTGATATGTTTTCAATGTACACACGATGATAATGATAGCAGACTATTCAAGACATGTATTCCTTTATGGTGAAACGTCCATGTTCTTAATTTATACACACTCAAATTAAAAGCAAACATATAGTTATCCATGGTCAGACATAGTTAGAGGTTGCATGATGTGTTTTCATCATGTATAATTGATGGTGTGTTGCTCGATTGGACGTTGAAGATGAAATGCCGAGATGTTGTGTATGTTCGAAGATCAATTACGTGATTTATCTCTTGATGACCATTTTTTACCACCAGTATTTCATTTGTTGTAATGGATGCGCTTGATAGCCTAGCTACAAGATTGATATGTATGAGCATGCATGATCTGCAATAACTTATGTTACATTAAGTTTACTTGGAGAGAGGTTTACAAGACTCAGCTAAATTGACCAGCAACCATACAAAATCCTCATATAGAAAATTACTAGGTGTTTGAACAACTATCTTACATTTTAAAGACATTATAAAAAAACATACACATAATCCAAATTAATAATTGTATCAAAGTAATTAAATGTAAATCTAAATGATTTCTTTACCAGCATTTGCAACTCCAAAGATATTAATGTACCATTCGTGCATATAATTAAGCATGTATTTATACTATGAAAGAAGGAAAACTTGGGGGCAAATAAGGGAGGAAATAATATAACTGGACTTTTGGACGAAGAAGTTTGAATCAAGCGAGAAAATTTCAAATTAATATTACAAGGAAAAAAAATGAAAACATGTCATATGGATCGATGTACTGTGCTGTTCTACAAATATGGTGGAGAAACCATATGCCCACAAAGATATTTTGACCTGAATTAAGCATAAACAGCTCCATGCTCGACAATACTACAAATAATTAATATTCTTTTTGAAAAGCAATATAATTAACATTAATGTATCTCAGTTTACATAAAATACCAGTGCAATTAATGGCATTTTTCAGTTCATGTACGACACAAGTTGAAGTTGTTATTGTATTTTAGTTTTCTTAATCATCCATGCATTGGAACTTTTGTCACCGGCCGCCACTAGATCAGTCAGAAGAAAACCACAAGAATATATATGAACTCTCAGCCTTTTTTTTTTCCATGCTAAGAATCAGTACATCATCAGAGCAGGCTACACCTAGCTAGATAGAGCTAAGCTATCTAGCGAGATAAGAGCTCGTTACAGCTTTTGAATGGTCGGCTTGGACGCACTGTCCTCTCTGGGAGCTCTCCAACGAAAACATCCTTTCTTTACTGCTTATTTTTTGCCTTCTTGATGCATAGAATTCAGCACCTCACCACTCATGACCGAGCATGGCACTGAATAGCTTGCTCCAACAATTCCCTCTAGCTATCTCAACTTCTCAAGAGAAGAAAAATGAGCCGAATTATTCGTCTTTCTCTTCTCTCCGAGTAAAATGAGAGAGTAAGTCGTTATTAACTGATCTCTACGTGACAAACTGCAACAAGTGACCAACAAACCAATGAGTGTGAGTGGTATCTGAATCTCTGATGCCATGCTCAGCCAGCAGCTAGTCAACACGCATGCCACCATGGACGCAACACGCAAGCTCCATGGAGAACTGTGTATACACTGCCGTCTCCAATTTTTTTTGTTCTGGCCCTCGAAATTCTCCGCAGATGGAAACTCAGAGAAAACAGTACGAAACCCTAGCAAATCTTATTAATTCAATGTAATTTCACAAAAACATCAGCACCAGCACACTAACTACCGGCCCCGGCCCCCAAGAACAGTTAAAAGTAAATCAGAATTACCTCTCTGCTAGTCATCCATCCATCCATCAATCCTCCCTAGCTAATCAGCTATAGCTCTCAGCGCATTCCATGGCTGCTTTGACCACCGCTTCGGAACCCTAGGGCCGCGTGTGCGCCTCCCATCGACGACGAGGACGAGGACGACGTCGGCCCGTGGACGGGCCTCGTGAGCCCGGCCCAATCGATAAAAGGTCCGGCGGCCAACGGCGTAAATGGCCCTGGTGGGCCCAGGGCTGAGGTGCTAGGTCCCGCTGGAGCTCCGGCAGGATACTGCTGGGGCGGCTGGTGCTCCTGGACCTGGCGTTTGAGGAACTTGATGTAGCGGATAGCCTCGTCGAGCATGGAGGCGGTGTCCATCTTGGTGCCCCCCGGGACGAGGCGCTGCAGGATGCGGATGCGCTCGCTGATCCGCTCGCGGCGGTGGCGGGCGGCGACGCTCTGGGGGTCGTCGCTGATGCGGACGTTGCGGCGGCGCGGCTTCTTGATGGTGGCCGGGTCGATGTCGACCGGCTGCATGGCGGCGATCCGGTACATCATCTCCTTCATGGCGCCAAGCTCCTCCTCGGCGTCTTTGCCGGCGGCGCCTTCCCGCCCCCCGGCCTCCTCGTACCTCAATCCCTCCTGGTCGTGGCGGGGCTCATGATTCCGCTGATGAGAGGAGGGGTCCAAATCGAGAGGGTGGAGGTGCTGGGGAGGAGGAGGGAAGAGGGAGGAAGAAGGAGAGGGATCCAATGGGTGAGGATGGTGGTGGTGACGAGGGTGGAGGTCGAAGGGTAATGGCGGCGGCGGCGCGGGCGGTGTTGGGACAGGGTGGTCGAAGAGGAGAGGGTGGTGGTGGCTACCGAGGCTCATGTCCAGATCCCATGAGCTGCTGCTGCTCGAGTTGTGGGTGATGTTGTCCATGCCGGCCAGCTACTAGCTCAGTACCAGTGGTACCAGAGTAAATTACAGCACTCCCACACCACACCACACCACACCAGCAGAGCTAGATGAGACGACGAGCTCCTCCTCCAAGGTGCAGCACTGGACTACCTACCAGCTAGCTAGAGAAGAAGGTATATATGTGTTAGCTTGATCTCTCACGGGAGAGAGCCCATGAGTGGTCAGGCTTTATAGGGGGATGGAGAGGGCTAGCTTGAGCTTGAGGTGTTAAATATGCAAGAGGTGGCCGGTGATGCAGCAGTGAGAGATTGCTCCGGTGACAAAAATAACAGGCCGCAGTCGTAAAGAATTAATGGGGCACGGACAGGCAGAAGGCTGCCGATCGATGGAAACTGTTTCTTGTCATCGTGTTGTACAGGCTAGCTAACTACCATATGCCAGAGCGGGGAAAAGTTAATCTGCTTCTACAGCTCTATGTGACAGTTAGACAGCAGTTTTCACCTTTCTGATGTTTCAAAATTTGTTCTAGCTTGACTTATGTCATCCTTTGAGATAATTTGTTCCAACCTTAGCATAATATCAGAGACTACCATATGAATTAGAGCTAACAAAATATTCCGATAGCAATATTGTCAATTTTGTCATATCAAAGATGGTTAAGATATTGTAGTTCATATTGTACACAAAAGTACCACTATCAATATAGCAAACTAGCTGCAGTAAATAAAGGAAATGAGTGAGATATCTTAGCAAAATAGTTCGCTGAATTCTCAACACATCGGATAGTTAGCAGAGTAAATTCAAAGTTTCGAGATGTTTCACTTTTGACACCTACAATAAATAAATGAAATGAGCATTAACATCATGCATTAGGAAACATGATATTCTAGAACATGAACCATACATTCATATAAATCATAATTAGAATAATATGATATGAATGGTAAATAAAAAATACAAAATATACCGCTAAGTTTTACCAATGGATAGTTTGCTCCTACGCGTCTTCATATTTGTAACTTTGTGTTGCTCTGATAGTTTGCTCCTACGCGTCTTCATATTTGTAACTTTGTGTTACTCTGCTCCACCATGTTTGTGATCTTCACATGTTATTTACATTACCATTCTCAGTTATACAGATTTGAGAATTGAGCAGTATGTCCTTTTGGTTTTCAATTTGACCATCTCAGATGTCAAGTTCAACTCCATTAAATTGTAATGTTGCAAAGAGCAAACTTTTGCATGATTATGTTAGTTCAGGTTCGTGTTGCTCTCTGTTGTAGGGGTGGCCTCCACCTAAACCCAGCTAGCCTGCTGAGAAGGTTATAAGCCATGTATTAGGGACGTAGTTCCCTCGATCGGAGGATTAGGTGTAAGGTTACGATTGTAAACACGCTCCCTCCGAGGGGGCACATATATATGTGATATAGGGCCCATGGGAAAGGCAGAGAGGTCATTTGCTCGCCTAACTCTCCAGTACCATACCCCTCTATCTCTGTTTGGTCTGTAGCCACAACAGCTGGCACCGTCCGTGGGGACGACGGAAGCAAGAAGACCTCAAGAAGGATGGCACCAACATCATCGACGGCGAAGAGGAGGAAAGGGGTCACGGCGGTCAAGGTGGGCTCTCGCGTCAGCGTCGGCACCGAGGCGTCGGCATGGGCAGCCGTGGGAGTGAACGACAACACTCACGACGCAGCGGTCGACCCCAACCCCGCCTACGCCAACGCAGCTGTCGACGCCAACCCCGCCTACGCCGACGCAGCGGTCGACCCCAACCCCGCCTACGCCGACGCAGCGGTCGACCCCAACCCCGCCTTCGCCGACGCAGCGGTCGACCCCGACCCCGCTAGCTACCACAGCACCGGCCGGGCGGAGCAGGGAACTAGCGTTGGCACCCGCGAGGACATGTCCACCATCTTCGCCCTCGGTACCAAAGCGCCAAGCGGTCCCGTTAGTACTACGAACCGGGTCAGCGACGCAGGAACCCACCACACCGGTGTGGCGGGTAATGCGGCTGTCAAGCCAGCGCGATCAGGTGCGCCGCCCATTTTGACTACGCCGGTAGTGCAAAGATCCCTACCGGCGGCCCTCCATGCGCTCCAGCGGGAGCTGGCAGATCTCCGCGAGACCGTGAGGGCCATGCAAGAGGCTTGGAGCCCGCAGACCCTGACGGCCGTCGCACCGGTGACCCGTTCGCAATGGCCGCAGCAAACACCCCCGCAGGTTCAGGTCATCAACGTCATCTCTGGAGGTTCATCGTCGGGAGCCTCGCAGCAGCCCAGGCCGGGAGTACCTCAAGGTGAAGTCACCTTCGCGCCCGCCGATGCCCGAGGTGTGGAGATTCCCCACCAAGACCCTCTGCTCGTCCGAGCCGACATTACAGGATGTGACGTCCGGCGCGTCCTCGTTGACGGAGGTAGCCCGGCGAACGTGCTTTTCGTGGCGGCCCTCGACCGCATGGGAATCTGATGGGGACGGGGTCTCGATCTTCCAACAGGTTCTGGATATGTTCGATTTGGTGGAGGCGCGACACAAATCGATTTGGCTTCCGAACAACACGCTCCGAACCCCGTAATCGCAGCAACACGTCTCCTCAGGTTATCAACCGTGCGCTGCCCGGTTGACCTCGCTAAGAAGGCTAATCCTCGCCTACGAATCGAAGAACACAAGCAAGAACAAGGAAGAACACAACGAAATTGCAGATGTATTGGTTCAGCACTCGAAAGTTGGGGTCTCACAAACCGATGAACGGCGAAACTATTCAAGACAGAATTGATCTAAGCAAAACCCAACCCTAATGATGGGGGTGGCGGCTGTATATAAAGGAGTGAGGGGCGTGCAAAACCCCTGAACGCGCCCTAATGGGCTCCAACACGATACAAAGCCGAACGGCCCAAAAGACGGTGGCGCAGCACCCTGACAGATTCTGAACGCTCACTTGTTTCGATGATTCCTATTGACTCCAAAGGAATTTTGATATGGGACCAGAGCCATTGGAAAGGTCTCCTTCTCAGCTTTCCATACATATGTGGAACGTCCAAAACGGAGTTCGTATGCGTCCTGAGCGTCCGTTTTACTACAAGCTGGTCCTGAAGGCCGAGGCAGACTCGAACTCGAGTTGGACTGGGCCTCCGGCTTGACTTGGACGTCCTTGCTGGTCTTCTCCGCCTCCACACCTCTCTCCATGTACTTCATGACCCTCTCCAATGTTTCTAAGCAAGATAACATCATTAGGTAGCAATCTATTCTCAAAACTATAAAAAGGATCGCTTAAGAACGAGCTTACCTCTAAATTTAATTGTCGCATGCGAGCTCGGGTCATTGGACCTTGCATAACGGTTGGAGGATCAGCGGTTGCATCCGAAGGAGTGATGTCCTCATCAGAATCCCTCATTGAGCACAACCTAGCGGTCTGCCAGGACGCCAAGCCGGTCAGGCAAATTCTTCGGCGTATGTCCGTTGACCGGCAGCAGGCAGCCAAGGTAGAAGTGGTGAAGCTCCTGCAGGCTGGCGTCATCCGCGAAGTCCAACACCCAGATTGGCTCGCCAATCCGGTGCTAGTAAAGAAAGCCAACGGTGCCTGGCGCATGTGCATCGACTTCACTGCCCTCAACAAGGCGTGCCCGAATGATGACTACCCTCTCCCACGCGTCGACCAACTGGTCGACGCTACTGCCGGCTGCGAACTCATGAGCTTCTTAGAAGCTTACTCTGGCTATCATCAAATCTACATGGCCAAAGATGATGAAGACAAGACCAGCTTTATCATTCCGATCGGAACATACTACTTTGTTAGAATGCCCTTCGGCCTGAAAAATACCGACGCAACCTTCACCCGCCTCATTGCGCTGGCGCTGACTTCCCAACTGGGGAGGAATGTCAAAGCTTACGTCGACGACGTAGTTGTCAAAACCAAGCAATTGGCCGCTCACGGCCAGGATCTCCAAGAGAGCATTGACAATCTTCGGAAGGCGGGTATCAAACTCAACCCAGACAAGTGCGAGTTCGGTGTACGGGCCGGCAAGCTTTTGGGCTTCCTGGTGTCAGGGCGCGGCATCCAAGCCAACCCCGACAAGGTCGATGCAATCCTCGCCATGGAGCCGCCCAAAATGACACGGGAAGTCCAAAGGCTCGCTGGCCGCATGGCTGCACTGAGCCGCTTTTTGTCCAAGGCAGCGGAGCGCGGCTTGCTTTTCTTCAAAACCCTGCGCGACTGTGATGAGTTTCATTGGGACGCCGATTGCGCCAGCGCCTTCGATGACCTCAAGAAGCACCTTGCAAGCCTACCCACGCTGGTCGCCCCGGCACCAGAGACTCTCCTCCTACTTCACCTCGCCGCCTCTGCGACAGCAGTCAGCGCCGTCCTCGTCCTTGAGGAGGGCGTTCGTCAGCGCCCAATCTACTTCGTCTCCGAAGCCCTCCAAGGCGCCAAGACGCGGTACACGGAGCTTGAGAAGTTGGCTTATGCGCTAGTCATGGCCTCGAGAAAGCTCTGACACTACTTCCTCGCCCATCCAATCACTGTGCCGTCCTCGTTCCCTCTGGCGGAGATGTTACACAATAAAGAGGCCACGGGACGCATCGGTAAGTGGGCAGCCGAAATCACCCCTTTTTCCCTGACATATGCTTCGCGCACAGCGATCAAGTCCCAAATCCTTGCGAACTTTCTGGCGGAGTGGACCCCCAAGGCCCAGCACGCCCAGCCGCCGGAGGACCCAGTGTGGATGCTCAACATCGACGGCGCCTACTGCGTCTCCGGCGCGGGCGTGGGTGCGGTGGTCACTACGCCAGAGCGACACTGCCTGTTATACTCGGCACGCCTCGCGTTTCCCGCCACCAACAACACCGCGGAATACGAGGCGCTAATCTTCGGCCTGGCGAAGCTAAAA
This sequence comes from Melocanna baccifera, assembly GCA_036346265.1. Taxonomy (NCBI): domain Eukaryota; kingdom Viridiplantae; phylum Streptophyta; class Magnoliopsida; order Poales; family Poaceae; genus Melocanna; species Melocanna baccifera. The sequence goes on along the minus strand of CM070697.1, from coordinate 27,640,381 downwards.
GCTCTGGGCGCGCGGCGAGTCCTCGTCCGCACGGATTCATGGCTAGTGGCGGGGCAAGTCGACAAGTCATACCAGGCCAAAGACCCCGACCTCGCCAAGTACCTGGCAGCTGTGCGGGCCAAGGAGCGACATTTCCTGAGCGTCACGGTCAAGGCCATCCCCCGAGCGGAAAATGAGCAAGCGGACATTCTCGCAAAAGCCGCCAGCCAACAACTCCCCATTCCCGAAGGCGCATTCTACGAGGTCCTGCACACGGCGGCTATCGCGCAGTACAATCGCGACGCGGCCCTAGTCCACCAGATCACCCATCAGGGCGACTGGCGAGAACCAATTTACGCCTTCCTACAAGGCATCGCCGAGCAGCGACGACCAGTGAGAGCTCGCGCCTCGATCGCGCTAGATCCTTCCAGATACTCGACGAAGTGCTCTACAAAAAAGGGGTCTGCGCACCGCTCCTACGGTGCCTCTCGCGCGAAGAGAGACAGCACCTCCTGGTGGAAATCCACACGGGCCTTTGCGGCTCGCATTTGGCGCCGAGGTCGCTCGTCGGCAAGGCATTTAGGCAGGGCTTCTATTGGCCAACCGCCGTCGCTGACGTCCAAGAACTCGTGCGCCGGTGTCAAGGCTGCCAATGGATGGGACAGGTCATCCACAGACCCCCCCAGCCTCAACCCCATCCCCCCGGTATGGCCGTTGGCGCGGTGGGGCATCGACGTTGTCGGACCTTTTCCCCGAGCCCCAGGAGACTTGCGCTTCATCATGATCGCTTTAGAATATTTTTCCAGGTGGCCAGAGGCTGTGGCGCTAGCCAAGATCACCTCGGCAGCCGTGCAGCGCTTCCTTTGGCAGAACATCATATGCCGCTTCGGAGTGTCCAAGGAGATCACTGCTGACAATGGTCTGCAGTTCGACTCTGCTCCGTTCAGGGAGTTCTGCGACGACATGGGCATCACACTTCGGTTCGCCTCGGTCGGACATCCACAGTCCAACGGAGCGGTCGAGCGGGCGAACGGTGCCATATCCGCCGGGGTCAAAAAACGCCTTATCGGACTACCAAAAGGCAAGTGGCCCAGCGAGCTCCACAACGTCCTCTGGTCGCTCTGCACAACAGCGACACGCCCGACAGAATTTACGCCGTTCAAACTTCTCTTCAGCGATGAGGCAATGACGCCCAAAGAGATCAAGGTCGGCTCACGAAGGGTCCTCGCCCAGGCACCAGACGAAGAACGCCAGTTGTCCCTGGACCTCCTCGACAGTGAGCGCGTCAAGGCCACCCAGCACGTCGCCAAATACGCGCACCAAATGGCGCGCAGGCAGGGCCGCTCCGTGTATCCACGAGCATTCCGACTGGGGGACCTTGTTCAGGATGGCGCTCCGCGCAGACACGGTCGGCAAGCTGGAGTCCAAGTGGGAAGGTCCGTACATCGTCGCGACAGCACTGCAGTGAGGAGCTTATCACCTCGCCACGCTGGAAGGCCAGACACTCCGCCACACATGAAATGCGGACAGGTTGCGGAGGTACTATGTGTAGGCCAATCAAGGCCACCGTTGTGGCAACGAGCCCAATGGTCAGTCTTTGACTTCTTGTACTCGTTCACCCAAGCAAACGAGAATTTAATAAAATTTGCCATTTGCGGACCTATTCGTGCCACCCATCAAAAACGCGCGGAGGCTCGCCTCCGCACGCACTCCCCGGAGCATGCAAAAGACGCAGACGTTTTCCCTTCGCACTCTACTGAGTCTAAACAAGACGCGGATGTCCCACGCGCGCATTGGCGTACCCTCCGGAGCCTAACTAAGTCATGGTCAATAATCCCACGCATGCTCCGAAGTATAAACTAGACGTGGACGTTTTTTCTGCGCACTTTACTGAGTTTAAACAAGACGCGGATGTCCTGCGCGCGCGTTGGCGTACCCTCCGGAGCCTAACTAAGCCGTGGTCGATAGTCCCACGCATGCTCCGGAGTATAAACTAGACGTGGACATTTTCCCTGCGCACTCTACTGAGTCTAAACAAGACGCGGATGTCCCGCGCACGCGTTGACGTACCCTCCGGAGCCTAACTAAGTCGTGGTTGATTGTCCCACGCGTGCTCCGGAGTGCAAACTGGAACGCGATCGCGTCTACTTCAACTAGGCGTCGGCTCCGGGACGGAGCGCGATCGCGTCTACTTCAACTAGGCGCCAGCTCCGCTGCCACCGCTTCGAAGGGTAGGGGACGGAGCGCGATCGCATCTACTTCAACTAGGCGCCAGCTCCGCTGCCACCACTTCGAAGGGTAGGGGACGGAACGCGATCGCGTTTACTTCAACTAGGCGCCAGCTTCGCTGCCACCGCTTCGAAGGGTAAGGGACAGAGCGCGATCGCGTCTACTTCAACTAGGCGTCGGCTCCGGGACGGAGCGCGATTGCGTCTACTTCAACTAGGCGCCAGCTCCACTGCCACCGCTTCGAAGGGTAGGGGACGGAGTGCGATCGCGTCTACTTCAACTAGGCGCCGGCTCCGCTGCCACCGCTTCGAAGGGTAGGGGACGGAGCGCGATTGCGTCTACTTCAACTAGGCGCCAGCTCCGCTGCCACCGCTTCGAAGGGTAGGGGACGGAGCGCGATCGCGTCTACTTCAACTAGGCGCCGGCTCCGCTACCACTGCTTCGAAGGGTAAGGGACGGAGCGCGATCGCGTTTACTTCAACTAGGCGTCGGCTCCGGGACGGAGCGCGATCGCGTGTACTTCAACTAGACGCCAGCTCCGTTGCCACCGCGTCGAAGAGAAGGGACGGAGCGCAAACGCGCAGGCTTCGAATATGCGGCAGCCTCGCCGCTCCCACTCTTCGCCCACAGGGCACTGTTACCTTTACAACAACCGAACACAGCTAGAGGGTGCCAGCCTCCGCTGTATTAACAATCAACTGTATAAGCCGCATGCAGTTGTGCAGTACTCGGCACAACGGTCCTTTCTTTCGTAAGCAAGCAAAAGAAAACAACAAAAGCAAAAGTTACATCACAACCACCAGCTCCCGGAGTCACACTAGGGGTCAGCGCCGTCTTCGCTGCGCTGACGAGCTTTCTCCAGCCACTGAAGGAAGTTACCTTCCTGGTGTAACGTCCGTCGTAACAAGACGTTGGCCGCTTCCTCTCCAAGGTGGCCCCAGATCCGCTCGTAGAAGCTCTGAACGGCGGGCAGGGTGGTGCGAACCGCGTCGGACAATACCCCGGCTCCGGTCGGCACACTCAAGTCGGGAGCGGCCAACTCCTTCACATGCTCACACCCTCGGGCGTGGAGCGTGGCAAAGGCGAAGCAGGCGCTGGCGAAGCCGCAGTGATCGCCAAAGGCTTTCGCACCGCGGAGCGCCAGGCTCGAGCCCTCCTCAATCCGTGCCAATGACTGCGCCACGTCCGCCGCGTCGTGAGTAAGGTCCGGCACAACGACGGAAAGGTCCCGGAGAGCCCCCTCCAGCAACACCATGGCCCTCCACGCAGCCGCGGACGCGTCGCTAAGAGCCCGGTTCCTCTCCTCCAGGGCCATGATAAGCTGGGCCTTCTACTCCTCCAGCGCGCTGATTTGCCCAAGTAAGCCACCACGCTCCTCTGCCGCGGCACGTTGGGACTCTTCCGCAGCACATTGCGCCGCCGTCGCCGCGCGAACTTCCGCCTCTAATAGACAGATGCGGTCGTCCTTCGTGGCGTGAGCCTCGTCGGCAGCGCGAAGCTGTTCCTCCAGCGCCCTCCGCTCGCGGAGGCGTGCCTCATGCAGCGTCTGGCCGATGGCGACCGCCTAACAGGAGGACATCGCTATTTAGCATACACGTGGTAGGCGGTATCGACGGCGGGCCCAGGTGCTTACCTTCATCCCCGCGGCGCCCAGTGCGAGGGCAAGAAGGTCCCCCCCGCACGACGACAGCACTTGTCGATCCAGCCTGCCGTCACCACACTCCGCGGCTCCGTTGAGGGCACGGAGCGCCTCCGGTTGCGGAACGAAGTCAGACACGGCGAGCCTTGGGAGCCTCGTGGCAGCGTCAGGTGTCCGCGTTGCGTTTTGCGCAACGTCACCACTGACCTCGCAGACACCACCGCTGCTCGACCCTTGGCCGCGTCCGGGCGACTTCCCCTCTCCTGACGTCGACGACGGCATAAGCGAACAAATCGGAGAGAGCTTCGCGAAGTCACGGGGAGAAAAGGAATTACGCCTACGTCCACGACCCCCTACTAAAGCGTGGGGAGGTGTCGGCTCAGCTCCCGCACGGGAACCGATAACCCCCTCCTCGGTCGGAGTGGCTTCGCGGTCGGATCCCAGGCCTCCGCCGACTGTGCCCGCCACATGGAATTGCCCCGCGCGCGAAGGCGATCGCACCCGGCGGCGTTTCGCCGCTGGAGAGCCAGGTGATACACCCTCGACCACTCCAGTACCTACACCGGCTGGAGCGGGCGGCATGTCCACGGCGGCTGCAGCAGGCGATGACGACGAGTGCTCCGCCAATCCAGTTGTCGCTGGACCTAGGGCAGGCGGAAGGCTCGTGGCAACCACCATGGGCGACGATGGCGCGGGAGGCAGGTCCTCGCTGACCGGCATAGGCGACAAGGCCTCGTCTTCAACAACGTCGCTGCCAAGGACCGCCTCACCACCTAGGTCCTCGCTGAGCACAGCGTGACCCTCCGCGCTGCCATGCTCGGACCCGCCCCCTGACACGTCTTCTGGATCAGCGGCGCCTGCCGCTAGGCCGGTGGGCAGGTCAGAGACAGCACCTCGGGACCGAGCCCTTCGCCGTCGGGGAGACGCCCCCGCCTCGCCGGCACCATCGCGGCGACGGGGCGAGCTCCGCACCGGCACTAGGCGCTCCGGTACAACGAGGCCTAGGACCTCGCACACCCGGTTTATTCGCCCTAGCTTCGCAGGCCCGGTCGCGGTGTCACGCAGGGTGTGCTCTTTCGACGTGTACGGCCCCAGGAAGGCCTCGACGGCGCGCTCCGCGTCTTCCAACGAAAGCACTGCACGCGAAGTGTGGCCCCATTTACAACAGTTACATATATATACGCAGCACAGGGTCGAAGCACCTAACGCGCCCGGTGGGCTGCCGCAGCGACGACACCAAGGGGCGGACGCCATCGTGCCGAGTATCACCTCGCGCATATCTCCACAGGCCGGAGAGCGGAGACACCCCGTACATAGTAAACTTCTCGGTAAGATCACGCATGTTGAACCAGAGGGTGACGCCGCCGAGTCTCCGCGCCTCCCATTGATCGTCGCTCACCGGCTTCAGCCTCGGGCAGTAGTCGAATGCTATCGGCTGACCCCGGCACTGCAGGTTGCTGGTCGGCGTCACGCGGTAGTAGAACCACTGTCGCATCCACCTTTCCCACTTCTCCTTCGTCGCCAGAGCGGGGACCAGATGCGTGTAGCCCGACCTCATCACAAAATGGACGCTGCCAAAATTAGACAGTGCCCCTCCTTTGACTCTCTTTGGCCGACAGCGCGCATCATGAAGAAGGGCGAACAAGCTCGCGCGGGGATGAGCGCCTTCCACTCGAACTGCCCAGGCAAACACCGCCAAGCGAACTATCGCATTCGGGGTTAGCTGCGCCAACTCCAATCCATAAGTCTGCAAGACCTCACCGACGAAGAGCGTCGATAGTATCCGGAGCCCAGCCTCGAAAAATGCGGCGAAGACAATCGCCTCTGATGCCTCGGGGTGAGGCTCCACTTCGTCGCGGGCGGGCAGGCGAGCCCCGTCACGCTCATCTATCTTCTTCTCCCACAGGAGGGCTGCGATCATCTCCTTCGTGGCAAGGCTCCACCCTAGCACCCCGGAGCAGTGCCCTTGCGAGCCCCGCCTGGCATCGTACTGCTTGCGGGCCTGCAAGGGCTTACGAGCCACCACCGAAAATTCCGCTGCTGGCGGTGTCACGCCGCGCTGCCCCGACGAGGCACTACCGCTAAGCCGGCGGCCGGAATCTCCGTGGCTTGCCATCCTTTTTTCTGCACGAAGGACTGATGGAGCAGACGGGGGTGGATTTTGCGCAACGCCATAGAGCAACCAAGCGATCGCACGCAGACGAGGCACGCCCGTGTGCCAATAAAGTGCCCTTTATACAGCCCCTTCGCGTCCCACAATCGGGAGGGCAACCGGCAGAACCCCGTCGATTCGCCTCCCCCACGATCGGGAAGCGTAACCGTCCGCGAGACGGCTCGACACGTGTCCCGCCTCTCTTGGGAACGGACGCGGGCTCGCGGTCACAAGCCTGCTGACATCCCACGGCGCACCAACCAGGCGACGTCGCGTGTACCCCTCCCTCGGGACTGTGCGTACGACTGCCGCAGACCGCCTCAGTCTTTTCAGCGCTCCGCACAACGACTCCGGACTGAGCGAGGACTCGCCTCACCAGCAGCGTTGCGTGGCAACGCCTGGTCCAACCCACGCCAAACAAAGGTCTTCACACCACTCCTCGCGCGTTCGAGGCTTTCGGCTCCGCAGCACGGCCCTGGCGACAGCTGTGGCCCCGTGGGGGGAAGGCTCCGAGACCGTGAATGGCTTTGACGCCTCGACGAAGTCTCCGCCCCCCAGGCCAGATATGGCTGCGCCGAGCGACCTCAACTCCGCCCTCCGTGAAGCCTTCGCCTCAGCGGAACAGCTCCGGCTCCGACCTCGACGACAACTTCACCCCCCCAGGGGCAGCCCCGTGTCCGCCCTCAGCTATGGCGCTCCAACAAGCGGCCGTGCGTCCGCACGCCACGCCCGAAGGCGCTCCTTCCACTCCACTGGCTCGGGGCAACCCTACCACTCGCTGCACATCATACCTCTTCACCCTTACCACAACCGTTCTCGCACCTAATGTGTCCTATCCCTTTGCATGGATGCTAGGTTGCAGAGACAACTGGCGCGGCGGGTCAGGCGGAGGGAGTTCGCATCGACAAGGTCTTCACTTCTGCCCCGCGAACGCGACCCCACTGCAACCACCCAGCACAAGACTTCAACAATGACTCACTGCGGCCCCGCCTCGACTCATGGAGCCATGAGGACCTACATACGCCAAATCATCCGCGCCCACAACCACACAATGTCACAGGCCGCAGGGACGGAGGGGGCCAAAGGACTCGACAACATGGCTTCGGCCTGTGAAACCCTTCACCATGAGAGGCTCCTGTTGTAGGGGTGGCCCCCACCTAAACCCAGCTAGCCTGCTGAGAAGGTTATAAGCCATGTATTAGGGATGTAGTTCCCTCGGTCGGAGGCTTAGGTGTAAGGTTACGATTGTAAACACGCTCCCTCCGAGGGGCACATATATATGTGATATAGGGCCCATGGGAAAGGCAGAGAGGTCATTTGCTCGCCTAACTCTCCACTATCATACCCCTCTCTCTCTGTTTGGTCTGTAGCCACAACACTCTCTATTTAGCATACTTGTTAATGTTGTAAGTAGGAGTGTGCTAGCTTGCACGTACATCTCCTATCCCATCCTAATATGGTACTTTCCTGATATGATTATTTTATACAAAACATGTAGGGTTCTCCGGAAGAATTCATTCACATCAACCGAGAAGCCCTTGAAAGTGAATATGTGAGCTCTAATCACCATCACTAGATTGACCTCATATTTGATTAGTGGAAGGTGAAACCGTGAAAATGCAGTAGCACTGGAAGGTGAAAAATTGAAAATGCATGACTGAATTCTATGTTACCACAATGCCGCTCTCATGAGGAGATACATGGAAGGTGAGAATGCTCGATTTTCTTATAGTACTCTACCAAAGACCAAACTACCCATTAGGATTTAGGGCTTGGTTTTCTTACGGTGGCGTTGCCGGGCACCCGGTTGCCCAAAGCTAGGCTAAGGGTGCGCGGAAGACCGGTGGAGCACCGGAGGCGACGAGGCCATGGAGGGTGTTGCGCTTGCGCCGAGGTAGAGGGTGGAGCCGCATAGGTTGGAGCAGGTGGCGTTGTGGCGGAGCACAGAGGGTGTGGGCGCGGAGGGCGTGGGAGCGTGGTTGGAGCTGGCGGCTAGGGTGGTGTGCGGGCGCAACACCAGTGGTAGAATCAGGTGGGGGTGCGCGGCAGCTAGGGTTGATATTTGAGGAAGGTGCAGGGACTACGCGATATGGCGTATGCGCCAGGGGCCTGGGGGTATTAGCACTTTGTAGGGGGGCTATTGGGCTAAGCCAGTTACTGTTTAGTCCATATGAACAACAAAAAGACATTGATTTAGCTGGGCCAGGATCCAGCCTAAAGCTCCCCTAGCCCGGGCCCTAGGTCCGCCCTTGGTTTGCCCTATGTGTGTTAGTTTTTGTTGTAACTTTCACATTATCATCCACTGGTTATTTATTGTAAATATTCACATTGTGGTTTTGGCTGGATCCTACCATGGATCTTAATTCCTTTCCACTATATTAGTTAGAGCTTGTGTAAAATGCATGTCCTATTATACATACATATATGTATGTATGTATGTCCTTGATGTGCATACGACCACTTTGTACGGTGTTGTTGCCCGAATAGCTCTCCTCGGAATTGAACGCGGAAGTGTTGATGGGATCAGGTACTATATGGAGTAAGTTGTAACGACGGGGAGACGTGGGGTCACCGAATCTGGCAATGGTGATGAGAGCAGTAGAATGGTGAGGTAGGACGGGAGCGAGAAGAAGAAAGCTAGGGCGCAGGAGTGATGCATGCAAGCGCTCTCTGCCCCCCTCGTGAGCAGGCTTCCACCCATCCCCAGGCCCCCCCTCCTCTCTCTCTCTCTCTCTCCTTCCTTCCCCTCCCTGCAGCCTGCTCAGCTCGATCCCCTCCCCGGCCGGCATCTCTCTCTCTCTCTCTCTCTCTCTCTGATGGATGTGTGACGAACGCAAGCATTGAATTCCTAGTTTCCTGCTACAGCTAACGTATACCTTCCCTCCCCGAGTAGACAAGGATTTGTTGCCTATACATAGATTGCCTACCAGCACTCGTTCTCGATGTTCACATTATGTAATGTCATTCTCTTGTAGTTCTAGTATACTAGTTATTTGTAACATTATGTAGATTCTGCTCCGGCAAGGACACTGTTATGTGAGTAGATTCTTCCCCATTAACCCTGTGGCATGCATGCAGATGCAGTGCAGCCTCTCGATCTAAAGCTGTCATCAGAGTTACAAAGACCAAACCCATATTAATTAGTTTGTTCTCACACCAAACCAACTAGCTCATGCATATGCATGAATCTCCTCATTGCTACAGATTTTCTTTCTAGATATACAGAGGGATACACTGATGTTTCCTCAACTGGAAACAAAGTTTAGAAAACTATTATGGAGAATACAAAACAAGATACTGGAGTACTTAACGCCTGTTAATTATTAAGGTGAAGAAATGAAAAGATAAGCTTTTCAATTGAATCATTGATGGTCATCTATTGTATGCTCATGTACCACAAAAGGTTTTTTAAAAGAATTTGTTTACTTGGACCTTGGACCAAGATACTAATTAATTAACAAAAAAAATAACAATGCTGTCCTGCAGAGATGCAGGTAGTATACTACTTACAAACATCTAATTTCAAAGTGCCGGAGCAATTTGGAATCAAGACAAACGTGGCCATCACACACCAGTAGATCTCTAAGCTGCTGAGGCATGCATATACTATTATCGATCTCCACACGCATGCATATAGAAAATTAAATCTGTTACCTCTGCTGCATCGTAGCATTAATTTAATTTCTGTACGAAGGTGTAGTCAAGTCAACAGAACAGTAGCTTCACTTGAACTAAACTGATACGTACAACATCATATTGTTAGATTCACAGCTAGCCATGGCTCTTGGCTCCATGAGCTAGCAATTCAATTCCTTAGTTATTTAGTGTTTTTAATGGTTCGAACTTGTATAAATTATTGAAGTATGAATCAACATACATGTAACTAGCTATAGTTACATTTTGTCTATGCAGATATATATATAAAAGAAACATGCATATGTGCGAAAGCTCATGAGTACTTTACTTTGACATAGTAAATGTGCTTTCTCTAAAAGAAAGGTTCATTTCTAAAATATTATCATTTACTTCTTTTAAGGCTAGTTACGTTCTTTTGAACAAAGCAGCTTGATGGAACCCTAGTTGCCTCTTTTCCTCCTTTTTTGTGTACTTTCTCAGTTTCAGCTTGATAGAAAGCCGGATCTGAATAACTTCAGCCATTTTATGGTGCCTTCAATTTTATCATTGTAGGTCATGCATGATATAAATAGCGAAATGTTACTACATGTCTATACCTAGACACATACAGAGAGGTATGCACAGAATAAATTTTGTATCCATTATTATGTATACGCATTCTTACACACAAATGTTGGATTCTTCTTTTCCCCCCTTTTTTGATAGATATTATATAACGACACAACCAGTGCCTGCACTACGGTGCAAGTTGGTATCTAGGAAACAATTCCAAGCTAAGGCATCACATGGCACCCAGCATGTAGTATTATATATCCAGCTAGCTTGTGCATGCAAGATTGTATATATGTAGGGAGTGTCTATACAACATTTGTATAATTTTTGGATTCAAATCTGTCATATTATATACGAATGTTGTATAGCAATTCTTATGTATATATGTCTATACATGGCCACGCAGCTAGCTCATATTTGTGTAGATATCCCGGCACATGCATACATATACTATAATTGCTAGAGGGGAGGCAGCCATACAGTTTACTACTAGGACAGAAGATATTGATATATATTTCTGGGAGGGCAAAGTTTTATATAAGAAGATATATATCATCAAGTCGGTTGGCACTAACATCCCGAGCTAGCTCTACAGATGCCACTTGCTGCTTTCTGCTTGTTTAGCACACACACAAGTAGCACTAGACCAGCTAGCTAGTATATATATATATGCATTATACAGCGACTTTAATTCCATAGGTCAACACGCTGTGCTTGCAAGCAAATTAACTTATTTAGTTACCTCAAAGCTTTATTTTATACAAGTAATATATCATTTCCTGAATTGGAAGTGGAAGTAGAAGTTAGGTAATGCATGGAAGACACAGAATAATCACCTGATCATTAGTTAATTGGGAGAGCAGGAAAAAAATATATACTATACATCTACGAATGCAGTTTCATTTGGAGTATATATATATATATCAAAGTTTCCATTACCGGTTTTAAATTTTTACCGGAGGGGGCCGGCAACACCAATTTTTCCGATTATCTGAAATTTTCGGTGGATTTCGTCCGAAAATTTCAAATAGATTTTGAATTTCAAAAAAAATTGACCGAAAATTGGTGATGCCTTAACAAACAAGTGGAAGTTACTGCAATATCTGTAAAGAATGTGATTTTGGTGCCCTGGGGTTCCTGCGTCCCCATTGCGAAAAGTGCATCGTGCATTGTTTCAAAAATTCCAAACAATTCATGAATATAGTACACATAAAGTCATGTAAACCTGTAAATTTCCAATATCAAATTCATCCCCAGCATCGAGAACCCAAAAAGACAACTAGTACTTTCGTATGATTGGCTATTTCTCTTTTTTGGTTAATTATCTGAACCAGGGGTGAATTTAATCGGCATTGAGTTTTCGAAGGCTTGCATAACTTTATGTGTATACCGTGTCTATGAAATTTTTTCGGCGTTTTTTGAACCTTGCAGGTTTAAATTTTTGGAACGTTTTTCAAAACGGGGACGCAGGAACCCCGGTCACCAACGAATTTCAACGAGCTAGGGAATGCTAGCTACTAAAGCTGCAAACCTGCAAGGAAACCTCCAAAATCTCTCGTCACAAATTAAGCTAACTCCACCATATGTGTGTGCATGCATGCATGCATGGGCGCCTGCACGACAGTGCCTTGCAACTGGGACAGACATGAAACAACAAAGATAAAAATCACATCTCGTAATTATATGCAATCCATATATCTTAGTTACTAGCTTCTGGCCTTCTCTCTCCATGCATCATGCTTGCAGGCAGATCCAAAGAGCATCGAATAGCTTGCAGATCACAGCAGCAGAAGTGTGAATGATAGGGAAGGCAAAGCCTGCAAAGATCAATATGTGTAGACAACTCACATAGCAGCGATGAATAACTCGATCTGCATAAAGAGGTGATCAGATAAGGCCATCATGGAGAGAGACTTGCCAAGAAATAGCATGTTCTACCTCTACGAGCACACACACTGACACACACACACATATATACATGCATACATATATGGCCCATGGCTAGCCGAAAGGCACCTTTCGATCGGGTTTTCAAATCAAGTAAGGAGAAAAAGCCTTAACGAGTCTTTAATTAATTTCCCTGCTGTTCTAAGTAGAAATAAGCGTGAACCTATGATCGATGGCATGCAAAAGAGAACAGGAACCATGGATGCAATATGGTGAACTAATGTCTAAGACTATTATTATTCACCGATGTGCAAGAACTACCGAGAGCTCAATTATCAAAATTAAGGGGGATTGGGTTAAAAATTAAGGAGAGGGTTAGCTCATGCATGCAAGTTTTCAGGATACTGTGCTACACTGACCATCGTCTGAGAAAAAAAAACTGTTATATTGATACATGGCGATGGCGAGCAGACACGCTTGATCTTCTGACGACAATAACCATTGCTGCCAGCTTATTTAGGAACTCATCGTTCATCAGCGAGCTCGCTCCCCTTGCACGAAATGGACAATATTACAGTACTAGTGAAAGCATTTATTTAGCTAAGCGAGGTATATGGTCATGGGGATTGGGGATAGGATCGCTGCTTGAAAGAATCGATCGAAACACTAATTAAAAATTAACCGTGTGTGCAGGTTGTTCGAGCTTGCTGTTGGTATTTGGCGAGGGTATATGCTAGCTGCATGGCTCCAAGCGGCCCGCCTGCAGCACGCAGCGTACTTTCAGAAAGAGGCTTTCCTTGTGCAGCAAAGGGCGCTAGTCCCAAGGCAAGGCAGGGCAGGGCGGTGTACTCGATCCTCGTCTTCTGCAGCACGAGCAGAAGGCTCAGCACGCAGCAGAGCATGAGCGAGCGATAGAGAATTAATCGAGGCAGCGATCGAATGCATGGGAGGCTGAGAGCTGTGTGAAGCCTGAAGAATGAGCTAGATCAAAGGGAGCTAGCTAGCGTACTTGCAGTCTTGCAGAAGGCTACGATTCAGGATTGCATCTGCAGGCGAGCTAGCTGAAGGGCACTGAATCGAACGCCTGACCATATGCACGCATGGCTTTTCGGCACACGAAAACACAAGATGACCAAAGCATTTGCGACTCCCGAACATGGCATGCATTTCCTCGATCGAACCATCAACAATCGAAGACCAATGCTCGTGTACTTGAGCGCACACGTCGACATGATGCCAATGGGTCATCATCAAGCAGTGAAATCGAAATGCTGCTGCTGGCTAGGTCAAAGTCCTCCCGAGGAAACCAAAGGGCATATTTAGTTTCCCAAGGCTCACGCGAGAGGCGGTGATGTGATGGGGCCCTGAACCTGATCGAACTCAAGTGCGAATTGAAACACTGCAGGGCCTGGCCCTAACAACCAACCGCTTTCGGACCCAAGGATCCAGACTTGGAAACTGCAGCCCTAGCCACCTACATAGGCATACCGATGAACATGGCCAGTCGCCTTACCTGGTCCCTATGTGCATGGCTGGCTAGCCAGAGCATATCATGTCACTGTGGCTTCTTTCTGCAGGGCAATATAATGGCTGTGAGCTGCGATGACTACTGTGGCAAACCAATCAGTTTTGAGACAGCTTAGCGAGGACGTCCAAGTTTGAGTCCTGACCTAGGCTACAAGGGGGACGTGCTGGCCTCCTTTCATATGCGGACTGGACTGTGCGCAAGAACACTCAGCTAGCTAGGTGCATCTTCAAGTCTTCTTAGTACTACTATGTTTGCAAAAAAAACTTGTTCAAAGTACTCCTCTCCTGTTCTATATATCTATCATTGGTAGGCCAGTAGCTGTATATATATTAACATATGATCCAGCTAGTCCATTTCATTTGCTAACCTCTTTTCTAATGTAGTAGTAGATAAGTCATTATTTTTCAGCTGTGTATTTTACTTTTTATTTCAAACCTCTAAAGTCTGGAATATAACAAGGTCTACGATGGGAAGTATTCAGGTATTGCGGCTTGTCATCCTATCTCTCTTCAAGGTAAGGTCATAGTAGCAACGAGAGCATCTAAGGTACTTACAGTTGAAGGGTCTTTGTTTAAGGTAATGGGAAAGAGGGTTAAAAATTAGAAAAAGACAAGCTTTGAACACTTAAAAGTCGATTCAGACCAAATTTCAAATTCATCTCTATGCTAAGCCCACAAGGCCCACCACATTTGAGCCCAAGTGGATATGTGATCTCGGCCCAGACGATTTCTTTGGTCATGCATGGTCTAGGGTCCTGTTCTTTGCGGCTTCTAAAAGTCGCTTTTGACTTTTGCTACAGTAATTAATTTTTAAATGGAGTATTTTTTTTAAGATAACGTCTACAAGTTAATTATAGTACACGTTAAAAAACTAATATATGTATCATCAAAAATCGCAAACGAGTATCTCTCTTTCCGCAATCTCTGTCGCAAACAGCCAAAAAGCCATCAGCCGCAGCCAAAATCCATCAGCTGCAGCCAAAAAGAACAGACCCTTAATTTTTGTAATTCTTCTGAAAGTTCTTGGTCCTGCTCTTCATTTGTTCGTAAACCCAAGTAATTTACATAATTAGTAAACTAGGTGTTGCACTATACTGAAGCGCTGAACTCGATCAACAAGTTGCACAGCTCTTTTTCTTTTTGTTTCCTTCGATAGCAAACGATCAAGTTGCACAATGGATCAAGTAGGGATAAAGACGTGCAATGTATATTAACTTTAGTTAATAAGTAAAAAAAATATTTGGCAGCTTTGTGCTGATCGGCGACAAGACAATTAAAACAAACCAAGCCAATTCAACCTCCTTTTTATTGTTCTGAGACTGCAAGTGGCTGAGGTGACCGTCATCTGAAGGTAAGGTCAGGTTAGGTGCAACTCATGCTTTCTTCAGCAGACGTATCTTGCTGCCAGAACGACGGAAAGAACAAAAGGGTAATATAAGAGAAGCGAATAAGATTCTTGGTGGTTGGTGTACTGTTATCAAGCATGAATTGAATTGTCACATTTTAATTAGTGGCTAGGTTATTCTTTAACACTAGGGTCTTGTATAGGGTAATGATTTAAGGGTTTTAAAAAAGGTCCGAGAGGATTGTGAGAGAGCGATAATCTCTTGTACTCTTTTGAAATCGTGCTTCAGGAATTTGCAGTTGGTTTCACCAAATCTTTCACTCTCGTCGTGATTTTTTTGTTGTCATTATTTTGGTTCTTTCTAGGGGATTTATCTATTTTGTTCTTAATATCGTATATGTTTGTACCATATCTCGTAACTCTAATCCGATCAGAGAGCTGCTGTATATAAGGAGAGGTATCAGAGTGTAACGGTGTGCATGCATGGTGGTGTATGTGTGTATACGTCTACTTGTAATCGAAAAAAAAACCCAAAAGGATATATCCTTCATGTAAAGAGAAAGGAAGAAAAGGTGTGTCAATTAACATGTCATTCCTCAGGTACATGCACGCACTAAAACTACAGGGACATGATCACACTAGAACTACAAGGAAATGAACACACACAACACTTTGTCTTACGTTGGTCACTTGAAATCTATAAGCAACCACCAAAAAAAACAAGAACTTTTAATTTTACAAGGCAAGGTAGGTTAGCTTATGTAGTAGTTATGTACAATCATCAGGTGATCGGTAATCCTTGTGTTTTAAGTGGATTTCAGCTTGTCCAACTGGTGCTTAACCTGCAAATAACCATGGACTGTACGTGTGAGCAAATCCTGATCTTTTCATGCGTTGCAATGAATCTTACTAGTTAAGCAGATGTATGGTTGGAAACTCTGACCAAAACGGCATTGATCTCCTCTAGCAGAGGCTGAACAATGGAGACCACGATCTTCACATCTGCTGCAAAATCCTCAAAATCCTGGCAGCTTCCCATCAGCAACGCAATGAAGATCTCTCTTTCTGGAATGAGACTCTCTGCTACCTGACAGTTTTTTGCAACTATGCTCAACAGATTAGGTCAGTGGACAAATCAAGACAACTAATTGAAACTCCGTGATCATGATGACAGATGCACACCTACAATGAACTAGATCTGTCACATAAACAATTTTCAGAAAACCGCTAGCTTTCTATCCCTTCTATATTAATGCAATTGTGTAGAACTTATGCACATTGTATATGTATGTCAGCTGATACCCTGTAAGCAGCTGATGAGATCCATCCATGCCATGGCTTCAGGGTACTCTTATATGCTTCTTCCACTATCTCTTTGAGGCTTGAATCCGGGGCCTTCAGCAACCTCTCCAGTAAATGTCTTGAGAAATTTATTGACCTAATCGGACACATTTCGCGACACTTCAGAACCAAGGTTTGCAACATATGTCATTGACATGCATGGGTGTATGCCGAATGAACATACTGAGTTTATTTGTACCTAGCCAGCCAGATTATAGCTCTGGTGCAGCTGTTGGTCTTCTTTGAGGTCCCTTCCTCCGCTTCCTCGGTCACTATTGCCGTCAAGTTCGAATATTTGCAAGGGTCTCTGGCATGCAGATCTTCTAATCTCTGCAAGAACACACGGATTCAGAATTCTTGATTATAGTGATATGTGAACAACTGAAATGACAAATTGCATACAACGAACAACTACCTGAACATTTTGCTGAATGTCTTGCCTCAGGACTAGTAACGTTGGTCCAATCTCATCTTCATCGACAAAAGGTAGCATCAGTTCAACCTGATTTTTTTTCAGATACATAACGGAAACAAGAAAGAATGGGGAAAAATAAAAGAACATATGGAAATAGAGTAGCTCTGAAGAAATCAGAGTTTGCTAATTTGTCTCAGGTTCATTTCGCGCCCTCTTCTTTCAGAGCATGTGTGTGTATATATACCGGTACCAAGTTAACAAGCAGTACTTTGGCATCTACAAAAGCATGAGATTTGTTTTTAGAGTCAAAGTTTAATTAAAAGCATGAGATACATTCCCAATTGATCCCACCATACAAATCACTTGAGCATTTATGCCATCACTAAACAAATATTTGCTAAAGCCACTTCCAATATTTCTCCCTTTCCCCCATTTCGGATGGCTATTTTCAACCTCATGGCCGCATGACAGGAAAAGGTCCTCTGGGCCACATACTGGTATGAGATGTCCATCCCCTCCAAGAAACAAACAAGACATAAAGGGGTTAAACCAAATTCTCCAATCACATATGGCTACAAAAAAAAAAAGAGCACTAGAGCTGACCTGATCCACAACACATGCACACTAAACCTGCATTGGCTCTGCACAAATGAAGCAACTCTCTCTATTCTCTAGACACTACCGCACATGTCCAATTTAAACACTGTAAATAAGAACAGCGCTCTTCCTTCTTCTTTTCTTTTTTTGCGATGAACTACACATGTAGGAAACTATCTCACCCTATTCCATGATTCTTCCCGATAACATTTAACTTTATAGCACAAGAAAGCAAAATATAGACAGACAAAATAAACAAATGTGATTTCTCACAAGAACAACAGAACAGCTTAATCTTCTTGAACTTTCATTATGATATTTGCATCTGAAAGAACCTGAGTTAGTTACAAACCAAGGACATGGAGGAGCTGCTTGGAGACACAGAGGAGGTCCATGGTGGATGACCTTTGCTGCTTCTGCTCCTGCTGCTGCTCCGCATCTCCTGAGCTGAACAAACAGAGCTCCTCCATGCCAATCCTCAGCTCAGACATGCCCCTCTCCATCTCCTCCACTTTTTTCTCCATCTATCCTACTCCCTTACCTTAACCCCTTGGCTCAATTAATCCCCTACTTATGTACACTCGACCAAGGCTGCCATTTCTTGGGACAAATGATGGGGTCAACTTCTTGTTGCTGTTTTTTTATATATCAATTATCTCCTGGTGTTGTTCTTCACATCCCTCTAGATGAAGTCAGAACAACAAATGGTGTATTATTGAGAGTAAAATAAGGGGTGGTGGCTGCTGTCCGTACTGGCCTTGGAGATGATCTAATTGTTTGATGCATTTGTCTTGTACTTACAAGTCACCATGGAAATCATCTTACCAGAGAATAACCATTTGAGGTCAAACGTATATAAGAAATTATCCAGATTAACGCCTTAATTTCTCCCGCTCAATCCTACCCGTTCTTTTTTTAATCGAACAGCAAATACAGGTCTATTCTTCATGAGTGACATACTATCCTCGCAAAGAAAAAGAAGAATGGCATGGATACTATCGTAGATCCGCGTCATACTTATAAGAACATCATCATCACCACAATTTTTAACTGTTATTATAATTCATACTACTGTTGAGGCTACCATGGCCCACAAGCCGTGCATCTTCCATGGTCATTGGCCAATTGGAATCAAACCAAATTAAGTTCAGCTTTGGTTCTTTCAGAGTCTGACATAGATAATTAGCTCTGTCTCTTCTAATATCCTTTGATGCACGGATAACTACGGGCAGATCCATCCATTCTTCGCGTCTCCAGAAACGGGTTCTTGAGGAGCTGCTCCATCCATATGAACGTCACGACGTGACATTTATACATTTAATCCTTCTAATCATTAGTGTTATAATTAATCTTGTTTTTGGTAGGTTTGTTAGATATGATAAGAGTCTGAATTATATACAATGAGTAGTTGCCAAGTCCTTTCCTTAGTTGGTAGCATGAGTCCGTGTATTATTCAGTTAAGTATGAGTATATAAGTAAGGGTAATGTATAAGTTCGTAGACAAGCCATAAGAAGCGGGAGGCGATCGGTATGATCGAGAGAAAGAAGAAGAAATAAAAGAAGAAAGAGCAGAGCGGTTGGTGCTCTCGAAAAATAATTGTTTTGCATTACGAAAATCAGAGTGTTGCGGCGAAACATGATCCGAGGGCAAGAATCGAAAGAAATTATAACAAGTGGTACTAGAGCTTGTTGATCTTAGTAGTACTTGAAAAATATGAGCGAGAAGGCGAAGACCCAGAGTGGGTTAATCTCTCTCTAGTATCCTCTCCTAATAACAATTACCCGGTGTGGACAATGAAGATAAAGATAAACATGCGCGCTCAAGGAGTATAGAGTGCAGTCGATCCAAAGAGAAAGGACAAAGAGGTGAACGACAAGGTGGATCAGGCGGCTTTGGCTATCATCTACCAAACGGTGCCAAACTCGATGATGCTTTAGAAAGGAAACGACACGAGGAGCGTGGGAGACACTTTAGAAGATGCACGAGGGAGTGGATCGTGTGAAGGAGGTGCGGCTCCAGAATTTATGGAGCAAGTTTGAGAATCTCCAGATGGGAGAGGCCCAGTAGGTGGACGAGTTCACCGGCAAGTTGACTTCGCTATACAATCAGATGATCTTTCTTGGCGACGAGATGGAGGAATCTATAGTAGTGAAGAAGTACCTACGTGTGCTACCAGAAAAGTACGTGTCTGTCATCACCATGCTCATGTACTCCCCAGACTTGGAGAAAAAAAAGATCGAGGAGATCACCGGCTCTCTCAAGGTGCACGAGGAGCTATTGAAGGGGTTTCAGTCTCATACCGAATAGGAGTTTCAGTCTCATAACTAACAGTCATTGATGATAAAGAGAGATACAAGGAGAGGTGGCTCATCAAGTAGTCGCGGGCAATGATGCGGACGAGGCGGCTAGAGTAGTAAACACGACAAAGGTGGCCGTGGAAATAAGGTTGGGCAAGGCGAAGGTGACAGATCCCGTGACAACTCGCATATCAAGTGCTTTGAATATGGTGAATACGGGCACTACGCGTCAAAGTGTCGTAGCAACATAAAGTGTTCCAACTGCAACGAGTATGGGCTCTATACTTCAGATTGCCGAAGCATGAAAAAGAACGAGGAGACGAATCTCACCCAAGACGAAAAAGAAGATGACGAACCTGTAACACCTCAGACACCAATGTGAGTGGGACGTTATCACCAAAGATAATATGGAATTTGCAAGTGAATTTAAAGCTTTAAAGAACTTATTTAATAAATCAGCAGAAGTTATAATAAATGTTTGAAACATGTGACCGGTCCACTTCTAACCAAAAGAAAGAGAATACAAATGAAATAAAATAGTAGTGACAAGCCACGGTGTTGGAAATGTGAGTGCTCCTACTGATGCATAATGCTATCACTTCACTGAACTTTTACCTGAGAATAGAAAGGGTAAGTGTGAGATTTGAAAATCTTAACAAGTACCTAACAAAAGTTGCAACACAGTAAGTAGAGAACATGTAATGTAAGCTAACAACAAGTAAGCTACTAGGATTAAGGTCAAGGACTCGGAACTAAGTTACCAGAGATACTATTACAGGGTGAAAATAGAGATAACGGCAACACGACACACAGGATAATTGTTATGTACAAGTTAAGACAAAAACACTGACGATTACTTTTCACATACCCGGCTCTACGAGAATAGTCAGGCACGCCATCGTCTTGGACTGTATAACCATGACGGGGTGTAACATCCTGAGTAACGAGAGTGTAGGTAAAAAGAAGAAGTGGAAGCAAAAGAGAAGATCAGCGAGATAGAGAAACAAGATTAAGGAAGTGATTGTTAGAATTAACCTTGTTTTTTTGTAGGTTTGTTAGATATGATAAGAATCTGAGTTGTATACGAGGAACAGTTGCCGAGTCTTTTCTTTAGTTGGTAGTATGAGTCCGTATCTTATTCGGTTAAGTATGAGTATATAAGCAAAGGTAATGTATAAGTTAGTAGACAAGTCATGAGAAACAGTGGTCGATCGGTGTGATCTAGAGAAAGAAGAAATAAAAGAAGAAAGGGCAAAGCGGTTGGTGCTCCGAAAAAACAATTGTGTTGTGTTACAGCAAGTCAGAGTATTGCGGCGAAACATAATCCGAGAGCAAGAATCGAAGAAATTGCAACAACAGCAGGCTTAGGGGAGTAATTAACTTTGATAAATCCTGATCACCACCGACTTCTCTTTTGATGATTCCTGTGTCTCTCTTGCTCATCCAAAGCACTTCCCCCAGTAAAAAAGAGTGACATCCTAGAATACATGCGGTCAAATAATCAAATTATTTAACGTTAATCATTAGCGTCTTTATGAATGCTTAGATTGGCTATATGAAAATTACATAAACAGACATGTCTCGAAATAGACTCTCATTACATTAATATTGCAATATTTATTAGGTTTTCTAAACCTACAGCAATGCTATTTAATTAATGATCAAAATTGTAGTGTCCAAAACATCGCTCTCTCGTACCCATCCGATATCGAGCAAGCACATGAAAGCGTGACTAGCTTGTCAAAGATTACAACTTACCAAATGTTAGTGGAGTGCATCAACCTGAAGGTATGGAGTGCATCAACCTGAATGTAAACTAGCTGAACCCACAGAATCTGTTCAAATTATCAAAGTCAAACAATGATTGGATTTAAAAAGAAGAAAGAAAGCTGTGGTAAACCGACGTAACTATCTATGCAGAGATCAGCAATGGAAGCATGCATGTATAGATCTGTCCTGCACGGCAGTGGTGATATCTATGTATAGCTATCATCTTATATATAAGCCGTTCATGGCCTATAAGCGTGCTTGCTTCTTGAGAGGGTTTGACTTGGATTCTCGATGATAAGATTGGCATGTTTTTTTTTCCGGCCAAATTGAAAATTTTCGTTCTAGTTCATTAGCCAATCACCAGTGTGGTTTTAGATTGCGAAATCTTAACGAAGGTATCAAGAAAGCATATTCAGCTTTGTGCTGTTGTGCACATTGTTGAGTCGAAAAAATAGCAGTATTGAAGAACCAGAGATGGACTGGTCTTTCTTCTTCTCAGGGTATCTTCAATGATCCTAGCTAAATACTATTTATAAGGATTTCACATTATCTATAGAGTATACACTAAAAGTAGCATTCCAAATGACTATCTATAAGGGTAGCTATTTGATGTTTACATACACACAGTCATTTATAGATGCTGTCTCGTTTTGCGTTATAGATTAGAGACGAAATAGTAGCTAGATGTTTGTGTTTTGCATACTCTCTTTCCTCCATATAGGATATATGCTGATGTGTACATGTAAATAGTCAGCTGACTCAGCATTATTGGAGATGCCCTGAGAGAGAGAGCTAGAAGAGAGAAAGGCAAAGGATGGGCCTGTCCTACTAAATTAGGGGGGGTGGGGGAACGAATTGGGCCAGGCCTTATGGTCTGGAGACGCTGGTTGGTTAGTGCTGTATTGGGCTAGTCCAAGCCGTTTGTGGGCCACATTAGGCTCAGAACCACATGTGGCAACTGTATTATCTCACTCACAGCCTCCTCTGAGTCCTCTCTCGAAAAAGAAACATCACTCACAGTCAAGCTATTCACTAGGCATGCAGCTGAAAGAAGTACAACTGGAGTACTCTACTCCTGCTCCCTCGTTTTTTTTATTTTGAGTCCAATCATGCCGGCAAACTTTTAGGTGGTGATCTTTTAACGATGACTTCTGACTTTTGGTTAAAATTTTACTGTAGCTGGTTGAAATTTTACTGTAGCTGAATTAGTGGATAGTGTAGTGAATAGTGAAAAAAAAACTAAAGCTAGAAGCTGAAACCGAAAAAAAGCCAAAACGATCAGGGCCTTAATCATCAACGCATTTAAAATTATCTAGATTAACTATATAAAAATTATATCACTAGATTTATCATTAAAAATATCTTTACGATAGTAGAATTTTATCAGTATATCTTAGTGTGTATAGATTAAAATTTATCTTAAAAACCATAAAAATAAAAAAAATAAGTAAAAAGAACGAAGGAAATAGCTGTACTAAGAGCTAGCGACAAATTAATGGGTGGATTCTTTTCAAATACGACTTATGATATATGACTGCTGCTTATAGTTTTTAAACTTGACACGAGTACTTGTATGAATAAGCTATAACAATGATAAAGAAACTATTCTATTTATCTATTTAAAAGAAATCATAAACTCCAAATTTATAAGCTGGAAAGCCCTAAGCCATAACGGAACCAACCAAATGAAGCACTGGTACTAGTCGTCGTTTAGGCATGGATGCGTCGTCCATCCGTCCGTATGAACGAGTATAGTATTTACTGCGTGGTCTCCAAGCCGAGCAGCGCAAGTCTCCAAGCTAGATAGCAATAGCATACGAGGAAGTTTGGAGCATTTCAGACTGTTGACCTGCCAATCACGTATCGCCACAGCCACTAACACACATGGACCAGTGCTATTTAATTACCACCACTACCGGCGCTACTAGCAGTCATGTTTTACAGCTATCTGTACTACCTGCTGAAATTGACTTGAAAAGAATCCAGAAAGAGAAGAAAATTCAGCCCCAACCTCAACGGCAAGCCGCACGTTTCCACTTCAGTTTTCTAACTTTTAATTTATTGTTTTTAATTTTATTCTGTAGGTTTTTAGATTTTTTTTAACTTTTTAACCTTTCTTTTTTTCCCCTATGTTCTTTTGTATTGTTTATAATGGGATAGCATTTTTTCTATTTTTAAAATTTTAAATTTAATTATACTAAAAAAGCTACTAATAATTCTATCACAAAATAAACCAGTTATGATAAAAAAAGCCATAAACCACCTAAAAAACGCCGAATTTGCTCCGGTGGAGCTAGTGATTGATTTTGGGGATCTCAAAATTGACTGCTCCAACTCCACGCTGGATCAGGTATGCTTTCTCTAGGGCTAGCAGGTCTGCAGGTGGTACCACAAGAAGGCCGGACTGGCCGACGAGTGCGTCCGGTCCCGGTCCGGTACAGAAGCAGTTGGTGCCTGCCTGCCCTTCTGCCTGCCAATATGGAGAATCATGCCATTTATCATCGAGTTGACCTAACCTAACCCAACTTAATCCTCCAACTAATCAACTGCCAACAACCAGGCAGAAGACAGATTTAAATCGCAAACAGAACACAAACTTCTTCTGACTGGCAGACTCCTTCCAACCGATCAGATCAGATCAGTACCAGTATTATACTCGTAGATACTAGCTAGTCCACTTCAATGCGTATCTTGAGAAATTCGCTAGCTAGTGGCGTTGAAATCTGGAGCGAGTTCGTCGCTGCCACCTTTGCAAATTACACTGCTGCTCGTTCTTTCGAGGGCCTGAAAATGGCGAGTAACTTCCACCGCCCAGCTGCCTTTCACAGGCGAGCGCCGATTCGATTTTACTACTGCATGCTTGCCTGTGCGCGCGTGAGCGGGACACGTGCGTCCTCGTCCGAGAAAGAAGGCTTGGCAGTTTCGTGTGCCCAAGAGGTAAAATTAGTTGCTATATGCTCGTAAACCTACCATGAATCGACCACAGGCGGTTTTTGGCTAAGCACAATAATTAATAGCCCGAAAACACCTGCAATTTATGTACCGCTTAATTAATTTAGTTTCTGACACATAAAAAATAAATATTTCTCAACTTGATCTCTGACACATAAAAAACAGGACCACAAAGAAAGGAAAAATTACATCCAAATCCTTTAGCAGCTGAGAATGATACCTTGTTGCTCCCTTGCCTTGAACACTTGTATCTAGCCAGGCTTCGTCACCTGTTGTGTGTTTGCCGACGATGTTGAACGGCGGAAAAGGAAAATGGGCCTTTGTTGGTTGGAGGTTGAGGGAGACACCAGAGTAGGAACGTCAGTAACAGACGTCGGCAATGTACTTGGTGAAATTACGATTAGCCATCGAGAACTAATGATGATTTGGTCTTCGGTCTCGGTAGCTGCACTGATGATGCCACTTGGGAAGTAGCGAGCGGGGATTCAGAGTGATAGAGATGGGGAGAGATACACGGTGGCTGAAGAAAGTAGCTCATAGATCAGGATGGTGATTAATATTATAACTACAAAAGGGAAGCAATTTATTTAGTTAGGGGGAAGGAGACACAACTCATCAATGCTGAGGAAGAAAACGGAGGATAAGGACGACGAATTGGTCGAGACTGGATGCTAGAGAAGATCGCAGAGGGGAAGCTTCGCTACCGGCTGCAAGACTCCACAGTAGGGGCATATCTGGTCGGCTCTAGACGAGGAGATGGAGAGATCTACCCTGGCGGAGTTGCCAATGTCACCGTACATGACTGCAGAAGAAGCTAAGGACGAATATGGACTCTGATGTGCACATGTGCCAACCGCCGACGCCTCCTATCAATTCTCACTCTTCCAACAACACCAAGAAGAAAGATATCTCCACAAGAATGAGCTATCAGTGCAAAAACTGAAAAGGAAAGGAACTTACTAGTAAATCTATAGGCTAAGGGTGGGTCGCCCTTCCCTCTCGCAGCAGGTGAGCACGTTGCCCACCGGAGATGGAGAGGAGGGAAGGCAGATCTGGAGAAAGCGGTGAAGAGGCTGGAGAAAGGGGTGGAGGTTTCGAGAGGAAGAGTTGAGTGGAAGAGAACTTGTCCTGTTTTAAACGGCTTCAGCTTTTAACTTTTTTATTTTTTATTTTATTCTTTTATATTATTTGTAATGATATAATAAAAAAAGACGACGGTTTATAAGACACATTCTGCATGGCCACATCTGCCGTTGTCCATTATGTTGTTGATTAGGGAGATCAAATCCACCTGCAACTTTCACAACATCTGATTTCTTCTTGTTCAGAGCAACGCAGGCAGCCATGCAGTCAGTCAGTGTGTGTCTTGTCTAATCTTCCTTGCCTGTCTTACGTTATTCATGCCTGTGCGTATCAGATGCAGTTTTCTTTCTTCTGTGGGCTCCGCTGTTGTGGCATGAAGCAATTTAGTTTGCCACGTCACCGACCCATCTCCAAAGCAGCCGACATCACGATACCCACTGACAAGTAGACCCACGTACTCTCCGACCCCACAGGCAGTGAGTGAGTATAGCGGCCCTCTGTGCGCAGGGAAAGCGCGGCTAATGTATCCAGGCTAGCACGGCAGCACGCGAGGGGCCCACCCATGTGCCGTGCCGCCTTCCGGCCGCTAATCCCACGACGACCGGGGCTTTGCCAAGACCGGGTCCAGGGGGGCGCCGGCTAGACCAGACCCCACGTGTCGGGCTCCCAGGGCTCGGCGCATCGGACGGCGTGGACCGCGTGGACCTTGTGGGCCCCCTCCTCCTCCTCCCCCTTCTACTTTCTTATTATTTACAGTTTCCCCCATACTTTTGCTTTATTCATTTGTAGATCCCTCGCTCCAAACTCCTTGTCAGCTTTTCGCAAGTCTCGATTCTCGACCACAGATGACAGTGGCCGTCAAACCACGGTTTATGGAAACAAGCTTCCATTTGATAGACTTAATAATGAAGGTAACTTGCGTTTTTCATCGTCTAATTAGACCTTCGTGCGTAAAATACCAGGTGCTATCTTTTTTTATATATATAACACCTCTAATCTTATAATTCATTGTGCTTTGCATAAGTGGCGCAGTTAGAACGAATTTGACCGTGTCATCAGACATTTTTGTCCGCATATAATTATCCACAATGTTAACTAAATACTAACATATGTGATTTTTTAGCAAAACAATTCAGCACAACCAATGATAACATACAATAATAAAGAAGCAGCGATTAGAGTGTTTAACAAAACAAAAAAAACTCAGTAATAGTGAGGGATCAATCGGCTTATAGACATAGCTATATCACTTGCAAGTTGCATCTTTTCCACCGATTTACTTGGCAAATGCCAACCAAACTTGGAATCCTAACCTTACAATTTAACGAAAATCAACCAAGAATCAAATACAATGTTTGAACTAGCTACTACTACATATTTGGAGTCTAATCGCTACACATGGGTGCTTTTTTACATAGAAGACAAAAAAAAGTGGAAACCTTTTATACTTGCTATTGAATGGACCGACGACAATTATACCGGTTGATCTATTAAGTGTTTGCTATCATACTCTTATGACACAAAAAGCGACATCATCTCACAACTGTTTTCTTATAATAACTACCATCTTATAGCTATATTAAATATTTCTTTAAATGTTTTAAAAATAATGAAACGAAGACATAACTGAGAACGAAATGAAATCCACGTCCTCGTGCATAACGGGGAAAATGGCTGGAAACAGACTGAGAAATACTGGGAAGTTTCTAGCCAGGCTGTGGCGGTCTTTGATAGCGATATGCCGATACCTGAAAAGACAGGGTGCAAACTGTAAAAAGGAGAAATTGTATTGAAATTGAAATTTCCATAACCTTTAGCTTCGAGACTCATCTCTCTCCCCCCTCCCGTCCCAGCGAGATCACTGCGCGAGTCACCCCCGCCATGGCTTCCCCGCCGCCGCCGCGACCGGCGACGAGACACTAAAAACGTTTCTCGAGGCAGTTGCGGCCGATCCGGGTTTGTGTGTATTGTTGCTTATTTTCTTTTTGTTTACCTCGAAGTGATCTTGTGGTTGTAGATTAGTAGTATTTCTCTTCTTTTGTCCGGAAAGAATGTTGTTTTCGTGTTTGCTGGTTGCGGTTTCTTCCGAAAGGCTCGATCTTCATGGCTGAAATGGTGGCGTTGTGTAGGAAAAGAGGAATTTTTTGGGTTATTTTACTCCTCTATGTTGTGGAATCTAGGCTTGGATTTGCCCGGGAGAGGAAGGAGATACTAGAGTGAAGGAGGCGGGGGAGAAGATGGCTTCGGAAATGGTGAAGGCTGCGACGAACGAGAAGCTCAAGGAGATGGACTGGGCGAAGAACATCGAAATCTGCGAGCTCGTCGCGCGAGATCCTGGGTATTCTTGCCACACCCTTGCACACCGCTCTTCCACTAGTTTTTTCTTTCGAAATTTTTCAGTCATGCCAGTAGCATTGCAACTTCGCTAGTTGAAGGTTTGGTTAATGACTGAGTTTTTAACGTGGTTTTTTTTCGTGATTTTGAGTGCAAGATGAATTGATCTGAAGGAGCTATCGATTCTTCATTGCCAATTTGCTTCAAGATTTTCTTTACAGAAGTCATGGCTCATGGGTTGCCGTTTGGAAAGAGTGCTTTTGTTTCCTTGAATGATCCTCCGTTTATTTTTTCTCTCTCTCCCTGTTACTGTCACCAGGAAAGCGAAGGATGTGATCAAGTCTATAAAGAAGTGTATAGGAAGCAGGAGCAAGAATACTCAACTTTATGCTGTTATGGTGAGTTCTATATGCAGCAGCAGTCCGCTTTGTGCCCCGATTCTTCGATCAACTGCAGTGCCTAGCAATTCTAGATTAGTCACATTAATACTCTTGTTATACTTAGTATTTTTTCATATCTGGGACTTGTAAGAAGAAAGGGATTAGCTGTGCTTTTACGCTCCCGCAAAAGAAAACTGCACTGATCCTTTTTAATTGTTTGGTGCAAATCAGGCCCCCAAGGCCCCAACCATTGCTTTGCTTTTATAAGGGAGCATAGAAATACTTAAGATGTTTGCTTGTCTGTGGGGTTATTTGTGTGCTTTATACGTCACGCCTGTACTTTCAAACTCTTAGGTCAGGTATTGGTATAAACTTCCTTCTATCACTGTAACTAAATAACCTGTCATGTTCCATGGAGAGTTTTAATAAATTCATTACTATGTGGATATCTGTATTTTGTATCAGTATAACCTTTAACCTTGATTTGCTGTGCTGTTTGTTCCAGCTATTGGAGATGCTCATGAATAACTGCGGAGAGCCCATCCACAAGCAGGTCACTGATAATGGGCTTCTCCCGATACTTGTGAAGATAGTGAAGAAAAAGGTGACTTCTTTTTCACTGAATGTTGGAGGACAGTTGTGAACCTTTACTAATCGACGTTGACATAACACACTACCTCGGTTGCAGGCAGAATTACCAGTTCGGGAAAAAATATTTCTTTTGCTGGATGCGACCCAAACATCTCTTGGTGGAGCTAAAGCGAAGTTTCCTCAGTACTATGAGGCATACTATGACTTGGTGGTAGGTACCATGTTTTAATTGTTTACAACTTTATCTTGATTTCCTAGCCTTTCTCCATCGTATCGCGTTGAGAATTTAGACAGTGCTAAGTGAATCTGTATAGCATACGAATTTTCTTTACTGGAATCTTTTTCCTGCACCGAGAGAAATGCGTGTGTTTTTACTGAATTTATTGATCATTTGTGAGAGTCCTAAGGTCTGATGCAGTGGTATTTATGGGTCTTGCATGATTTTATGGCTTAACCACCTCTATAACTCTAATATGTGTAGTGATTCTTTGCATATCGCTTTAGCGTTAGCTTAAAATAGAAAATAACTACCTTTTTGGTATATAGCTGAAGCTGTTATTTTCTTTCCTTTCTTAGTCTGCTGGTGTGAAATTTTCAAATCATCCAAATGTTGTTGTTACGCAAGCACAAGCTCCAGTCCCAGAAGCAAGAATCGAAACAAATAGGGACAACTTATCTAGCAGATTGACTGAAGGTCAGAAGGAAGCACACACGCAGCCTGTTTCTGACTCAAGGTATTTATGGTGTAGATAGTAAGCATCTCACGCTGTAAGCTACCTTTAAATTTGTGTATGAAATATACATTGATAAAAAGATCCATGTCTGAGTAATTGAAACTGATTATTTCTAGAGCATTGTGACAGAATTATTCTGTTCGTTTCTGGTAAGCAGTGATAAATTGATAGTTGCCTTAAAATACTTTGATCAAAAGTTCCATGTCTGAGTAATTGAAATTGATTATTTGATTATTCCTAGATCATTGCAACGTACTTATCTAACAATTTCCTGGTGAGGAGTGATGAACTGATAGTGGCCATCCATAATCCATTCTCATCATCTCATGTCATTTGAGAAACAGTACCATAGGTTTGTAGTGTACACACTACACACATTGATACTATGGGCATTATACTGCAGATAATATGGTATTACACTATGTTTTGTAGTAATGACGTGTAAGCACTTGGATTTCACGTTGCATTCTAGAATTGGCGTGACATTTCAGACAGTGAGGAGTTCATCTCTATCACTTAGTAATACTGATTTGTTGTTCTATGTGGCATCTTTTGTTGCTCTGAGTTCCTTGTTGATGTATCATGGTAAATAGCATGGTGTTTATAGAAGAAGTGGGTGATGCCCAAATGCAACAGCAAGGATGGAAACACATGTTTCTACATGATATTACTCCATATGTAGTAGCTTGCCTTTCCTCTTGATCACTGTTGCATTCTCATCAAAACTTATCGCAGAAACGCAGACCAATTTCTGCTCACTGCAGTTGTCCTTAGGGTGCCATGACTAGCATGTATGTACTATGTATTGTTTATTAACATTTGCAACAAGATAATTGTTTGAGGACGTTTCAAATATTGACTTCTCTCTGTTCATTACCTGAATGCCTGTTGGATCTTCGATCGTTCTAACAGTACACTTTGGTGTATTTCAGTATAATCCGGAAAGCATCTAGTGTCATGGAAGTTTTAAGGGATGTGCTTAATTCCATGGATCCTAGAAACCCTGAGGTATGGATGAAACCATTGTTTGCATCCTCAATTATAGGGAAAATTTTGTTCTTACCACTCAAAACTGTGTGCAATATCATTTTTGCCATAAAATTTTGCTCATTTCGTTTTTGCCACCGAAAATTTGTGCTACATCTTGCTTTTGTCATTGCCGTTAGTACCTGTCACTTTGACTGTTAAATAGATCGGTTGACCGCTATTTCCTTGTCAGCTCTTTCCCATAAGACGTCCAATACCCCTGTCAGCTTGTCGGCCCCACTATAGCCCCTCATTTCTCTCCGTACCTCGTCTCACATGGGAACAAGAGGATAACTAGATTAGTAGATGCACCACAGCAAGGACAAGGAGCAGAAGCCAAACGTGTCCACGATGGTGGTGGTGCCCTCTGGCTGCAGCCATGGTGGTGTCGTCGCCAATGATTGGGTTTAAATAAAAGAAAGAAAGCTGTGGTAAACTGATGTAACTATCGATTCAGAGATCAGCAATGGAAGCATGTATACATAGATCTGTCCTGCACGGCACTTGTGAGAACCAATTACACCAGGGCCCTAAAATATGTATACCACACTACTTCAGCTATCATCTTATATATAAGCCATTCATGGCCTATAAGCGTGCTTGCTTCTTGAGAGGGTTTGACTTGGATTCTCGATGATAAGATTTGCATGGTTTTTTTTGGGCCAAATTGAAAAGTTTCACTCTAGTTCATTGGCCAATCACTAGTGTGGTTTTAGATTGCGAAATCTTAATGAAGGTATGAAGCAAGCTGAGCATATTCAGCTTCTTTCAGGGGCGGATCCAGCACATGAGTATTGGGGTCACGGGACCTCTTGTCTCACATGGGAAATATAGGATGATTAGATTAGTAGATGAGCCACAGCAAGGACAAGGCACAGAAGCCAAACGTGTCCACAATGGTGATGGTGCTCTCTGGCTGCAGCCATGGTGGTGTTGTCGCCCTCGGCGAAGCCAGCAGGCAAGGACGAGGCACTGCATCCGAACGTGCCCACGGCGGCACTGTGCCATCCAGCTGCAGCGATGGTGGCGTCATTGCACTCAGCGAAGCCAGCGGGCAAGTTCTAGGCGCAGCAGCCATGGAAGCAGAGAAGAGGCAGCGCGACTGCAGCTGGCAACGAAGAAGACCCATAGAATGCCGAAGGAGAGTTCAAACGCTGCCGCCATTGCTGTCCGAGCTCCAACCGAGGACCTCTGTCATGTTCCCGTCACCTTGGTGAGCGTTTCGAAAATCCATCAGCGTCATATCATGTTCCGCCCCTTGCTACCCATTTCACCCAAGTTGATTTGATTCTTCATGCTATCAGTGGACTGAATTGACCATCTTCTTCCTCACCTCTGGTCAAGGTTTGACACATTCGTTGATCGCCATTGATGAGTCCCCTTTAGATTCACTTCAACCCGAGCATTCCCTCTTACTCTATATTTGACGCACTCACATGCTACTCTAGCCCCCCGCGCCATCGCTGCTGCAGTCGTCTGTGCTGCCCCACCGCCCATCTCTGTCATCGGCGTCACTCTGATGCTCCTCTCCCTAAACGACCACCACCACCAGCTTCGCCTCATCGTGGGCATTCTGTTTTGCCCATCTCTCAAGTTTTGCCACCACTTTCGCTGCCATTGGCCATCCAGCCGGAGGTCTCTCTTCTTCCCTGTGGACTAAGTCCTCCCTCTTCCCTCAGACTCACTATGAACCAGGTTAGGGGCACCATGGCCTTTTGGTCATTCTGTTAGTTTGAATGTGGAGTGGACTGACGGAAGTGGCAAAAGCAAGAAGTAGCACAAATTTTTTATTGCAAAAGCGAAATGAGCAAATTTTTAATGGTAAAAACGATATTGCACACTTTTTGAATGGCAAGAACAAAATTTCCCCTCAATTGCATGATCGATACTTGTATCTTTTTCTGTTTTGATTATGGGTTGTAGATTTCTCTGGTTTTATATCCTTTTGTTCTGGGGAAAATAACTTGCTCTATTAATCTATCTCTTTGTAAATATTAACCTTCTGTTAGCCGTTACATGGTATTGTATTTTGTAGGGAGCAACAGATGAGTTTGTGCTGGATCTTGTAGAGCAATGTACGTTTCAAAAGCAACGGATAATGCACCTTGTTATGACGTCAAGGTAAGGTTCCAATTTTTTTGGTGCTGCCTTTCAGTCCTGTTGCTTTGCGTGCAAGTGGGGACGTTTTATTTTGACTTTGTTCCTTCAGTCTGCGATTTGTTATAAGCTTCTATCATTATATATTTATGTTGATATGTGCATTGTTATTGCTATTTGCTAGGGATGAAGTGGTGGTATCACAAGTTATACAGCTGAATGAGGAGCTACACGAGGTCCTTGTACAACACGATGCATTGCTTTCAGTTCACCCGACTACAACAGTAGCTTCTAATCTTAAGAAAGAGGAGGAAGAAGATGCTGAAAGTCTCTACCGGAGGTATGTTCTATCATTCTTTATTCCTTCAATGGTGTAAGGCATCCTTACGGAATTTCCCTCAACGAAACAGACTGCGGAAGGGGAAGGCTTTGTCGGAAGACTATCCAGACGATTCCATGCCATCATTTCGATCCATACCCGAAGACAAGATGCGCCGCCCTCTCACCATTCAATCACCCCACCCTGATAAGAAGCTGCATGCGCTGAACATCCGCTCACCGGGCCCAGAGCGGAGGCCTGAACCTGCTATGTCAATTCCGCCACCGCCTGCCAAGCATGCTGAGAGGGAGAAGTTCTTCCGGGAGAAGAGCACGGAGGCTGTCAACTTGCCGGGCCATCTTAGGGGCCTATCGTTGCACAGCCGGGACGGCAGTAGCTCGTGTAGCGGCAGCACAGATTACGGCGACTAAGAGAAGAGGGGTATGGTACATACAGGTTTTTGTTCCTTCACGATGATGATCTGCTTGCCCGGCAATACATTGATGTTCAGAGAGGCCGCCTCGGCCTCGTCGTCTTACTGACCTCTGTGCAATTGGCTTGCTAATTCTTGGTTCATTTTTTACTGCTCGTCGGCTTGACATTATTGGGAGACGGTCGGTGTCGTGTTGTGAGTTTCCAGTTCTATAGATGCTTGTGTGGCAAGTTGTGATCGCTCTGCTGCACTGCTTGATACTTTTGTTTGAAGTTTGTTCTACTCTTTGCCTTTCTGAATTTTGAGTTTATGTCATACTGTTATGTACTAGCAGTGTGCATTTGATTGCTCGTTTCGGAGACCTGGCCTGCTATTTGATACCTTTAGCCGGCAGCAAAATGCAAATTGTGTCAGGTCAGACTTGTAAAGTCTCGCTATAGTTGGTCATTAGCGTTGGAATGGGGTTATGCATATGAACACCGATCTCTCTCCCACGCTCAATCGGCATGGGCATGGACCAAGTAGTAGCGCAACACTATGAATCTATGCACAATTCAATTTAAGAATATGTCGAATCTATAATATTTCACCTCTTAAAACTTGATCTACGAAAGATGCTATGGCATCTAAACCAAAAAATAAATAATGCACCATAAGTAAAGATCGTACAAATGAATTTTTGCTATATTGGCGAACATGATACCTCCTGCCTGGGCTTCATTACCTCGCTACATGACAGCCCGGTTAAAGGCTATCGTACTGATCAGGTTGTACAAAATAACGAGAATAATATAATAATTAATTTTTATATATATTATGCATATGTGTTGTTCTTTTCGTTTATCGTACCTTCAGATGTTCATGATGTGCTAAGCAGAAGAAGTGTTGATGACAAATATATATACCATGCATACACGTTGTATACTTTGTTTAGTACAATTTCAGTCTATCAAAAGCCGAGGACGACTTTTCTTGAAGAAAAGGAGGATGATGCGGAAACGCACGTGTCTTGTACTTTTAAGTTAAATATATTGTTCAACTGGAAAGAATTATTGAGCCGCATAAAATATGGCCAGGTAAACTCATTCCAATCTAAATATAATATTGTTATTCATAAGGATTGAATACTATCTCATGTTATCACATGGTGCATTCTTAGATTTATCAATGGCAAAGCAATAGAGAGTCAAAAGGAAGAAAATAACCACATTAGGTGCCAAAGACTTGAAGGAAGAAAGTCCATGCAGTGGGAGAGCAAAAGGGAGGAGTCCAAGGACTTAAATTACAAGTTTTGGATAAGATTTTCATGCCCAATTCGTGCCTCCCACAAGTTCAATTGGATTCAAACTTGGATTCAACTCAGAATTCAATTCAGATTCGGTTCGGGACAGCCTAACAAGCAGTTACTAAAAATGTCATAACTTTTACAAACGGAGTCCGATTTGAGTGTTCTTGTACTCGTTGGAAAGATAATTTCAAGGGCTACGGAATAGATCTGGTCTCAGCATCAAATGCTTCATGGATCAAAAGTTATGATCAAAACAAATGACGATTGTAAAATCTAGTTTCCTTTTTGTGAGAGTTTATATCTAAAACCATATAGAATTGAGTTGTACTAGGTTTGTGAACACTATGGACGTCCCAAGAGACTATATAAGCCATGTATTGGCAGCCTTAGAGCTCAAACCACATTTGAGAATAATCAATCTACTAAAGTTTGTTCGAGTTTATCATTGCTGCCGAAATTCCGTGAGGGAGTTAGGAGTGTTCTTCAATCAAGATCGTTTAGCCTTTTCGCTGGGAATTGGGTGCACGATAGATCTTCGCTTGGTGGTCAGCGAAATCGACATGAGTGTGTTTTGGCGGATTAAAGAGTGTTCGTCCCTAGCACTGGCATTGGAGGATCATTATGATTCATCAAGACTGTCGCGAGTATCCATCCTATGTCGAGAAGATCGGACGACGCCATATCATTTCAAGAACAAGAAATTGCAGAAGGGAAACGTCTAATCGGGAGGCAGGAGGAGAGTACTGAAGCGAGAGGATGAATGCTTGCATAACATCATGGTAACTGCAACAGACGATTAGTCTCTTTTCTGGTTTTAACGGTATGAGTCGTAAGTCTGATCGCACGGGAGCATACACAATGGGATAGCATTAGGCGTCTATAATCTTTATCACATAAGACACTTGATAATGTGGATAAGAGGGAATGAGAATATGGTTTATCATATAAGACTTTTAATGATCTTTATCCCATGATGGCCTATATGTGTATACACATGAGGATATGGATTAGTCTTAGATTGCTAGCTTAACATGAGAAGGGTGCCAGCCATGAGGTGGAGGTGGCTTTGCCGGAAAGGAAAAATAGATTTTGGCTGGGGTTTTCGGATTCGGCAAGAACTCAAACTCAGAAGGAAAACGGAATAGAGAAAATCTACTTTGAGATTTTTGAGGTGTTTCGGACAGTGACTGAGGCTTCGCTCAACTGAGCTTCAAAACGCTGTGTTCAGCATTTTTGCTACTGTTCGGCGTTCACAAGGTACTGTAGATGATTTGTCCCATTCTGTTTTTTTGGTTTTTTCGAATTTTTGTGTTTTGTTTTTTTCTCGTATTCCTTTGCATTGTCCGCTCTAGATTAGCATGCTGCTTTTATTTTTACAAATTTTTAAATTTAATTATGCCTAATAAGCTAACTCAGCTATAGTAAAAAAAAGACAGGTACAGTAAAATTTCAGTAAAAAACCAAAAGCCATCGCTATTCCGAACGCGCTCTGACTCCGGTCCATGCTTAGGATCGTTTGGGGTGTTGGAATTTTTCTCCATTCATACAAGAATTAAACTGTTGCCTATGAGCTTTTTGTAATTTTTTTTGGTGAAATTCATGCGGTTTAAATGGACTTATTGTTATAAACAAGTTCATACCTTATTTTATTATTTTAACTATTAAAAAGTCCGAAACGAACTCTACTACTCGTACTCATCCGCTAGCAGTTCCAGCTCACGAGACCAGCGCTGTGCTGTGCAGACTTACTGTGTCCGATGTCGATCTCCTCCTCTTCCCGCCGCGCCCTCCCCCTCCTCCGACGGATCGGCGGCGCCCTCCGCCGGTCCTTCTCGGAGGGGTCGGACTCCGCTTCCGCCGCGGGGTACCACGTCGCGGGCGGGCCGAGCTTCATGCGCGGGGCGGTGTTCTGGGAGCCCGGCCGGCCGCTCACGGTGGAGGAGTTCCGCATGCCGCGGCCCAAGGCCGGCGAGGTCCTCATCAGGACCAAAGGTTCCTCCTTTCTTTTCCATTCCCAATAGCTAGATTATTATTGTCGTTGCTATGAGATGAGATGAATTTGGTGAGTTCTCTCTTCCTCTCTCTCTCTCTAATTTACAAGAGAATAATTCTCAAGTGGATGGTGCTAGTGGTTAGGTATGTATTACTTATAATAGTTCATGAAGAATTGTTATACCTTACGGGTAACGAGGGCGTGTTAGAACTAATTAATTGGCTTGTTAATTCGATCAAAATGGGATGGGTGATGAAATGCCCAAGTGGTTTGCTGCACGCCTGCATTCTGTCAGGACAATGGGATGTCACTTACAGTCCCTTTGGTTCTCTTGATCTGATATCATATGGGCTCAACTTATGCAGCTTGCGGAGTTTGCCACTCTGATCTCCATGTTCTGAAAGGTGAACTCCCTTTCTCGAGTCCTTGTGTTGTTGGCCATGAGATCACCGGGGAAGTTGTTGACCATGGCGCGCACACACCTGCTGAGATCATCAACAGGTATACCGATGCATGCATCCGAAAGGATATACTCTAGAAACAACACCTGCTTAGGCTTTTTCTTGAAACATGAACGCCTGTTTAGGCTGACAGATGCATCGACAGCATGATGCCGAGACCTGTTTATTCACTTTGCATACTTCCTGACAGTGGAGTTTTGGAATTAATGGGTTATTCCTAAAAAAATTTCAGGTTCCCAGTCGGCAGTCATGTTGTTGGTGCGTTCATAATGCCCTGTGGGAATTGCTTTAACTGTGTTAAGGTAATACCTCTTTGGATCATACCATCCTTAACAGAAGTGCTCCTTTAATTGTTTTCCTGATTGCATACATGTACATGGATTTGATATAGGGCCAAGAAGATTTGTGTGAGTCTTTCTTTGCGTATAATCGTGCTAAAGGAACACTATACGATGGTGAAACCCGACTGTTTCTACGCAGCAATGGTAATTTGAGAATATTTCTTTACATGATATGTCACTAATACCACAACATAATTGTAGTATTGCTTATATTTTTGAGATATTTTCCGTCTCCAGGAAAACCAGTGTACATGTACAGTATGGGTGGGCTTGCAGAATACTGTGTTGTGCCAGCCAATGCACTAGCAGTTCTTCCTAACTCATTGCCATACACAGAGTCAGCAATTCTAGGATGTGCTGTGTTTACTGCATATGGCGCCTTGAGGCATGCTGCTGAAATGCGTGCTGGTGATTCAGTGGCTGTGATTGGAGTTGGAGGGGTTGGATCAAGGTTAGCTGATATAAGGATATTTTCCATTCATATCTCTTTGTTTAGTTGACCTTGAAAAATAGCTTTATAATAGATGCGTATTCGTGTGTCCTCATAATTTGAACATTGCAGCTGTCTACAGATAGCGAGAGCCTTTGGAGCTTCTGAAATCATTGCAGTGGATGTTCTTGATGAGAAACTCCATAATGCTAAAACACTTGGAGCAACCCACACTGTAAACGCAGCAAAAGAAGATGCTGTTGAAAGAATCAAGGTATACGCCAAGTTTTATGATTTAGCCACATAACCAGTGAAGGTCTAAAACTACTCAATGCAGCTTGTTATCACTGTTGAGGTTGCTTCTCTCGATATTTTTTTTAATTCTGTTAGTGGGCTGTGTTCAAATATGCATCTTGAATCTCAGCTAGGGTTCCCGTTCAGATGTGAATATCTCATTGTTCACAGGAAATTACTGATGGGAGGGGTGTGGACGTGGCTGTGGAGGCACTTGGTAAGGCATTGACATTTGCCCAGTGCACCAAAAGTGTACGAGATGGAGGCAAAGCTGTTATGATTGGGCTTGCTGCAGCGAACGTAGTAGGAGAGGTGGATATAACCCGTCTTGTTCGCCGACAGGTACACAATCCAGCCCCAACAAAATACTGTTTTCGCTTGTTTGTCCAGACCTAGAGCTAGTGCCTGCTGATGTGTTCAAATTTACCTTCGTGGCACATAAAGCAATCCCTTGGCTCAATTTACTCATTTAGTCTTGGTGCAGCCACCTTCTTGTTCTTCTGCTTGAAGATATTAGTGTCTTAATCTTAGGAATTAAATGCAACATTTTGCATGTTGAAATTACAATTGCATGCATTGTCAAATGCTAACATTAACTGTAGTGCCTTTCTTGCATTGTTTTATATGCTTGGCCTCTTACATATTTAGTTATTTACTTGGAACCAGGTGAAAATCATTGGCTCGTATGGTGCAAGGGCCAGGCAAGATCTTCCTCAGATAGTCAAGCTTGCTGAGAGTGGTGCCTTCAATCTTCAGAATACCATATCAAGAAAATGCAAGTTCGAAGAGGCGAACAATGCCTATGAGGATCTCGATCGGGGTAAGATCATTGGCCGAGCTGTAGTTGAAATCATGTAGTGCTGAAGAGATGATCCCATGGCTCGAAGTCTGGGTCAAACAAATAAGTAGGTTGTGGCACTACATTCCATGAACTCGGGCTCTCTTACAGCATTGTCCAGCACTGTCTCAATCCCTGATTTGTATTGGATGCTAGAAATTGTTGATTAAAAGATGGTTTAAATTTGCATGGAGATGGCTCTCAATTTGATCTTATTTCCTGTGTGTTACGATCCTACCTGCGTAGTTTGCCTTTCAGTGTGTTATAGTCTATGATTTGCCCTGTTTGTTTCAGCATGAAGAGTGAAGGAACTACTGCAACTAGTTCATATGTTTCCTCACCTTTCAGCATGAACTCCCCACATGCTGCCTGTGATGTGCATACCATTTTGATTGGAAATCAATGCTTGAAACAGATCATATTTATTGTGAGCGTTGAGATTATTTACAACGAGATTTTAATTTATAATGGTACACAACCGTCAGAAATCTTGTTTCAGCTAGCACAAGAAAAATACCTGATGGTCTCTGGAGTAGAATAAACAACAGGCACCGGAGCTGTGAAACACACAGATGTACAGTGAAAACTTGAGACAACCCTTTCAGTTGGAATGTAAAACAATACATTCCTAACCATTTCTTCAGTGGAGATTTGTATGTTTACAGGACAACAATGACGCATTTACATCTGTGTATGATAGATGGATGGATTTCCAACATTCATCCTACGATGCTTTGTCACTTACATAGGTCTACAACAACACATGGGATTATTCAAACCAAAATTTCCATACTTCAACCACATGGAGAAGTATCATGTGAGACAGCTTTCATCAGCATGTCCAACTGGCGCAGCTTTTCTCTGCTCAAGCGCTAGCCAGCATTTCTGTTTTCTTATCGAGGCTAGAAGCCAGCAGCTTGTTGATCTCAGCAAACACATCTTCCACCGTGGAATCTCCTTTTACCTGAATTATAGAGGACATTGAAGGAGATATGTGGAAGGTTAGTGCACACTTAACGCGGGTATAACTACAGACAGGTAACCAAATACAGCATGATCATTATACAATATGATTTAGCATCATAATCAATGTTTTTTTGTGTTACTCTTTATCCTCCATTAGTAGTGAATACCATACTAATACCAGCATATCAAATAACAGGGAAAAAGAATGTGTAGCTAAAGTTGAAGATACAGCAGAGCATAACATCAACAAAAGCTAAAACTGTACATAGAAGTAGAATCATAAGATGTCATAGAGGAACAAGGAAATTAACAATAATAAGAGTTAGCATAACAAAAAACTGTCGGCAATTGTTCAGGACTTTAGATTAATCTGTGATAACGAAATATAGACAACATGATGCAGGATAGCATATCAGCCTGAAGCTAAGCAATGAGGCAGACAGCTCTCAACTCGAAAGAGATAAATTGCCATAAAAAAGAGAGATAAATTGCCTACCTTGACTATAACATCTTCATATACTGATAGCAAGGACTCGACATTTTCATAATGAGTCTGCAACCGCAGCTTAACCTGTAAAAGAACAGAAGCACACATATGTACATTAGATTCATAACACTGTGTTCTTTGATTTTCACAATCTACATAATAGATAAGCAGTCAATGAGAAATATCTAATGGAAAAAAAGAAGAATCAAACTCAATGAGCACACTATGCAAAGTTCCATCATCATAATGTGCAGTTCAAGAGCTGGCATACATCATCAGTAACTCTACTGCCTAAATTCACCATTATCCTCCACGATCACAGGAATCACGGCACACTATCAGCTCAAAGTAACCCTTGAACATCAGTGCAAGGTCTTGCACACTACAAATGTACAACTTTCATACCATCAACGTCAAGTGTTCCCAGTGAATGTGAATAAATACACGCACTGACATAAATGTATTGTCCACACGCACATAATAAAGTATGTCAAGCTAGTTTTAATTAGTAAGAGACCAAAGAAAAACATGTTTTAGCAACACTATGTTCAGCATGTCTAATAACAAATGAGCACTTCCACCCTGTCTAATGATAAACGCACAACTATGTCTGCCATATCTCTTTACTGATAATCTGTAGAAACATGTACCTTTTCTTCTGTATCATCAAATCTTTCTGTAAGCCTTGAAGCAATTTCTTCATTCTCTGGTGGAGAATACTTTAGATGGTATATTTTCCCAGTTACAGGATCAAGCCGTCTCCCAACCACCCTTTCAACAAGAATTTCATCCGGAACCTACATTGGCAAAAAATGAGTTAATATTTGTACATTCTCCATTTCTGAAATCTAATTACTAAATTGCAGTTCATTTCAATGCGATAGATAAAGCATGCCAAATATATTGAATGTATAATAATATTCCAGTGTTGGCACAGAGTAATGACTGTAAAAGGCTGTAATCGAAATTGTGAATCTTTTTATTCTGAAAGGGTGGATATTTAAAATTTATTATGTAACTTACTAAAGAAAGAAACTATATTTATCTCTCAATTAAAAACTGATGCATCGGTCACAATTGGCAGCATTTGTACTGTTCAAGCTATTCATTAGCCCAAGGGTAGCAACAACAGTGGGCCTGTTCTTTTTGGCTGCGGCTGATGGCTTTTGGCTGCGGCTGATGACTTTTTGGCTGTTTGCGACAGATTGCGGAAAGAGAAATACTCGCTTGCGATTTTTGATGGTACAGATATTAGTTTTTTAACGTGTACTACAATTAACTTATAGACTACATCTTAAAAAAAATACCCCGTTTAAAAGTTAGTTACTGTAGCAAAAGCCAAAAGCGGCTTTTAGAAGCCGCAAAAGAATAGGGCCAGTGTTTCAAGGCCTGGAAGGAGTGTTCAAAATTCAAAGAAATATAATTGATATTACTAGTACTATAGCATAATGGTGACAGATTACGTAGTCTAAAGATCAACTATGTTTTGGAATGTGTATTACATGTCAATAATTTGATCTAATTGGGTTCTTACATCCAATAGAATGAAAATGTCAGGCCGGATTCCAAGAGTTTCCAGTGGCATTGCCTGCGAATAGCTTCTTGGGTACCCATCCAAAAGCCAACCCTTTTCCTGAGCATCTGGCTGCAGAAGGCGTTCCTTCACCATCTGGTGGTAACCCAAAATTATTTTTCAGTACTACCGATAACTTCAAGTCACATCAATGGGAAAAAACAAAAAGACACCCACATTAACAACAATCTCATTGGGAACCAGCTGACCCTTCTCCATGAAATCCTTGGCCTGCTTCCCATTCTCAGTGCCTGCGGCAATTTCGGCCCTTAGCAAATCTCCAGCAGAAATATGCACCAGACCATACTGCAAATTACAGTGCCCATTACTTGATACAATCATGAAAACCAGTCCATGACTCTCACACAAATGTTTACTAAACTTAAGTTCCCCCCATTGCCCTCATTACACAATACATGTATGAATGATAAACACTGAAATAATATAAGGCTAATCCAAATTCCCAAATAACTTACTTTGGTTTTGATGAGCTCACATTGCGTGCCCTTACCGGACGCCGGCGCCCCGGCTATCATGACCTTGAGAGGATCAGCCTTAGCCGCCACCACAGCCTGAAATCAAGAACCGACGAGTAAGAAGATTGGGGTAAATTCGTATGATTGTGTCAGTCTAGGGGTTTTCCGGATCTAGGCGTATCGATGTTGTAGGCACGAAGAACTAATACGAACTGATGCTCTAAATACTCTTAACACGAAGCTTTATCCAAGAAGAAAATAAAGACAAACTTCCGCAGTGTTGTTGCCTAATC
The DNA here is from genome assembly GCA_036346265.1 of Melocanna baccifera. NCBI lineage: Eukaryota > Viridiplantae > Streptophyta > Magnoliopsida > Poales > Poaceae > Melocanna > Melocanna baccifera. The sequence continues at coordinate 27,597,625 of CM070697.1, read as the reverse complement.
ACGAGTAGAACAAGCGAATTAGCAACTGCCGGCACCGCAAAAATCCCAACTTCAGCAATACCCCGCAGCATTCTTCCCCCTCCAATCCAATCCTAGCTGCGATCCGAACCGAACCGAACTACATGGAACATGTCCGAAACCCAAAGGTCATAGTAATACCTTGGCCGCCCGAGGCAAGGAGCGTGTCTTCCTGGTCGCAGGCGAGGGCCCGCGGCGGCAGGCGGAGTGGAGCCGGAGGGAGCGGGAGCTGGCGGGGGAGCCCGGGAATAGGAGGCGGCCGTGGGCAATTGGCCTATCCGCGGTCACAGTTGGCGGGGAGAGGGAGGCGGCGGCGGCGGCGGCCATGGAAGAAGCCATGGGCGGCGCCAGCGGAGCGAAGCAAATGGCGAAGAACAACACGAACGCAGTACTACTACGACTAGTAGGACGACGAAAAGAAACTAAATAAATAAATTTTGCCCAGTGCACTGAAAACAAGGGACTCTTTTATTTTTATATTACTGCTGAAAATAAAATTAATTTCCCTCCTTTTGGAAATCCAGTTCAGATGCTTGCGTTTTGCTAGTTGCGTATTGGTTCGGTATAAATTTTCGTCTACAAAAATAGTAGCATTTTTTTTATTTTTGGGATCGCAGATTTCTCCTGTGGTGTCCTGGCGTTTGTTGTTTTTCTGGTGCGTTGAGCTTTTGGCTCGCTGTTTCAACTTTAATTTTTGATTTTTAGTGTATTATTTATAAATTTCTTTTTTTAATTTCTTTTGTTTTTTATTTTTTCGTATTTATTTACATTATCTTTGATAGGTTAATATTTTTTAATTTTTTTGAAATTTAATTACATTAAATTAGCTATTATTAGTTACAATAAAAAATAAATCAGTTATAACGTAAAATAAATTATAAACTGGTTTATTTAAGTCGAATTGTAAGTTCATACAGTTTTGCGCTTTTTTCGCGTGCATCCTTGACTGGCTCGTTCGTATTTTTTTTCTTTTTTTTTTTGCGGATGGGGTCTTGGACAGTAAAGGCTGCGTGTAAGAAAAGACTAAAATTTCCGTTTGTATCAGGCAATTTAATTTCGTAAGGCACTTTGGTTCCTGTTTGGCTATTTAATAAGTATCATTTGTCAGCTTTTTCTTCATTAAACAATGAACGATCCATTCGGGTTTTTTTTTAATCTCGTTCTTCTTCTTCTTATTTTTTTTTTTGAGTATATCTCGTTCTCTTCTTAAGTTCAACATGGGCCCGTAATATGTCTGGCTGGGCCAAGCTAGTCCAGCCTATCTGCTGCAGTCATCCTGTCCGAACAAGAAGGGAAAACCTAGCATTTTCTTTTCATTTCATGGCCAGTGTTTGCAAAAGGACCAAAATCTGCATTAGTCGCAGGGCGTTCCTATTAGCTTTTAATTTTAGTTTTTAATTTTATCTTATAGATAATAATAGTTTGTAAGGAAACTTATAAACAGATAGACATTTAAATGCGATTATAGCTAATATAAATAAAGTCACTAAAATAAGTACTACAGTCGACTAGTAGAACTTGTCTTAAAAAAATATTTTATTTAAAAATTAGATATTATAAAAAATATTTACTGTAAAAAAATTTACTTTTAGAAGTCAACACAATCAACAGCGTCCGTCAGTCGGGGAGATAAAAAAAAAGTAAAATAAAATAAGATAGAGAGGAGGCCAAAGTCCCCGGTCTTTGTGAGTGCCAATAGACTAAGTACAAAAGTCCATCTCAGGAACAGTAGATTTCCACTTTCATCGTAACATTCATACCTGATGACCTGAACATCCCTTCGAACATCCCTTCAGTCAGGTTGGATACATTTCACTTTGCCTGGCTTTGCTTCGTCAAACAGCACATGTTTTTTTTTGCTTCTGACTTATCCTGACTGACTCACCCGAGAAAGATGCACGGTTCACCAAAGCCACAGCATTTTCTTGAGAGTTTTTTTAGCTGATTCATAGCTCTATTTAACGTTGCGGAAACTGACACCAGGATTCCTTGAGGCTAGGGCTATGCATTTTTAACCGAACCGAAAAAATCGAACTGAAAAAATCGAACCGAACCGGTCAACTCGGTTTGACCGGTATTCGGTATTCGGTTCGGTATTAGATTTTAGAGTTTTTTTGAGTTCGGTTTTTTCGGAAAAAACCGGCTAAAAACCGAAAAAACCGAACTAGTACAAATTGAGTGTATGTTTGTAGTATATGTAGTAGTATATGTTAGTAGTATATGTAGTATACTTTGGTAAATATGTATTATACTTTGGTATATGTAGTATATGTTAGTAGTATATGTATTATATGTTACTCCCATCAGTTTTTGCTGGCTAGTAGTATATGTATTATCGTCTACTCATCTCGCTAGTCGCTATATCGTTAGCAATTCGCGTTAATTTTGGTAAATACGGTATTTACCGATACCACACCGAAATAAATTGGGATTTACCAAAACCGAACCGTATTTCTAAAAATACCGTATATAACCGAATTACTAACACCGTATTTACCGTATATACCGTATAAACCGAACCGTATAAACCGAATGCACAGCCCTACTTGAGGCGACTTCTTTACCGCCGTTTCAAAATAGTTTATCAGAATGGTTTTTTAGAAATAGTTTATTAGCGTTAAATTCATTCGTACGAACGCTCTTATTAAGACCAAAAGTCATAAATCGCAATCGAAAAGAATACATATCTGACTCAGGGTCATGCCACAGTTCCAAGTTTAACTGCTGTTTACTATGTAGTCGAGAGCACTGCACTGCTCTTCAACTCTCTGATAATCAGAATTCTGAACTAGGATGTTTTTCAGGTCCTGATGTTTCTGTCATCCTGAACTGTGCCTGAGCATATCTTTAGGGAGCATCTTGGAAGCTGAAAGTCAACCCTTGCTGTATCATCTCCCTCTTTCTGCTCCTTTTTCTGTTCCCCTCTTGAGCTGAGTGCTAACACAAAGTCTACAAGGTTGAAGCCTGCAAGTGTTGCAGGTCGTTGTGCATGCTGGGTGGATCGTGGATGCATTGGACAATATCAGCAGTCGAAACTTACAAAGTTATCTCGCCTTTACAAAAAGAGAATAAAAAAGGAGCTTGAAAAGTTGGGGAAATCTTGGTTAGATTTAAGGGGTCCATCCATAGGCACTGTCTTGTGCAAACACGTAATACCCTCCTTTTTCAGTTGCTCAATTATCGTCCAAAATTCAGTTATTGACACTTTATCACACAAAAATGCAACTATAAAGAGGTAGCTGGAAGAAAACGAGGCTCATTAAATAAATAAATAATAAAAATGAAGTATTCCAATACATGGCTGATGATTGTGAAGCCTGTATAATACAAATCTAGTAACTTCATAGCTTCATGGTTGGATTTTAACGAATTTGGACCTTTATCTCATTTCATATATTACTTTTGTTTTTCGATTAAATCGCCTGCCTTTATGTAACCTATATATTGGTCCATTGTGCTACAGTAGTAATACATCAGTTTTTCTTTTGTGAGGACGTAATACATCAATTGAGCCCTTATATTCCTTAACATAACCATCAGATTAATTATTCTTGAAATCAGGAATCAAGTGACACCTCGATGTTAAGATAGCTCTAGTTGTCTAGCCAAAAAAATTCAAAAAGAAAAGAGCTTTTTTTTGCGAGGAGAACAGAAATATGGTCGACATCTACCACTCAGCCAGCGCATACAAATATTGCAACTACAGTGTCACGGCACTATTGAAAAGAGCAAAGCCACTTAATCCATTTCGTAGATTTCGACGGAAACGATGGGCATCATGGTGATGATCTTCTTCTTCTTCTTCTTCTTCTTCTTCTTCTTCTTCTTCTTCTTCTTCTTACCACTAACATCTCCCAATCACATGACCCCAATTGGCACGCTTTTTCAAGGCAAATGCCGCCGCCTACATACTCATTCCATGCAAACCCAATTTGCTGGAGCAACCTATATAAACTGTTTTGTCTTTGTATTAGCATTGTTTTGTAGCACTAATTTTTCAGACAGAAATAATATGCGTAGGAACGTGAAACCCTGTTTCTCATTGACAAGCAGTCACCTCCAGTACTGACTGATGGACGCGGGACAAAAATCAAGATAGGGCCACATGGAGGACAGTGGTAACGTTCAGAATAACGATGACTTATGACTTTTTTTACTGTAGCTGACTAATTTTTTTATTGTAACTAAGTTAGCTTATTTAGTATAATTAAATTTAAAAATAGAAAAAATGTTAGTCTATCATGGACAATACAAAGGAATATGAAAAAAAACAAAAATATGCACAGTAAAAAAAGCTAACGTTCACCGCCGAATGCCAACTTCTTTTGAAGTTGAGCGCGGCCAGTGACTAATACGCAAGGCGCGTGAACGTGATTTTACCAACAATAGTAGTTTGTCTTGGATGACATGTACTATTGATCATCTTCTTCGGCTCTCTCCGATGGCCAAGCCAAGGCAGGTACCCTCCTCAAGCTTGACATCACTAAAGCTTTTGACAGTTTGGCCTGGACGTTCTTGCTCACGATTCTGCATCACCGTGGTTTTGATAACCGTTGGTGCGATTGGATTTTCATTATTTTGTCTTCAACATCGAGTCGGATCATCCTCAATGGGGTACTAGGGAACAAATTTGACACCATTGGGGGCTGAGACAAGGGGATTCCTTGTCGCCCCTTCTTTTCATCATTACCATGGACGTACTCCACAAGCTTGTGGAGTTCGCTGTCTGGCAAGGAGCCCTTGCCCCTTGTGCCAAGATTGCTTCTCTTTGCTCTCTATATGCCGACGATGTAATGCTTTTCCTTAACCCAGGAGTTCAGCAATTGGAAGCCATGCTTCAGTTCCTCGACCTTTTTGGCACAACATCAGGCTTACGGGTAAACTGGGACAAATCTGTTGTCATCCTGGTTCACTGTAACTCGTCTGATTTTTGGTTAGCACAAGATACCATTGGTTGCTCTTCTGCTCAGCTTCCAATCACCTATCTTGGTATCCATCTCTCCTTTCGAAGATTAAGGAGAAGAGACCTAGACCCTCTTCTTGACAAGCTCTTGGCTCGCCCTCCTTCTTGGAAGGCTAATCTGCTTTCTAAAGCAGGTTGTTTGGTAAACATTAAGTCGGTTCTCTCTTCAATGGTTACCTACCCGCTACTGGTGACCATCCTTCCAGCATGGGCTATCAAAACCATCGACAAGAAACGTAGGACTTTCCTTTGGGTAGGTGGACACCCTTCAGCATCTGGCAAGTGTCTGGTTAACTGAGACTTGGTCTGCCAGCCTTACCATCTTGGGGGACTTGGCATCCCAAATCTGAAATTGGCAGGAATGGCGTTGCGGCTCCGTTGGGAGTGGCTCACAAGGGCTCAGCCAAGGAGGCTATGACATTGTTTACGGGATCCCCTTGATAATGACCTTCGAGACTTCTTCAGTGCGTCCTCTGTCATCCAGTTGGGTAATGGCACCTCAATGATGTTCTGAGCGGATGCTTGGCTCCATGTTCAAAGTATTAGGATGGTCTTCCCGTCTCTCTGGGAGAAGGTTAGGGTCCCCTGATGCCACAAAAGTCTGGTCTCTGACTCTCTACTCAATCTCGCTTGGCTCAAAGATTTACACCCCCTGGTTCGATGCCCCTACCATCCTAGATATTCTTTGGCTAAGTGACATGCTATAGGGCATTCAGTTATAGCCAGAATAGGCTAACGTAATCTCTTGGTGTTAGACAACAAGTGAAGACTACTAAGCCAGATCTGCCTATTTGGGCCTTTTCCATGGCGCAATCAATTTCCCTTGTGCAAACACTTGTGGAAGAGCTGGGTGCCACCAAAAGCTAACTTTCTCCTTTGGCTCGCCTTGCACCGGCGTTGCTAGACCTTCTCCTGGCTGGGCAATCACAATAACCTGGCGCCGAAAGCCTATCTACTTAGTGATCAAGAACCAGAAACGGTCCATCATTTATTGCTGGAGTGTGTCTATGCTAAGACGGTTTGGTTCTCAATTTTCCATTAGCTTAGCTGTTTCCCGTCTAGTTTTTTCAATAGTGCCAATAGGCTGAGCGATCGCTGGATTGCAGCCTGTGCTTTAGTGCTGAAGCGGTTTAGAAAAGGTTTGGATAGCTTGTTGTTGCTTATCCCTTGGATGATTTGGAAAGAGCGTAATGAGATATTGTTTAGAGGCCGGACATTCCATCTACCTGGCCTGATTGCCTCGATTTAAGCGGGAATGTTTCAATTGGTCATCAATTGCGGGGGCATCTAAGCTAGGTTGTATTTTGCCTAGTAGCTCATCTCTTCAGCCGCCTCTGGGTTTTTTCGTTGTAATCCCCAACCCCCCCTTTTGTTTTCTCGTTGCCTTTCGGGGCACTCTTTCCTGTTGTAAGATCGAGTAGGTCAACTAGAGGGGGAGAATAGGTGGTCTTAAAATTTTCTTCTCTAATAATTATTTATCTATTTGGCTAAAATCAAGTATATAATATGGAAACTTAACTCAAATTGGTTTAGCACAAATATCACATAAATCAACTAGGTTTACCTAAGTGCACTAACAACCTAAGTCTATATCAAAGGTTTGCAATCGTAGGATGACAAGCAATCAATTTAATTCTATGAATGTAAATTGCTTGAATGTAAATTGAGTACAAGAAAACAAACCACAATTGACACGATTGTTTTTTACCGCGGTATTCGGAGACTTGCTGGTCTTCCCTAATCCACGTTGAGGTAAGCCCAAATGAATTAGACCAATTCCATGAATTAAGCCTTTCACCTCAATCCACTAAGATTGCTCTTCCTCTAGAACGGAGATATCGAGTACCACACCACTCACAATTTGTTGGGTCTTCTCACAACTTTCTTTGAGAAGATCACCACATATGACGCCTCCAACGTCGTCTAGGAGTCGATAAACTCCAAGAGTAATAAATCAAGCCCCTTATTTGACTCTCACCATGTGCAACAAATGCACAAGTTCAAGTGGATACTAACTTTACCTTTAGATGTAACACATGCAATCTAGAGCCTTCCTCCTTACTCACAAGATTTAACATATGCACAATTGAGAGGAGGACCTCACACTAGCTCAGAAGAATGAAATGGAGTCCAGCAACCTATTCTCCAACTGGCTACAAGGGGGTATTTATACCCCACACCTCGAAACTAGCCGTTGAAGACAGGAAATAGGATTTTCGGAAGTACTGTAGGCAAAGCACTAGTACTTCCGCTCTCTTTCGCAACGGTCAGAAAATTAGCCATTACTCAGCAAATCCGATAGTTCCGACATGCAAAGTCTGGTGTTACCGATCATCGGAAGTACCACTGCACTCGTGCGAAATTACCGATTCACCGGAGATGAGAAGACTCCGACGAAGGTGTCACTATGGAAAAACATACCTCTATACAAGCGGTCATTCCGTAATTCGAAAGTACCACTCACACAGAGCCAGAACTACCTCTCGTTGATCACATAGGTCTTTGACCAGGATGGTCTTCGACCACACTACATGATTCGACCACACAGGTCTCCGACCACGATGGTCTCCGACCACGTTGTCCGGATCGACCACACATGTCTCTAACTATGTTGGTCTCTGACCACGTTGTTCGGTTTGACCACATAGGTCTCTAACCACACTGGTATCCGACCACGCTGGTTTCATCATATAGATCTCAACCACGTTAGTTTCGACCACGCTGGTTTCGATCACACAGATCTTGGCCACGTCGGTTCCAACCACGTTTCCAGCCATGCTGGTTTCGATCACATATATCTCGACCATGTCAGTTTTGACCATGCTGATTGCAATTACACAGATCTCGACCACGTTTCTTCCGACCACATTTTCAACCACGTTTTTGATCATGTTTTCAACTATGTTTTCAATCATGTTGATTTCGATCACACAGATCTCGACCACGTCGGTTCCGATCACGCTGGTTTCAATCACACAGATTTTGACCACGTCAGTTCTCGACCACCAACGAATGTGGTAGTACCATGATCTCAACGCTGGTAATTCCGACATAGAATGCACTGTGGTAGTTCCGATGTTCCAGACAAGTACAGATATTTTAACAAAATTTTTCAAACATATTTGCAAACTATAGTATCATACACATAAGGATCAAACATGATTCCCAACAAGTTACAAAATACCTTTGCACTCTTTTAGAATCATAACATAGGGATTATGTAAGCTTCAACTATTTGCAAAATATATTTACAAATATAAGCCTTATACCACAATAAATAGAAAATATGGACTTGAAATACTTGCAAAACACATTTACATATATATAGTTCCATGTTACAAGGATTCAACATATGAGTTTCAACTATTTATAAAACACATTTACAAATACAAACATCATGCCACGGAAAACTAGAGCAAGTGAGATTGAACAATCAACATATGATAAAATTCAAGCTACTAGATATGACCCCTCTTAATAGTACGATAATCTATACTAACAATCTGGTCTTCCAACCAAACACCAAGACCGGTAAAAGAGTAGGAACACATCATTAATTACCAAACTTCACCATTAATACATAATAGAGTGACTAGATTCTATAAGTTTTTTTGGTAATTCATGATAATCTTAACAAATAATAAGATAGAGGGCCTGTTTTATCCGGCTTTTGAAAACGGCTTTTGACTTTTGCTACAGTATCTAACTTTCAAATGAAGTATTATTTTTAAGACGGGGTCTACAAGTTAATTATAGTACACATTGAATGCCCATCATCTGTACTAGCCAAAATCGTATGCGAGTATCTCTCTCCGTAATCTCTGTCGCGAATATCCAAAATTCAAAAATTTTAACCAAAAGTCATAAGCCACAGTTACATCAAGCAGACCTAGAATTTGAATTGTGAGTATACAACATGTACATAACAGTTGTATACTCTAAGATAAGTTTTTTAAGCAAAGCTTACTCATCCAGTTATCATTGATCATCCAACCATTAACACACAATAGAAGAACTAAATAACAACCCAATCATGAGTATATATAAACTACATAAACTATATATACTCAAGAGATATATTTCAAAATAAAGATTCTTAGTATCTGAAAGGAGGAACATGAATCAATACTAATAAAATATCAAAATATAGAGTGAACTCTCCCTAAATATGTACATATAAGAATGTATATTAAAGACATATGCACATATTCAAATTTAACTATTTGTGAAGTTCAATCTATATTTTAGGTCCAAGGAATGCAATAAGATATAAGCGCATGATTTTCAAATGTATATCTTTATGATATCACCTTTTTCATCATACTGAGACTAAGTAATATCATGATCAATCAAACACATTAGTCTCATAATAGCATTTGTCGTTTAACACATCCAAACAAAACTAAACAATATCATAACTAATAAGCATATTAGTCTTATAGTTGTATTTATCATTATCACCAAAATCAACTTATTGGAGTTTGAACTTATACCTTAATAGAAAGAAACACCCCTGGCGTTTTCAAGAAAAAAGGCAGGTACCCGACCAATCAAATATTTCTCACTCACTGTGTAGTATCATCTTGTAGGAGTAGTGACTGACAAGGTACAGCTGAAGAGAGTGCACACCAGGTGTTCGATCATTTGCCTGGCAAGGTTAGAAGAACTTTTTGATCATTTGCCTGGCAAGGTTAGAAGAACTTTTTGTGCTACTGTGAGAATGTTTTGGAAATAATTTTGGAAGCGCAAAGGTGTCATGCTAGCTTCTTCCTCATGTATGTCGGAGGAGAAGTGAAGAACCTGAATTGCATCTGATTTGCTTCTTGTGTATGATGGGGTCCAGATAGATGCATTACCTTTCCGGTTCGTATCACTCAGTTCATCTGATCAACTTTTTTATTTTGTCCTAACAATTGTCACTTCATTATCCTTGTCCTTTAATTTCTCCCTTCTTTATTCGCTTCTTTCTTTTATTTTTCGTGTTAATCGACTGGAATAACTGTAAAAAAAAAATCCCGGAATGCTGCGAACTAGAACATGCAGTTCCCTGAGTGATTCTTGATGTTCTTGAACTCAGCCATTTGGCAGATGCTGCACACTATCATCTGGAACATTAGTGAGAAGAGCTGCTGCAAGATATATATGAGGTATCTGTTTACCTCTTGCTAATTACTTGAAACTTTTCATGTTCCAATTATTGGTCGTCGCTTCTGTACTCCTACAGTTACTAATATACGAAAAATCAAAGCAGCAGCAGGAGCAATTAGAGGAGCCCTGACTCATCATTATGAGCTTGAATTTTATGCAGTGTTAAGATAAGTCAGCAAAGGCTTCCTATGAAGTCCACTTATGTTCTGAAAATGGCATGGCATGTGGAGCAGACATGACATATTGCTGCATCATCTATTAACCTGCCTACTCCTTAAGCACTAAGGAAGAAATCTGTACTAAAGGGTTATTCCAGTGACTATTATATCGTGATGATTGTTAGATGGTACAAGGTACTCTTGAGTAAACAACTGATCATTACACGCTTGCTTTGGCATGCAATTAGGCAGGCCAATCATGGAGGAATGGACCTTACTTAGGACTAACTAATAGGTTTCCACTTTGTACTGATGCATAGATTAGTAGATCCTAACTTGCATCCTTGTTGAGAGCTATCCTACTAAAGAAGACGCATGTAAGTGGTAAAGCTTACAAGTGAAAAGATGATTGTCTTTCTATTAAAGCTTCCCACATTGCATGTAAAGAATAGATACTAAATATTATATTAACATGGAATGTCGGGAGCTTTGTATAGAGAGGATCAAGAACAAAGTAATATATTTCTTTTCTAGGTTATATAAAAAGATAGTACAATTCGATAGATTCTTAGGAGCCATTTTTTTATTCAAGTGAGGATTTTGAGGCATGTAGGTATAATGGAATCATATGCCTTGCTTCCACATTTAAGTGATCTGAGTAAGCATAGATAATCCAACTTGTTGGGTTTAATAGGCAGGGATAATATTTGGTTAGAAAAGCAAGATATATCTGTGCTAATGCAGAAGGGAGCAAATGACCCTCTTAGTTACTTTACCAAGGGCTCATACATGCAGAAAAGATAAAGGTACATTTGGTTTACTGAGAAGTGTAGGTGTTGAACTCAAGAAAGCCCAAAAATTTCTTTACCGTAAGTTTAGTTATTATTCTCTTTCGCAACCTGATAAATGTTCCTACATATGGATATAGGTGCAGAATCAAGTTGTTTCTCTTCAATATGTACCTTCCGAGTTTCAGTTGGCAAACTTCTTCACAAAAGCATATACTAGAGCCCAGCATAGGTTTCACTTCTCTAAATTTCATGTTATTGATCTACCATAAGTTTGAGAGGGGTGTTAGATATATATTATATAGCTATGTATTTACTCTGTTGTATAAGGGGTGTTATATAGCTATGTTGAGCTATAGAACAGGATTAGAGATTCTTCACAACAGAACCTCAAATGTGTTTCACGGATTACGTTTATGCTGGAAACACACACAGCACCTAATTTTAGGCTCAGTGGTTCTCTTTAAAGCTTACATAATGCAATGAAGCAAAAGTAAGAAAGCATCTTGATAAACATGTTCAGGTTCAGTGTAACTGTTAGCTAAAACTGCCTACCAGTGTTCTGCAGAACAAGGGAAAAGCAAAGCAGGGAGCAACCTCACTTTCAGGAAAAAAGACTGAAGTGGACTGAAGTTTGAGCTGGAGCTCCAATAGCGACTGCATCCCCCCACAAGCCACAAGGTCAGACAAAACCATACAAGCAACTCTTGCAAACGATAAGGAGATGTCCATCCACACAACCACTTGCATATTGTTTTCATGCACTTTTTATACTAACTCTAAAAGTATATGAACTGCCGAGGACAGGTGCACTCCATTCATACTTCAGCACCCCCCCTACGCCTACTTGACCTGACATACTTCTGTTTACATGGGCTCAATGTCATCCTGACATTTTCTTGCCATGACTGAATCCTGCAAACACCATAATTTAAATAGATGCATGAGCCTCGGTGTGTCCTTTGGGACAGGTGTTGTAGATCCTAAACTCTTTTGGGCCGGTGGATCAGTGTTGGTTTTCTCTTCTTCTTGAAATGAATGGCAGAGCTCCTGCACTTGGTTTCAAAAACATAGATGCATGAGCCAAACAGGTTTAAAACTCCAGACCTAGAGTGTGTAGATCAAAATTTGTAATAGGAATTACTTTTAAATGGCTATCATTACTACATACTTTTAGTTAAACCCCACTACTCCACTTTAGTACTCACCAAAGGCCCCCACACACACACACACACAAAGCCACCTGCCTTTCTCATCATCTGCCTCCTCACCTCCCTTTAATTATTCCCTCACAGCTAACTCAACACCATAAAGACATACAAGGCCCTCTCACACTCTCACAAGTGCACACACTAGTAGTACTACGTACTAGAGCTACAGCTTGTTGGGAGAGGCCATGAAGAGCTCTTCAGTTGCACCAAGGCTGAAACAGGAGCAAGTAGATGATAGAAAGTCGCAGGAAGGTGGTCTGAACAGCCTTGAGCTTAGGCTTGGCATCTCTTCAGACAATGGCCTGAGTGGTGGTGCTACTAGCCCGTGGCTTGGTGTTGCAGTGCACCCTTGGAGCCTGGCTGCCAGGCAAGAGAAGGTAGCCTTGGAGCAAGCTCACCAGAGGCCTAATGAGTGTGCTGTCCAAAGGTTTGGTTATCAGCTACCAACTAATACTGTTTCTTTGCAATTTTGTCATTAAAACATGATGGGTGTTAGGTTGAAAGGAACTCCAGTTCTGACAATACAACATCTATATCTCTTATGAATTAATTTAAGAATGTTCTGATTCAATGAGGAGCCAAGTATAAGTTTCAGTTAATCCTTGTTCTGGAATGAGAATAAAACACTGCGCTGACAAGAATTTGCATGTAAGATAGGAGATTGAGAATAGCAAAAGAGGATAAAAGGGAAGGGAAAAGAAGAATTCAAAAGAAACAAAACAAGCAGCACAAGGGGCCACTAAGCCATCATCATGTAGAACCTTCATAGCTTATAACAAAACAACAAAGGTGGATGGAGAAAAGGACCTTCACATTTGTTTCAACCTGCAGAGTTGCTCTCATGAACTGAATTCTCAGCTATAGGGAATCATTGCAGTTAGGATGAATAACCTAAGGCAGCAGCAGCATGTCTCGAGTTTCTTTCTTCTTTGCTGTCATGAACTGAATGCCAAAAGGCAGTGAATCTTGTTGTCTTTGCAGCTAGGCTTGTTTAGCCTCCCATCTTGTCATCATTATCTGACCAAATTTTATTAACAATGTGCAGAGGAAATCGCCCTGCCGCAGCACCACAGATTGTCGGATGGCCGCCGGTGCGCACATTCCTGAAGAAGCTGTCCACCCCAATGCCTGCAGATGTTGATGACTTGAAGCTGTCCACCCCAATGCCTGCAGATGTTGATGACTTGAGCAAAGTGATACCCAGCTCTGAAGAAGACCATGGCACTGAAGGTGCAAGAGAGGGGAGATCGACCATGTTTGTGAAGGTGAACCTGGAAGGCTATGCCGTCGGGAGGAAGATCGACCTGAAGGCGCACTGCAGCTACGACACACTGTCCCGGGCTCTGCAGAGCATGTTCCACGGCTTCCTGTCAGGTCATCTTTGGTTTGCACCCCCATGATCGAGCTTCATCCATCTTGTCGATTTTACTTGCAACTTTATAAGTAGTAACCATGTTGATGAAAATTGTAATTGATAGAATGGTGATGTTGTATAACCTCAGATGGTTGTGGGAGGATTGCAACTAGAAAGGATGATGAGCAGCAGTTGGAGAAGGGCAAGGTTGGGCCCAAGAACTACATCCTTCTGTACGAGGACAACGAGGGAGACCGCATGCTCGTCGGCGACGTCCCATGGGAGTACGCGCGTTGTGATCTATCATATCTGACGTTTTTTCTTCCATTCATGCCAGATTGATGCGTGCTACGAAGAATCTGACATGCGGAACTGACCATTGATCGATCTTGCATGCAGGTTGTTCGTTGCTTCAGTGAAGAGGCTCTACATTGCACAGGCCTAGAGCGCAAAAACAACAAGAAGAGAGAAGAAGCAACGGTGTGTTCTTGATGATACACTGCATTACAATTGCGCACCATTAATTTGTTCTGACAAAGTTTACTGCCTGTATTAATTCGTCCGTGACAACGTCGTCTTCATTTTGCAGTTGCAGGCTGATCAGGTTTCTGTCTGTCTCTGTCGAATGCATCTGAGAACAGGAGAAAATAAGATCTCTGCCATTTTCGTGTTCGAGCAGATGCAAGGGGAGTGTGCCACAGGAACGTTTAGCTCGCCTGTCGGGTTGCCGTTCTTGCTCCCTTTTTGTTTAACCTTGGTGTGTAGCTAGTGTAGTGCGATTAATGTAGGAAGTTTTTTTGCTTGTGTAATCGGATAGATGGTGAGTTATAATTAGCTAATGTTTGTGTGTGTGGGTGGATGTAAATGGCACTGGGCGTAATAAAACAGTAGGCTTCGCTTCACCACATTACGACCTGCTAAATCTTCTTCTTCTTCTTCCTCCATGGAAGCGTGTTGTTGTGTATGTACGCACAGTAGCCTTCTAATTCGGTCTACGTACGCACAGTGAAGATTAACTGCACTGCACTGCCAAGAGTGGATAACGCCGCCAGAGGTGGCCGAATGGGCGGCACGGCACGGCACGGCACATTCATTTAGACACGGGTTCGTCTAGTATGTTACCTAAACGGGTTATACTGTGTCAGTCTATAGGCTGAGACACCGACCTAAACACAGCCCGATGGCCTCATATGCTGTGTCGGGCTGGTCCAATACGATTAGCCTATTAGGCTGATATAAGTATAGTTAGCTCATTTGGTGTAATTTTTTTTTAAAAAAGTGTAAAAAATAATAGAAAACAGATAAAAATTAAAAAAATACAAAATAAAATTATTCATACTTATAAAATTTAAAAAATATAGAATAAAATTATATAAAATATTAAAAAAAACCAACAGGCTTAATGGGCCATATCGGGCTAGATCGAGCTGGGTTTGGCCCAATACGGTCCGTGTATCATACCGGACCGGCCCAGCACGAGTGGTGGGGGAGCGACGCTGTGTAGACCGGGGCAAAAAGAGCGTGGGCCTTTCCGGCCCATTTGGCCACCTCCGAACGCCGCCTTGTTAGCCTAGTGACGCCTTCCACACGACACAAACTGGGCCGGGGCTTGGCCTCTCGCTCTCCACGTCTCCGTCTGCGTGCGCCGAGAGAGAGAGAGAGAGAGAGAGAGCGCGCGCGCCTCGCGGCCCTGCCGCCTTCTCCGACCACCGGCGTGGCCGCATCTGCCCCGCGCTCCGCCACATAACACACCAAGAAGAAGAACAAGGTACCCACCCTACTACTTCCTTCCTACCCGCACTCCGATTTCAAACACTAGTCGCACTCCGATTTCAAAAACTAGTAACAAGTCAAATCGCCGAATCATCTAGTTTTCCGAGTCCCGAGTAAAATTGGAGTCCAGTTCCAAACTCGAATCGAAGCGAACTACGAACAGACGAAAGAAAATTATGCCAAATCCCTACAAGGATGGAGGGGGGAGAGGGTCTCTTCTAAATCGCGCTTCTCCGTCTAAATTGGTCGGAGCAGAAAGTTACTGCTGAGCTAGTTGCACCTGCTGCGCCGCCGGGAATCAGCTTCCCAACTGAGGTGAGGTTTCCCCCCACCCTGATCTTTTAGGTTTCCTTCTACTCCTTTTCTTTTCTTTTACGCTTCATGTCTGTGTGTGTGTGTGTGTGTGTGTGTGTGTGTGTGTGTGTACCTAGAGTCATTGTTCTTGTTAAACTAGGTGTGTGCGTGGTGCCAGAACATGAAGCGCAAGCGTGGACATCAAAAGCTGGGAAAAAAAGGTACATCAAAAGCTGCTGCGACAAATGCTTCGCCAAAGTCCCAATCCAGTGCAAGCACAGGAGAGAGCAGCCCAACAGATCAGGAAGAGAACGCACCTGTTACCACCACACCAGTGCCTGAACCACCTCCTTCTGAGCCAGAGAAGCCAGGCGCCGCACCAGCGAAACCCGCTGATATACCATATGCAAAGCCAAAAGTGGGAGCCGTCTACGGTCGTGTCAAGTTGAAGTTTAAATCTTTCAAAGTGTTAGAGCCGCACCAGACTTCTTCAGAGGCGCAAACACCTGCTGATGCTGGTAAATCTGCAAGTGCTGTTGTCCCTGAAGCGAGCAAACAAGTTGCTGTGGAAAAGGCTACTGTCTTAACAGATGGGCCGACTGACGGGCAAGCATCCGAGTTGAGTGGTTCTGATAAGGACAGGGGGGCGAGCAAAGTAGCAAGCATCAAGATCAAGTCTGCGGGATTATCTTTGGTAGAAGATAACACCCAGGATAGGAAAGCTGATTTAATAGATGAACCTCTTCCTATTAAGCAGGATTTGGAAAACGAAGAAAGCGAGAATGCATTGGAGCCAAGCAACTCACAAGAGTTGGATGTAAAGCAGTCTACTTCAGAACGTCAGCGTGATGAGAAAGAACTAACTGCTGCACTTGAAGTGAGTACAATTTGGCTCAGCTTTAGGTCTGTTCTTTTGGGTTGCAGTTTATGGCTTTTTCTTGCGGCTTATTAGTCTAATGAATACTAATTGTTGAGAGAAGCCAAAAGCTGCTGAAAAGCCAAAAAGAACATGGTCTTTATTTGTGGTCTTCTGATTCTCCAAACATTACATGGTAGGGATCTGAAAATACATGAAGTTTGCACTGTTAGTTTGTTTACACTTCTCCTTTGCTCTCAGGCTATTAAGAAGGTCATGACGATGGATGCAGCTGAGCCGTTCAACATCCCAGTGGATCCTGTTGCTTTGGGAATACCTGTGAGTATTTTCTGGTACTGCTAGACATAATGGGTTTCTTTCATTTGAAATGATCTGCACCTTTTGGTAAGCTTCACTCAGGACTATATTCCTCCCAAATGATCTTAAACACTTAGTTAACTCAGCCCCTCATAAGTTTTGGTGTAGTATCGATCACTTTCACTGAATGGGTTCAGATATGTTTATGTTAATATCCATTAGACATTCAATTTTCCATTTCCCTTGTTCTCAAAATATTTTTTCATTTTCCTGGGATAACTCTGTCTGTCAGTGGGGTGCTGCCTTTTGTCTAATTTTGTCTAATTCTATGTTTAAATAACTAACTTTTTGGGCTAGTAGATGTTATGAATAGCACTTGCATTCGTCATACGGCTAATGTGCCAATGTATATACATGTACATATATGAATTATATGCAGGAAACCCTCACACAACAGGGTAAATACACAGCTATATAATACATATCTAACAGTACACTCCATTTCTCAATTCTTGGTAATTAGATAGTTATCACAGGGCTGTTTATCTATAGCTAAGGTGAATGCTCTACCTAATTATGTGATTCTTTGGCTAAACCATGTCAGATGGGTTAGCTTGCTCGCAAGAACAGTTCTGCACCCCAGTGCATTTTTTTTCTTGAACACATAGTTAAGAGAGTAAGAAACAATTGTCACAAATGAGGATCACTTCGTCTGCAGTTTCTCATGTAGATTTCTGCAACTGCATGCCTCATGATCTTTGTCCTAATTACCTAAGTAACTAATTATATAAATGTATGCTCCTAAATCTACTGCTGCTGGAAAGAATTTGTTTATTTTTCACTTCATTTGTGTTCCAACTTATGTCTGTTTGCCCTTGACGCTTAACAAATTTTGTAGGACTATTTTGATATTATCGACACTCCTAGGGATTTTGGCACAATATGTCAAGATCTAGAACATGGTAACAAGTATATGAACTCAGAGGATGTCTATAAGGATGTACAATTTATATGGGATAACTGTACCAAGTACAACAGTAAAGGTGATTACATTATAGAGCTTATGAAACGGGTGAAAAAGGCCTTCATGAAAAATTGGCTGGCAGCGGGCTTATATTCTGATGTGCAGGAGAATGGTAAGTATTGGATAGTTCATGCTTTTATTTAATATGTAACTTGAATCTGAGTTCTTGTTAATAGTTCCTGTTTCAAGTAGTAAGCTTTGTGTACTGAAAATGATTCAATACCAAGGGAACAAAGGAAATATGTTGTATACTGCAATGCCTATTTTTATCATCGATTCATTTGTACCACCGCCAATAGTTATGCTTTTATATTCAAATGATTCAATACTCGGGAAATAAAACAAAGCAAATTTGGTTTTTTCCTTTTATTGTAGACTTATTTATTACATAACATAGCATAAATGAACTTTTAAGCTATAATAATGCTGCTAATTGCTTTGCCACTATCCTTCTGCATTACATTTCAGCGGAACTTTAGCAATTCTGTACACATCACCGACATTCATTTTGAGTCATATATGGTTTTTCTTTACCTGAACAAATACATGTGTTCATATATATATATATATATATATATATATATATATATATATATATATATATATATATATATATATATATATATATATATATATATATATATATATATATATATATATATATATATATATATATATATGATGCTTTTATCCAAAAATTATAGGTGGCAATGACAACACTGGCGATGAGGATGCCAAAGGTAATTCAAAAAGCAGGTCTAAGAACAAACGGCGACGCCTAGGGTATGTCATTAATCTTCGAGATCTCTTAATCTTGTCTGACAGCCGCATGCAAGTTTTGTTGCTCAATTCTAGAGGCTAAACTATCGTGTAATCCCAAATCTGATGTGCGATGTGCCATCAGCAATCATACCAATCAGTAGTTTAGAACACTGAAGTAATGTGCGGATAGGAAGAGACTGGAATAAACAAAACAACATGTTGCTCTATTCTAGAGGCTAAACTATGTTCTTACACTGTGTGTTTAAATACAGGAATGATCAACATTTTGTAGATGTGTTTGAATACAGGAATGATCGACACAAAAATGACTGTGCATGTGCTGTTTGTCAAGTTACACGGCGCAAGAAGGAAAGGGATGAAATCTTAGCTGTTGATAAGGAAACAGCTGTAATGAATAGTAACATTTCTGACCAGCACAACATGGAGGTTAGAATCAACGTCTAAATACTTGGTCCCAATATACATTGCATTCTGTGTGTCCTGTCTATTTAAAATTTTCCTCTATTGCTTTTTGGGTTGAGGGTGTTGCCTAATGTACATTGGCTTTGTTTGATCCATCTTGCTGCTCCCTTTCTGTTTGAGTGATGCCACGCTGTGCTCAATGGAACTACCATATCTCTGACATCTGTGTTTGCGTGTATGTACACATTAAAGTAGTGTTCACTATATTGAGAAGATGCTTGGTATGCGGTTCATCTGCTTAAGTGCTCCAAGTGTCATTTTTGAATTGTGTAGTTGTGGTTTTCTCACCATTCATTTAGTTTGTGGTAGTGGCACATGTGCTTTTACTTTCTAGATAGTTGGGACATTTTTATTCTCAGAATGTAAATTTGTTTTTCCAGCTGTGTGGATCATCTTCACCTTCATTTGACTAACTTATGCTTTGCATGCCAGGTAAACTCTGGTGTTAATAATCCTGGTAATCATGACACTGCCTCTAGTCAGGATCAACCACCGCAAACTGATGTGTACGAGGAGTCAATGGAGGCAGATGATACAGGGATTCAGATGGAAACTCTTGGAAAACTCAATAATCGGACATCTAATTTTCCTCCTCCTGACTATGAAGATGAGGACTCCAGACAATACTCTGAGGAAAAAGAAGAGGTAGAGTATAAAGATCTGAACAGTCAGGAAGAACATGCTTCCACTCAGCCTAATAATGACTCCGAATTTGTGCATCACCAACAGAAGGTAACTTCAGCCAGGCTATTTCAACTTTTTTTCATGTATGGTATAACATTTTTTTGACAGCGTGGCTAGTGCATGCAACTTAGGCAAAAAGGTTTTCGGTAATTTATATTGTTTGGTAGTTGGTTCTTTCACCTCGCATTTCAATCTTGAAAGCCCAACAATCAACTTCTTTTTGGTAATGAGTAATTATACGGAAATGTTGCATCAATTGATTAACATTTTGACTTACATTTCATCTATTCCTATAGGATGCTCTTGTGTCACCTGAGCATTGTGGTTTTGGTCCCACTCACATGCCCTCTCGGTACACCTATTAGTGGTCATCGTGCTGTTTCTCTTTGCTATTGTGCCCACATCACATCTTAATAACTTGACCAGGAGGCATCATAGTGGGCTGAAAGTCATTTCTGCATGCCTATACATTTTTGAAAAATGCTAAACTCTGCTTCTGTCGTTTCATCACTGCCACAGACAGAAACCAGCCAGGAGGTTGAAATGAAAGATTATCCCATTCAGCAGGAGAACCACTCATTCTTGCAACTCTGCGCGCGCCTTTTCCCCAGCAACCGGAGTTCTGTTTTCAGGGGGCGCCATTCTTTGTTCTGTCAACAGCGCCAAGTTTCATTAAAGGAGAGCCCCCTACATGCTGCCATGACAGCGATAATGAAACGGTAGGAATTTCGCTGCGTGGCTGCTCAGCAGCGGTTTGGTGTCAGAGAAGCTCCTGGCAGCGTTGTGACTTTGGGAAAGCTGTGCCTTGAAGACATGGAAGCTGGCTGGAATGAAGCTGATTGGTTGAAGCGTTTCTGTGAGCTCAGGTTCTGGTATGGTGTAGGCAAGAAACTAGTTGGGGGTACCTATCTATTGTATGGGAATTCTCTTGGTATACACTTTTCCTTTTTGTATCATGCTAATTGTGATAATCACACGTCTCATTGCTTGCCGCCCTGGCATAGGGTTGCCCTGAACCCCCTACAATTGGATGATCTGAAGGATTTAATTAAGTATTTGGGCTGATTCTTCTCCCCAACTGCTACCTGACCTGAGTTGCTTGCTCAAACTCAAACAAAGGTTCGATTGGGTTGCATAATTCAGAGTTGAATATTGGCACTGAATCATACCTATACATTCTGCAATCTGTTGGTCCTCAAACTGTCACCTACTCCCCTGAAGTGCCTTAAGATTATAATAAGAATGATACGTGGACATGTGGCACTTCCTGTACGGTTTCTCTGCTCTGCTCGGTAAGACCTTTGCTTATTCCCAGCTAACACTTGTCTGATACCATTAGCCACAGTGGTTGTTTTCTGATAAAGGGGTAACTTTTTAAGTTTCAAGCTTTTTCCCAATTGGTCAACATTACCCTTGTCAACACAGGTTTTTTACTCGTAAGATCATTTTACTTGTCCGCAGTGCTATATTCTGGTTGCTGCTACCAGCTCGCAGGAGCAGCAGCAGCAGTGCAATAGGATGAAGCCGAAGACCAAAGGTAAGCAAGTTCTCAGACCCATCCATTTGACACTTGAATTTCGACGGACCTGGTCAAACCAAACCTCAACCTCGCCTCATCATGAGTTCATCATTAACATAAAATAAGATAAAGCCAGCGCGTCCTCATCATTCTCGAGCTCCTCCTCCTTTCCATTTCAGGCCTCTCTCTCCTCGCCAAGGAGCAAAAGCAGCAGCAGCAGCAGCGCTCCCTCTCCCTCCTCGCCAATAAACAAAAGCCCCATCCATGTCGTCTTCCCCCTCCCAATGCCAATGTCTCGCCTTGCCCATGCCCACCACTCTGTCCTTGTGAGAACAGCGCTCCTCCTCCTCGCCGTCGCCACCCTGTGCTCGGCGTCGCCGCAGTTCTCCACGGTCGCCATCTCCCACACCGCCAACTCCACCCTCGTCTGCGCCCTCGTCATCCCCCAAGGAGCCGACGACGATGCCTCCTCCGGGAGCGGCAACTCCAAACTCCACTGCACCTCGCTGCCCGACGGCAAGCGCATGTCCTACCCCTCCGCCGACGTCCCCTACAACGCCATCGCCGCTGGCACCGACTTCCTCTGCGGCCTCATGGCCCCCGCGGGTGGACACGCCGCCATGCGCTGGTGGTCCTTCTCCGAGGAGGCCGCCGCCAACCGCTCCCGCCCCGTCGGTCGCCGCCTCTACTGGGGCCGCTCCCTCCGGGCGATGGCCGCTGGCGGCCCCCACGCCTGCGGCCTCTCCGACGCCCACGACCCCACCTGCTGGGAGTGGCCGCAGCTCTCCCTCCCCAAAGGCCTCGACTTTTCCCGCATCGCCCTCGGCGAGGACTTCCTCTGCGGTGTCGTCTCCGGCAACGACTCCGCCATGCGCTGCTTCGGCGGTATGACCGCGCCCGCACCGTCGCCCACCGGGGCGGCCTTCAAGGCGGTCGCGGCAGGGCGCCAGCACGCGTGCGCGGTGGACGCAGAGGGCGGGCTCGTGTGCTGGGGCGACGGGACCCCAGCGGTGCCGGCCGCCGAGCTGCCGGCCGACATGTGGGCCATGGCTCTGGGCCACAACACCACGTGCATACTGGCCGGGAACGGCACGGTGAGATGCTGGGGCGTGCAGGTGCCGGAGCAGTACGCGCACACCACCTTCGTCGCCATCGAGGCGGACGGCGACGCCGTGTGCGGCGTCATGATGACCAACTACGCCGTCGTGTGCTGGGGGAACCGCCGCTTCCAGGGGAGGCACCTCGTCTACAACAACACCATGCCGGGGGCCTGCGCGCCCAAGCGGACCTGCCCCTGCGACGTCATCTCCGGCTCAGGGACCCTCTGCGGCAACGGCGGCGGGGAGGGCGGCGACGAGCTCGCGGTGTGCCAGCCGTGCAAGCTGCCCCTGAGCTCGTCGAGGATCGTCGTTGCCAATGGGATGAACAAGAAAGCGGCGGCCTCCGGTGGCGACGGTGCCGAGAGGAAGAAGGCGGTGGTGGTCGCGCTCAGCGCGGCCGGCGTTGGCGTCGCGGTCCTCGCGGCGGTGGGTATGGCGCTGTACCTTGTGGTGTTCAAGAAGTGGGACAGGAAGGTGCACGTCTCCGTGCGGCTCGGGGAGTCGTCGTCGCGGCTGCCCTGCCGCGACGTGGAGGTCGTGATCGTGCCGGCGCCGCAGGCGCGGCTGCTCGGGTGCGAGGACTTCACGCTCAAGGAGCTGTCGCGCCTGACGAACGGATTCTCGCAGGAGAAGAAGATCGGGAGCGGCAGCTTCGGGTCGGTGTATCGCGCAAAGCTTGCCGACGGGCGAGAGGTCGCCATCAAGAGGGCCGAGCGCGCGTCCTCTGGCGGGCGGCGCCGGCGGCGGTACGACTCGGAGCGAGCGTTCCGGGCGGAGCTGAGGCTGCTCTCCCGCGTGAACCACCGCAACCTGGTGCAGCTCTTTGGCTTCTGCGAGGAGCGCGGCGAGCGCATCCTGGTGTTCGAGTTCATGCCGCACAGCGCGCTCCACGACCACCTCCACGGCCAGCGCGACGGCGCCGCCGGCCACTCCCCGCTCTTCGCGTCGTGGGAGGCGCGCCTCCGCGTGGCGCTGGACGCCGCGCGCGGCGTCGAGTACCTGCATTGCTACGCCGTGCCGCCCATCATCCACCGCGACATCAAGCCGTCCAACATCCTGCTAGACGGCGAGTGGACGGCCAAGGTCTCCGACTTCGGCCTCTCGCTCGCCAGCGGCTCCGCGGCGGCGGCGGCGTGCTCGACGTCGACGACTGCCGGCACGGTGGGGTACATTGACCCGGAGTCCTTCCGGCTGCAGGAGCTGACGGAGCGGAGCGACGTGTACAGCTTCGGCGTGGTGCTGCTGGAGCTGGTCACCGGCAGGAAGGCCATCCACCGGACGAGCCAGGACGGCAGCGGGTCGCCGAGGAACGTCATCGAATTTGCCGTGCCGGCCGTCGAGGCCGGAAACATCTCCAAGATCCTCGACAGCCGCGTGCCCTCGCCGCGCGGCCACGAGGCGGAGGCGGTGGCGCGCGTCGCCAAGATCGCCTCAGAGTGCGTCCGGCCGAGCGGGCGCGCCCGGCCGATCATGTCCGAGGTCGTCGCCGAGCTGGAGTGGGCCGTCACGCTCTGCGAGGAGTCCGTCGTCCGGTCGGGAACCAGCGCGCAGCACAGCTCCCGGCACGGCGGCTCCGACATGTCGCGGTCGAGGTCCGACTCGGACGATCCGAGCCCGTTCCACACGCGCGAGTTCGGATTCGCATCGGGTCGAGTCGGACACGCCGGATCCTACTCAACCATGTAAATTTTCGATTTCTTTTCCTCTTCTTTTGTTTTTCCACGGTTGGTATAGGCTGAATTAGCTGCTGTTCATAAACAATTTTTAAGAGAAACAAAAAACAGAGAGAAAAAATTTCTTCATTGTCCAAGCGACGGATCGATGCATCTCATGTTAACTGTTATAATTTAACGTTCCAATTTGTAAAAAAAAAAATCACAGAGTTTGACAAAATCTGACATGTAGAGCTTGACACAGAACAAGATTGGAGTAGTGGGGGGTTTGTAGGTAGAGCTAGTACTAATTTTGTTTTATTTTTTTTCATTTGTTTACATTTTTCTTGGGGTGGGTAGGTTGGTTAGAGAAATTGTGACCTGTGGACTGTGGAGATGTAACAATTGTACTTAAATTCAACAAACTGTTGTTACACAATCATGAGTCATACAATGATTCGATTCGATTCTCTACTGTCTTGTATTACAATATTGTTCCTTGCTGTTCCTTCTCATTGTCCTTCCTCCCTCCAATAAGCTGTATGGAGTCGATTACTTAATTTCTATTTCTCTAATTCTTAAGTAATTCTTTATCCAATAAAAAATCCTTAATTGATTAATTGAAGAGGATGAACAACAGAGAAATGGCAGGGATTTTCATTTTTTTCCCTTTTAGTTTGTTATAATCATTTTAGCAAGAATCCTCTTTATTCTGAATACGGGTGCAAATGTTACGGGTTAATCCCGACCAATTCGGTATCCAATCCGGTCGATACCAAATACGGGAAGCTAATTTAGTATGTGGTACTGAATCCAGTCGGTACTGGATAGTTGTTGCCGGATATGGTAATGAAAACGAGAGAGCTAAAATCTGATCAAATAACGTCGGTAAATGGTAAACTGAATAATATCCAACCGGATATCCGACAAACAAGTTAATATCCCAATTGGCTCAGCCCATGAATCATCATTGACACCAACCGATCTAGATTTTACTCAAGTCTTAGCCTAATTCCAGAATCTAACCACTCTAGCCAGTTACCATCAATGCTCCCCACTTATGTTGAATTTATGTATGAATTTATCGCTTATGTTGAACTTGTGTTATGTTGACTATCATACTTAAGTAATCTAAATGAATTTATTGCTAGTTGAATGTTTGAAGTGATGGTGATATGGTTCAGTGTATATTCCTTTATGTATGTACATATGGTTTGCCTATATTATCCGTTTTTAATCTGAAACCGTCATATATCTGTCCCGATGGTATCATATCTGAAACTCTGAATACTCTCATATCCAGGTTTACCGTATCCGACTCCGAATCCTAGGAAAAATACAAGTTAGGATACGGTATGAACAATATCCCTCCGAATCTAACCCGATTGCACCCCTAATTCCAAACCATTAACACTACTTATGTAATTTGTCAATCTATGAAAGTCCACAGAAATAATACATACCAGAAGCAAGCCGATTTCTTGTAGCTTACGTACAGAATTGAAGACCAAGGACATTTGTTCTCCAGAACTTGATGAGATCAATTATTCTTGATAAATAGTAGTACTATCAAGAAGCATTTGGTGAAGGTTTTAACTGCTTACCAAACGAGAAAGAAAGCCACATCTACCAAACCCTTGTCACACACACGCGCGCGCGTATACATACATACATACATACATACATAAGTACATAAGTACATACGTACACACATATACATATACACACATACATACACACACACATATACACACACAAAATTATGTGTCTGAGCATAAAATAAGTTATTCTATGCTTCAGCTAGTTCCCTCCGCCCTGATCGAGCCCGTCCCCCCCCCCCATCGAGCCGCGCAACCCGCCTGTCCCCACCCCTAGCACCAGACCACGTTCGACCAGGTCAATTCCAACATACACATGCCATGAACCCTTGACCCTGACGTTGATGTCATATGCCCAGTATGCATCATAGCTACATGTCGCAGTAAACTCTAACAACGTGTCCAGTAAATTCTTCAATACAGTGTAAACAGTTTCATCTGGCCATGAAATGGAATGTATATGGTCGTAAATGTGGTTTTCGTTTTACTTCTGCCGTCACACGGCTAGCATGCGCTACCATAGTTGTGGCAATAAACCCTTATGGCACATCTAGTAAATTCAGTAGTACAACGTAAGCGGTTTCATCTAGCCATAAAATAGAATGTATCTGGTTATAAATGTGGTTTTCATTTTTACTCCTATCATCACATGGCCAGCATGCGCTTGTGACAGTAAACTCTGACGACGCATCCAGTAAACTCATCAGTACAGCATAAGCGGTTTCATCTGACCATAAAATGAAATGTATTTGGTCGTAAATGTGGTTTCCATTTTTACCATCGCCGTCACATGCCTAGTTGTACCATGGCTTGGTCTGACGGTAAACTCTAAGATGCGTCCAGTAAATTTGTCAGTACAACGTAAGTAGTTTTATCTAGCTATAAAATAGAACGTATCTAATCGTTAATGTGGTTTTCTATTTTTACTGCCCACTTCAGCATGTGGTCATGTCACGCGGTTCATCTTGGTCGTAAGTTGGCATAAATTTAAAGGTAAATGTGATTTCCATTTTTATTGCCATCGTCACACGGCCAGCATGCGCCACAATTAGGTGTGTAGTAAACTTTGGGTCTGTTCATATTGACTTTTGAGAATGGCTTTTGGTTGTGGCTGATGAATATTAATGGCTAATAGAAGTGACTGATAGAAGCAACATATGAATAAAGTGGCTAATAGAAGTGGCTGATAGAAGTCCCTGGTGAATAATAGTGTATTATGTAAGAAAGATAATGTAACGAAAAGCACTACAACATTCAAATCGTCATGTAACTTATGGAATTGCGATATAATAAAATACAATGTACGTTACAATATGTGAAAACGAAATGTAGTGGCTTATAAATAGTAGTGGCTGATAGAAACAGCTTATAGAGGCTAGAGCGTTCGTATTGGCTTCTGCTTCTGGAAGCAAAAGGCAATACAAACAAACCCTTTAACGATGCGTCCAGTAAATTTGTCAATACAATAAAAGCAGTTTTATCTAGCCATAAAATAGAATATACCTGGTCGTAAATGTGGTTTTCATTTTTATCGTTGCCATCACACATCGGTGGCGTCGGCATGGGAGACGACGGAGGTGCGGTGGTGGCAAAACTGCATGACACGGGTGACGGTAATTGATTATTATTGATTTGTGGGCTCCCGCGCTCGCGTGGTGAATGGCCTTGCACCATTACCGTCAATTCCGCGTAGCACCACCGTGTGGCGCGGTTCAAGATGGAGGGTAGGGGCAGCGTAGTGGACGACGGCAGGTTAGGGGGCAATGGAAGACGGGGGACATGTGGTTTTATGGGTGGATGCACGGAGGCGTCTGGCATCGTGGCATGTGGGTAATGGTCGAGTGCGTGAGGCATGGTCGGGCGCTAAACCAGTTATGGTTGGAGCGTAGAATATAGAATATCTTATTCAACTCCTGATCATAGAAAATAGAATAGCATATATATAGGAAAATTACCTTTTACTCACAGGTGTAATTACTCACACCTGTAATGTACCACCTAAATAAATTTAAAATACTTCTTTATTATTTTAGGTATACTCGTATGCTAATTATAAGATACTCCAATGTGAACCACATAAAAAAATTTGCAAGAGAGTACATAGTTTTTAACGTATTTTGTAAATACTTTCATATACATACATAAAAAGAAATATGTCTAAAATATATATATCACATCTGAAAAATTATACATACCACCTAGATGGTTTTAAATACTCGCATACTATATGTACATACTCTCCGTTACATGAGATACGTTCTACGTTGTAAGATACGACATAGAGAGTAATTACACCCGATAGTAGAAAAGAGACTTCATACACACACACACACAATAATATACTCCAAAGTGAGTGCGATTAAATTTTCGTAAAAATCCACTTTTTATTGCATAATTTGCGTATATAATCGTTTTATGTATAGAAAAAATATATAGAAAAAATAAAGGGTTCCGATGAAATTTTTTTAACTAAATCGTATTAAAATATCTTAAAATTAGTATTTAATTACACCGAAAGTGATAAAGAGGAATAAGATATTTGTTTAAGTGGTATATTAAAAGTGGAATATGTACTCGGAGAGTATGGAATAGATTTCTTATATACACACACTCCCGCGAGTACAGAAAAGACTTCCATATATGTATGTATGTGAATGAACGAATCAAACTTTGCCTGCGTATGTATGCTCGGACATGCCATTTCAACATTATTTTTAGTCCAACCGGTAAAACGCCCGATTATCGTATATACAGTCGAGAACGCGACCTGCAAACTGTGTTTATACATTGCAGTGTGCACATTCGGCTGGGCTGGGTTAGCTAGGTAGTATGAACAGAGGAGAGCCAACAAGGCAGGCGCTGGATTCCAAACAAGAACGCTGTATAGGTTAATATTCTTTTCGCAAGGTCAACCTCTGAGATTGGTTCCAAGCCGATCCAGGGTTTGAGGATTCCCATTCTTGAACAAGTCAACTCCACAAACCGCACAGGAGACGGCTTAGCTAGCTAGCTGTGTTTGGAGAGTTGAACCCTTCCATTCCATTCCACGCGCTTATTTTACTTGCCGACTATGCAATCGATCTTCAGTCTGGACACAGCCATACACACGGACTTGTATGCATAGAAGAAGAAGAAGAAGAAGAAGAAGAAGAAGAAGAAGAAGAAGAAGAAAGCTGGGCCAGCCAGTGGGATTTGTCTTGTTAGTGTGGAAATCAATCAACTTGTGTACGAGGTTCTTGCTACTTTTCTTCTTCTTCTTTGTGTGTGTGTTTTCGGAGATTGGAAGCTTCTGGGCGCCCCTGTCCTTTTCTTGTTTCACAATTTAGCCTTTCAAAATACTACACTACACTGGCTCTTTTCAGTTTCAAATCTGAAGATGCAGCAGCAGCAGCAGCAGCAGGTTTCAAGACTTTCGTTTTCAGGGTAGTTGCTGCCAGGTTAGAACAGCCTTTTTTTGGCACCGCCCGGTACGTTCTCGGTTGGTTCCGGGCATCAAAATCCTACATTTTGAAGTGTAGTACGTTCTCGGATGGGTCCTCCATCCGTGTCTACGCATCAATCCACCGGCTCATTTGGATCGCTAGCTACACAGTTTTGGATATTTAACGTGGTCTCTAGCTACCTACGATGAAGCTTTGCCCACCAATTTCCATCACCTCAGCAAGTCCGGTGGACGCTACAAGCACCCTCTGAGATAAGCAAACCAAATCGATATGTCAGCTTGACCCTCCATCCATCGATGGAGTAGCTGGAACAAGTGTCTCACCCCGGAGAGGAAGACCGGTCAAGAACGAGAGGTCATGCAGAGTGACCATCATCTCACCTTATCGAAAGTGGATGATGTGCGTCTCGGGCCTCCACCTATCCACAAATGCTGATAGCAGACTGGTGTCAAGGGTGAACTAGCGTCCGATGAAGCCTCGCAAAGGGCAACAAGCCCGTGGCCCGGAGGATTGGGATGTAGCGATCGTCCAGCTCCTAATGATCCCTCCCTCCCCGGAGCTTTAGGGCCGAAGGGCAATCTGCATCACCTGCGATCCACAACTTGCACCGGTGTTTCTCATTGTAGAAGTCATTCAAAAGCTCCAGTAAAGACATACCTTGAAATAAATAGGATAGACAAAATATCAGTGCGAAGATTGATAATGATAATAAAATACTGTAAATTAAAAATTATGACAAAATAATGTACACTCAGGAATAAAATGAACACTGCAATTGCGTACTAGTCCAAATAAATGATGCATATGAACGCAAGCTCATAATCTGGTCAAGAAAAACATCTGTGCTAATTAGCTTTTGCACTTGATGCTACTTATCATAATTATTTGTCACATAATTTTGTTTCACTATATATATATATATATATATATATATATATATATATATATATATATATATATATATATATATATATATATATATATATGCTTCTCTCATATCATACCCTCCACTGGTTTTATGGACTAAATAACATGATATGCTATCATAAAGGAGTAGTACAAGCATGTGTGATGCTTGTGTTCATAAAGAACAGTCCAAAGGTAACCTGATAATAAATCTAGCATTTTTTATATTATACATCTTGTTACACTACTTTTCTGCCTCATAAATGCATATTAGTACTAAGAATACTCTATACTTCATGGCAACAGCTAAATGCAGTATTGCATAACTAAATGAATGGTCCTAGCTAGCTATCTAAAAGCATTACAAAATGCACACATGCAAAACTCTTACAGAGTTAGAGCACAAGGCTAAAACATGTTTATGTGTGATTAAAGTAGCTAGGCTGATATACAAATATAATTAAGAATTAAAACAAGCCAGGACTAGCACTACTTAGCTAGCTAGCCTAAATTCACATGACAGGCTGACAGGGCACGCACGGTAGAGGCAGGATTTGGCCGGCAGAGGCTCCCCTATGGTGCTCCTGGTCACTGCCTGCTCGCCACAAGGAGGGCGATCGGATCTAGGGAAGAGGAATGACAGAGGGACTCTACACCGCTGCTACACCGGCCGTCGTGCCATCGGTCGTAGCCGCTCTTCGCCCACCGCTCGGTCAGGTAAGAGTGAGATGAGGTAGGGGCTCATGGAGAAGAAGATAATGATGATAGAGATAGAGTGGAGATTTTTTTGCTGAAACAAAGCGTGAAATCTGTTCGGTTCATTGTGAAATTTGTTTGATATATGTGAAACTTTTGTGAAAGTTGTGGATATTCTGTGAAACTCTCTAAGGCATGTGTGAAACTCGTCTGGAATTTTTCATGAAACTTTACGATACTCAACTAAAACTCGTGTGATACTCAACTAAAACTCGACTGAAGTTTTGATGAAACCCGCCTAAAACTTTCATGAAACTCAGATAAAACTCGTTTCCACTTGAATTTGATGTTTTAGATTTGAAACTTCATAAAACATTAAGTTTTGTTTTTGAAATGCGTTGAAACTTGAAGTTTCATATTTGAAACTTACTAAAACTCAAAGTTTTAGTATATGAAACGTGAAACTCACCTTTAAAACCCGAAGTTTCAATTGTTTTGAAACTTGATGTTTTCATGTTATAAAACTCTCCGAAACACACTGAAACTGCTTGAAACATCAAACTCGAGGCTTGAAACTTTCATGGAACTTTTGTACAGCTGTGCTGTTGGAAATTCATTCCAATGGTGTCATATTATTATTTGCATAAAAAACAACATATCTTTCATTTAGACTATATTTTATCAAATAAAGTTCTTTCACGTACAATTCCAAAAGGATATCACTAGTGAAATATATGGTATATTTGAAGAAATATATACTTGGTAGAATCAAGTAAGATATTAGATTCTACGATTTGATCCTATCTAAGCATCTTCACTTCGATTCAAGATCCCAATCTGACAATCTAGCTCCAGTTCGATTCAAGATCCAGATCCTGACAACTTGCTAGAGAGGGTAAAATGCACGACAAGTTCAAGGAAGTAGGTACGAAAAGGCAAGAACATTTTCAGTTGAGTATATATACGCGTATGTATAGGCGCGCTTGGCCAGCCGGTATGATACGGCGTGGACTAAGTACGTATGTACATGTACCTATATACGGAGCCCATGTCAAAATTTGCTGCTGCTCAACAAAAGGAAACGGTCGATCGATCCCTTTATACATCCCGGTCGATATGGTCCACATTGTTTTTGTCAACTGTTCGACAGTCCTGGAGTCCTGATTGAAACGTTTACCTGCTACAAACCAACAATATCTGCTCTGCAGGTTCACATATGTAGTGCACAGAGAATTGAATGAAATATTAATTTTACAAGCAACCAGTAGACATGAAAGGCAGCTAGCTAGCTAGGTATCCTGATTCTTGACTCAGCAAGTAAAGTATCTCAAATAGTATTGTGAAGGAAAAACCTGTGATATGACGAGTAAAGGGTACAGTTTGCTGACGATGTTTCTGAATATCAGTTGATGGAGCTGCGCCTAATGGAAGTCGGTTTCAGGAAAAGCTACCTGCTGATTAATCTCATTTTCTCTCTCTTTAATTATTGTTCCATGCAGACAACAATATGTTATTTGTGGCTGAATAATGGTGCTTCGTGAATCATCATGGTGTTGTTTGGGCACGGTTAACCTTTTTTTTTGTAATGGAAATCAGTAGGCAGTTAATCACCAGGTTAACCAGGTGAGGCTGGCTAGTGGCTGCTGCATGTGATGGTGATCCTAACTGTGCCGGTCCATGTCACAGCTAAAAAAAAATGATCCTGAGAGCTACTGCTACTGTTTAATTTCCAAGCGACGACAGCTACGTACATTTCTAGCTTTCCGATTGTTGAGCAGGCAGCTTCCACCTGTTTGAACACCTTTATGATTAATTTGTTGTTTTGCATGATATCGACATGGATCGATCGATCATCCTAATTTGTTGTTTTGTACAAGGATGACTATGAAAGGGACAATGCAGAGATCCCTTGCCTAGCTTAGGGACGGGCTTAGTAATTATTACATGAATGACTAGGGACCAAAAGCTTAAACTGTCAAGAAAATATGGACAATATCCTGTTACTTCGACATGACTTATTCTCGTCTCTTAGCTACGCTGTTTTCATTTCTGAAGATTAATTCGATCATCTTACTGCATGCTTATATCTGTATGTTGCA
This sequence comes from Melocanna baccifera, assembly GCA_036346265.1. NCBI lineage: Eukaryota > Viridiplantae > Streptophyta > Magnoliopsida > Poales > Poaceae > Melocanna > Melocanna baccifera. The sequence continues at coordinate 27,564,778 of CM070697.1, read as the reverse complement.
TTGCCGGAAGTCGATCTGAACACAACCAACCGGCCGGTAGTACGTACCGCTAGTGTCTTGTTCTAGCTGGTATCTTTCTTGCAAAGAACATATATATATATGGAATATATGGTCTTGCGACGATATGGTATATATGGTCTTCCAGAAAAAAAAACCAAACACGAACGCCATTGATCGCGCGAGTGTATAATACATACACATATGGATGGATCATGGATAGTATATATACAACTAGGCCGGATTCCAAGGAAGAAGAACAGGCTAAATAAATTAACTAATATTTGACCATCGATCTCAAGTCTGAACTCTGAACACAGATTGCATCCTGGTAATGTGGAAGGCTTCATAAATCTCCACTTTGACGTACCCTTGAACAACTCTAAATTAAATGTACAGGGAAGGACAAGTAAAAGTGGTCTCCTTGCAGTGATCCTGGAACTTGCACCTCCAGTTTAGTTCCATAGTTAGCACTGAAAAAAAGAACATGAAACAAACAAATCGACCGATCTCGGTTATTCATTAGCAAGTGCTTAGAGGAAATCGAATTGAGCAGACATTGGAAACATGTAGTTAGTCGATAATCGTGGCTGATTCCTGACGACCAAGTTGGTTCAGATTAACCGGGACGACATCGAATTAGTCACTAGCTACAATTGAGCAATTAGTCGTGGCAAACACGTACGACCTTGTCGAACAATATACGATCGATTATTGTGGTCTAATAAGAAGTAGTACTCCTAGTTGTAGTAATTAACACTAGTGTGCGTGCGTGTCTATCGATCTAGCGTGTGTCTTGTGTAGTACTGCATCTGCAAGAACCGTGTTGTCTTGTGCATCCTTGCTTGTCTGTGTTTATGTATGTGACAAGGAGAGGAGAGGGAGAGAAGGCCACTGTATCCATGTGCATGCCCACTGGAGGTAGCGTAGAGTTGAAACGAAATAAATTGATTTGCAATTGCATGCATGGCTTAATTGCTCGTCTCGATTGATACAGCAGCAAAGCAAGAAGCCTCTCTCGCATTCAATTATGCAATCAATTGTGCTGAAAAAGTGCGTCCATGGAATTGGGAAATTTCAAGAATTAATCAAGAAACTACCATAATCTACATGCTAAGTAAGCAGTCTTTTCTATCTGTCTGAATATATTACAGCAGAAATTAATTATACCCCTGCATCTTTAATTCACCGAAGAAATGCCACTACTATGTTTCAGTGCATTGAGATTACTTCCATGTTTGTCTGAATACTTATTCTAGTACAGTAAAAAAATCACCATATTTAATAACTTCCTCATGAAAAGCAAACAATTGGTTGTTTCAGATATGAACTGAGATCATATTTACGTATATAAAGGTTAGGTAGGTGGCAACCAAGTCGGTCCCTGGCTGGTCTCTGTGTCAGCTTCAGCTAAGGAGTTAGGTAGATCGATGCCTGCACACACATGATAGCTGCACCTATCATCTGTATGAAAAATCCTCACCAAACTGAAACCTATCAATCCATCTCAACCCCGTCTTTTTCTGCATCTTCTGACCGTACACACATGCAACAGTTCATCGCGACAGGCCACCCAACAATCAAATTTATCAAACCAAAATCAATAGATAGCTTCACCAAACCAAAACTGATAAGCTTCCTAATTTCTTGAAGCAGTTCTCAAAGCTAGTGCATCATCATGCCTTTTTACACAAGTGAAATGAAATGAAAGCTGCATATATCTGCATCATGTACATTTCAAAGCAAGCAACTCATCAACCTGATGGCTGATGCCTTCCTTTTCTGATGTGAATATCATGACAAGATTTGATGAATGGGAGCAGCATGATGAAAAAGGGAAAGTTAAGCAAGTATTGTGTTGGTTGAGTTTCCTTCGTGTCAACTCTACAAACACAAACATGATATTCACCAAACTAGTACCATGTTCAATCTCAAACACAAACATGGTATTCATCAAACCAATACCATATTTAAGATTCAGATGGCTCTCAAATAGTTACATGACTAGCTTGGTGTAACTTATCATCCAAGAAAAACAAAAAGGAAATTAATAAATTTCTAAAAGCAGGGCAAAATTAATACTGCACAAAAAGAGGTAATTAATCTTGCAAACAAAAAATTACATGAAAACTATCGGTCTCTTTCCAAACTAACATTGCAATTTGAATGAGGCGGTCATCAGCAATTAATCTAGGAAAGGGGGGAAAACGCCTGCTAAATGACCTGCAAAAAGGGGCACCAGTGGCGTAAGATGAGAAGAAACAGAGAAGGTTTCAACTTGATTTTCCAGGTTATTAAGAGGGTCACATCTCATGGGTAGGTAATAGCCTTACCTCAAAGAAGGGTAGGTAATATCCGGCTTCTGGAAGCATTGCACTAGTCCTAATTTCTTGCAGCGTTTGCATTCAGGGACAGTTAATTTTGATAATTAGCTAGAATTAGAAATAACCAAACCAATTGCTACAAGGATTTTCTTAGAACAATGCACCTTGAGCACTTCAAGTTGCAACTTCTGTTGATCCTAAATTCCTTGCTTATATGTATGACAAGAAAAATAAGTTTATCATCGATATTCAATCTAGCAATCATCATCGCAACTCGCAGTTGTCAACTGGTGTGTGATCTGAGATGTTCTGTCTAAGAAGCTAAGTTAGAATACTGAAGAGGTTTCTTTCAGAAACCCGTGTGAGCTTGCAGTTTTGCAGGTCATGGTGTTTAGCTTCTTTCCTCTTTTTCTGCAGATCATCTTGATCTTCACGTTCTCAAGGATTTCATGCCAACTGAGGAACCATGTGACAAGGTTTAAGGTTTTTTTGATGAATCATTTTTTTAAGGTTTGTAGAGTTGAAATTCAAATTTGCTAAAGATTTGGATTTTCAATTTATAGTTCAACCTAGCGGTCAGACCGGTTGGCTGTGCACAGTGGTTAGATCGGCTGTCCAGCTTCGGTAATATGTTCTAAAATTTGGGAATTTGATTGAGAATTAGGTAAATTGGTTCTAGATCATTGCTTTCATATTGTATGAAGCATGTTTAAACTAATATGGATCAAGTTGTAAAGAATTTATGTCTAAACACTATTTCTTGGTCTTTAGATGTGTTCGAAAACTAGGAGTCAACTGTGATCAACGGTGAAGACTGAGACTATACTTATAGAGAAGCCGAAGTTTAGAACGATCAAGAATAATAGGTGAGATGGTTAAGTTCAAACATGACATAAAGAAAACAAGTAATGTTTAAGAGAAAATTCAAGTGATAGATTATATCAAGTGGCTTGGTCGGTCCAAATGAGGCATGGTCCGGTGGGAACCGAAGCGGGAGAGACCTGCTGATGCATAACAAGCCACTGATGCATCTACACATGGCAAGCATGACGATTATTTGCAAAGGAAGTAGAAGACTAGGTCAAAATAAGAGTATTTAGGTAGTTGACCAAATATCAAAAACTTTGTTGTATCAAAATTATGACGCTTGAGAAAACGGTTTAAGTCAAAAAGATGCTGAGAACATCAAATGGATCAAAGGCTAAAGACTCAGCGGGTTTGGGCATATGTGCTTTGAAAAGTGTGCGTGAGTTATGTGCGAATGAAAAACCCGTGTTGTATAGGGTTAACAAGTTTTCACCGATTACGCTAGTGGATAGTATCTATTAGAGTTAGATGTTGATTTCTCTATCTATTTAATGGATTCGGGATGGAGGCTTGTAAGCTAACCATTTCAACCATTTCATTTTTGAGTTAGGGTTAAAGTTTGAGAGAAGAGTGAGTGTTATGGTGTGCTCACTTGTCCTCCTTATGAAGTAACTATGAAACTTTTATTCTCAAGTAGCAATATAATTAACTTTGTTGATCTCCCATGAAGTTTTCTTGTCTTTACTGATTTACTCTTGTTCTTGTTAGTTATTTGTCTCTTCTCTCTCTCGTTTTTGATCTTGTTGTATGTTAAGGACGTGTAAGTGATAGAGATAACTCATGTAGATCAGATCTCATCTATCTAGGCACTGTGATTTGCAAGATTTTGAAGTTGCTCAGTTCTTAATTGATTTGAAGCTCTTTTTAAGGATTCTTGATATAAGGTTTTTGGTTTCGATTCATTGGATGGTTTTGCTTGTTATGATATATAGGAACACATCTAGAAGCATATTAGCTGTTCTTATCCTACGAGTAAGTTGTTTCTCAAGTTTTTAAGATTTATCCGATTTTAGTGCAACTTTGTATGTTTTGAGGAAATATTGAGACTTTGGTCAAGATCCATATGATCCTTTGATGAAATGGGTTCCTTGACCCTTAGCAAGGTATGTGCTAAATTTGTCTTCATTTGATTATGGATTTTTGAAGTTTGCACCAAAAGTGGTTTTAACTCGGGCTGATTTTCACCACTCCTAGGTCTAGTTAGATCGGCCGTCGGTCAGACCGCATCTCCAGTGGCAATCAAACCAGCTAGGTGCTGATTTTATGATGCTTTGTTGTTTTGGGTTATGGTTTAGGTTGTCAAATCTGATCGTCTTAGCTCTCTAGCTCTGAAGTGAAAGATTTCTGGATAATTAAAGGAAAATTTAAAGAAAGTATCATTTACTCTCCTCTGTTATCATTGTCAGTCCTACACCAACTTCTGGACCTTTCACAAGGATCATGTGACCAATTTATCGAGGAAAAAAATAGGCCTTTTTTCGATTAGCAACGTCGTCGAGTTGAGTTTTCACTGATTTATGGGAGAGCTGACCTTAGCTTAGCCGCAGCAACGTGTGCCACATGTGACAATTAATAGATTATAGATATATGTTGCCTTCTAGTGACAGAGACGATTACGAATAGCAAGTTCTACTTACTACTAGTAAACTGCAAGTTGTTTGTCTGAAAGGAGAGAAAAAAATGAATAGTAAACAGACTGCAGCCGGTTAGCAATTACTGCCTTCCAGATGTCATAGAAACACACTGAAGACTTCAAAGAGTCCAGCAGAAGAAAACATAAGATAAAGATAAGTAGACAGAATGGATGGCAAACTCTCTCATTTCCAAATTTGAGCAGTTGACAAACTCGCAGCAATGGCATCATCAGAAACAATTCAGCAGTACCAGCAGCAAGGTTCCAGGGATGACGAAGCTCCATTCTTTTCGGTTTTTAGCTAGCTTTTGATTTCAGCTTCTTTCAGTAATCAGTATTCATTTGACTAATAAGTCGGTTCACAAAATAACATGCCCGAAATCTCTGAACAAATTGGACGAGTAGGCATCGTAGACATGTCCCTTTTAAAAGATTGTTTTGTGTCAGAGGATGGAGGCAAGAACATAAAACACGTTGGAAGCTGCTGCTATTGGTGGAGGAATTTGATTGTCTTGGTGTCTAAGCCACCTTAAGTCCAGTACGATAAATGTTCAGAAGAAGCATTTCGACGGCGAGAAGCGTCCAGTTCAACATACACGGCAACGACAGTTATGCAAAACACCTGTTCTGTTCCTGGTGTTACACGACAGTGACTCAAAAAGGTCAGCTCAAGTTTTTACTAATCAACGCGCAACTGAGGAGCAAAAAAAAAAAAAAAGACATCGATGAATTTGGATGTGAATTCAGACCGTGAGAAGATAGAAATTAATGGCATGGGACTTCTTCGAGTCATCGTATTTTTTATGTTCTTACGAAGGAAATGAATATTGATTTTCCAAATTGGAGAATCGAAATGAAGTTCTTTTTAGCTCAATCTATATGGAACTTTTTTATATATAATAGGAAGAATATAATAAGTATTCCGTTTCATCTAGGAACAGGCAAATTCGAGAGTGCCCAGGGACTGAACAAGAGGAGGGAGACCAGTATATCACAAGGCCCAAACATGAGGAAGAAAACATTAATAGCTCTATGTAATGTAATTTCTAGCTTCGACAAGTTCAACATAGAGAGTAGAAAGTACAAGCTCCACCGGAGGCCAGTCCGGCAATAAGTGCCGCGGACATGGCAGCGTTTGTGATCCTATCGCTCGCGAGTTAACACCGATTGATTTATTCCTCCTCGTCCAATCCGTCTGCGGATCCGTCCTTGAGATGCAGGTGCTTCTCCCTCCTCTGGAACTCGGTCAGGCCTTTCCCGCTCCCAGTGACACCCACCTTACCTCTGTGATCATCCGGTGACTTGAAGATGCTCTCCTTTTTGCGACCGGAAAAGAATCCAACCTGAAAGCAAACCACCAAAATTGAGGTGGCGTAAGCGCCTGTTCTGTCAAATCAAAAGGAAGTAGTTCTAGGCTAGCTAGTAAAGCGCTAGATTGCTCTGACCAAAAATCAGGGTTAGCAAGCTCTGCTGCAGATAGTTTTGAGATTTAGATTTCACTGCCTTCTGGAGTAATTTCAAAGAACGGTGCCCTAGCCAGGTTAGAGCGGATGGGGACAGAGATAGTACCTTTTTGGCTTTCCCTTTGGTTGTTTGAAACTGCTGCCATGCATTCTGCCGCTTATTTTGTGCAAGTTCTAGTTGCTCAAAGCGGGCTTTTGACTTGAAAGCATGGATCTTCTTACGTTTTGCAGCTTTCTGCAGATACAAAGGTCAGTCAGAACACATAACCCTGTAGATGTAGCTTAAACAGAAAATACAAGGCGCACTGTTTGCATGTATTGCATGATCAGAAGAACTTTGTATCTGACAGTACAAACGAGAATGTACTTACTACTGTTATATCTTGAGGCTTGTATTATGGGTCTAAAGAACTTATGGCAAAGGGGGCGCTCATTAAAACGAAGACAAGGGGAACACCACAAGACATAATGTGGAAACTACATGAGGCTTATCATAAGCTATACCTGGGGTTTTCATGGACATGAATATACATGTGTGTAACAAATATCAGCATCCAATCCTCAAAGTGAGGAGCAGTCAACTTTGTTTCATTAACGGCAAAAGAAAACGAAGTGCATGTATTTCCATCATAGCTGGAAGACCACATGCTGAATGGAGCATATGAGTGGAGATATTCAACTTAACTTGCAGTTGTAAATATATTGAAGAAAAGATTAATTCACTTACCACATCTTCAGGATCATTTGGGTCGATATGAAGTTTGGTGGGTAAGCTACGCATCTGAAAGTCAGATGTTGCTGCTTGTTCAATTTTCCTTTTTATTGCCATTTTGGTAGCTTCAGCTTCCTTTTCAGCTTGTCTTAAAGTATCAGCAGCTTCCTCCTCAATTGGCCTGATATTAGCAGGGTCCACCTACATAAGGCAGCAAAATTAACAGTTTGCACACACAACATACAGGAAAATGAGTACAAGGCAGTTTGGTACTTCAGTTTCCACTTTGCACAACTGAAAGGACTAGTATATAATCTGGAGCCACTGTTCTACTCATTACACTACAAATTCACACTCCAAATTGGAGTTAAGAAATTATTATGAGTGGCAATTTGGCCCATAAAACAAAAGATACAGAAGCTGGGAATAATGCAATGGGACAATGGATATCAAAAGTCAAGAAAATACACATATAAAAATCATTCTTTTTTAGGGCAACTAAATGGATCCTGAACAGGAAGGAATTTTACAAAGGGAAAATAAAACAGGACGATAGATGCAATAATGTGTCCCTAGAAATACTTTTAGCCGCAGGAAAAACCTGCAGATGGAAAGCGTATGTGATTCATTGGTGGCAACTCAATCACTTCTGTACTAGGGAAAAACATCATGGTGGCACTATGTGTGTCATGAAAATGCAAATTTGCAGCCCAATCACAATATCACATTAGTACTATATGAAAATGTTTGCATTTTTTATAGTGAAGCTGTCAAAGATAGGGAATTAGTTGTAAAGTGGCCTTCAGCCATACGACAAAAAATGAGTATACCTCTTCCTTGTTTCCCCAGCCCTCATAGCTTACATAATAACCGTTTGGTGTCAGAGCATCAATTGTTGCATTGTACCTAACAAATCAGCTAATCAAACACATTGTAAAGGATATATATATATATATATATATATATATATATATATATATATATATATATATATATATATATATATATATATATATATATATATATATATATATATATATATATATATATATAAAAGCAGAAGAAAGAACATGTTTCAAACAGACATAGGTATATGAAAAGAAACTTACCACTCCCCATCTTCACTCCACACGGCTTGCACTTTAGTCCCAACTGCAAACTTCTCATGGGATTGTGAGAGGTCATCCAGTGCCTAACACCAGATGAAATATGTTAGTACAATGATACACTTCAGGATATCACAAGTGCCCTTGTAATTTCTAGATGAGTAATCCAAATGTAAATCTTTCACATATTCTGCTAGTATGTGGAATAGTTGACATATAATGTTGTCCTACACAGCTAACAAAAGTAAAAGTTCAACATCGCTGCCTTCAAAAAATGTATAGACATGTAATAAAGAACAAAACTTACCTCTGACTGCATTCCGCCCGAATAATTTGGCGGTGATAGACCTACATCATTCTGGTTACTCTCACTTTGATTTGCAGTTGCCAAAAGCTCTTCAGTTAATGTAATAACCTGCAATTGTCGCAGAAAATTACACTCAGCACAGTTAACAAAACCAACCTCCTGATATCATTAAATCTCGACATATTTTGTTATTCAAACTTAGAACAGCAGCATCGACACCCAAAATTGGAAGGAGGTACTCTACCACGAGAGACAAACCTGCAATCAATCAAGGTAAAGGGTAATGCACAACTTTGAAGCCATGGAATTTTACATATAGTGTTCATTACTATTACGATGGTTGCTAAGATGGCCCCTACCATTGTCATAATCAACCTTCTCACCTTTCAAGGTTACAATAAAATCTAAATGCCCCAAAAATAAATCCGCTGTTGCAAGCTGCCTTTTCATGCTACCTTGCAGGGCATGGCTCCTTGTAACAAAGAAGAGAAAGGGATTGATAGCAATTGGCCCCAAAAAAACAAAGAAAGCAAGCATCCTTTTGTAGAAATCATAAACTCGTACTAGCATCAGAGTAACAAAAACGGCATCTGATAATTAGCTGACACCAACACAAGCACACAGCAGCATACGATAGAACATGCAGGATAACTCACCTCTTGAAGCTCCTTTTCCATATCAAGATATTCAGAAATTCCAGCATCATCCTTTTTCTCCTTAATAAGCTTCCTAACCTACAATGCAAGGACAAAAGATTACCCACAATGTACATGAATTGAATTGCTCAAAAGATTCACAACAAAGTGAATTTGGTGATGAGTAAAAATAAAGGTGAGGATAGCGGTTAGCATGAAACTGCAGTGAGAACAAGGTGAGGATAGTGGTTGGTCTGCGTTCTGCACTAGTGCAAGCTCTACACTTGATCAGTGATCACCGATTGATCCTGTGAAGTGAGATGCTATTGTGCATCCTTGCTAGTTGCAGACAGATCAAAACAGGGCATCATATAAGTTGCTAGAAAACCATCTGGTCATTTGTCAATCCTACTCCCGAGAGTAAAAAGAATGAGATGGTTAACAGTTTAAAAATAGAATGATGATATTCTAACATTAAACATTGACTGCAATAACAAAGGCTCATGTTTAAAACACATGTCATCAAGTGTCAAACTAAAATTCAATCATCATGTGCATTGTGAATACAGAGCAGCATGCTTTAATTGGTGAACCGATGAACTATTCAGTTTTTAACACAAAGCTACCCTCTTCAACAAATAAAAGCACTTGCACGTCTAACGCATCACATGGCCAACAAACATTGAAGCATGTTCTTTGGCCAATCAGCATTAATATACTCCAAGAGCATTATTATGTATTTTCATGGCAATCAAACTACATAATGTGCGTAGTTGTGTACTGAATGCCCCCCAGTTCGTATATCCAAAAACGGAAAAGGGGGGAAAAACTACCAGAAAGCTCAACTGAATCATACAAAACCCTTCCCAAAGAATTTTCTGCCTTCAAGTTCAGACTAATTTAATAGCCAAGTACCACCTCCAAGCAATTGATATGAGCAGGTTATATGTTACTAATGCTTCCAGTATCCAGTGTTTCTGTCCACCAACACTCTGTTTTTATCAATTTTTAGGTCAGCAACTATTCAAGTTTGCATATTTTGGTCCTGAACCCGCTAACGGTGTTGGTCTCACCAAATACTCTTAACAGAATCCCACGGTATCTAGGATAAGTAGTAGCACAATCTCGATGGCTGCTTGTTCTTCTCTAGTATTGTTCTTGCTGTCAATGTTTGTATGAAACGAACAGTTCCGAACCTAATTTTGATAAGTTTTAACCACCATTTTCTAGTGTGCAAACACAAACAGTTGCTACGTGCAAATCATACAATAATGATATGATCGAATCAGAACTTATACTTAAAAGATGCTCACCTGTATGGATAGATACGCAGTAAAATTGAACAAATTTTAAATCTTTTGAATAGATTGCAGGTATAGAATCCCAATATGTGAAGCTAAGCACGATTCCATGAAATCCCCAAAGGGGCAGCTAACACCCGTCCAAACAAGGCACTTAAATCTTGGCTACACATACGCACTAGGAGAAGAGGAAAAAACCTAACCCTGCATACGAATTAAACAAAACCCTAGAATCGGACACTCGAACAGCATCCAAAACCTAATCTCCGGAGACGCAGCATCCAAAGCTCAGAAATTAAAGAGCACGCAACTGCACCCGAATCATCGCTGAGACAAAACACGATGACAAGAACGCACAACACTTGGTGAAAAAAAATAAAGAGAGAGAAATCGCAAAAAAAGAAAAAGGAGAAAGAAACGGGGAATTGGACGCGGAACCGAGATGAGAGTGAGAGACCTCGCGGAGCTGTTCCTTGTAGGTGGAGAGATTGGAGGCGAGATCCTCCACGCTCAGATCCTCCATGGCAGCCACCCCCTCTCCGATGCTCTCCTCGCCTCGACGCGAACTCGATTCGATTCGATTCGCCAATTCCTCTTCTTCTTTTTTTTCCCTTTTCCCCTTGTGTTGGATTTTTTGGTGGAACTTTATGGGGGAAGAATACGAGGCCGAGCCGTTTCCAAGTGGGCCCATAGGCTTTATGGGCCCAAAGATCCTTTTGCCCGTTTATGTAACGAGTTGAGAGCCCAAGTAGCTATGTTCGTTTTCTTTTTCATTTCTTTCTTGCCCCTAATTTCAACAGTAAAAATATTAACCTCGCTCCGTCCACAAAGCTAATCGCAGAAACAGAAACTGGTATGGTTTTATGGAACAATAATAATAATAATAATAATAATAATAATAATAATAATAATAATAATAATAATAATAATAGCGACCGCACCAACCACTTATTGCCCTTGCTGACAAACTGCAAGATGATGTTCGGAGTGAAGATTTAGGTCCTTCTCTAAACTACTTGAGTTTCTAATTTTTTAATTTTAATTTTAATTAGTTTTTTAATGTTTTTAAGTTTTTTTCTTTTATTCCTTTGCTTTGTATTATCTATGATAATATAATTTTTTAAATTTAATTACTTAGAAAAAACTAATAGCTACTACGATACATTTTCAACCGCTGCAGTGTGCTGTGGTGTAAAGAAAACAGAAGCCAACTGCTAGAAGCCACATTGAGCAGACCTTTAATTCACAAGTGTAGGACCAACATAAAGAGATCTCTCTCATCCCATTCACTATGCTTGATAAAAAGAAAGAAACAACACTTCTTCAACTACCTACATTATTCTGAATTTCTGACTGACTGACTGACTGACTGATTTCAATTAATCCCGGTATTGATCTCCTTCTGCAACCTATGTGCTGTCTACTCATTTTCATGTACATACGGTCATGATTTCTCGGTGGTTTCTTCTTCCGTCCTCGCTTTGGCCGGGAACAGCGTCGCCGGAGCTTGGATTTGCGCGATCTCGAGCAGGATCTTGTTGAGGGACTGCGGCTTCGAGAAGAAGGGGCAGTGGTCGCCGCCCTTTATCTTGAAGATCCCGTCGGGCGGGTTCTCCCGGACCAGCTTCTCCTGGACATCCGGCGACAGCATGTGATCATCCAGCGTCTGGATGAAGAAGCGCCGGACGGTGCCGTAGTTTTCTGGGGTGAGGCAGAGCTTCTCCATGATTGGGGCTAGAGGGATGGGCCTCATGGACACTGCGGCCAGCGCGACATCCTACAATACCATGCGCAAACTTGTTAGCTAGACCTTAGTCCATTGCAGATAGAAATCAGCATGAAAATGGATGCAAAAACTTCCCCATTCGCCACACGAGTGGAGTACAATGTACCTTGGAAGGACTTTGGTTGAAATATAGCCCCTTGATCTGCTGTTTGTCAAACATGAGCCCAGTAGGAGGCTTGTCCTTTCCATTTCCATAGAGCAAAAACTGTGACTCTTGCAAGAAAACATCTGCAGATGCAAGCTGCAAAATACGACTTCACGTGAGTTGCTATTCAACAAGAACATACAGGTGCGCACGGACACATGGAGGGAGTGCATACTTCCTCTGCCAACACGTCGAAGGGCCTCTGGCCATCCTTTACCATTGTGGCAGTAAGAAATACAGCCTTTGAGATCTTTTCGGGGCAGTGTTCCAAGGCATATGACACACTTGCACCTCCACAACTATGACCGACCAAAATAACCTGCATTAGTGCCGGCATGAACACAACGCTCAAAATTTTTTGGATTAAGGAGATAACAATCAATACATCTCTGGCCTCTGTTCTTGCAAACACATGACCAAAGTTCCACCAACACAGCGCTCAAATACCCAGTTATTTTTTAATCTTAAAAAAAAACAGTTGTAACACTCACCTTCTCATTCTCAGTGAGTTTACTGAGGTAATCGATTAATGGCTTGGAGTAATCTGCCAAAGTCGCTATGCTGTTCGTATCAGTGTGGTCTATGCCAGAACCTGTGAGGTCTAAGGCAACAGGGTCAAGACCAGCTTCCTCCAAGAGAGAGATGGTCTTGTACCAACACCAGGCACCAAATCCTTCTCCATGGACAAGAACGATTTTCTTGGTTTCTAAGTTGTCTAAAACAATTTGGACCTGAAAGTATCATTCCAAAAGGAAAAACAGTGCGTGAAAACTTGTAATCCATTAAAATGAACATATAGCTACTACCAATGCAAACTAGTCCAAAATTGCTAGAGCAAAGTGTTGAACGAAGAAGAATAAATAATATATTACGGGCAGTTGAGGGTCACTTCTCCTAAAGAGAGATGAATATAAGAAATGGGATAATGTTGTCAGCTAGTGAGGCCATTATTGAGGTCCTAGCATTGCCTCGTAGACGAGTTTCTCCATGGTACATCCCCAGGCGTCTTATGTATGAATCAACAGTTGTACACAAAGATGCCCTTCCGACATATAGTGGCATAGACTTGAACAGTTAATAATCCATATGTAAACATAATTCAACAGTTTGGGGAAGTGAAAAGTATATGAACAATATATGAGTTGATGGTTTCAGAAACTTAGACTGAACTCAAAAAGTATCAACAGGTAATGCAGCTAATCATGAAACAACAACAATCACAGAGCGAAACAGCAATACGCTTCGCCATTGGTAGATTTACATCAACAAATCATTTTTCGTTACTAGTCACATGAGCAAGCAAGCATGGAAAAACCATCTTCAAGTCACTGATATAATTACACCCACAGAACTATTTCTAACATATTTTAGAACCTCCACTGCCAACATTCAACTATATATTAGCATGCACTTGCTGCTGATTACAACTCAAAATCTACCTAACCAAGGAAACTATGAACAAATGGCTCAAAAAATGAGGACACTTTCCTTGCAGAAAAGAAGACATTCTTCAACAAACATAAAAGAACAGCATGTTGTTGCTAGGCAACTCACTGAATTCTCCCCATTCACAAGCAATCCAACACTAACAACCAATTCACAAGTCAATTAGCTAACCTAGAGCCGCCAGACATTAAACAATATAGAGAATCAGGTAACTCCAGGCCAATGTTGCAGTCAAGTCATAGTCCAAATGCCAACTGACCATGCAAGAAATCTTCGCAATCCAGCGGTAACATGCTGATCATAAAAAAAAGATGGTACTGACCAAACACCTTAAACAACAAAGACAGATGAGAAGATGCTAATGCGACAATCATCATGACCAAATGGCCAGCTGATCATGCAAGAACTCTAGCCATTCGAAAACTAAGGCACTATACCTAAGCACGTATTGCAACTGACCATATTCTATGATTCGGGAAATTTTCACAACTAAATGACAACACAAAATACACAACAGAATTGTACAATTACAGAGTAGCATTAAGAACGAACTTGTTGATTCTAAGATTTTATTTGCTACGCAAGAACACAACACAAGGTTACAACAAGGGAACATAGAAGCATATGAAGAGTGGAGCAGAAACAGAGAGGTCGGAGCCTTACAGCCTTGGCATTCGTGACGGAGTCCGGGAGGTCGCCGCGGCGGCGGGAGCTGGTGGAGCCGGGGCCGATGCGGCGCGACAGGGAGCCTCCGGCGTCGACGCGGCGCGACATGGAGCCGCCGGCGTCGAGGTGCTGGTGGATGGCCATGGCCAGCGCCTGGCGGTGCAGGAGCTCCTCCTCCGCCGGCGTGAGCTTCGCCGCGCCGCGCGCCGACCGCGCGCTCCCCATCCGCTTGTTGCGCGACACCGCGGCCGCGCCCCGGTGCTCCTTGCGCGGCATGCACGTGAACGCGTTGCCCATTGGAGAGAAATCGCCAAGAAAGACGCTACTAGCTTGTGGAGAAAAAGGTGGGACTTTTATAGGCTCTAAAGAGGAAACAAATCGGCAGAGATGAACAAGAGCCGACCTGAGCTGGTGAAATCGAGACAGGAAACGAGTATGGAAAGCTGTGAACTGTGAGATTCAAGCAAGACGAAAGGAGATGTGATTACGCTGCAAAACGAACAAAAAAGGATGGATTTTTACGCGAAAACTCGATTTCTGCTTCAAACAGTGTGGAATTCAAGAACAGTCTCTCCCCAGGAACTGGACTCACACAAACTCGAAACAAAAATGAACTTTTGGAAGGTAGAAACTTTCTCCAGGAAAAATGGAAACCTTGAACAAATCAAGAAACACTGAGCTCGGAAAGCGGCAACATTGGATTGTGGCGACGACCCATGAGATGAGACGGAAGAATTTCCCGAGCCCCCCAAAACTCCAACTGGAAGCAGAAACAGTGCCCTGGTTGGGTTTAGAGAATTTCCTCTCGTTGCCAAGCCAAAGCAAAGCACGGAACAGATCTGAAAGAACAGGCAGAATTTATGAGTGGCCCTGACACCTAACTCATTTCCCACACAAATCTTGCCAAAAAGAATTTATTTCCCTAGTATTTCTTTTGGATCTTTTGCTAAGGAAAAAATAAATCTTTGGAAGCAAAAGGCCAAAGGAAGAAGAAGCTTATTAGGCGGTTTCTGGGGAATTCTGTATCTTGCTGGTCTGTATTGTGCTGGCGGTCGTCCTCCTACTCCCCTGTTCTGTGGAACAAAAAGACTTTTTTTTCCTTCGTGTTATTTTCTTCTACTTCTATTTTTCCTTGTCTAGTTCACTGGTTGTCTGGTTTGGTCTGCCTTTTGACCACCACCCTGCTCTCCTCCTCCTTTTCTTCAGATAAAGAAATGGCAGCTTCTTTTCCTTCTCTTCCCTGCAAATCCCATATATTCTGTGTACACTTTGTAATAAGCATATGCGGTAGGGACCTAACTAGTGTTCTTTTCCCTAGGTTTTTCTTTCGTTTCTGTGGAGTGTGGATATCCTGGTCTGCCTTTCCCAGATCCAGGTCTTGCCTTTCACATTTTATTAAGCATGTATGTAGCTCAATTTACTACTATAAGACCGACAATGGCAATATAGAAAGTAAATGATATCTTTTCAAAAAAAATTCTCTAATTATTTAAAAATCTTCACTCAAGAGCTAGTGAGTTAAGAAAGTTATATTTGACAACTTAAGAGGGTGTCTGTATTGGTTACAGCTAATAGCTTTTGGTTGTGTCTGATGGTTTTTGACTGAAAATAAATAGTAGTGGTTGAAAAAAGTAATTTTTAGAAGGAGAGACGAGTGATGGGAAATCAAGGGAGAGATGTGTGCGCGAGAAGAATAGGGTGTGTGATGCGTTTATGACCCCTGCTTTTATTCTCGAAGTAAGATAAGAATGAGAATAGTGGAGAAACCATTTTGAGAAACTATGTGTTCATATTGGTTTCTGGCTTTTCTAAACAGAAGCTAATACAAACAACCACTAAATCCACACCACAACCCAAAACAACAAAGCATCATAAGATCATAACCTAACCAGTCTGACTGTCACTAGAAATGCGATCTGATCTATGGGCGGTCTGACCGAGCGTATGAGCGGTCTAATCGCTTCCCTATTTCCAGAACAGAAAATCAACCAAAGTCAAAATCAGTTTTAGTGCAAACCCCAAAATATATAATCAAATGAAGTCAAACTTTTTACACACCTTATTGAGGGTCTCAGGAACATATTCCATCCAATAATCACATGTTTATTGACTAAAGTTCTAACCTTTTCTCAAAATATGCAAAGCCGCACTAAAACCAGGCAAATTTTAAAAACTTGAGAACCAACATGCTCGTGGGTTAAGAACAGCTAAGATATCTTTAGATGTATTCATACATGTCACAATAAGTAAGACCACCTAAGAAATCAAAGCTGAAACCCTCATATCAAAATTCCTCAAGAAGGGCCCCAAATCAAGTAAGAACCAAACAACTTCAAAATCTTGCAAATCATAGTGCTTAGATAGATGGAGTCTGATCTAATAAGTCATCTTCATCACTTGCACGCTTTTGATATACAACAAGATCAAGAAGAGAAGAAAAGATACAAAGCACCAACAAGAACAATAACAAATCAACAAAAATAAGAATACTTCATGAAAAGTGAACAAAGTTGATTATATTATTACTTGAGGATGAAGGTTTCAGAGTCACTCTATACGGAGGATAAAATAACACACCATATCACTCCTCACTCAAACTATAACCCTAGAACTCAAGAATAAAAAGGTTGGGATGGTTAGAGCAATCAGCCCACATCTAAGTAGCTGGGGTGAAGATTGTTAAAACCGTGATCCTAGTTGTAGAATCGTACAATTCTACGATCTCACAAAACCAATATAATTCAAATCGTATCTTAAATCGTACATAGTAGAATTGTGGTATAATCACAACCTTAGTTGTAGAATCGTGTATAATCACATATCATCCAATATTATGGAATACTTAGGTGTTTAATTGTGTCATATCTCTCAATTCAAGTTGTATATTAAGTACTAAATAGTTAATAGTTTAGACATTAAGTTTTGAAGGTCTAGAATAATAAAATAATTTGATTATTTATTTATGTTATTTTTTAGTAAAATGATGAGATAATGGCAATATTGATAAACATCACTCTTCTAGTCGTAGCTCTCAATAACACAGAATTAAAACTATGATTCTAGTTATGAATAAGATATATTTATTAATCAAATTGGATGTCAAATGACCAATAAGCACTCATATCACTCTCGGAATACATGATAAATTGAAAAAAAAATATTTTTGGTATAATCAAGTAGGATCTTAGATTTTACGATTCCATCCTAGAAATTTAGAATGTGATCCTATTAGAGTGTCTCTGATCCGATTCAAGACCATTATTCTAACAACCTTGGATGGGGCAACCAACCCATATATAACCCTAATAGATACTATCTGCTATTATAATTGGAGGGAACTCATTAACCCCATACAACATAGGTTTTATACTCACACTTAACTCATGCATGCTTTTCAAAGCATATGAACCCGAACCTGGTAAATATTTAGCCTTTGATCTACTTGATCTTTACAACATCTCCTTGATCTAAACTACTTTGCCAAGCGCCACTCAAGCTCCGCAGTTTTGATCTAATAAAGTTTTCAGTATTTGTCCAACTTCCAAAATACACTCGCCTTGACCTGGTCTTCTCCTTCCCTTACAAACAGTCGTCATGTCTGCCATGTGTACGTGCACCAATAGCTTGCCATATATCGGTATGTCTCTCCTACTTCGATTGACACCAAACCACACCTCACTTAGACCGACCAAGCCACTTGATGCAACCTATTACCCGAACATTCTCTTCAATATTCCTTGTCTTCATTGTGCTACATTTGAGTTCAACAATCTCGCCCAGCACCCCTAGCCATTCTGGATCTAGAATCCTCTATAAGTGCAGCCCTGATCCTCGCGCGCTGACCATAGTTGACTTCGAGCTTCTATGTACATCCAAAAACCAAGAAATTATTTTTAAGAACAAATTCTTCATAATTTAACCCATATTAACTTAAATATATTTTATGCAATATGAATGCACCAACCTAGGACCAATTCCCCAATCCACGACTAAATTCCCAATTTTTAGAACTCACTGATGAAAATTAGAGTTAGCCGGTTTGACCACTATGCACGGTTGGTTAGACCGCCATGATGTAACCAGAAACTGAAAATCTAAATCTTTCGTAAATTTGAATTTTAACTCAACACACATTGATAATAATTCATTATAAATAATCATGAACCTTCTCATATTATCCCTCTGTGATGTGCAGAATCAGGTGTTTGTCTGACTTTTGAGCTCCAAAATTTGGCAATCGTTTGACAGGCGTAGACTTGTACCTGTGATTTGCAAAAATAAGTGGCACCCGATGAACGGATTGGAAAGCACAATTCGCTTGGTCCTGTCCTTTGCAATTCTTCAATGCACAATTTCGATCATCGACTCCCCTGCATAAACATGGAAATTGCACTGAAATAGTATGATGTAGGAGATGCATGCAGGTGTGTGTGTGAGGACCAGTTACTAGTGTGATTTTCACTGCTTGTCTAAATAGTCACACACACACACACACACTGGAATAAAGGCTGTGTTGCCTTTGATGAGGATTAGGTTAAATTTTTGCCAAGTTTTATGTTAATTTTTCCTATCTTTCTTGAGACATCGGTCGTCTCAGGAGGGTTGCCTAGTGAACTCTTTATCAAATAGGTTTGGGGTTTGATTGGAACGCAACAATCGTTCATTTTCATGGGAAATAAAAATCATGCA
This sequence comes from Melocanna baccifera, assembly GCA_036346265.1. Classification (NCBI taxonomy): domain Eukaryota; kingdom Viridiplantae; phylum Streptophyta; class Magnoliopsida; order Poales; family Poaceae; genus Melocanna; species Melocanna baccifera. The sequence continues at coordinate 27,545,701 of CM070697.1, read as the reverse complement.
TTCTAAAAAGATTCTAGAGCTAGCACAAGAAACAGCTCGCAATCGTCGCAGCGCCTCTCTTAAATCCCTTGTCATGTTTAGTTGCCAAAATCTTCTGTATATTAGAATTCGTAACGGTGTCCATGTAGGGCTCTGTATCCGTGTAGAACTCCGATTCTGTTTGCTCTCCATGTGGGACTTTATCCTCAGTACTATATAAGTACCCCAGTACTCCATAGGAAGGGTAAGCCTTTAGAGAAGCTCTTCATTGTAATATCTCTTTATTATAGTGATTTGCTTTCGAACGCCTGTGGTTTTTTCCCGCAAGGATTTTTCACGTAAAAATTCGTGTCACTTGTCTCTATTATTCTATGCGTTATTTGCAACAGAAACCAACCGGCGCAACACCTGAATCAGAGGACGACATGCGCGCGGTTGCAACTACACGTCTTACTATTTCTTAGCAAATCCATTAGAAAAGGCAAATATCTTTCCTTGATAGGCGTACCGAATTCATGCGTGCACGCACGGTGATGTCGGTGATGGCTCTTGATCGATCCAGTAACACTGTGTTAAGATAACTCAATTGGCTAATGATGATTCCATCGTCCTCTTGTACACGGGCACGTAAGCAACGAGCTAGCTAGGTTCTCCTTCGCATTGGTCTCTCCGGCCTCTAGTGTTTTCCTTCAAAAATGAGATAATAAATACCCCTTAACCTTCTTGACAGGTTCCGTGTGTATATACAGCTTGCTTACAATTAAACACTGCTACCAGTAGTATCATGGATCTCACGCAGAAATCTTTGACATCAAAGTGAAAAAATGTCACGCATTTCGCTCATCCTGCTGGAGCACGTACGTAGCTAGTGCAAGGCTAGCTTAGCTGGCTAGGCCGCGAGGAGTTCATCTGCGTTGCCTGAGAGGAGAAGCAAACGGCCGTCGAACAACCTGTGGCGACAAGTTACGACACCACACCAGACGCTTCAACTACTAACAGCCTACACCAACAGCACTATATATGTAGCTAGCTAACTCGCCATCGATTAGTTCATCGACCGATATGATCCTCCTATCAATTAGCTGTGGCAACAACAATGACCTGTGAGATTCCAGAATTTCGATCGCATGCATCTTCAGGTCTCTTCTAGCAACACCACCCGTCATTAATTGCCACCAAACATTCTCCAATTGTTCTTTGTAATGATGCATGAGGTGCTTAATTACCAAGCAAATTAAGCTCTTTCTTGTTGCGGGTTTTTCCTTGTTATTTTTGTTAAGGATAGAATAGATTAGGACTCTTATTTGTTTCCTAATAGGCTATTTCCTATTATGCTGTGTTGTATTCCTTTTGTACATCCCCTTGTACCTGTATATATATTGCCCCTTGGGCCTCATGAATAGATGCACACAATATTCATAACATGGTATCAGAGCCTACCTAGGGTTTGCCTCGGTTCGCTCGCCGCCGCTCCGTGCCTCTCCCGACGTCGCGGCCGCTCTCGCCGGCCTCTCCCGTCTTGCCGTCTCCCTCACGCGTCGGCGCTGCTGCTCGCGCCGCCGCGCCGCCGCCTCCACGCGGCGCTCCGCGCCTCCACGCGCCGCCGGTACTCCGCCGGCTGCTCCGCGCCTCCACGCGCGCCGCGCGCGCCGCCGCCGCCGCGCCTCCACGAGCGCCGGCTCTTCCCAGCGCCGCCGCCCGGCGCTCCGCGCTGCCGGCCACCCGCGCTGCCTCGCCTCCGCGCCCGCCCGCGCGCGCGCGCGGTCGCCGCCGCCTCCTCCGCCCGCGCCGCCGCTGCCCCCGCGCCGCCTCGCCCGCGCCGCCGCGCGCGCGCCGCGGTACCGCCGCCGCCTCCTGCTTTCAGCGTGTGTGCGTGTGTGCGTGTGTGCGTTATGTCGGGCGAAGGCCCATATTAGTTAGGGTTTCGGTTAAAAACGTCGATCTAACCGCGCGCCGTTCGGCGCCGCTGTTAGACTTCGTTGCATTGGTCGCCGCGCCGTCGGCGCCGCCTACCAATGGGCACCGTTTCCCTCCTCGCTGCGGTGGTCTTTGATGGTGTTAATTACACCGACTTCGTGTCTCACATGCGCATTCACATGCGTGGTTTACGTCTCGGGCGTCCTCTCGCGATGTCACCGCCCGCCTTGCCCTATTCCTCCGACGAGCCCACGCTGTTGCATTGCCCCGACGGTGACAAGATTGCTCGAGGCGCTCAGTTGTTGATGATGAAGCGCCTCGCCTACCAGAGGCTCGGATCTCTACAAGGACCGTCGACCACCTACACTCATCGGTGCGATGACGGCGCTCGGCTGCTTCTGTCTTCATCGCGATCTCGGCCTCGATTCTCTTACGAGGTTGTGGGACTCCTTCGGCTTCCCGGATGTGGACTCATCTTCGTCGGCGCTCGAGCCCTCCGGTGATGCCTGCACTGTCCGTGGTTCGCCAAGAGCACTCTCTTGACAGGTGATGCTCTGTTGATGCCTTTTACGCTCGAGCTCTGCATGCGGCGTCGATTGGACTCTCTCCGCACTGCTGGTGCCGTTCTGTCCGTCTTTGCTTGGATATACGTCTTGACTTGGAGTTTCGGCGGGTCTCACGAGTTTCTTACTCGCCGTCCCGAGTTCGAGCAAAGGCGTGCTCGGCTTCTTGCACGCCACCCTCGTGTCACTCTCTGGAGGCTCTCACCGAGATACGCGCGAGAGGAGACTCGTCCGAGTGGTGCTGGTGCGATGCCACTCCCCTGTGCTCGCCGCCTGCTCACTGCTACATCGCTTCCTCCGTAGCCGCCACGCGGTGGTGGTGGCGTCATCTGTCTGGAGGTGGCCGTCCTCACTGCTCCTCTGCGACAAGGCGGCCACATTGAGTCGGTGCTATAAGAAGAAGCGGCATCTTTCACGCCGTTCTTCTATTGGCACCGGTGCTTCTACGACGGCGTCTGCGATCGACTTCTTCAGCGACTTCTTTCACCGAGCAGAGATTGCGGACTTCGCGCTTGCTTGCCGCCGAGTTCTCCTCGGCGAGTTCTGCGAGTTACGCTCATCGACTCTTGAGCACGAGAAACCACCCTCTACGATCGGTACCTCCCCGTGGATTCTTGATTCTGGAGCATCTTTTCACATGACTCCTAATGCTTCTACTCTGTCATCTATTACACCTCTTGATTCTCCTGTCAGTGTTCTTACTGCTGATGGTACATCTCTTTCTGTCTCTGGTCGAGGATCTCTTAGCAACTCATCCTTTCATGTTCCTTCTGTTGCTCATATTCCTCGCCTCACTATGCAGCTTCTTTCTGCTGGACAGATTACTGACCTTGGTTATCAGGTCATTCTCGACTCTGACTCTTGTTGTGTTCAGGACCGCCACACGGGAGCTCTGGTTGGTTCTGGCCCTCGGCGCCGTGACTCACAGCGTCTCGGGAGCTTGACTGCTTCACCTTCCTTCCATTGCCACCATCGCGCGGTCTCTCGCTTCGCCGCCGTCTACCGGCTCTTTTCAGCAGTGGCATCACCGTCTTGGTCATCTGTGTGGATCTCGCCTGTCATCCTTAGTTCGTCGTGGTCTTCTGGGGTCTGTCTCAGGAGACGTGTCTTTAGATTGTCAGGGCTGTAAGTTAGGTAAACAAATTCAGCTTCCCTATCCTCACAGTGAGTCTGTGTCCCAGCGTCCTTTTGATCTTGTTCATTCAGATGTTTGGGGTCCGGCTCCCTTCGTTTCGAAAGGGGGTCATCGTTATTATATCATATTTATAGATGATTTCTCTCCACACTTGGATATATTTCATGTCTTCTCGTAGTGAGGTCTTGTCTATCTATAAACAATTTGCCACTATGATCCACACACGATTCTCCACTCCTATTCGTGTTTTTCGTGCTTGATTGTGGCGAGTACCTTTCGTTACTGCGCAGCTTTCCTTGTTGCACTGAGGACTCTCGCTTCGATTCTCTTGTCACGGTGCTCATGCTCGAATGGTGTCGCCGGCGCAAGCATCGTCACCTCCTTGAGGCGGCTCGTACTCGATGATCGCCGCCTCTACCCCACCTCACTTTTGGGCCGAGGTCGTTTCCACCGCCACCTATCTCATCAACATCCACCATCTTACGCTCTTGGTGCGATCCTGTTGAGCGCGTCTCGTGGTCTTCTGCTCGACTACTCGCCCTTCATATGTTTGGCTGCGTTTGCTCGTTCTCCTCGCCCCTCGCGAGCGTACCAAACTAACCGCTCGATCTGTTGAGTGTGTCTTTTTGGGATCTGATCTGCGAGCATAAGGGCTATCGGTCTTGGGATCCGGTTGGTCGAAGGATGCGGGTTTCTCGGGATGTGACTTTCGGCGAGTCTCGTCCATTCTACCCACGTCCCGCCTCTCCTTCGACTCCTCTGCGGAGTCTCGTCTTTCTTGACCTTTCGAGATACACCTATATCTGCTTTGCCTCGTCCACTTGTCCCACCGAGTCTCCACATATTCCCCTGTGGCCTCTCCACCGTTGTCACCGCTGCGTCGTCTCCTTCGACTCCCGGGCTCCTCTCACTCTGATACCTCCCCTTCTCTTTTACACTCGTCGACCTCGTGTGAGGCTTCTCCGGTGAGTCATCTTCTCCGATGATCCCCTTCTTCTTACGATGCTCCATCGTCCCGATGGGTCATCTTCTCCTCGCTACGCTCTCGCGATCGCGGTCGATTCGGCCTCCGCCCGCTTTGCCTTGGCCGGCGCAGCTACTCGTGAGCTTTGTCTCCTCACGGGATCTTGCTACTCACCCCGAGTGGCGACTTGCCATGGCCGAGAGATTGCTGCCTCGAGCGTCTTGGTACTTGGATCTTGTTCCTTTGCCATCTCATTCTCGTCCCATCACGTGTAAGTGGGTCTATAAAATTAAGACTCGCTCTGATGGCTCTCTTGAGCGCTACAAGGCGCGTCTTGTTGCTCGTGGCTTCCAGCAGGAGCATGGCGTTGACTATGACGAGACTTTTGCTCCCGTGGCCCACATGACCACTTTATTCGCACTCTTACGCCGGTGGCGTGCTGCTCGCCATCGTGCATTTCTCAGCTTGATGTCAAGAATGCCTTTCTTAATGGTGAGTTGCGTGAGGAGGTCTACATGCATCCGCCACCTGGGTATTCATTCTGAGGGCATGGTCTGTCGCCTTCGTCGCTCTCTCTATGGCCTTAAGCAAGCCCCTCGTGCTTGGTTTGAGCGCTTCTCCTCTGTGGTCACTGCTGCTGGCTTTTCCGCTAGTGATCATGATCCTGCGCTCTTTGTCCACACTTCGTCCCGTGGTCGGACTCTTCTTCTTCTGTATGTTGATGATATGATCATTACGGGAGATGATTCTGAGTACATTGCCTTTGTCAAGGCTCGTCTTAGTGAGCAGTTCCTTATGTCGGATCTTGGTCCTCTCAGTTATTTCCTTGGGATTGAGGTTACTTCCACTTCAGATGGTTTCTTTATGTCCCAAGAGAAATATATTCGAGATCTTCTTGATCGCGCCTCTCTCATCGATCAACAGATCTTGTGAGACTCCCATGGAGCTCAATGTCCACCTCCGACCCTCGGATGGCGAGCCTCTTTACGATCCGACTACGCTATCGTCACCTTGTTGGGAGTCTTGTTTATCTTGTCATTACTCGTCCGGATATCACCTATCCCGTTCATATTACGAGTCGATTTGTTTCAGCTCCCACTCGTGTCCACTACACCACCTTCTTGAGTTCTGCGATACCTTCGTGGGACTATCTCTCGCCGTCTCTTCTTTCCACGTTCGATTCGTTCTGATTTGAGCCTATTCGGATGCTACTTGGGCGGCGATCCCTCGATCGCGGTCTCTCTCGCCTCTGTGTTTTTCTTGGTGGTTCTCTTATTGCACGGAAGACGAAGAAACAGATCGCAGTGTCCCGTTCGAGTGCAGAGGTGAGTTGCGAGCTATGGCTCTCTTGACAGAGATTACTTGGCTACGGTGGTTACTTGAGGATTTTGGTGTTTCTGTCACTACACCGACTCCTCTCTTGTCGACAATCACAGTGCTATCGGTATTGCTCGTGATCTGTGAAGCATGAGCTCACCAAGCATATTGGTGTTGATGCTTCCTTCATGAGGTCTTGTGTGCAAGATCGGTGATTACTCTTCGCATGTGCCTTGAGCTTCGGATAGCGGATTTCTTCACGAAGGCCCGGACTCGAGCACAAAGACACTTTACCTCTCCAAACTCAGTGTTGTTGATCCACCATGAGTTTGAGGGGGGGGTGTTAAGGATAGAATAGATTAGGACTCTTATTTGTTTCCTAATAGGCTATTTCCTATTATGCTGTGTTGTATTCCTTTTGTACATCCCCTTGTACCTGTATATATATTGCCCCTTGGGCCTCATGAATAGATGCACACAATATTCATAACAATTTTCAATGTAAGCATCATTGTATAGTAAGACATTTGCTAAGTAGGCACCCCAGCTAGCCACTCTATAAAACTATGTCATTCCACCTATCTTTTATCACCTCCATTTTTATTTAAATATCTTTTAGTTGGCAGGTTGATTTTGGTTTGCAAATACTTTCATGGAAGCAGATCCATGCAAATTTAAAATCTTTTAGCAAGGAGCAATTCCAAATACTGGCCAAATTGCAAATCACCAGTCTAGCTGTGAGCAAAAAGCCAGAGCATATATTGAGACAACAGAGAGGGGCCAGCAGCCGGCCAGGATACATAATCCCTTGTCAAAGGATTGGCCGGCCACTAAGCCTATCCTCCAAGAGAATCATATTATTCTGCAACTCGTCTCCACGTCGTAATCTGATTTTCACAAGGAAAGAAGTGCATAGATATATGCATCCACTATAGCATGGCCTTTGCGTTCTTTTGTCGTTGGAATTAAGAAACTACTCACGAGATGTAGCTTCATCTTTTCCCACCATATCTTAATGCACACCCTTTCTTTTCTTTCTGGGTGTATTTGCCTGTTGCTTTCGTATGCAGCTCATCAATTTGGATGACCTTTTTTAATGATCGAATGGACAGGGATCATTTGACTGTTTGTCCAATCAACACTTCTTTCAGTAATTAATCAGTCAGTCTGGTACCAACTGCCATCTATTCCCATGTACTGCTAATTACAAACTGGATCAAATCGTCATCTTAGCACTTCTCTCTCCCATGTTAATTATCTCAGACTTTCAGTACAACTGATTAGCTTCTTTTACAGGCCTATAGGCAGTTAAGCACAAAAAAGGTAACAATTGCTACTACTAATCTGTAAGACTGAGTGTTCATGGTGCCCATAATTATGGACTCCAGTTCAGATTTCAAGAATTCCAATCATTGGAATTAAAAGGAGAATATATTACTACTGCAATAATATGAATCATTTTGCCATTTTGCAGCGCAGCTTTCCCTCTGAAAAGGTGATAACCACATGTAGTGGGTGTCATTTTCTACTTTTCTTCGCAAGAACAACTCTCACTCAGATAAAAAAAACAGGGAGTTTTTGGCAGAAATGGCCGTTTTTCATACGGCATTAGCAAAAATAGCACATTCAGAGTGGTATTTACAAAAATAACACTTCTGATGTACGGTGACCGTGAGGCACTCCCTCTCAGGCCAACACGTGGTGGAATACCGCATAGTTACCGTGCGGCATTAGCCACAACCACATATGGCAGGCTAATATCGCACGGTGACCGTGCGGCATCGTCACATGTTAGCCCGAGGTAGAGTGCTACACAGGCATCTTATGACAAAAGTACTATTTTTATATATACCACTTTGAAGATACTATTTTTACCAACGCCGCATGAAAAATGGTCATTTCTACCGCGATGCTTCACGTAGCTAGAGACAAAGCAATTATGTTATGCATATGCAGAGAGAGAGAGAGAGAGAGAGATTGATTGATTGATACGTGTGTGCACTGGGGAATATTCTAATTTGTGTACTCTAACGAAAAGGTGAAGCAATTTTAAACCACTTGTAGTGTGTTGTTCTGGTAGCGGAATGACGAAAAGGTGAAGCAATTTTTAACCACTTTCAGATTAAGAGAGACCTAATCGTACACATAACACATGTGACGTTGAATGCACCGACACTAGTATTAATCAATGGATTTGATCGGTTTGGCTTTTTTTCGACTTCAGCTTCTAGCTTCAGCTTTTTTTTACTATTCACTACACTATCCACTAACTCACCATGATTTTTTCAGTAAATTTCTGATGTTTTTTCATTAAAGCCTAAAAGCTATCGCTATTCCGATCACCCCCTAATTGGAGCAATGCTGCTTGTATCTTTCATGCATGGGGGTGGCTATGTCAATGTCAGAGTATGCTGATAGCATTATTATATGTACACATGATACTTCTTGAAATACCACTAGCAATTTTTTATCGATATCATTTTTACATGAACAATCTAGATAATTCGGTATAGTTCCCACAACTGTACCCCATATCAAAGGAGGAAGCTTGGCGAATTGTATTAATTTATGGAAATGATTGGGTGAAGCTATTGATTTGTTTTTTTAATTCCAAGCGAAACCGAATGATGGGGGTAGTAATTCTGAATCATCTAGAGCTGCACTCCGTTTTCAGTCCTTTAATTCCATCCATTAGAACAAGTTTTGACCAAATTAATAGTGAGAATCAATACATGATGTAGAGCTGCTACTCTTCTTTCTTTCTTTCTTTCTTTTATGTTCCCCCTCTGAACAAGTTATAGTTGTACAGACATGGGTTGCTAATTCTGTGAAGCAACATACCCCGGATAGATAGTGATGCTATTGTATCAGACAAATTGGGACATGGCAGGTCACGGTGTCTTGATTAAGCAATGCAGTGGAGTATACAACGCAATGCCGTTACACGTCTCACTAATGCCATGCCATGCATGTACAAATACAATTATACACCGTATAATTGTTCTCTCTGTTGAGTTGTTTTTTTTTTCTTTTTTCAGTCAGGAATGGATTCTGCAAAGCAAGCAAGCCCCTTGTTTTGTGGGTGTAGGTAGCACAAGTGGTTCTTGTTTAATAAATTTGGGCACTTATCCTCTGCCGGCCAAGCTTTGGTCAGCAGGCATGGCATGCTGAACGAGCCAACAGCAAGTGCACTGTTACTGTTGGTAACTTGTTCTGATCCTCCTGTAAGAATTGAATGGAATAGCAGCATCTGAATTCTGAGCTGAAAAATTACTGTATGGTATGGTTAACAAGAGCTTAGCTATGGAGAAATTAATGGCGGAAACACACATAGGTATTTTCCCATACAGATCCTTTGCGATTCTTGTGTAATATAGGTTGAGCAAAATGTTGAGGAACTCTCGCTGGCGACCAGTCCGAGCGATTCCTCTGCTTAGAATAAGAACGAATCAATCACAGAAACACAGAATAATAGATTGAACACAGAGAGGTAGAGAGAACTCCTGGTCTTTCTTTATTGCTTCATATGCATTGAGTACAAAATCAGCCATATGGCTCTCTATTTATAGGGGGTGGGATGAGGTGCCCATTATAGATAAGAACTCGTTTAAACGGAGAGGATCCGTTTAAACGGGGATCCTTATCTTTAGTTTCCCAATACTCCCCCTTGGGCACTCATCCGACATACTCATGCCTCATTAAAACTCCATAAAAACCCAGTGGGAAAAATTTGGAGAAAGAGTACATGATGCATGTTATGTCGCGATTGCACGAATTGTCTCATTAAAAACCTTGATCGAGAAACTTGGAGAAAACTCGTCAAGGAAAAGAGTACAATTCACCCAACTTCATTTAGTCTTGAGTGACTTTTATTCTTTGGGTACTTGATCTTCGGATCAAGATTTACTAACGGTCTTGAGAGAATTCTCCCCAGATTCTGCACTTCTCTAAGTCTCATCATACCGATCCTCGCACGCACCTTTCAAAGCTAGATGCGGGAGGGACTTTGTGAATAAATCGCTAGATTTTCACAAGACTTAGTATGCGATACTTTAATCTCGTCCATCTTTTGCAATTCATGAGCATAGAAGAACTTGGGGTTGATATGCTTTGTGAGATGACTCTTCACATAGCCCGCTTTGTACTTGTGCAACGCAAGCGGCATTATCTTCATAGATAATTGTGGGGTTTTGCACAATGTTCATTCCACATGATCACTGGATGTGGTGAACCATTCGGCGTAGCTGCGCATTCACGTGCGGCTTCATACAGCGCTATTATTTCGAGTGGTTCGTCGAGGTAGCTACAAGGCTTTGCTTAGGCGATTTCCAGAAATTGCGGTTCCACCACACGAAATACATAGCCTGTTTGTGACTTTGCGGTATGCGGGTCGACAGTACCCAAATCTGCATAGCCAATCAAGTTCGATCTTGATTCTTTCAGAGAACAATCTAAGGTCCTTGCTTCCTTGGAGATATCGGAAGATGTCCTTTATGCCCCGCCAATGCCTTTTGGTGGGCTCTGCACTATACCTTGCCAATAGGTTCACGGCAAAGGCAATATCCGGTCTAGTGCGGTTTGCTAAGTACATGAGTGCACTCAAGTATGGGAATTCGGTCCCGGACTTCCTCCCCTCTTCCCTAGGTCGGAAAGGATCTTTTCTTGCTGCAAAGATCTCCGATCATCGGTACTTTTGATGGGAATGCTTTCTCAAAGCCGAATCTTTCTAGCACCTTCTCGGTGTAGGTCGATGATGTACTAAGACTCCTCCAGGACATGCTCAAGCTGCGAGCCTAAGCGTAACTTGGTCTTGCCCAAGTCCTTCATTTCAAACTCGACTCCAAGTAGGAGCTTGCTTCTTTTATATCATCCATCGTCGATGATATTCGGATCATCTACATACACCGAGATTATCTGAATCCATTCAGGATCGCCGTATAAATACACAAGGACAGTCTTCATTGTTTGTGTAGCCTTTCTTGCAGAAAGTCGCTTAGCGATTATACCACATTCGCGGATTGCTTCATCCATACAGGACTTTCTAAGCTTCACACTGCTGATTTCTATTTGCTCTGTCTTGGTTCGGAGAGGAATTCCTTGAGGACTTTCATATAAATCTCGAATCCAAGTTACCATAAAGATATGCAATCACAACATCCATCGCCATTTCTAAATTCAAGTTCACCGCCATTGAGATCAAGTATCTAAAGGTAATTCCACTCATGACTGGGAGTAGGTTTCTTCATAATCAACTCCGGGGCGTTGAGTGAAACCTTGTGCTACCAAATTGCTTTGTATCTCACTACTGCTTTCTTTCATTTCTCTTTCGAACAAATACCCACTTGTGCCCTACAGGTGCACATGGGGAGGAGTGCGACATACGGAACCCAAACACTTCTCTTTTGTTCAGAGATAGCAATCGGTTGCTATTGTCTTCTTCCAATCTTCCCAATCTGATCTTTTCTTACATTCAACGAGCGATGCAGCTCGGGATCAAGATCAATGATTGTGGCAATTTTCTTTGCGAAGTAGATATCGACATTGGCTGTTGTCCTGTTCAGGGACTCTCCCGTGTGCACATAATTTATAGCTATTTCTTCATGAGTTGCTTCTTCTGGAGCTTCATCTTGCGCATCGCTTCTTTCCATTGCGGTGGCAAGTCCCTTTAGTTTTTCGGCTCCGATGTGTGCGCACACATCCATGCCGACGGGGATATTCAGATCCGGTATGCCCTCTACTAGAGGTGTCATACTTGTGCCAGGTCTCAACTGGCTCCCCTTCTCATTCTGGGGGACTTCGGTGATCGGCTGTGATAAGTCCTTCTTATCCTTTTTCGCCAGGCGTCCCCGGTTACTTAGGATTCGAGGAGCCGGAGTTCTCGTCCTCTTTTTTTTTCGAGGCCTCTGGACGAGATTGGGGATACCTTCAATTTTCTTTGGTATTTCGACCCTCTCCGGTGCATTGCGTGCAGGCACATGCGACTTAGTCACGCTCTTCAAATCACTAAAGTGATCGGGCAGTTGATTTGCTAATGCTTGCAAATCGATGATCTTCTGGACCTCTTTTCGCTTTCACCAAGGCGGGTCATGTGCAGGAATTCCGTGGCTTCCACGTAATTTCGACATTTTTCATCAACGGGTTGATTTCCTCCCTAATGTCGGAAAATTATCCTCATCAAAAATGCGATCGTGGCGGCAGTATGCAAATCTCCGACATGGGTTCCAAATACACGATTATGGATGCGATCTCATAACCAACGTATATCCCGTCTTACGGAGAGAGCCCATTGCGATTCATTGCGGAGGGGTATAGGTACATAAACCTTGCATCCAAACCTCCCGAGATGAGAAATTTTCTGGTGACCCTTGCGCTAGTTGCATAGGTGAATGGATGTTGTAGGCGAAGGTCTAAAATTGATGAGATTCATTGCATGTAGGATGCGTGTCCCCAACATGTAGCCGGCAAATTACAATTCTCGCAAGAGGGTCGGGCAATAAATTTAATTCTCTTAATCAATGCCTCGCCAAACCATTCGGGTATGGACATGTGGTACCGAATGCTCAATCGCAATTCCCATCGCCATGCAATAATCATTAAATGCTTTTGAAGTAAATTCTCGGCATTGTCCATTCGATGGACTTGATGCGATGATCGGGAACACATTTACGATGCGAATGATCTGCGAGATCAATTTGGCGAAAGCATGGTTTCTTGTGGATAATAAACCCACATATGACCACTTTGAGGAAGCATCAATGAGCACCATGGACTGAGATGGGCTGGATAGGACCACAAATGTCTCCTGGATGCGTTCGGAATGCGAGGACTTCATCCTTCACTTTGAGTGGATGGTCTAGTGATTAATTTCCGGTGGCACATGCGGGCACACAAAATCTTCAGATTCGGAAATTCTTCACATTAATATTATGCCCGTGAGAATTGTTAATTATATTTCTCATCATCCTAAGACACAGGTGGCCTAATCATGCGTGCGAGAGATGAATAGTTCGAGCTTCGAATCATCTTGGGATGATGTCTGTACTGCAGCGCCTTAATGTTGGTATAATATAGCCACACGTGTTCATGCCATTATAAACTGAATAAATGAATGAATTATTTCAAAATCATCCAACCATTACGAGAAGACAAAAATAAAGTACCATCCATGCAAGATCTAACTTGTCCATTTAATGCAAAATAAATGACAATTAACGCCTCATGCATTCGTGCATCGACGGAATCAACTAGAAAGTCATTGACTTCTTCGGCTATCTTTTCAGAGTGATGTTCTCTTGAGAGAAATCATGGAGGTGGTGCCTCTAAGTCGTAAGGGTCTTTGCTACCGGATGGACTCAACCTCCATCATTTCAGCAATGCTCATGATGCTCCCCTCAACAAATGCAAAGTTAGCTTCAGTGCCCTTTGCCATTGTTCTTACGGGCTTGGTGGGCATCAATGACATATTGCGATGCTTTACAGATCCGCGACCAATACCCCCACTTGCCACACTTGTAGCAACCTTGGTTCTCACGGCCATAGGTTTTGCCACTCTCCTTAGCCCTTTTGTCATTTGGAGCATCGACTTGCCTTTACGGGCAACGGCCTTACCCTTCTTCCCCTTCTTTTCATCAAGGGCTTTCGCACCTTATAGCTCCCAAAGATTGGCTTCACGGCCAATGAGCTCCCAATGGTGAGTGGCGTAATTCTTGCGGAGAAGTTCGTTCGAGCCTCCGCTACCGCATCATATCAATCAATTCGGCGTATTTCTTGTAGCCGTCTTGACGATAGTTACGCGCGGATTGCACAATTGGGGTGAAAGGTGGACAAGGACTTCTCAATCTTCTGCTCATCCGTGATCCGCTTGCCACGAGTTGAAGATTGGTACAAATTCTGTGCAAGGCGCACTGTACTCCCGACCGCCTTGAAATCGGCAAACCTCATCCGATCCACTTACTCGCTCGAGGAAGAATGGTGTACTTTAGCCTCTCAAACCGCTTCTTGAGTGCGGTCGAGAGTGCTAGCGCTTTTCTCCGCCATATACTCATTCTTGAGAGTAATGCAGGTGGTGCTCGAGGAAATGAAGTGCCCGATCATTTTCTCAGTGTGGGTTTGGCGTCATACCGTCCGCCAATCCCAATAGCTGCGCGAGCTTCACGGCTCCAAGTACTATCTCGACATCGGATGCCCACGTCGATAGTTCTTGCCATGTTTGGGCAAGCTCCTCGAACTCCTTCGTGATGCCGATCATCTACATGTGATGAATGGGACATATAAGTTTACTTCTGTAAACATGCATGGAATTATTTATCGCGGTAAATAAATGGTACAATAAATTCTCGTAATGTTCCATAATTTTCTATGTATTTTTCATAATTTATCGCTAATTTTCAGTGATTAAAAGCAATTAAATAATTACAATTAATCAAAACAAGAAATAATTGCGTAAAATACATAAAATAATAGTGGCATAACGTGCGGGCGCGGCCGTCTGCAGGTGGGCGGCGCGGCGGCGAATGGAGCTGCAGCGGAGGAGGCCGTGACGGGGTGGCGGCCGTCAGGCGGGCTCGCGGCGGCCATGCGGGGCAGCGGCCGTCGCGGGGGCGCAGCGCGGCGGCCATGCGGCGGCGGCGTCGCGGGCGGCCAGCGCGGGCGGCCATGCGGCGCGCGGCCGTCGCGCGCGCGAGGCCGGGGCGGCGGCGGCGTCGCGTCGGCGAGGCGGCGAGGCGCGCGCCGCTCGGGCGCGGCGTGGCGGCACGGCGGTCGGAAGATGCGCCGTCGCGGCACGCAACGGAGGGGCTGAGGTGTCATCGGCGTCGCGCGCATGCAGCGCGCGGTGGAGGGAGTCGAGACGTCGGCGTCGCGGCGCGCGCATGCAGCGCGAGCGAGGAGCCGAGGCGCCGATGGCGCACGCACGCGTTGCGCGCGGCCGAGGCCAGGCCGTGGCGCGCGCATGCGGCGCAGCGAGAAGCCGGGCGCGGCGGCAGCGCAGGCGTCGCGGGCGCGTCGCGGGCGGCGGTGGCGTGCCATGCGGGCGTTGCGCGGCCGGGCGGCGGTGGCACCGTGGGGCGGGCGGCGCGCGCGCGCGCGTCGGCGCGGGTCGATCGGACGACTACGACAACGACGGCCCATGCGGGGGGCCGGTGTTGGTGCACATGCGGTGCGACGCGGCCGAGTGTTGCCTCATGCCGGAGACGGTGCGCATACAGCGCGGTGGCCATGCGGGGTCGCCCTTGCGAATCTTTTCTTGTGCAATTATCGAACGTAAAAGATGTATAAAATTTTCGTTTCTAATCTACGATGCAATCAACATCGCGCCTTTTCACAATCTACCGATCGACATTGTGCCGGCGACTTCAGTCAGGTCTGCTCACGGTAGATTTGGGCGGATTTGCATCGTTTCTACAGTGCAATCAACATCTACCCCGTTTCGCAATCTACCGATCGACATTGTGCCGACGACTTCAGGTCTGCTCGCGGTAGATTAGGGGGATTTGCACCGTAGAAAAACAATCTAGAACGCGAAGAAAAGCAAATTCAAAGCGATCTAGAAAAACCAATCTATTAAGTGTTTCGATGATTACCTTCGTTCACCGGAGCGATTCGTGCTGATAACGTGTTGAGGAACTCTCGCTGGCGACCAGTCCGAGCGATTCCTCTGCTTAGAATAAGAACGAATCAATCACGAAAACACAGATAATAGATTGAACACGAGAGGTAGAGAGAACTCCTGGTCTTTCTTTATTGCTTCATATGCATTGAGTACAAAATCAGCCATATGGCTCTCTATTTATAGGGGGTGGGATGAGGTGCCCATTATAGATAAGGACTCGTTTAAACGGAGAGGATCCGTTTAAACGGGGATCCTTATCTTTAGTTTCCCAATACAAAATACCATCAGAACATGCACACATTGACAGTTTGACATGCAGAAAGATGGCCTTGCAGGTTCGTGAGGTTGTTGGGCTAGAACGGAGTCCAATGCTACCTCTCTCCACAGTAGTCTGGACTCCAAAATGGGCCGGGCCCCTGGGCTTCTCTGAGTTACTTCCATCTACCCTTCTTAGAGACAGAGAGTTCGGGCCGGTCCGGCCCGGCCTTAATTTGTCTTAGACTCTGGGCTGCCACTCTAGCTGGCACACAAAATATGATCGGCCCATTCTATTAATGGGCCTACTTAGGCTAATGTCACAACATGGGCCCATGATCAAATTCTGCAGGCTGGACTCATTCTGTTCATCGTCCAAGACTTCGCTGATTCAAGTTCTGTTCTTTGCTTTGATTTATACCTTTTGTCTACGCATATAATTTTTTAGAATGTTTACAGAGAGTATGGATAGAAACTCATATGTGATTTTAGTCAATATAAATAAAGTTGCTAAGTATGTACTATAATCAATCTGTAGATCCTACCTTAAAAAGATACTCTGTTTAAAAGGTAATTACGGTAGAAAAACCGAAAAATATCTTTTAGAAGCTGGAAAAAGGGTCCTCAATTGTTTGGTTTTATGCCAACTGTGCCGATGTTTGCCTTAAAAAAATTGGTAATGTCGATTGAATTTGGCATGCATTGCTACCAGATTATTTTGGCAAGATCTCTCCTGGCTTCTTGTTAAAACATATTCATCATAGATGTCTTTTAGTGCAATAATAGTTTTTTTTACAGCATTAAAACATATTCATCATATATGTGTTTTTGTTAACCACACTTTTTCAATAAAACACTTCAAACAGATTGTAAATAAGATAAATGGTTTAAGAGATATCAACGCCCAAAGTTTACAATCAACCCACGTTTCTCTCTCCACAAGTCTCTGAACTCAATGTGGCAACAAATCTCCTATAAATATACAGTAAAGGTATAAGGAGTATAGTAATACTAAGTGTGATAGTGTCTGTCTTATAAAGGTGCAATAAACGAACAAAAAATCGCAATAAATCTCTTGTAGTGCTACAGTAAAAGCACAAGGAGGTAGCAACAATTCTGTTGAATAGATTTATTAAAAGCACAATGAAGATATATTGAATCTCTTGTAATGGTGCTGTAAATGCAAAAGGAGGTTACAGTAAATCTGTTGTATAGGTTTGGTGAACGCATAATGAGGTCACAAAAAAAATTGGTAACAGTACAGTAAACACATATGGAGGTGGCACCAATCTCTTTTAGTGATCCAGTAAAAATGGAAATCACACTGCGCCTCGTAGTAATATGTATCTGGACACCATCACACAACGGTTTCATTTCTTCATTTGGCTGTAAATGTGAATGTATATGGATATAAATGTGGTATCTATTTTTACTGTCGCAATCACACATCGGTTCCTTTTTTCATCTGACCATAAATTGAAATGTATTTGAACGTAAATGTGGTATCTAATTTTACTGTCGCCATCACATAGTAGTTCAATATTTTCATCTATCTGTAAATATGAATTTATCTGGACGTAAATGTGGTATCTATTTTTACTGTCACTATTACATGGCCATCATATACCACGGCTAGGTGTTGTAGTGAACTCTAACAATGCATCTAGTAAATTGCTTAGTACAGTAAAAACTCATTCATTTGGCATTAATTTGGTTTTGTGTCAGGCAGTAAATTGGTTTCCACGATTAGATGTGGCAGTAAGATTTTATATCATTATGTTCCTCTCGTCGTCAGTAAGCTACATGTGAAAATCGTTCGTGAATCGGAGCTACCAAACAAAAGTTATGGCTAAAACAATAAAAAAATATTCTAGTACTAATAAGAAATCCATATTTATTGGTTGGTTGGTCACGTCACTAGCTAGCTTGGTCTCCGTACAAAGCGGGTGCACGTGGGGTGGTTTGGGCACGCTTGACTGGTCTGTACGTAAAATAAGCTATTGTACACTTAAGCATAGAACAACGTGTCCTCATGTGTGTGTGAGAGAAAGACTTGGAGTTTCTGCACATATGTGGATCTCCACACACTATCTCTACCTTCCATTTGTTACTTGAGGCCAAACATCATGCAAGAAGTAGAGAAATACATATAGCAGTATAGATCTCGAAATGAGAATGAATGGCAAAAATAGTACGAGGAGATGCTAAAATATAAAGATACTACTTTTTTTATATATATATATATATATATATATATATATATATATATAGAGAGAGAGAGAGAGAGAGAGAGAGAGAGAGAATGGTTCCATATTTCTAGGAGGACATACCTCCATTTTTCATATACTGCTTAAACGAATAAATAGTTTAATTTTTATAGTATAATTTATGTATATACTTTTTTTGCATATGGAAAAGAATATATATATAAAAAGGTTTGCTGAAATTTTTTCAATCAAATCGTGACACCTGGCAGCGCTGGCTGGGCCCACCCCTATTTCAGCGCAAGCCAAGCCCCCTCCCCTCGGTCGCTCCAACGAAGAGACGCTTCGCTTCGTTTCGCTAGCTACCCTCCCCCACCCTTCCCCCTCTACCCCGCGGCCGCTTCCTCCGCCGCATCCTCGTCCCCGCCCGCACTCCCGCCGCCACGCCGCTGCCGATCGTCCCTCCCCGCCCCCATCAGCCGATGGTGAGACCTCTCCTCCCCTCTCCCCTCTCCGCTTATTTTTTCACTGTTTGTTTCGTCTAGTATCATGCTGCGTTTTGATCCTTTCTACTCCGGCCAGAACCCCACCGCCACGCCGGGCCCGACTCCTATGCCGACGCTGATCGCTCATCCCCCCATGGTGAGACTCCTCCTCAGTCCCCACCGTTTGTTTCCTTCACTGTTCCGTACCATATCAATGCTGTATTTTGATCCTTTCCGTTTTTTGTCCAATGCATGTTAGTAGAATCGTCTTGTACGGTGTGGCTCGGGTCTAGATTTATTCGTTGTTCAGTGATCTCGCGTGTAGCGTGCTGGATTCCCTTGGATTCGCTGATCTCGTAGCGTTCCAGTGCTGTGACCATGTTGATTTGTTTCCCGTTTTAGATGTAGCTTTTGCTGCTGTTCTTGCTGTTGTAGACTAGTGGGCTTATGGAAAGGGTTCATGGTGTCCCACGGATTGCTGATCTGCTGTGGGTGTATGGCTTGCTGGGTTTAGTCTTTGGTTGGAATGGGGGGCTATTTGGGACAAGAGTGGTGTGCTGAGCGACAGATAGGGTTTCGCTGTGCGATCTCGAGTGGCTTCCTGTGCTTGTCTGGGTGTGATTGAGCCGCACGGCAGGAATGCTGCTTATCATGGGTTGGATGTTAGCTTTGGAGGTGGGGAGGGAGGCAGATGGCCAAGGTGGTGTTGGATGAGGGTGGAGGAGGAGGAGGGTAGGGAGATGGAGTTGGAGAAGGAAAGGGGGGATAATGTGTCTACTGTTTAGGGTTCAAGAGGAGGAGGAAGTTCAAGGCGAGGGTGGCGGGATGCGAGGGGTGACCTAGGAGGGCGGGAAGCGGTTGGTTTGTATGCGACAAGCAGTCATGACTGTTATTCGCCTATCCAACGGGCATGGTGGGAGAGGTGAGCTATGAAGGAGGCAGGAAGCGGTTTGTTTGTGCATGACATGTGGCCATGTTCATTTATTCGTCTATCTGACGGCAGGAAAAGATTCTGGAAACTGTTTATTAATTAACTGGTATTTTGGTTTTTTTTCTATTCGAAAGATTTGGCACGAAAAAGGGTCATGTGGTACGCGGTGTGAAAAGCATGGTTGTGGGATTTGACATAAATGGACTTATTTACTACTATATCCGAAAATGGTGAAACTACATAGCAAAACACTGACAATTCAGCACACTGACCCTCACAGGAAGATCTGCTTGAGTAGGTCACAGTTTTCCATAATACTGCAAATGACAAAGTTTCTGCGAATGGTGAAGTTTGCAAAGGCAATGAGGGGCAAGGGGATTGGGGGACGTGATTGTGCAACATATAAAAAAATTGTCTATTTTGTTCATGGCTTTTCGGATTTTTTTTGTACTTTTCATGTTTTTGCAGCCAACAGCCTGGTATCGAGATGCTCCTTGATGTGGTATGAATCTCCCTTCTGGAGTTGGACCTAGCAGGGAAATAAAAGCTGATGGCAACCCAGAACACAGTTTTACATCATTTTATGATCATGTGGTCGAGAGTCAAAGAAATTTGGCGAATGATTTATACATCACAGCAAAGGAGTCATTGGTTGATCACTTCAAAGCAATGACTGCAGAAGAAATAACGAAACTGTTATGCCCTCAATATGATGGCACCATTAGTCAGGTAAGACACACGATACGGTAACAGTGTATCCTGATAAGTTTCTCATGATTGCTAGCTGATAATATGCATACGGTCTATGGCCAACTGATATTACAAGGTTTTACGTAATTTATGTGTATATATGTTTGCAGGAACTAGCAGATGTACCTGAATATATTGGTGCACAAGGGTCAGCCTCTTCTGCTGAAATGTCCATGGATAGAACACTACCCTATTTTTCTCAAATGGCTGCAGAGGAAGCAGACATTCCTGCTGGAATGGCTACTGACAGAACAACTGGGCCTTCTCAAACAGGTTCCGATGAAACATCCAGTCCTGCTGGAATGAAGAATAAGTTACCTTGTTTGGCACTTATCTGGCAAAATGAGAGTCATGTTACCATAATAAAACTTGCTGATAATCCATCCAAACAAATGAGAGATTTCGTCTCAGGTAATCACAATGGGCATTTCGGCACCTGCTATATAGCTCCTGTAAAGAGCATTCAGGAGGCCAGCAAGAGTGAGATTGTAGAGAATCTTAATGTTAATTCTGATTTTAATAAACAGCAAGGCTGGGAACCTCTTCCCTCCAGTGATGCACCAAAGGGTGAGTTTTTAGTGTTCTTTGTTTCTTCCATCCCCATATGGTACTTACTTCTGCAGAATCAATCATATACATCTTCCCTTATGCAGAAAGCATCTCATATAATCTGAAAAGGAAGCGTCTTATGGATCTGGCATCACCTACCAACGTTGGTGCTTTTCCCACAAGTTCTCTGAAGAAAAAAAGATGTGGGAACGCGTCAAGTCAGAAGGTAAAACCTTCTTCGATCATGGACATGATCACCAGAGTCAAAGATCTATCTAATGCAGTTAGTTTAAAGAGTCAGCAAGACTCGAAGCTTGTTTCCTCCGGTGATTCGCTACACAATGAGAAGGAAAAGCGTCCTGTTCCTTGCACACTCGGCAGAGCGGAAAAAACATCGGATTCTGTGCACACGTGGCAGCGCGAGAACTTCCATTGATGGATGGGAGTGGCTTAGGTGGTCACATAGTGTCACGCAAGAATACAAAGAACACGTGCGAGGCTGGAAATGGAATGATATGAATCCGCACATTGATGCTCGAGCTTTTCGTTCAAAATTACGAAACCTGTTGGCAGGCGCTAGAGGTTCCAACTTTGTAAAACATATGCAGACAAAGGTTACGAAAGTTCTTACATGCACACTAATTTTCTCACTCTATGTGTTTGAATAATCAACCTTTTTTTTGCACAACTTCACAGGGTAGGACAAAACAATTGTGCTTTTCGAGGAGCAAGATCCATGGGTGGGGTGTTGTTGCTAATGAGCATATTGGTTCTGAAGAGTTCATTGTGGAATTTGTTGGGGAAGTGATATGCAAGAAGGTAAAGGGTGCAATATCCATTCGACAATCCCTTCCCAATGTTCTAAAATTCATGATAAAACTTACATAGTCTATCCCCCTACAGCTTTCAGACATACGTGAACTTTGATATGAGAAGGAAAGTATATGTTGTTATGAATATTGTGAATATTGTGTATATATTGAAGAGCCCTTATGGGCAATATATATAAGGAGTATGAGGGGATATTACAGGAGAATATGCTATATACGAATAAGAAAACCTAGGTATATAGGGATACAACTGAAGCAATCCTATTATATCTCTAATACCCTTAACGTCCTCTTTCAAATATAAAGCGTATACAATGGCATTGCATTTGAAAAGAGTTGTTACTAAAATAGTAAAAATTCGAAATCCGAATCTTGATAATGTCGTCGTAGTGTGCAGCTCTTGAAAAATACTGTCGAATCAAGCCGAAGAGAAATTGATAGAAGCATGACGGCGCAGATTGAAGCCCAAGACGGTGGCGGCGCAAGGCACAAGGTGCAGAAAAAGCATGACGGCCTTAGAAACTCGAGGTGGCGGCTAAAGAAGCGGCGGCATCATAACGACTTCTACGATCTGCACGCGGCTCAGAGAGAAGCGCGGTGGCTGCTGTCATGCAAAATACAATTCCTACACTTCTATGACTGACAATAAATTTATGGACTCACATGGTTTAGATGAACTGAAAGGTAGAAACTACGGACTTGGATAGACGCAAACGTAAGACTCAAAACGAAAAAGGACTCGACTCAAAGACGTAACTCCAGACGCTAGACCGCAGGATGGGGTCTAATAAGTATCATTGAAGATGCTTGGAGCGTGCAGTAGACAAGGAAGACGACAATCATAGCCCCGACACCCCTCTTAATAGATGTCACACTGCTGTGTGAAGTAGCACCTTCTGAATCAAGAGCTCTACTTGCCCAGATTAGAAGGCAGGCTCTGACGAGGAACACCGAGATGGTGTGTGGCTTGTAAAGCCATGCTGTCCAGGGGTCATACTCCTCGGCGGAGGACCAGCCATGGTGCCTCGGCGGCGCAGACGGGGGAGGCTGCCGACGGTGGGGGCGACGAGAGGCGGTGTTGGAAAGATCTGTGCGGGGAGAAGGCCGGAGGGGGAGAGCGCGCACAGCCGGCCGAGCAGGTCCATGAGCAGGCGGTAGGCCACCTTGTCGTCGTTGTCCGTCTCGCTTTCTGTCGGCCGCGTGCGGCAGCCGCGAGGAGCCCCAGGACGGGAGCCACAAGGAGGGCGCGTGCGGGGTCTCGCAAGGCAGAGTCTAGGCCGGTGGCGTCGTGGTGCTCGGTGAGCGCGCGCTACGGGTGGGATATGAAGCGGTGTCAGAGGTCGATGCGGTGCCACGCAGCCCACTGCTCGTCCCAGTTGGAGATCTTGGGGCCTAGCGTGTGGGCGGATCCGGCTCGTCGTCCCGGTTGGCGACTGCCCCCACCCCGAAGGAGGAGGTTGCACTGGATCTGCGTGGGGAGGCGGCTGGAACGGAAGAAGACGTCGGATCCGTGCGGGAAGGCGGCCGGACTGGGAGGTGGCGGTGGATCTATGTTGGGAAGCAACCGGAGGAGAAGGCGGTCACGGATCTGATGAGGGGAGCCGTGGTGCCACGCGAACGGATGGACCAGCACCGACGTCGCGTGCGATGGGGGTCTGCACTTTGAACCGCACGAGTGTTGGACGGACGTGAAAGTCAGGGAGAGGTGGACGCATGAAGAAATGGCTGCCCCCGGGAGCAGAAATCGATCTTTCTGGGGGCAGCGGCAGCGGAGTAGATTAAGATTGAGATTAGGATTTTAATCTAAGCTCTGATACCATGTTGAGTTGCATGCACCAACCAGTTCACCTAAAAGCTTAAGCTGATGAAATGCGGGCAATTCGTTTATACTTCAACACTCCCCTCACGTGTAGAATCTTTCAAGCCTAAGACGTATAAAAGTGGGCTGCAATTATTTTTTTAATTGCGCTAATCGGGTCTCGAACTCAAGACCTCTTGATTCTGATATTATGTTATGAATATTGTATGTATATTAAAAAGCCATAATGGGCAATATATATAAGAAGTATAAGGGGATATTATAGGGAATATGCTATATACGGATAAGGAAATATAGACATATAAGGAAACAATTGAAGCAATCCTATTATATCTCTAATGCCCGTAACATCTCTCACTATTTATTTAAGATTGATGTCAATTATGTGGTAAGCAAAATTTTTGGAGTCGACGATTTCTGTTTCTTCTGGGTGTCAAATGATTTGTGAATATTATCGTTGTTTATTTTTATCATTGCTAACTAAACTGTACGTTCGTGGAAAATGTGACAAGAAATTACCCACTTCTTAACACAGAACAACATGTAGCTTGTATATGTATCTTGAGTTGCAAGAGAGTTTGATGTTGTTTGAAAGTAGTAAAATAGATAATTAACGAAGTGTAAGGTCTATAGCATTGATTTGTCACCTGCTGGCTGGTTAGGATAGACTTGTGATGTATGGTGATGATAACTGTGCAAACTCAACCTGTACCATCATTTATACACTTATCTTATTCCAGGAGTGCACCTACCTTGTACTTTTCTCTTCCTGTGGATTACGCATGCTCTGTTATTTTATGTAGATTGATGCTATTAAGTGAGGTGGAATCGCTCGATATATTAATCATTCTTGTGAGGTAAGCTGCTCAACAAGAAGCATTTACTGCAAGAAGCATATATATCTCTGTGTGTGTGTATTTATTTGGGGTTGCTAGAAGTATATGACTTGCTTAAAAGTTATTTTGGTTTTTACTACTGCAGCCAAATTGCTACACCAAAGTGATCCTTGTCAATGGACAGAAGAAAATATTCATTTATGCAAAGAAACCAGTTATGGCGGGTGAAGAGCTCACCTACAATTATAGATTTCCTTTGGATGAGAAGAAAATTCCGTGCTTATGTGGTTCAAAAAGGTAAGCTTCCTATATATGGTTACATTATTCATCGTATCCTAATTCTTAGTTTCAGTTTGGAAGTCAGCCTGTTGCACAAATAGCCTATTTTTTTAAATTTAATTATACCAAATAAGCAAACTTAGCTATAGTAAAAAAAAACCCAGTTACGGTAAAAAAAAGCCATAAACCAACGACATTCTGAATACCCTTTAAATACAGTAGTAGTTTCTATATATTATGTAAAATTATGTTAAGTTTAGAGACTATCTATGAGTCTCACATTAGAACTATTATGAGTATTACACATTATGGATGACCTTATGATCGTGCCTTGGAACACACAGAATGCTTCAACAGCAACTCACTCGTTACATGCATGGGAGGTGGAGGCGGTATCTATCTTGTCATCATATCCATAGATATTAATTTCTTTGATAATATTTTCTCCATGACGCAGTATATAAGGGTGTTTAGAATAGCATTAATTTATAGTTTTTTTGATATAGTTGGTTTTTTTACTGTAGCCGATGTAGCTTATTTTACATAATTAAATTTAAAAAAAATAAAAATAAAAAAAATATGTTAGCTTATCACAGACAATACAAAAGAATGCAGGAAAAAAAGTAAAAAAATAAAATTAATAAATAGTGAAAAAATAAAAATCAGAACATATAAATTAAATTAAGCGGTGCCATAAATTAACATGCGACCTAAGCACGCGTAAATGGTTGGATTTGTTGATTCTGGATAGTTGCGAGGCCAAAATCAGCGTCCATTGACTTGACTTGATATCATGACAAGAGAGGCCTTCAGAAACTACTGCGAAACACCACCGCGTTACAAATATTGTAAGCATCTTTGCTCCACTACAAATATTCTAAGCATCAGAGGCCTCAGAAACCACTGCGAAACACGCGCGCAGCCGGCCGGCCACTACAAATATTCTTAGCATATTTGATCAGAAACTACTCGATGTAATCAAGCATCTCTATATCCCAAACAACTTGAGCACATGGGCAACCACCAACTAGCACGCCAACACTTGTTCGATTCACTCCACCAGCTAAACAATTTAGTTTTTAGCTAAACACTTGTTCGATTCATCGTATGCATAGATAGGTACTGCTCAATTTAATTTTTAGCTTCTGGTTTTTGCTTTTTTTTTATTTATTAATTTTATCTTTTTCTAATTTTGTTTAGATTTTTGGGCTGTTTTGTTTTTTCTTTATTAATATTTTTTTAATTTTTTTAATTTAATTATGCTAAATAAATCAAATCAACTGTAGAAAAAATAAACCAATTATAATGAAAAAATCATAAACCAACGTTATTTTGAACACCCCCATTTTCTGAGCAAATGTTCTGAGCAGTGGATCAGAACATGCTGACAGGCTGCGCACGGGTGTTTCGCAGTAGTTTCTGCGACCTCTCGTGTCATGGTATAAGGGGGTGTTCAGAATGGTGATGGTTTATGGTTTTTTTACTGTAGCTGATTGTTTTTTACTGTAGCTGAGTTGGCTTATTTTGACATAATTAATTTTTTAAAAAAATTAAAAATAGAAAAAATATTTAGCCTATCACGGATAATACAAAGGAATAAAAAAAATAAAAAAAACAAAAAATGCAACAGTTCAAAAAAGCTGTTGCCACATCAGAAGCTGACTTGAGCGCGATCTAAGTAAGTCAGTGAAGGTAGTTATATAAGGGAAGCAACGACGGAGTTTCACAGGTGGACTCTGATTTTGGCCTCGCAACTACCCAGAACGAACAAATCCAACCATTCAAAGAAGGGAAGGTGATGAGAGGGCACTGCTGGGACCAGAGCACTCACGCGTGCAGAGAATCAAAGTGGAATCACCTCATTAGCATTCAGCTGAGCACACAGGTCAAAGTGTTCTCATCTGTGAAGCTTCGTCGTCTTCCCCCATCGATATGACAGCCATTGACTTGACTTGATATCGACATGAGAGGCCTCCGAAGCTACTATAAAACACCCATGCGCATATTTGCTAGCAGCTTACATGCAAATATTGTAAGCATATTTGCTCAGAAACTACTCGATCTAACCAAGCGAGCTTATCTTTGCTAGCAGCTTATGTGCAAAAGAGTAGCACGCACAGATAGCGAGCCAATTGAGAGATCTAAGTAGCTAGAGATGGTGGAGATGGTGGTGAGCGCTTCACTGGGGGTGATGAAATCCCTCCTCGCCAAGCTCACCACTCTCATGGGGGATGAGTACAACAAGCTCAAGAATGTGCGCAAGGAGGTGGTCTTCCTCATCGACGAGCTCAGTGCCATGGCTGCTTTCCTTGAGAAGATGACGGATGCCGATGAACTCGATCCGCTGGCGAAGAACTGGAGGAAACATGTGAGGGAGATGGCCTATGACATAGAGGACTACATAGACGACTTTATGCATCATCTTGGTGGAGTTGATGACAAGCTAGGGCTCCTCCAGAAAGCTTCCAGTTATATAAAGACTTGGAAGGATCATCACCGGATAGCCAACCAGATCCAACAGATTAAGGCTCGTGTGATCCAGGCAAGTGATCGCCGAAAGAGGTACAAACTTGATGAGTGCATCTCCAATTCTAGCTTTGCCGATGTTGATCCGCGGTTGTCAGCACTTTACAAGGAGTCAGCTAGCCTTGTTGGTATCGACGGCCCAAGAGAGGAGCTTATCGAGTGGGCAACGGATGAAGAGCAGCAACTGAAGGTGATGTCCGTAGTGGGATTCGGAGGTTTGGGCAAGACCACACTTGCCAACGAGGTGTATCGTAAGATTGGGGGTCACTTCAATTGCAAGGCATTTGTGTCTGTTTCTCTGAGACCAGACATGACAAGGCTTCTCAACGCCTTACTATCACAGCTTGGGCTACAACCATCTCCTCATGTTTGCGATGTGCAAGACCTCATTAACAACCTCAGAGAATACCTACAACATAAGAGGTACCTAGTCGATTTCAACAAGTGAATCTTTCTAAATGTTTGCCTATATTCCATTTGTTGTTGCATGCTGTTTTTTGTTCACCATTTAAAATAGAGAGACCAAAGTGAACCAGAGTGGAAATTGTATCACCATTTTATCTAATCAATTTTATTGAACATAACTGCTAGGTTTTCGTTCTTCTATAATTTCTAAGTCTTCCCCCGTGCAATGTTCCCATTTCTTTGGTTGGATTATAAAAGTCACATGCCTAGTTGATATAATTTGAATAGCATATGATAATGTGGTCATATAAGATTCATAAATTCGCTTTGCTAGAGTTTGCTTTGTTGTTTTATTTGCACGAAATTCATTGCAAAGTAAGGACGGTTTCATTTGTAGTGTAATTTACGCTCTATGTGAAATAATTTCACAGGTACTTCATCATAGTGGATGATTTGTGGGATGTGCCAGCATGGGATATTATTAGATGTGCTTTTCCGGAAAATAATCGAAGTAGCAGAGTAGCAATAACCACACGCAATGAGGATGTGGCTAGGTCATGTTCCGATCATGAGTGTATCTATAAGATGGAGCCCCTCAACCACTCAGACTCGAGAAGATTGTTCTTCAATAGAATTTTCAGATCTGAAGATGCTTGCCCTTCTCAATTCGAGGAAGTTTCAGTTGAAATTTTGAAGAAGTGTGGAGGTTTACCACTTGCAATTATCACTATATCTGGCCTTCTAGCTAGTCAGCCAACAAGGCTAAAGGAACAGTGGGACTACATACGAAACTCTCTGGGCTCTCAGTTTGCAACAAATCCCACTTTGGAAGGGATGAGACAGATCTTGAACCTCAGCTACAAGAATCTTCCTCCTCATCTCAAAACATGTTTGCTCTATCTTGGTATGTATCCAGAGGACCATGAGATTCGGAGGGATGACTTGCTTAGACGGTGGATAGCTGAAGGTTTTGTGAGCGCTCTGCATGGTCGAGATTTGGTGGATGTTGCAAAGAGCTATTTTAATGAGCTTGTCAATAGGAGCTTGATTCAACCGAAACAGACTCGCCGAAATGGTGAGGTTGTTTCTTGTGGAGTACATGATATGATGCTTGATTTGATCCTAAGCAGGTGTACAGAAGATAATTTTGTTAGTGTTGTGTATGATCCACAATCGATGCAAGGACTGTGTGACAAGGTCCGTCGCCTGGCCGTGAACTTGATTGATGCAGAAGATGACACAATACCATTCACCACTACAAACTTGTCGCAAGTCCGATCACTTGCACTTTTCCGAAAATCCCCATGCGTCCATCCTCCTTTGTTGGATTTCAAGTTTCTTCGAGTGCTAGCAATTGAGTTTTCAGATTCTTTGGAAAGGGAGAGTAGACTAGACCTCACCGGCATTACTAGATTATTTCAACTGAAGTATTTAAAGATTTCGGCAGCAAGAGGTTATCTGAGTGACTCGGAATCTTCGCTACAGCTACCTACTGAGATTGGGGGGCTACGGCATTTGGAGACACTGGATATATGGTGGCCACGAGTTGATGGCATTCCGACAGATATCGTTGATTCACCCCGCTTGATGCATCTAATTGTTCCAGAAGGTACAAGGCTACCTGAGAGGATAGGCAACATGGAATCCCTGCGAACTCTAAGGGGTTTTGACATGACGGAGAGCTCGCTAGATAGTACCAGGGGCCTGGGCGAGCTGAAAAACTTGAGAGAGCTGGCACTCCGTTTTGATGGAAAGGCGACAAGAGCATGCATGGATGCTCTGCGCTCTTCTGTTGAAAAGCTCCGGAACCTCAAACGGCTGCAAGTAGCATGTGGAACTAGTGTGATGAGCGCTGATGTCCTGATGGCTGCTAGTACTCCACCGCCTCCTCGCCGCCTCGAGGTGCTTGTGCTGCTAGCATTGAGTTTCTCCAGGGTTCCCAGGTGGGTTGGTGATCTCCACAACCTTGTCGCCCTGGGTCTTACAGTTAGGGAGGTGCTGGAGGATGATGTTCGTCTTCTTGGAGACATGCCCTCTCTCACTGAACTCTGCCTGCTCATCCCACAAGTACCCGCAGAAAGGATTGTGATATCCGGCATAGGATTTCTAGCCCTCGAGCGTTTTGAGTTTGGATGCGGCTGGATGTCATACTTGACCTTCACGGTAGGGGCCATGCCCAGTCTCCAGACCCTTTGGTTGCAACCCTTCTTGGACACATGGGACCACGGCACACCAGTTGGCATGGAGCACCTGCTAGGTCTAAACAACATCTATCTATGCACAAAAACTTCCCAAAATATGATGTCGTCCAAAATAGAAGCTGCCAAAATTGCCTTCATGAGTGCAGCCCAGCTGCATCCAACCAGTCCTGCATTTAGCTACTATGCCAGGTATTAATCTTGCATGTCATGTACAAGTTCTATCTTCATCCTTATTTACTTCTGTTCTATCGTGTAGGTTCTCACGAAACTGTTGAGAGAGCGTTCAGGCAGTTGCGTATTCCAGATCCTTAGTCCAGCAAGTTCGCTGAGCGTGCTCAAGACAAGTATCTCACGGTCGTAACCTTTTCCATTTCACATACCACATGTTTTCAGATCACTTGTCACCTTTGCCATTGAGTACAAATATCATATCACTCATGTTTGCCTAGCTGTTATCATATCACTAAAGCTTACTCGGTTATGATTATATCACTCATGCTGCTTGGTTATTATCACATTATTAATGTTTGCCTGGTTGTTATCATACTACTAATGTTTGCCTGGGTATAGACTTTTAGTACTGTATTCATACCATGATATTTTAGGTTATCTTATCTCACATGCTTTTAGGTTTACTAGAATATTTAGTTAATAATATTCTATAGTTCATGTTTTTATTTGGTGTTTTAGAATTTATGCTTAAATCATTAATGGGGTAGTATCTGAACATGTTTTAAATGTGGGTTTAAACCACTAGCAATCTGACTGTTATGCTTATTTTTTCTGATATCATGATCCTTTATTTGTATGATTTCATATGTAAGTTATGAATGACATTTATACAATACTTGTTAATCTGACTAATAATCACTCACCACTTAATAGAACTTTGATGGTTGTTAACCCTTGTGTGAGCTATGTTATAATACATCTGTTAGAATAATTCTTATACCATTATCATCATATTATCATTTCACATCGCCCTCATATCGGGAATTATGTTTCTCCATTTTCAACCTTAACCAACCCTACCGCTTCTCGTAACCTTATCTTAACCTTTGTTTAGTTTCCTTAAATTCCTCCTACATCACTCTTTTATCGGGAATTTGCCATCAGTTCTCAACCTTAGCAAATCTTTTCACCTACCGTAACCTTATTTTAACCTTTCCTTACTTGCCAGAATCTCTTACCATATAATATGTTAATAAGATCATAGTTAACTGGCCTGAGATTACCCACATATATGGGAGATTGCCACCCACCTGGTAACGTATCGAGGGTCGTACATTTTTGTTACTCAGGATATTACATTCCGTTTGTGGTTATACAATCGAGGACAGTGACGTGTCTGACTACTCTCGTATAATCGAGTATGTGGGGAGTAATCGACAGTGCCATTGCCATAACTTGCTATATCACAATTACCATTGTCATAACTTGCTATATCATTATTATCATTGCCATAACTTGCTATATCATAATTACCATTGTCTTAACTTGCTATATCACTATTACCATTGTCATAATTTGCTATTCACAATTATCATTGTCATAACTTGCTATATCACAATTACCATTGCTATATCACAATTACTATTGCCATAACTTGCTATATCGCAATTACCATTATCATAATTTGCTATATCACAACTATCATTGTCATAACTTGCTATATCACAACTATCATTGTTGTAACTTGCTAAATAACAATCGCCTTTAGTTCCACCATTTTTGTTACCTCTATTTTTGATTCTCATCAGTGTTTTCGGTAACATAGTTTCATTGCCTTGACCATTGTCGATTACTTACTTTACTTGCATTTTCTCACCGTGTTGCGACCGTTGATAAGTACTTGCTGGGATTTTTAAATCTCATACTTGCTCTTTCCATTCTTAGATAAAAGACCAATGGAGTGATAGTATCATACATAGGTGGAAGCACTTAAGTTTTCAGCACCGTGATTTACCATTGTTTGTTATTTTATTTATTCTTTATTTAGTTAGAAGTAGACCGGTTCCATATTTCAAATATTTATTTAAGCTTCCGCTGGTTCCCTATTAAAATGCTCTTAAGGTTTTAATTCCCTTGGATTTCTATTGTTGTTTATATTATTTTATTCTTTACTTTAGCGATAACGTTCCATAACAGTATCTCATATTGGTACGTGAGGTGCTAAAGTTTAGAAATTATTAGTTTTTGCAGTTGCTACAGTAACCCAAGTTAAAAAATCCCTTTTTTGTCTCTTGTTTTTGGTTTGGTATTTCTAGGTTGAAAAATTAGAAAACAAAGCATTTTTTAGGAAAGCTTCCGTTAAGGATTATAATTATTCACCTTCATCTGATCGCCATCAAGATCCTACACACACTATTCCCTCTAATCAAATCTTCATTTGCTTCAGGATGCATATG
The DNA here is from genome assembly GCA_036346265.1 of Melocanna baccifera. Lineage (NCBI taxonomy): Eukaryota > Viridiplantae > Streptophyta > Magnoliopsida > Poales > Poaceae > Melocanna > Melocanna baccifera. Next base: position 27,513,738 of record CM070697.1, on the reverse strand, counting down.
GCCATATGGGGATTCTTTTAGCCCGAAGGTAGAAGAAACCAAGAATGGCATGAATTGAAAGGCATGCCAAGAAGAGGCTGCGCCTTGGGGAGGCTGAGGTCGACGAACGATGTCGAAGATGGAGTGGGCAGCTGGGTCGACGGTTGCACCGGAGTTACCTAGACGCGGTGGTCGGGGGCGGGCATCTGGTGGCGCCAAGAAAGCCAAAGCTCCGGGAAGCTATGGCCTAAACACTAAATCCTGAATCTCCCCCTAAATCTGAATCGCTCAAATATTGATCCAATGGACCGCCACCTCATGGAAAAGCAAGACGATGTCACTATTGCATACATTACATATTGTGTGGATTAGATACAGCTTAGAAATGTCCAGTGCAATATTAAGATTCATGGATTTGTGCTGGCTCATGGAGTGTGGACTGACTGCACCAGCCTAAATCATCATGTCTCCCATGTTCACCAACCAATCTTAGTTTGCGCATGCAGCTGTCAAATGCGAGGCCAACTAAGCATGTTCTTGACAATATGCTACTCACTTTGCAAATATGTATGTTCTTGACAATCAAGTATGTCTGAACAAGTCAAGAAATTGCAGCAAAATGGCATACTCCTGTGTGCCTTTCAAAAGGAACCTAGACAAGCCAGTCTGTCAAATATGCCACATGAAGAGGGCATATTCTGCCTACATCCACAAACTTCTCTGTCCAGCTCTTACCTCAAAGATTTAGACCGGCTATTACGTATATAGCGACATCTGGCAATGCCGGACCTGAAGTAAAGCAATGATTGATGAGTTATATTCACAGAAATTAGTATCCTGACCAAGTCATTAAAACAGATGGGGAAAGAGAAAAGAGGATAAGAGAAGAAACTATCTGTCTCATATCTGTGATATGTTAAAAAAGAATGGGACGTGAAAGAAAATAACTCTCCGAATGTAACTGCCGTTCATCTATTGCTCGGGAATCATCAATAACATGCACGCGGCCAACTCTCCTAATCACCTCTCTTAATCAAAACATGCATACAATCTCAGGCCAAAATTTAATTAGCAATTACCTCGACGGTGCACGCCAACGTCCAGAACTGTGGCTCTCCGAAAAAAAATCGCCGCCTCGCACAACTGCAATAAAACCCAATTGGCTCTAATCAACCTGCAGAACTGTGACTCTACGAGTTCACAGCCACCACTTGTTTCTTTATTTCCTTCAACGCAATCTCAAGACAAGCCTCTAATTCCCAATTGGCTCTAATCAACCTCACCCAAAAAGAAAAGCTCACGACTAGATCTTTTGTTTTCCTACCCAGCCGCCACAACTCCTCTTTTTTATACCTGCCTTTCTCTCTCCATTTTTCTCTCAACTTAAAACTCTAATACAACTCATTTTGAGCTTTTTACCTCAATCAGGCTTTTATCCCACTACTTTTCAAAGGACCCGAAATCCTTCCTAACACGATTTTTCTTATTTTTACGCTTCCGATTTTTTCAGCACATCACGTGAAGGAAAAGTCACTCTCCGAATGCAGCTGCCGTTCACCTATTGCTCGGGAATCAGCTTCAGGATAAGCGAAGCAAATTTCACTGTCCCACACTGCATCACCCGCAAGAGAGGCGTCAAAATCCTTGTGTGATCCGTGTATCAAGAGACACATGTCTCCTGAGCTGAGCTAGCAGTGCACCTCGTTTCTTCCTGACTGGTATGCGCGTTGATGGGGATGCCGATGAAGCAGGGCGAATGGCTCAAAAGTCCAATACTAATTCGATTAGAACATACGAAGCTTCATTTTGGCCTCGCAACCAGAGCAAAATTTGTCAAAATCAGTGTCCACATCTGTGGAGCTTCGTCGTTGTTTCCCCACCTTGACGTACAGCCATTGACTTGATATCGGTATGAGAGGCATATTTGTAAGCATATTTGCTCAGAAACTACTCGATCTAACCAAAAAGCTAGCAGCTTATGCAAAAGAGTAGCACGCACAGATAGCAAGCCAGTTGAGAGATCTAACTAGCTAGAGATGGCCGAGATGGTGGTGAGCGCTTCAGTGGGGGTAATGAAACCCCTCCTCGCCAAGCTCACCACTCTCATGGGGGATGAGTACAAGAAGTTCAAGGACGTGAGCAAGGAGGTGATCTTCCTTGTCGACGAGCTCAGCACCATGGCTGCTTTCCTTGAGAAGACGGTGGATGCCGACGAACTCGATCCGTTGGCGAAGAACTGGAGGAACCATGTGAGGGAGATGGCCTATGACATAGAGGATTGCATAGATGACTTTATGCATCATCTTGGTGGAGCTGATGACAACTTGGGGCTCCTTCAGAAAGCTTCTAGTTATATAAAGACTTGGAAAGATCGTCACCGGATAGCCAACCAGATCCAGGAGATTAAGGCTCGTGTGATCCAGGCAAGTGATCGCCGAAAGAGGTACAAACTTGATGAGTGCATCTCCAATTCCAGCTCTGTCGATGTTGATCCGCGGTTGCCAGCACTCTACAAGGAGTCAGCTAGCCTTGTTGGTATCGACGGCCCAAGAGAAGAGCTTATCGAGTGGGTAATGGATGAAGAGCAACAACTGAAGGTGATGTCCGTAGTGGGATTTGGAGGTTTGGGCAAGACCACACTTGCCAACGAGGTGTATCGTAAGATTGGGGGGCACTTCAATTGCACGGCAATTGTATCTATTTCTCTGAGACCAAACATGACAAGGCTTCTCAACGCCTTGCTATCACAGCTTGGGCTACAGCGATCTCCTCATGCTTGCGATGAGAAAGAGCTCATTGACAGCATCAGAGAATACCTACAGCATAAGAGGTGCCTACTCGATTTGAACAAGTGAATCTTTCTAAATGTTTGCCCATATTCCATTTGATGATGCATGCTGTTTTTCGTGAAATTGCGAAGGCAAGACCAAATTGAAACAAGCGTGAAATTCTAGAAGTTAATTTAAAATAGATGCACCAAAGTGAACAAGAGTGAAAATTGGATCACAATTTTATCTAATTAAATTTATTAAACATAACTGCTAGGTTTTCGTTTTTCTTTAATTTCTAAGTCCTCCCCTGTGCATTGTTCCCATATCTTTAGTTGGATTATAGAAGTCACATGGCTAGTTGATAAATCTGAATAGCATATGCTAATATGGTCTTATAAGATTCATAAATTCGCTTTGCTGGAGTTTGCTTTGTTTTTTATCTGCACGAAATTCATTGGAAAATAAGGATGGTTTCATTTGCAGTGTAACTTATGCTCTTTGTAAAATAATTTCACAGGTACTTCATCATAGTGGATGATTTGTGGGGTGTTCAAGCATGGAATATTATTAGATGTGCTTTTCCGGAAAATAATCGAAGTAGCAGAGTAGTAATAACCACACGCAGTGAGGATGTGGCTAGGTCATGTTCTGACCATGAGTGCATCTATAAGATGGAGCCCCTCAGCTACTCAGACTCGAGAGGATTGTTCTTCAATAGAATTTTCAGATCTGAACATGCTTGCCCTTCTCAATTCAAGGAAGTTTCAGCTGAAATTTTGAAGAAGTGTGGAGGTTTACCACTTGCAATTATCACTATATCTGGCCTTCTAGCTAGTCAGCCAACAAGGCTAAAGGAACAGTGGTACTACATACGGAACTCTCTAGGCTCTCAGGTTGCAACAAATCCCACTTTGGAAGGGATGAGACAGATCTTGAACCTCAGCTACAAGAATCTTCCTCCTCATCTCAAAACATGTTTGCTCTATCTTGGTATGTATCCAGAGGACCATGAGATTTGGAAGCATGAATTGCTTGCACGGTGGATCGCTGAAGGTTTTGTGAGCGCTCTACATGGTCGAGATTTGGTGGATGTTGCAGAGAGCTATTTTAACGAGCTTGTCAATAGGAGCTTGATTCAACCGAAATGCACACTCGGTAATAGTGAGATTTTTTCTTGTGGAGTACATGATATGATGCTTGATTTGATCCTAAGCAGGTGTGCAGAAGATAATTTTGTTAGTGCCGTGGATGATCCACAATCCATGCAAGGATTGCGTGACAAGGTTCGTCGCTTGTCCCTGAACTTGAATGATGCACAAGATGGCTCAATACCGGTCACCACTACAAACTTGTCGCAAGTCCGATCACTTGCACTTTTCAGAAAATCCCTATGCATCCCTCCTCCATTGTTGGATTTGAAGTTTCTTCGTGTGCTAGCAATTGAGTTTTCAGATTTCTTGAAAACGGAGAGCACACTAGACCTCACCGGCATTACCAGATTATTTCAACTCAAGTATTTAAAGATTTCGGCAGCAAGACCTTATTTGAGTGACTCAAAGTCCTCAATACAGCTACCTACTCAGATTGGGGGGCTACGTCATTTGGAGACACTGCATATATGCTGGCCACGGGTCGATGGCATTCCGACAGATATCGTTGATTTAACTCGCTTGATGCATCTACTTGTTCCACGTGGTACAAGGCTACCTGAGAGGATAGGCAACATGGAATCTCTACGAACTATAAGGGGTTTTGACATGACGGAGAGCTCGCTAGACAGTATTAGGGGCCTGGGCGAGTTGAAAAACTTGAGAGAGCTGGCACTCCGTTTCGATGGAAGGGCGACAAGAGCATGGATGGATGCTCTGCGCTCTTCCGTTGCAAAGCTTCAGAACCTCAGACGACTACAAGTAGTGCGTGGAACTAGCGCGATGAGCGCTGATGTCCTGATGGCTGCTAGTACTCCGCCGCCTCCTTGCCGCCTCGAGGTGCTTGAGCTGCTAGCATTGAGTTTCTCCAGGGTTCCCAAGTGGGTTGGTGATCTCCACAACCTTGTCGTCTTGGGCCTTACAGTTAGGGAGGTGCTGGAGGATGATATTCGTCTTCTTGGAGACCTGCCCTCTCTCACCGACCTCTCCTTGCGCATCCCACAAGTACCCGCAGAAAGGATTGTGATATCCGGCATGGGATTCCCAACCCTCGAGAGTTTCGAGTTTGGATGCGGCTGGATGTCATATCTGACCTTCACGGCAGGGGCCATGCCCAGTCTCCATACCCTCTGGTTACGACCCTTCTTGGACACATGGGACCACGGTACACCAGTTGGCATGGAGCACCTACTAGGTCTAAATAATCTCTCTCTATGCACAACAGCCCTAAATACGACCCCCTCCGAAAGAGAAGCCGCCGAAATTGCCTTCAGAAGTGCGGCCCAACTGCATCCGACTAGTCCTGCATTTAGCTACTATCAGAGAGATTAATCTTGCATGTCATGTACAAGTGCAAAGTGTGCACGATACTTGTGTGGTAGCTGCATGCATGTAGTTGTCTTGGTTGCATGCATGTAGAAAGATTAAAGTTTGTTGAGTGGTTAGTTTGTTGAGTTAGTGGACCACTTCGAGAACGTGGCGCGAGTTCGGGTGAAGAAAATTACCTGCACGACACATTAGTTCCCCTTTCAATCCAGGGAGTGTCTATAGCATATTCGACTATTTTTTAGATTTAAAGTAGTTAAATTTTTTTACTATGTATGAAACATTTTTTTTCATATTTATAATATTTTTCATCCATATATACAATATTTTAACCTATATGCAACATTTTAACCTTATGCGCAACATTTTTCACTGAGAAATATTGCATATATGTTAAAATATTGTATATATGGGAGAAAAATATTATAAATATGAGTTAAAAAATTAAATACATGACAAAAATTTTTTTGACCAATTTAAACTAAAAAAACGAATGTGCTATGGGCCTGTTTGATATGGCTGTGGATTCTGGTTTTTGTTTGAAATTTTTGAATTTTAGTTGTTTGCGACAAAGATTACGGACAGAGAGATAATCGCTTGTGATTTTAGATTGTATAGATGTTAGACTTTTAATATGTACTATAATTAACTTGTAGACTTCGTCTTAAAAAAATACTTCGTTTAAAAATTAGATACTGTAATAAAAACCAAAAATCGCTTTTAAAAAATAAAAAGAACAGACCCAACAGTTCCGAGCCGCCCAGCAATGATCGAACCGGCCACAATCGCAGATTTTCTTTGCGATCCAAATCTGGGAGGGCGCAAAATGATAGCTCCAACTCACATGAATCGCCCCCTCAATCCAAATCGCAAAATATCGATCCAACCGACCACGATCGCAGATTTTCTTCGCGATCCAAAGCAGAAGGGTGTATACAAATAATAGGAAATAATACAAGGGGCCTTTTCGAAAAGTATCTCCCCACTATGTTTTCCTACTCAATCTGAGCCGCACAACTGTGATCGAATGTCTTACCAAGACCAAGAGCAAAGGGCCAGTCCTCGGCGTCGAGCTCGCCGGTCAAGACAGCTGCCGCCGCCGGCCGCTTCACTGCTGCTAACACGCCGTCTCCCCCGCTCCAGCGTGCCATGCCCCGCCATCGCGCGCGCTGCCCACCGCCCTCGTAGCCGAGAGCGCCGCCGCCTCAGCGCACACCACCGACCACCTCCGCGTGCCTCGCGCCCATTCGTTCGTCAGCAAAGCAAACTTGCATGGCGAGATAGAGGCGCAAGGAGCTCCAATGCTCCATGCATGGGATCGATCTCTGGTTTCAAGGAGGGAGACAAGCGCGGAGCAGATCATCACTCATTAGACTGCTCCTTCCAATCTTCAGTTCAGTTTCATGGTGAGATACGAACTATGGTGAAGGTGTTTCAATACATTAATTCTTTCTCTTGACGCTCTTGTTTGGTTTGTGTTCTCGGAAGCAAAAAAATGTGTTCTTGCTTCTAGAACCAAGATGTTCTGGTTTGGTAGCTTAACATTGCCACTTTGTTAGAACCTGTTTCTCTTGTATACCACTACCATACATGCTGACTTTAATTCCATTTAACATTGAGATCTAATCCAGTTGCTTCGAGGACGATAAGTTTCGATTCGCTGACAACAGTTGGCGGCTCAAATGACCATTCAGTCTCAGCCTACTGACACCAAGCCAGCAGCTCTGTTAAGCTCTCCAATCTGGACATCACTCCACAACTCAATAAAAAACTATTACAATTTACAATAACAATGGCAGTAAGGAAGTCTTACTGTTTTCGCTAAAAAAAAGTGGCAATAACTTCTGATTTCACTCGCATGATTTCAGGAAACAACTGCTTCCAAGTCTTCAGAACTATGATCAGTATGGTTCTTCTATTCACGTCAGCATGGTAGAGCACAACATCATGTCCACCTGAAAAACTAACAACCTACGTCGAGCATATCAGGATCTCGTGCAAAAGCAAGATGATGGCATTCTTCACACAAGCTTGAACATCATGTCGAGACTACAAATATACAGGGATTACTCTTCATTTTCCAAGTTTAACCGGTCCTTGGAATGTGACAAAGAGCTGCGTGTGATGGCAGCAGGCAATTTTGATGCATTTAGATGAATGAACTCTCCACAACTAGGGAGTAATATTCGAATGTTATGCATTATGCCTGAGTTATCGTCATAACAGACTGAAGTAGCAGCTTCTCTAATCTTTAGGACAGTTGCAACGCCACAGCGACACAATGCCCTTTTGGCCCTTCCTGGCTCCTGAGTTTTGAAGCAAGCTGTAGCTACATCCTACATTCGCTTTGGCTTGCTGGCACACTGGACCTGAAATTGCAATCTTGATGCAAAGAAGGCCAATTTACTTGGAGTTTATGAACAAACTGTATTATTGAACCTATGTTTGTACGGAAGACAAATAAAAGATAATGCATGTGTTGCTTGGATTTTCAGCACAAGTTAGGCCAGATCATGATTCATGCTTAAAGCTAGTATCACCATTTTTTTGTACTTTTCCTCAGCGAGTCGAAGCTTAATGATTACGAAGAGTGCAGTGAACATTTATACTTTTATTTCTACTCTGCTGTGACAAGTAGGCACGATATATACCGCGAACAAATTTAGACAAGAGAAAATCTATCCACATCCTCTGCTGTGACTTGGGTTTCTTGAAATGTTGTGCAAAATAAGTTTGTAGTCTTTATTCATCGCATCTCGTTAACAGGAATGCCACTTAATTCTAGCAGGATTGCCCGCAAGACAAGCCAGTTCAGAACAACCATGCATTATATGTATACATATCATCCAGACACCAAACAACTCACGGCATTTCATTACAAAATAATAACTGAGTATTTCTATCTGTTCCTCCCGTAAACAATTGCACAGATAGACCTTAAAAGGCTTTTTGGTTACTAGCAGGATGCACACTATTCCCTCAAATCAAATCTTCATTTGCTTCAAGTCTTTTGTAAGGACATGTATATGCTGATTCCTTTAGCCCAAAGGTAGAAGAAACCAAGAATGGCAAGAATTGAACGGCATGCCAAGAAGAGGCTGCACCTTGGGGGGGCTGCGGTCGCCGAACGACGTGGAAGATGGAGTGGGCAGCGAGGTCGGCGGTTGCACCGGAGTTACCTAGACGCGGTGGTCGGGGGCGGCGAGGGCGGGCATCTGATGGCGCCAAGAAAGCCAAAGCTCCGGACTGAGGCTTTGGCCTAAACCCTAAACCCTAAATCTCCCCCTAATTCTGAATCGCTCAAATAATTATCCAACGGAGCGCCATATCATGGAAAAGCAAGACGATGTCACGATTGCATCGTTCATACACGCTGCAACAGAGGAAACTAACGACGATGGTATTCTCCAGAGTTTTTGTGTTTGCGATGGTATTTATAAGCTCGATCTCTTTGCAATGGTATTTTACAACTTGTGAACAATTACGATGGTACTAAGCAAATTAGCTCTTGAGAAAAATAGGATAAACATCTATAGAGCCTTTTTTGAAGCAAGGAGACGAAATGATGCGCGAAAGAAGGCTGGAAAAAGAAGCATGCAATGCAAGGATGGTTTGGTGTCACTTTGCAGGAGGTGATCATAAGGGTAGCTAGGCAATGGCAATGCAACTTTGGGAGTGCAACTGAACAACTGATGTGATTTGCACTTTTGCAGAGCTAAAAGCAGAGTTGGGTGCGGCAACACTATGAGAAACAAACAAAATGGAAACATGCACGGCATCAGCAAGCGAGACCACAAGGTGCGTGTGAGAGCTCCAGCAACAACTGAATGAATGAATGACAATAACAGTAGTGGTGTTAATTCAGACAGTAGACTGAATCACTCGGAACCAGCCAGTGTTTGACGATGTAATTGGGCTTTTGCACAGGGCAGGGCTTTGGGCTTGCAGTGTTGGCCCTTTGGTAATGATCGTGGTAGTGGGCTGGGCCGGACGTCGTCGGAGTTACGTCCCTGGGCTAGGGACAAGGCATGGATTGCAAGGGCTTCTTCCTCTACTCAACGCACTTGGCACGACAGGATTATAGTAACCGCTACCAGGGCACGACAGGAGTGTGGACTGACTGCACCAGCCTAAATCATCATGTCTCCCATGTTCACCAACCAATCTTAGTTTACGCATGCTGCTGTCAAATGCGATGCCAACTAAGCATGTTCTTGACAATATGTATGTCTGAACAAGTCAAGAGCTTGCAGCAAAATGGCATACTCCTGTTTGCCTTTCAAAAGGAACCTACTTTCTATTCTTGCAAAAGACAAGCCAGTCTGTCAAATCTGCCACATGAAGAAGGCATATTCTGCCTACATCCACAAACCTCTCTATCCAGTTCTTACCTCAAAGATTTAGACTGGCTATTACGTATATAGCGACATCTGGCAATGCCAGACTTGAAGTAAAGCAATGATTGATGTGTTATATTCACAGAAATTAGTATCCTGACCAAGTCATTACAACAGATGGGGAAAAAGAAAAGAGGGGAGAAGAAACGATCTGTCTCATAGCTATGATATGTTAAAAAAGAATGGGACGTGAAGGAGAAGTCCTCTCCGAATGCAGCTGCCGTTCATCTATTGCTGGGGAATCAGCTTCAGGATAAGCGAAGAAAATTTCACTGTCCCACGCAGCATCATCCGCAAGAGACGCGTCAAAATCCTTGTGTGATCCGTGTATCAAGAGACACATGTCTCCTGAGCTGAGCTAGGAGTGCACCTCATTTCTTCCTGACTGGTATGCGCGTTGATAGGGACAGCTCAATCATGCAATGCCGATGAAGCATGGCGAACAGCTCAAAAGTCCAATACGGTAGAAGTGAGGTTCATCAACGGCCCCAGAGCACTAGGAGCAAACTTCCTAGCAAAGAGGTAGCAGACGGAGGTGGGCTTGGAGTTGTAAGCGCATCGTGTGCCATTATTTCTGATGGCCTGGATGAACTCCACAGTGATGCTGGTAGCAGCATATCTTGCTGGATGCGGGCCTCCTCTCGACCAATCAACCCATGTGATGGTCCTGTTGGCATTGAGGGATCCATGGAACAGATGAAGGTAGGTCGGTATGTAATGCTCATCTGGGTAGCAAGATGGTCTGCAGTGCTTCCGGAAGATTGAGTAGTATTTGTAGTCCGCTACTATCTGCACAGCCAGTTCGCGGTTGAGCTCAAACCACTCTGACCCTTTTCTCCATTGGCTCGACAGGATGTGAGGGGCCATCCGACGGTTGTAGCGGCCAGCGGACTGAGGGGTGTCGATGTTGTAGGACTCAACAAAGCTATGCTCAGAGTTTATGAGGTACTCATAGATGGTTGGGAAGTTGAACACCGGAATGCAGCTCTCCGAGAGCAGAACGAAACGCTCGTTCGAGAAATCCAACAAGGCATTGGCCAGCAGGCGCTTCTCGGCATCTACAAGGGTTATCGATCCCCAAGACACTTCCTGCTTTGGCAAGAAAAAAAAAATATATCAGAATGTTTGCAACAAACTATCCGTTCATGGGGGATGCATCAGTCCTGTAGCACTACTCTGGTATTTAGAAGTGATGTTTTAGCTGGAAAGTGGAAGAAAAAGCAGATTCACATATCACTCCGAAAAGCAGCTATATATATAAAATCATGATTATAGGGCAGCTCAAATGCCTTGAGTAATTGTTTAAGTAGGTAATTTAACCGGAATATCGTCGATCAAGCATCTCTATATCGCATTATGTAATAAATATTCGTGAACACCACTAGTTACAGAACCAAGCAAGTAGTTTACCAACCTAGCATGGGGACAAGCAAGCATATTTCCCTAGAGCAAATCCTCCCCCATTTGCACACATATCCCAATCAACTTGAGCACATGGGCAACCACCAACTATTACGCCAACACTTGTTCGTTTCACTCCACCAAGGCACCAGCTAAACAATCAATCACAAATCGGCAACGCAATGCGACTAATTCGCAAGCTACGCAATTCGATTACAACATAATGCAATGCTGATGTGGTGAATTAACAAAGGACTAGGGGATAATATCATGTAATAAGTTTAGGGGAGAAAGAAAGCAAAAGCAGAGCTCACCTCGCTGGGGACCTGGCGGCCGTAGAAGGCGGAGCTCTTGGAGACGTTGAGCTTGTAGTCCGGGAGGGTGTGGACGTAGACGGAGTAGAGCCCCTGGTGACCGCGGAAGAAGCGGTCCCAGAGCGGCGCGAAGGGGAGCGGTCCGCGGGTCATGAAGAGGAAGGCGACCTTGGGCACGCGCTGGAAGGGGAACTCGTCGGACTTGGGCACGAGGGAGGCGCGCCAGAAGAGCTCCTCGTCGGACATGGAGTGGGCGAGGTGGGGCGGGTGGACGAAGGCCTTGAAGGAGGGGGAACAATCGGCGCCGTCGCAGGCGCCGTAGGTGGTGGCCGGGAAGAAGAGCTCGGTGTGTGAGTTGTAGTAGTAGCGGGCGACGTTGGCGCTGACGGAGAGGCCGATGACGACGCCGGCCATGAAGATGACCATGGCGGTGACAAGCTTGACGAGGCCCGTGGACCAGTCCTTGCGCGGCGTGGGCGGGAAGTAGTCGGCCTCCACGTCGCCCGCGCCGGCGACCCCGCCGCGGGACTTGAGCATCGGCTTCGACTCCCCCCACATCATCATGTACTTCCTCCCAGCAGGAGAAGAAGCAGATCAAGAAGGGACCCGAGCCGCTGGCGGCGAGATCGGGCAAGAAAGGTGGGATTTTGGCGGCGGCGTTGGGCCCGCGGCGACGCCCGAATCGACAGACAGAAGCCTGGACGATCTCCAACCAGAGTCCACCAAGAATCCAACCAGTTGGCAAGCGGATCGAGGCCGAAGTGAGGGACACGGAAAAAGGCGACGCCTTTGTAGCGCAGGGAGGCGCTGCAAGACGGGGAGGAGAGGAGAAAGAAGGGGGGAGAAGAGAGACTCCCTTCTGTCTTCCTTAGTGGCTAAGTCGGAGGAGGAGGAGGGGCAAAGGGGGAAGCGCGAGGAGGAGGTCGCTGTCGATTGGATCCGCGTGGTCGAAGTGGGAGCGGTGGTATTTATCGATCGAGATTCCTCCAGAGGTGGTGGTGGTGGTGGCGGTCGCGGCGCGGACGGCGAGAGGAAGAAGAGGAGAGGTGGGTCCCACGGCGCAGCCAGGCAACGTACAGCTTCCTCTGGAGGTTTTGTACGCAAGCAAGCCGGCCACCCCATCTGTAAGCAATGCAAATCATTCAGTCGCACGCGCCATCGACAACGGATCCATCGATCGATCGTTGCGAGGAAACTAATAAATTCATTATGGCAACAAGAAGCCTGCCTGCCTGCCTGCGTGCGTGCGTTACAAACAACGCAATTACATATATACCGTAGAGTATCATCGACCGATCGATGATCCATCGCCAGCCAATCTCTCTGCCCAGCTCCAGCAAGCAGCCTCCGTATAGTAGGAGCGGGGGGAACTCTGGCCTCCCTCCCCCGCGTCCACGTCATCGATTTACGAAAAGGCCTCTCGAGTTTCTGAAATAGCGAGAAGATTCCCAATTTTTACAGAAAGATCTCTGCCACGTCATCAAGTTCACGAAAATGCCCTCTATTTTCTAGAGATTATGTAGGAATCCCTAAATTTTTCAAAGAAGTATTCCTTTTGCTTGATAAAGCCCAGTAATTTTTTTAAAATTATGTATAGGTCCTTGATTTTTTTTTTACAGAAAATTCGGTGTTTCCAAAATTACGTACGGATCTTCGATTTTTTGTAGAAAACCCTTCTCACGAATCGTCGGCTTTTTTACTTTGGTCCACATGGCAACTGTTGAGCTTCGGTTCTAGGTCCCATATGTGACAGTTTAAATAAAATAAATACCTTAAAAATATACTCAAATTCAAAAAAGCAATGATTTTTTATCACATTTTTTCTGATTTTTTTTGTATAAAATCAGCACACATCTACAATCAAACTATCATAAAAAGCACTCTAGTTTGAATTTGAGTTCAAACTAGTTTGAACTAGTCACTAAACAAGTTCAACTGTGTGTAAAAAATTCTAATTTTTCACACAATACCTAGGGAACATATATATATATATGTGTGTGTGAGAGAGAGAAAATGGTTCCACACCTGTAATTACATACTCCCACTTCTCATATACCATCTAAATAATATTTTTATATCTCTTTATCCTCTGAAGTATATGTTAATAATGATTATAAGATAATCATACTAAAAAAACCACCAATAACTATAATGTAAAATAAACAATCTACAATACAAAATAAGATATAAACCAACAAAAAAAACTCAAAAGAGCAGCTCGTGTACGTGCGGAGACCTACCTACACCCGACCATCACCGCAAGATTCCTCTCGTCGAGAAAGATAGACTAACGGTCGATATTCAGAGAAGCCGAGGAGCCGTTCGTACGTCGTCAGGTCTGCTGTTGACTTGGTTCCGTCCTCCGCAGATGCGCGTTGGATTAAAAAATTTCGTGGCTTCGAATTGAACTGCAGTGCACGCTTCGACCGCGTTGACGGAGTATGCACTACGATCCATCCGTCCGTCCATCTCTGACTGCGTCTGCATGCACGCTTCGACTTGCCGTTAATAATGTAGATGGAGGAAGAAACGCTCGACGCGTGGACTGGCTGACTTGACTTGTACCAGTAGCCAACAGTGGCATGCGCACAAACGTTGGCCCGGTTCGAGTTGACCCGCACACGGCGGCTGCTGTCTCGCCGGCCGTGGCCACCGGTCAGGCGTCGCTCTTCACGCAAGCTATCGCCACCTCGCCATCCATTACCAGCGGACTGAGTTGTTGTGCTGCACAAGAACGTCTACACACACTTCAGGGAATACTCCCGTGGTCACCGCCTCCGACGACGGCAACCAGAGCCTCACGACCGACAACATTATTACCAGCGGACTGAGGCCCCGCTCAACTGGGCTTCGGCCATCGCTAACGGTGACGATTTTTTCACTGTAACAGATACTGTAACTACAGTACTATAGTATCTGCTACAGTAAAATTTATTTTTTTTGTTTTTCTCCGTTTTTTAAAATTTACTTATACTTTTTTTTTCATTTTTTTGTTTTCGGTTTTTTTTAAATTTTTTTACATTTAATTATACTCAATAAACCAACTCAGTTACAGTATTTTTTCAGCCAACTACAATGTTTTTTCAGCAAAAACCAAAAGCCATTGCTATTCCGATCACCCCCTGAGCTATTGTGTCGCACAAGAACGTATGTACACACTTCAGGATATACTCCCGTGCCGGCGTCGTGGTCACCGCCTCCGACGACGGCAACAAGAGCCTCACGACCGACAACGTTACTGCAATCCACCCGCAAAAAGGGGATATTCTCATCTCCTCCATATATAACTGCTTGAAAAAGTTGTACATTTCAGCAAGCTTTATTTTGGCATAACGTATCTGGCTAATCATAATTTTATCATCCTCTACCAGATGTTATTGTGACCTTAACATCTATTTTTTATCCAGACTTGTAACATAATGATTGTGTTTAATTATAACATTTTGCACCCTCTAAATGCCCTGTTGACAAATAATAAATTGAACACAGGCATCGCAAGATGACCTTGTAGTAGCATTTTCCTTCATAATGTTAAGTGATGAATAAGTACCTCGTTCTCCTTCGTTACTATAAACTATATATTTTTGGTATATAGTGCTATCTTGTCTCAACTTTAGGGCATTGACCAAAACAGCCCACACGACCAAGGCTCAGAATCCAGCCCATAGCCGGTCCGTGACACGGAGTGATTGTTCTCTTGCACTTTCTTGATGAAATCAGGCAAACTATGTATTGGAATGAATGTATGAAATCTTTTGTTGTTGAATGTAGCTTGGATTGAATGGTAAGATGGATGCAAGTCCTAGTCTTAAAGATTTCATGTATTAAATCTTTTGTTGTTGTATACGCATGATGGAGTGGTATATTGCCGAAGATTTTGATAGTATTAAAGTGAATTAAAATTTTATTATGATATATAAATGTCAAAATCAGACCTATTTTGATGATATATAACGATGGTGTATAATGAATTTTCTCTGAATGGATCATGGGTATACATTTCCTTGTTGCACGGAGTATTATAGTTCGTGCGTTCACATCCAGTAAAGAGCATCTATCATTCTGAAGGACCATGTGAGAAAGTTCTATTTAATGTTGTGATGAACCATTTCAATGTTTGTGGAGTGGTTATTTGATTTTGCAAAGATCGCTCTCTGGAAGGATTGTTCTGGCAGAAATTGAGGATTCTATGTTTTGAGTCATGGATTGAGTTAGGAGGATCTGTGTCTCTACATTAAGGTTGCATGAAGCATGTTTTGACTAACGTGGGTCAAGTTGTGAAGAATTTATGCCCGAAAATAATTTCTTTGTCTTTGGATATGCAGGAAGGCTTGGAGTCGCCATGGTTGACGACGAGGATCGGGGCTACGCTCAGGGAGGAGCCGAGGCTCAGAACGGTCAAGGATGCTGGGAGAGATGGTGAGCTCAAGCATGGCACAAGAAAGACTGAAAATGTTGAAGGCGAGTTCGAACGGCGGGTTTGCACCATATGGCTTGGTCGGTCCAAGTGAGGCGTGGTCCGGTGGAACCGGAGCGGGAGAGACTTGCCGTCGCGTGGCAAGCCAATGGTGAACCTACACGTGGCAAGCATGGCGATTGCTTGCAATGAAAGATGAAGACCCGGTCAAGAAAGGACATTTTGGTAAGTTGGCCAAAATACCGGAATCCACCTTTGATCAAAACCACGGCGCATGCGGGGCGTTTGGAGAGCGGTTTGGGTCAAGGGGATGCTGGTTTGATCAAGTTGGATCAAGCGAAAAAGGCTTAACGGATTTAGACTTATGCGCTTTGAAAAGCGTGCATAAGTGACTTGCGTGAGTTAAAACCCGTGTGGTTGGTGTTAACGGGTGCATAAGTGACTTGCGTGAGTTAAAACCCGTGTGGTTGGTTTTAACGGGTTTCCCCCATTGTGCTAAGTGAATTATATCCATTAGAGCTAGGAATGGCTGGTTGAGCCTCCTATATAAAGGATTGGGATAGAGACTTGTGTTGACCATCCAATCCATCTCTCATGTGCTCTCAAGTCTAGGGTTAGGGTTAGAGAGTTGAGTGTATTGTATACTCTTTGTCCTCCAAGGTGAAGTGGCTGTAGAACCCAACACAAGTAAGCAATACATCAATCTTGATCATCTCGATGAATCTTCTCTATGTAGATTGATTTGCTCTTGTTTTGGTTGGGTTGATCTCTCTTCTGTTTTTCTTGATCTTGCTGTGCTAAGGACGTAAAAAATATGGAGATAACCTGTGGAAATATATCTCATATCATCTAGGCACTTCTATAGCAAGTTTATCAAGTAACCCGATTTTGCATGTTTTTAGCCTTCTTGTGTGATTTCTCGTTTTGAGGGTTTTTGATTGTTGTTTCCCCTTGGCCTAGCTTGCTGTGACATGTGAGAACACATCTAGAGCCATGTTGGCCGTCATATACTCACGAGCAAGTTGGATTCTCAAATTGGGGTTTTCACTCGGTTTTGGTGCAACCTTCCAACAAACTGAAAAAGGTCTCAACTTTGGACATATTTTTCATGATCATTTGTTAGGTTCACAATAACCTAGAGAACATCCATACAAAATTTCACATCATTTGGATCTATGGATCAAAAGTTCTCTTGATTTTCGGATTTAAAATCGGGCTGAAAACACTATTCATTGCCTGATTTTACTGTAGTAGCGGTCAGACCGCCATTATAAGGCCGGTCAGACCGCCCTTTGAACGCCGGTCAGACCGCCTGGAAGGGTTTGGTTCCAAGTTTAGTTGTTTTGGGTCAATTGGAGTGATTTTTATCTGGAGATTCTATATTCTACACCTCTGTAGGTGTTTGAGTCTAGAATTTTGAATACTTAGGGGGAAAAAATCCGAGTTGGCACCATTCACCCCCCCTCTGTTGCCTTCTTCGGTCCTACACATTCAAAATTCCAACATAATTCTCTCGTTTCAAATCGAGCATTGAGGATTAAATAATCCTCTTATTTATTACATCATCGACTCATTATATTCTATGAATATATTCCTTAACGATAAGGAATAAATTTCATAGAGTAGTCATAAGTCTCACTGCGACTACTCCGTAAGCTCTGCTATAATACGTAGTTGTAAGTTCTATGATGACCACCTAGTCGTGAGTTCTTCTACAATTACCTAGTCGTAAGGCCTACTGCGACTACTTGATCGTGAATCTTATTACGACTGTCTGATTGTTCTCCAATTTGTAGTTAACCTACTTCTGCAGTGGGATAGTCTGGCACGGCAGTTAAGACGTGCATAACCGCACACGATTTTACCCACGTCTATCTGACAACAACCGTCCTACAGCGAACCGCTACACACGTCTCTCTGATAATAACCGTCGTCCAGCGGTTTATTCCCGAAGTGTCAATACGCCTTCTGGCAAGAAACAACCGCCACCGATTAGTCGGCAATATAAGGGACAGATCTTGAGAAGGGAGAGGAGATCATAAGCCTGAAGGAGAGATAGGTCCCGGTAGGGAGCACAGTTATTAAAATCGGACCAGACCGACGGTTCGACCGGAAAAAATCAGAACTGAAGTCTAGACCAGTTTGGTTTTATTGTTGGATCGGCTGTGCAGTTGAACCAGATTGAACCAAAAAAATCCCAGTTGAACTGGCCAGTTCTACACAAAACCGGAGAAAAACCGACACGGTTGGACTGAAGGTGTGCTCAGCGAGAAAATTTTTGAAAAAATAAGCGTGAAACAGGGTTCAAACCCACATGGGCTAGCTGTGGTGACCTAGTGAGCAAGTTAGATGTTATGATATATATAAGAAACTTACTGTATTATTAAGTCATATTGAACCACCGGTTGGACCGGTAAACTACCGATTGGACCAATGAACTGGTGAACCGGAAGGTTAACTGGTTCAATAACCGGTCCAACTTTAATAAGTATGGTAGGGAGCAATCAGTTTTATAAGCAGTGTAATTTCTCACACTTTCCATGCTTGTAAACCTTTCCTCAGCAGCAATAGCATAAGACGTAAGATTATTATTCTCTCAGAAGAAGACCCGAATCTAGATAAAATCCTTGTATCTTCATTCTGCGTGATCATACAAGAATGTTAAGCGCTTTCTTTCGAATTTAAGAAATTATATGTAAGATGATATTAAAACATCGATGATATTACTTTACTGCTTCTAGCACTAAGAATCGCGTACCGTGATTTCTCATAACCAGCCGCTTACCACTGTGACTAATTTGGGACCCATGACTACTACTATCTTAACTAACTTTTAAAACTTTAGCAATCCATATTTTTTTAAATATTTAAATTAGATATATAAAAATCATATAATGATCTCGAAAATTACTTCCGTAGTATTGTAATTTTATGGGTTTAACAATGTCCAAACCGACGTATTTTTTAACCGGAGCGTGTACTACACAAGAGCTTGGTTTCATCCACCTTAGTCAGTTCAGATCTTCGAGACATAAGAGTATCTACGCAACTGTTGCTGTACTTTGTTCAAGGCTGGCCGCAACTGGTATTCTGGCAGCGGCAAGGGCCATGTTGCCATCTCCATGCACTGAAAGATGCAATCTATTATTCCGAACTGCATTTCCCCTTGTATTGTTAAGCAGCCTACTCTGGCAATTGTTCCGAAGTCGAAACTATTTTTTTTCTCCTTACTTGTATACGTACACCGTTACAATTGAGATACGAAGTTATACACAGCAACCGGCCGGGATTTTATGTACAACATTCACCGAAGTGCTCTCTCTCTAGCGTCAACGTATGAACTGCCCATGCGTCCCTTTGTGGAAGTGTTCTTCCATGATTACATCCTGCTTGGTGAGATCATAAAACAGTTGTCACAGATAATAATCACCTGCAGTCTGCAGAGAAGAAAACATTGTGCTTTAGTCTCAGTTCAAGAGTAGCAAAAGCACGTTCCAGCCTAGTGCCAAAGACCATATGAAGTAACATAGGCTCATACGCTTATGTCGACCGATCGAGGAGCCAATCGCCTATACATTTAATAAAATATGTAGAATGAACAGCTCAAAGGCAACCCCACCAGATATGCATGGCTCCAAACACACTAATATGCACAACCCTATTGGGGCGATCTGAATAAGCAAAATAAAAAGGTGAAAGGCAGCTGGCATCTGAATAAGCAAAATAAAAAGGTAAGGCAGCTGATTGACAAACTGTACTAGGAAATTTAAGCCATAGGCAACGAGAGGGTTTCCCTGACATCCTCACCCAAATAATATTCAACAGTAAGCATCCTCGCCAAGCCTACTGCATTTTCCATGAGCACAATATTACATTGCACTTTCTGATAGAGTGGTAGTTCTAGAGGCAAGGAAATCCATATGGATGGTACTCCCTGTTTCTGGATGTTTTTTGATGTTATATTTCACGCATTCCATAATGTAATTGTAAGTTGAAAATGAAGGGGAGTGGTAAGTTCTAAGTTGTCAATTCCCTCACTTTCCTTTTCCTTTTTCTAAATCAGCTAGTTCCTGACCAAGTTATATTTTGGAGTTCAGGTAAACTCTTGCCAACAAAGAACTGCCTGGAACCAGGCAGAAACAAGTACCACAGCAGCATCGAAAAACTAAGCTCAAGATGCTATTTGATAGTTGAAACAAATGAACACAAATAATCAAGCAATAGTTATAGAGTTAGCAGTCAAGAAGAAATTTAGAGGCGATAAGTAACAATATAAAACTGTATATAGGTGATACAGTACAGAGTTTTTATTTGGATTTAGCAAATCATATGCGTCATCAAGGGGTTTTCCATCTAATACTGAGCTAATGAAACCTCTCAACAATCAACGATGACCAACCTAAGTGTGTACTGCCAGCACCCACAAACCAACTATTCCATATACAACATGTATGCTTCAAAAGAAATGAGAAGAATACACTCACAGTCGACATATCATCAAGAGGCTTCACAGTTCACATCATTCTCCATTTTTGTAGAATAAGTTCTCACTTTCCTGGAGAATTCCTTGACTAATGAATTATCCGAAAATGTCAAGGGAGTGTCTACAGCAAGCGGGTCCCTCACATAAAATAGTCTAATAGGCACCCTTCCAATTTCATCAGCTGGAGGTTCTTCAGGTATATCACGGTACAAATGTTTGAGAATGAAGAGTGCAGTATCATGATCTCGCCAATAGTTGCTACAGGTATCGATACACAGGCCAGTTAAAATGTGAAATAGACATGGGAAAAACCAAATAGCAAACCAACAGGAATGGTTATTGAACTCACGTATGAGATCCAAGGGCAGATAAATATGGGTGTTGAAATGTTTTCTCCTGCAATTAGATAGTTAATACTGTAAACTCCAAAATCTTTGTACTGACTGACAGCATACAAGAACAGCTGAGCCAAAAAATAAAAAGGGAGGGGAAAGTGGGTCATGTTGAGCGTTGACAACAGGGTTCGCAATCCTGGCGGTAACCACCAAACTGGTGGGGACTGGGAAACCAGCAAGTTCTCAGCTTGCCTGAGGGGACCTGATTTCCACCACCTTAAGTCCTGTACTCCCTCCAATTACAAAAGTGACATTTTCGACATAGACATGGTCTCTACAATGCAACTTTCACCACTAATTTCTATTGTAATACATTTATAAAGACTAATAAAATTACAATATTATAGAACTACTTTTCAAGACAAATCTACACATAACATTTTTCTGTGTCTCAGTCTAAACCTTCATAAACATATCGATAGCCAAAGTTAAGAAAGTTTAACTGCATGTATCCCAAAACATCACTTTTTTGTGACTGGAGGGAGTATTTTCTGAGAACCCTGGTTGAGAATTAAGAACTCAGTGGGGGCATGCATCTCCAAGATACAACCCTGTTCATGCCAAAGCATTGCATGCCTACTTTTCACATGCACAGCAGAGTGCATTCATTTTTAATGCCTATACTTAATACACCAATGCAGAGAGTAGAAATTGAGTTTTCTTTACATGCAAAAGCTTAATCACCTGAAGTACATGATCAATTCGACCATCCGGTGAACCTGTCAACCTTTCCATCATCGTGGAACCATATGATCTCTCCTTCTCCTTACTACTCTCACCATCCTCTAAATGAACAAAACAATGGTCAGAATATTGCTTGTTTGCTACTTGCAATGTGAAAGATAATAAAAAAAACTAATATATCCATACCTTCTGTTTCATTTCTGCTCAGTGATAGCAATGCAGCTACAGCCTTAACCTAAACAGAAAACAAGACGAGGCTAACATACCAACTCATTAAGCAAAAGCAATGTTAGCAGCTTTCTTTCTAGATCATTGACAAGTGTACTGCTTAATGTATCAAAGCCCACCCAGTCATTGCTATTAAACGTTATGCACTAAATTCAAATAACACTTGTGGAACAAAGAACACACCTTCAATGACTTGAATTGACAGGCAACAGCTTGACAACGTGCAGCAACATCTTCTGTGAACTCCTGCATGACATATCAACTCAAATCAGGTAAATAAGAGGCAAAATCCCGTTGAGTAAATATAGAGACATGCTCCAAGAGCATTAGTTAAATTGACATACAACCCACCTGCACTCCTACATGTATCCTCTTTCCGCCTCTATGGTAGGGTACAATGACAGGGCGCTTGTTTATATAATCATCACATACAAGTGGTTCAACTCTGTATAAAAGCCCACCTAAATTCATGTGACATGTTCCTCACTTTGCAACAGATAACTAGATAAGTGCATTCTCTTCCAGTACAATAAAGAAACATATATCAAAGTGATGGAGCTTAAGCACCACGTTAATTCATACCAGATTCGCATTATTTAGTTCCATAGTGATATTGTATATGTCATCAGCTCTCTAAACATGTGTTAAAAAATAATATATGTAAGAAAGGTACAAACCTGTATGCTACAGGATCAAAAGGATGAAAAATGTTGAACATCTGCCGGCAGCATGGCATCTCTTCAACTATGTTCTCATCTTGCCAATAATCTTGCCCCCTGCCTTTAGATGAAGTTATAAACTTCAGAAATAAGACAATAAATCATTGACTGCCAATTGATAGGAACAATTACAAATCATGGAATCGCTGGATGATTGCTTGGAATAATAGCTGAATAGAGAATGAATGCTAACTATGACTTTACAAACAGGTGTCACTAGATGGACATCATCCATGGTAATACAGTAGGAGCGACACCTCACTTTATCTATTCAAAAAGAACTTCTGTTTTCCATCCAGCTAAAAGAAACATGTTCTGAAAACTTCGGTACGCATTGCAGGACTGATACAACATTTGATGAATTGACAAGAAGTGTGAATGATTCGTATAACTTCATAAGTAGATTTTCACCCATTTCACTAGTCATTGTTTCCATTTATCCTGAACAGATAATATTTGTTCTCCTTCTTGCAACTATTAAATGAATCTGTATCAAAATACTGAAAGTCTTGAAACATAGCACTAATACTAGAGCAGGTAGTTGAAATATTTGGTGATATAATGCTAAAATACTAGATATAATTTTATTATAACATAAGAAGAGTAATATGGAAAAATATATAAATTGAACACAGATAAAAAGCATATACACTGGTCTAAAGCAAAGCAGACATCACAAAAGGTTAGTGTTCCAGTGATAGCCAGCATATAAACAGAATTATTATCACTCAAAGGTTCCATACCAATACCAATACGAACATTCCGCAGGGACAGAAAGACTCCCAAGGGGGATCCAGCAGCAAAAAATGTGTCAACCTGAATATCCAAAAATGACGTTGGTGGCATAAACACAAGCAAAAATAAACAGATTACTGAACAAGTGAACATACTCAGGACAGATTACCTTAAAATTTAGTTTAGTGTATCTGATATGCGGTGTGTAGGACTGACTTGTGCTGCCTTGCCCCATGCAAAGTTTGCCTGATGATAGGTTCAATGTATGATTGGCATCTTTACCTGGCATAAATACACATAAATATCTGAATAAACCTTCACAAAAGCAAACATATAAAGTCTTCAAAGAGATGTCACGAACCAAAAGCAACCAGTTACCTTGATGGGACTGAGACTCAACACCATCAGTCACTAAATCATTCTGTTGTTTGAGCTGTGCTAGCCTAGCTTTAAGACATTTCACCTGAAATATAGGCATCAATTTGATATGTGTTTTAACTTGCACTGTTGTTTTGCTCCAAGATAACACTATCAATTTTGGGTTTTGAAACAAGTTCCTGAATCTTTATTGAATATATCTTTGTCGATCATTTCTCCAAGGCAATCAGCAATTTTTGAGCCTTCTTATGAAGTTAGATGAATCCTAGATGATAAGCACATTAAAGATTAAATAAATTCATACCTCTTCTTCTAATGATGATATCAATTCATCTTTGTCAACGACTTCTTCATGGACTTCCTCAGCAGATCTTGAAACGCCACACCCGTCAGCATCATTTGTGCTTACAGATGAAGTAATCCCTTCTTCAGTATATGTCATTTGATGATTCTCGACCTGATTTTCGACTTCAATTTGTTCTCCATCCACTGCAATTGGTGATGCAAGTGTGCCATCATTGTTTGGTGAATTTTCAAGCAGACATGATGGGAGGGTGTTGTCTGTATGTGAAGGATCAGTTCTGGTGCTGTCTTCATGAACTACACCATTTACATTATCAGCATGAGAACGTCCAGAAGTTGATGAAGTATTATGCTCTTTAACGCCTGAGTCATGTACAGCAACCTTGTTGGGTGGTTTTACTATTTGACCTTCATCATACAAAACTTCCGTATTCACATAATCTGTTGGAAATGGGGCAGGAAGGGGTTCTTGATGGCAAAGTATATCATAAGATAGAACACTTCCTAAAGAGTGGCCATACAATGAAACCTGCAAAAAGAAAGAAAGCAAAGGTTTCTTGTTTAACCATTAGCAAAAGTACAACCATAAAAAATTTTATGAAAAGAGTTATAGACTACAAACCTTTCCACTGTAACCAGGATTTCTCTTTAGAAACTTCATGTACAATTTGTTCAACTGGTTTGAGACCTGTTATAAAGTTAAATTATTAATTTATTATAAGGATTTAAACAATGCATTCATTAAGGTCAAAATTTTTGCACAATACCGAATTCAAGGTTTCTTATATAGTTATATGTACCTAACGTGGATAATTCGAGCAGTAAGATGGGTGTCATGGACTTGTAGTAATTGTGGATCTTGAGAATTGTTTTGACTAAACAGACTTGGCACTAAATGAGGATAGAAGCGGGAAAAAAGGACTCAAGACTGCTTATTTGGCAATCAATCTGAGGAGGTGCTGGATAAGGTCCTGTTGAGTTCAGGTTGTATGGATAAGAGTAATGGATATGGCAAAGGCAATAAAAGCATTCCAATTTGAACCCGTACATACATATCAATTAATTAAAGGAAATGTGTGAAAAAAGGGAATAAATCAATTACAAAGCCGATGTTTGTCCCAATAAGGAGTACGACAAATAACAAAACTCGGTAGTAGATTTATATCTGAATCTTCCTAGAAAAACCATCGGCAGTCTATTAATTCCATGATTCCACCATGTTTCGTTCTCCTCCAACTCTTATGTGCCCACCCAACATGTGAATTTTGACTGGATCCATGTTCTAATGCAGCTGTTCTTGAAGCAGAATACTAGAATGGAAATAAACTCGATCTCTCGATTTATCAATGCTTGAACTAGGACTACTAAAAACTCTAAAACCACCAGACAATATCAAGGAATCTGCAGAAATGACTGACACTAGTCTGATAATAAAGAAAAATACCGAGTCAATTATATGCTGACAGTAGATAGGACTCATGTAATATAGAACATCATGAACTGTAGCGCCTAATGCTACACGAAGACCTTTAACTCCATCCAGAGTGATTTTCTCAACCGTATGTTCACCACTGAGCTTCAAGCTCTTCCTCCACTGCAATAATAAGCATCACTATTAAAAATAAAAGTTGCCTGTGAATAGGAAGATGCAGCCGGATGTCATATCATGATTGAACAAAAAATCAACATGCTAATCTGTAATTGTACTATACTTCGCAATATAAATAGGCTACAGTTTGTTGTGATTAACTAAATAACTGTCTTTGTTCAGTAGCAATGGAGATAACATGTATGAATACATATAAAAATAGCTTGCTGTGCCTGTGAGTGTTTGATACCAATGTTCGCCTTTATTAATAATTGATTCAAAACGATGGTCACTATTCTAAAGAAAAACTGTAAAATGCTACACATTTTTTAGTTATGCATATGATAAAGTAGTTCAAAATGAGATCAACCATTGTCTATCTGTTAACTCAGCATGCCTCAATCCAGAATTAAGGATTGCTTTATCATGCTAAAGCAAGGTCAGCTATTATCTTCTTTGCAATGAGGGCACAATAATAATATAGAGATTTCAACAGGAGGTAAGAGTAACTTTAAGTCCTTACCTGACAGGGAATAAATAGAACCCTCTGGGTACTTCTTTGATAAGGAGTTAAGTATCTTTCCGCTAGGTTAGCAGTTACACGGCGAAAATCGACAACATCATCAACAAGATTAGCCTTCTCCAATCTCTGCCCGATACCATGAACCATGAATACCAGATGACCAACTGGAACCTATTAAGAGGTAATTGCAAAATATATTATCACTCAAAAGTTTTTATTTATTGCAATTGCACTGAAAACCTTGTACAGTATGGGAATCCTTTTGAACACACATGAATTCCAGGGAAAAACAGAATGCTCATGGTTTCTATTCCATTAGGGCCTGATTGGATACAAATCATTAATATTTAGTTCAAATTTGAACTAAATCCCAAAAATTCCCAAAGCAATCTCCCTCGTCTAAACACCCCCGTAATGTGGCAATCATAGGTGTATGGTGGGTGGCTAAGCGTAAGCAATTCAGATGATGGAGTAAAGTACTCCATTCAAGTAGAATTCTGGCACACATTTGACATCATGCCTTTTAAGTGTGATAAGCCACATATGAAGATTGCATCCTTTTATTTTCCTTACATGTACTTCAAGTACATGCTTCACATTCTTAATTAAATATTTAACAAAAAACTTTGATAACATGAAGGGTACCAACAAATGCAGTATGAAATTCAGATAAACTAGAGAATTGAGTGGAGCAAAATACTATGAAGTACTTTTTTTTGTAACAAGTACTATCTGAATCCTTTGCTTGGGAGATAATATTATAAAGACTATAACGATAATATTATAAAGACTATAACTTTGGAGGTATCTCAAATACCTCCAGTCTCATTTCTGACTAGTGATATGAAGATAGAGAAGGCCATTATGCCTCAAAAAGTTAATACCTGAGAACAGTAATCATCCATTTCCTCTTCTTTCTGCTGACGTAACTCATCCTAGCAGAAACAGATAATGATTATACACTGAGCAAACATAGGATGCAGAATTACATAAATAAGAAGTTAAAGGCAAGCAGAGAGAACACCTAAAAAAAGTGACAGGTTCCCATTCTAGATCATACTAGCAGACACTGATATCAAATCCAAGATGACACCAAAAGTAAGACTGCACTTCAAAATTTGAAGCAAAAGGAATGGAGAACCAAGCAGGTATCCCTTCTTAGTAATTCATTTGTCTAACTAATATTTCTCCCATTTGGCTTTTTGCTGCAAAGAAACTATGCAACAACATGCTAGACTAGTGAGTGATGATATGACAACCTTCAGCTACACAGTACAAAATTTTGGTCTGTATTAACTGTCTATAGTTCATCTCAAGAGGCGCACAATCACTCAATAGGATATAACTGTATCCTTCATGATGCTGTTAAGGCCGAACTTTTGCCTCTATAGCTAAATGGCAATCCACATAGAAGTCAACATTTTATGCTTATAAAATAAAGAAGAAATGGGCATCAAGCACTAACAAGATAGAATATCAAGAGTTTGAGTGTCTCATTTTTTTCAATCCATAAACAACTTCAACTTGACCATATTTATACATGCGAGATTGAAAACATTCGACAGGCATAAATAATATTAAAAAACATTAAAAATGAGAGTTCACCTGTGTAGGCTTTGCAGATCCAGAGGAAGAAAAACCACGCCTTAATTTGATTGTGTTGCTACCTAGTTTAGGACCTGTGTCAAAAACAAGCCATGCTTCCCACGTATCATCCTCTCCGGTAAAAAGAGCATGCAAACCCTGCACAAAATATCTTTCAGCCTTGACCCTGACGTCGCTCTCTCTTTTCTGAGGAAGCCATATCACTATATCATTATATCACGTACCGGTGTGCTTCCTTGGAGATCAACCCGTGCTGCAAATAGCCCCGAAGGTTGAAATTTGCGACGATGCCAGACCTATTTTTGACAACAGGGTGTTCAACTGTTTGCTATGCTATGGAAACTAGAGAAGGGAGTATTCATAGGGACAAAGCTAACACTGGAACATGAAAAAAGTGAACGAGATGGTATATCCACCCTCACAGCATATATAGTTAAATGCCATCATAACCAAGACATCCATAGTTCAGAGTTAAGCTCCTATTGAACTAACTTACACTGTCTAACTGGTGAAGCAAATTTGGCTATCCTTTCTACAGCCAATGAAACTATCCAAATGGTCCTTAAAGCAGTGATGGCAAATTGGCAATCCAAAAAATGGCGATTTAGTGGTATTGAGATTATGTTACTAATGAATAACAACGCATATTCATTTAGTGGTACAACGCGTATTTTTGTACCTGACAGTTATATGCTAACTCAAGTTGTTCAGAAACATCTTCACGCAAGGGAATCCAATCGAGACCTCCTTTACGAGAAAACCAGTGGCCTCTCAAGACACGCCTATTCTCCCCATTCCAATACACAGGAAAGCAATGGCGTCGCATCAAATCAACCTGCAGTAGTGTACACTGTTAAGACAAAAAAAAATACTCACTGGCTAACATACATGAAAGTAAAAAAAAAGTTATGCCATGTTACAGTAACACAGACGATATTTTGTGATATAACATACTAGAGAAAAATACAAACCTCATAGAGTCCACCTTTGACAGGAACCCCAACCCGCTCTTCCTCCACCTTATACAAATTTTCAGAGTCTGAATCATCACTTTTCACCAAGGAACCTCTTGGCCCTTCACTGCATTCGGCGTACTCTCTCCACCAGTATGCAAGCAGAGCTTCCTCCCTCTACAACCAGTAATCCAATAATTTGAATGTGACAAAAAGTGGTAAAAATATATGGAGAATATAATCCACCTTATATTGTAGAGGAGATGCACCTAAAAGAATAAATAAAGTTTAAATCACAAAAGCGCAAAACATGAACTACTATAGATAAACTAGCACAGCTCAAACCTAGAAATTGCCATCGGAGATCAATTATCTACCAATGTTACCACTTTTCAAATGGACGGTATTTCCAAATGTATAACATTATTACTATAGCTGATATGATCTTATCATTAAACATTCAGCACTACATCGGCATTAAAATAGTGACCTCTAAGAAAGACGCTTCCAATGCCAGAGAGTCCCTCATGCTGAACCGGAAATAGTCTCCTTTCCCCACTATCTCTGTCCGCGGAACTGAAGCTGAGAGCACTGCATTAACAGAGAATCACACAAAACCATTAAGGGTCAAATCAATAGCACATTTACCTCACAAATCAATAATTCCATAGTTCACACAACCAATCGAACTTAACCACAACATGTGTTGACCTATGAAGACATGGCATTGTCAAGTACGAGTCTAAAGTAGCTGGTTGACTGGTTGTTGCATGGAACTTAAATTGCGAGTCCAATTATCAGATTCAGGAGACCGTATGTCCGGATGCATGAGTGCACATTTTGAAATTACAAAACACCATTTGTTAGAGCGAAATCAGAAACATGTTTACCTGAAACCTACACCCTAATTAACGTTATTAATCATAGAATCAGCGAAGCAGGCATGGATCACAATTAAGCAGCCAATTAATTGGTACTACACACTTCTCAAGTTAACGCACGGGGGTGGGTGGATGCAGGGGAGGAGAGGGAGGGGGAGCACCTTTGTCGGCGAGGGGGAGCTTGCAGAAGTACCAGCGGACGTCCTCGCCGTCGGAGGGGCTCTTGGTGCGGGCGAGGTACTTGCGGCGGGCCGCGCAGTGCTCGATCGCGTCCTCCAGCCTGGCGATGTTGGACGGCGTGTTCCGCAGCGAGTCCGGCGACGCGCCCTCCGCCCCAGGCGCCGCCCCGGGGGCCGCGTAGCTGGTGGACGCACCAGACGCCGAGGCCGAAGCGTCCACCGGGTCGCCCCGCGCCCAGCTCTCGTCGGGGCTCGCCATGCGCGCCGCCCCCAATTCGGGATCGCCGGCAAGGGGAGAGGAGGCGGCGGTGGAAGTGGAGCCGAGCCGAGCCGATCCGGCGCCGGGGGTCCGAAGGAAGGGAAGGAACGGCACGGAACGTGCGAGGCGAATCCGCACGCTTCCTTCTTTCCGGTCGGTCAGAACCCAACCCAACGCAACCCGCAGGTCGTGTCGTATTGGGTCGGACGAGTGGTTGCCCCGAATACGTTTTGCATTTTGAAAACTCACCAATTTTGAATTTGTTCAGAGAGTTTGTACAAAATTTTTGTTGTATTTTTGAGAATCGGATGCTCTGGCATTTGTGTTTGTAATGGCATCGTGGCATTGTCGATCTGGACCATGAATAAAAAAGAAGATACACTTGGTGCCGTGACATTCTACTTTAGCAAAAAAAAATGTATTGCAGTATTGCATCAGTTTTTTTTTGCCATCAGATCTATTATGTTGATTAGGTAATGTCAATCAGATCTAGTATGTTGATCTGGTATTGCAGTATTGTCGATCAGTTTTTTTTGCCATCAGATCTAGGATGGGAAAGTTTCACCTAGTAGTGGGGTATTTGTAGCCCTCTACAATTGCTATTTGTAATGTCAAGGATGTGATTCCATATTTTGGTAAGCTGGATTATGGATGTTACATATTTTTTAGTAAATAGATGTTACATGTATAAAGATTTTATATATCGATGTTATTTGTTTAGTAGAGGTGGGTGGGTATATCTTGAACCCTGTTTAGAGCACAATAATTTTGCTGGACTTTTATAGAAATTTTATATATAAAATGTTTGATTTTCGTAGGAATCAAGAAAATTTTCTACATTCTAAATGGTGCATTAGTAGCGTATGATGTTATTGCTTATCAAGTTGAACAGTCAAAAGAAGGAAAAAAATGAGTCATTTTATATTTCCTTTCTATCAATTCGAACTTGAAATTTGCATTGTTTGCAAAAGGGAACCTGAATTTTGCACAGCAGTAAATCCGATCTAAGCATGTGGAGTGTTGCGTGTTTGGCGTCTATTTGAGGTTTAGCTCAAATACGCCTTCACCTACGCCTCCAAGATAATACGCATTCCTTCGTGCTATACGTTATCAGCGGCAAAACACGCCTCGCAGCGCGCTTTATATAATAAGCAGGACGGACCGGACACGGGCTCGCCTCGCATCACCACAAAGCGCCTCCGCACCTGTGTAACATCGGAGGCGAAAACCCTCAAACCCTAATCCCCTTGTCCCCATGGTGGAGCCCGACGCAACCGCGCCGCCTCCGGAGGTAGCGCCCGAGGAGCAGCCCACAAGCGCCGCCGCCACGCAGCAAGAGGCCCCCGCGGCCGCCGAGGGCGAAGAAGATCACAAGAGGAAGCTCGAGGAGGTCGAGGCGAGCGCGGAGGCGAACGGCGCCGGCGAGGACGCCAAGCGGCCCCGCGTTGAAGGCGACGGCGCAGGTAGATCTCTCACACAACGCCTCCCACCCCACCTCTCTCTCTCTCTCTGCGCGTGTGTTGTACCTAGGGTTTAATGTCTCCGAGATGATGTTAGTATGCGAAACATGTTCGCTTTCTTCTGAATCTTGAAGTATAGCCTGTTTGATCCGTTCGTTATCTCTTTTCCGATCAGGTGTTTCGCAAAACAACGAGTCCTCCGAGAAGGGTGAGGAGCCAGCAGCTGCTTCAACTGAAGGTGCGGTTGATGCTGAGAATGCCAAGGTTGCTCCTCCTATTGAGGATTTGCAGATGGGCGCTGAGGACAATCCGGCAGAGCCTGCAATGGAAACAGTGACTGAAGCTCCACAGCAAGAAGGTGGCACACCAGGTGTCCCGCATGAGACTTCTCGTAAGATCGATGTGCCCAACGACAAGGTATAATTATTTGCGTGAGGCAAATCTGTTTTTAGTTTTCGGGCTCTGCTTCATGTTAAAATTTGGAAACTGGTGTCGATAATATATAGTCTCCATTAAACCGAAGAGAAACAGAGAAAGCCACAAACACAGAAAATAACATTTATGGGCACTATTGATTTTGGACGCTGTTTGCTTATGCTAGTTATGGAAATTCATGCAGGTCGGTGTTCTAATAGGAAAATCTGGGGAAACGATCAGAAACTTGCAAATGAACTCAGGCGCAAAGATCCAAATCACAAAGGATGCGGATGCTGATACAAATGCTCCGACTCGTTCTGTTGAATTGGTTGGGACTCTTGAGAGCATTGACAAGGCTGAGCAGCTGATCAAGAGTGTTGTAGCTGAGGTAGCTAAATGTGTTGTGATTCCCTTGTGTTTGTTAGTAGTTCATTTGAGTTGTATTTCCATCCATGCAATGATGCAAATTACACCTAAAGCTTCATCTAATGCTTCCAGGCTGAGGCTGGTGGTTCCCCTGCCTTGATAGCTAGAGGCTTTGGGTCTGGACAGTCAGGTTCAGAGCAGTTTGAGATGCTAGTACCTGATAATAAGGTTAGTTTTCAATGTTGGCAAGGAGACATACCAATATTTGTTTAACCATTTTTTTCTATTCTATAGGTTGGTTTAATTATTGGAAAAGGAGGTGAGACAATTAAAAATCTGCAGACTAGGTCTGGTGCTCGAATTCAGGTAGAGAAGTTACTTTTTATGTTGGCATGGTTAATTGTTATGGCTTATATTGTATAAATTGAGGCCTGAGGGTGGTGATACATGTTCATGTAGTTAATTCCTCAACATCCTCCGGAGGGTGTTACTTTGACTGAAAGAACTGTACGTGTTACTGGGAATAAGAAGCAGATAGAAGCTGCAAAAGAAATGATTAAACAAGCTATGAGCCAGGTGATGTGATCCTGCTCTCTGTTGTTTATCGTTAGTTCATGCTGTCATTAAATGATGCTAGATTGGTGTGACCCTGCTCTGTGCCTTTTATCGTTCATTCATGCTGCGGTCAACTCAGTGATGCTAGATGCTGATGTGATCCTGCTTTATGCCTTTTATCTTCCATTTGTGCTGTGATTAACTCAGTGAGTTGAATTTAATAATCATTAAAAATGAAATTTCTGTAATCCTGTTACTTGATGTGAAATCGTAGCATGTAGTACTGAACAATTTTATTTGTTCTATATGGCCTTGCCACCTTGGTGTGGTTGGAGTAACTGTTTTGGGCTGTGGTAGCTTCTGCCTAGTTATAAATATTAGTCTAAGTGCTATACTGATAATGGATGGGATGTACTTAGTTCTCTTTTATATTTAGTGTTTTAACTTCTTTTTGTTTCAATTATGCTCAAAATGCTTCATCTGTTAAAAACCTTGAGATGCTTTATTTGAAAGGTGACTAGTTTTTGGTTGATTTTGTGGGACAAAACTTGTGATTTTCTATTGTTGACATAATTGAATTTCTTTCCTACCTGTACCTGATGTCATTTTTGTAACTTGTATAGATGTCCCCAGTGTTGATATCTTTTAACATACAGCAGTTATGGTTCCTACATTTGTACATTTCATGCTTTTATTCATTTCAGTTCCGCATCTTGTCAACTTGAACTAAGGCTGTTTATGTGGAAAGACTTAAGTGCAAATCCATTCTTTTCAAATGAAATGCACTGTTAAGGAAAATATTGGTTCACGCTTTTGATTTGTTAGCAATGTACAAAATATATGGTCATTTTATTGTGTTGGGGAGTGTTGGATTTTTGCCTATTTATTAAATCTGAAGTGTGATTATAAACTAATCAGTATCTTCTACAATGGGCCTTGTATGAAGTATCAATCTTGAAATATAGCAGTGCCTAATTGGACTGGAAGGTAAGTTCTTCTTAATCGGTGATCTGTTTCTATGTCTTTTTTGCTCCACTTTTTCTTGAAAGACCAATAAGTCAATGAGATGCCATCATTTCGGGAGGATTATAGTAGGTTCATCTTAATCCTTAATTTTTTAGAGAACAATTTGACCTTTTCAGCTTTCATGAATCATGAGTTATAATCCCCTCTTGTCCACATCTTTTTTGTGGGAATATTTATTGTTAAAAGTGTTTGCTCTATCAAATTCGCTATCCTGCCTGAAGTATTTTGACTGCCTTTCCCTCATCGAAATCCCTGCATAGCACTATGAAGTTTAATGTGCAAATTTTTTTGTCGTCTTTACCATACGATCTATACTTCTATAGTTGTCCATCAAATTAGTGTTCTGTCATGGAGCAACAATTTGAAGCATGGTGTGCAATATCAATTATATAAAATTGTTACAAAGTTAAGAGTAAATGGTTGACTTTGCAATTAAATAATAAGTGGCTCATTTGGGACTTGGGAGTTTTGGATACATTTTGACAGAAAAATAAGAGAGTGCCATTTGCTTTACAATTCTTGTAGTTCATATAGAAATAGAACTTAACTTGATGTATGATAGCATTGGCTGGACGTCACCATAAACACGGGCATATTTAATTGAAGTGAAAATGGGGCACATGTGCTTCTTGGATGCTTTCACCTGATCCATGACTGCAATTGCTGTGATACTGTACCAGTGGTTTTGGTCAACTAGCCTTTTACTAACTACTAGATGAGATCTGATTCTGTTTCCTGTATAAGAAGTCAGAACTGACTCACCAGGCTCTCTCGCTTCCAGTTTCCGTGATTTGTTTTGTTGAAGGTGCCAATTTGGAGTTGGTTGGGTCAGATACAGTTAGGCTTTCCTGATGGGGTCATCATCCTTCATCCTTTACATGCACCGAAGAGGGATGTTGATCATTATCCCTTGGCCTTGCATGGTTTGTGTAGTTGGTAACTGGTAAGGCTGCTTATTGCTGAAAAGGAAAGAAAAACAATGCGGCATTGGAAGACTGCACCAAATGTTACATTGCCATGACAAGGATACTGCATCACGCATGTCTAGGTTTGCTAAATAAATTGTTTGCAACTGTATGTTGTCTGTGGAACCACTTCCATTTTCTATAGATGAAGAGCAGCGATTTCTCTCACATCATTTGTCTTAGTTATTTGATGTGTTACCACTCCAAGACCTTCAAGTAGTCTTGTTAGGTAGTTGGGGCTAATTAACTTTGTTTTATGCACGATATTGGCAGAGTTGCTATTGAACATATGGGTGGTGCTTTGCATGTGAGCTCGCCATGTTTTTTGTTTTTGTACTGTATTGCATTAAGGAGCTACTTTTTACTAGTAATTAATTTATATGTTTATGAGATGTGCCAATGTCTTGACCTTGTTAGTTCTAATTTGTAAGCCTTTTCTTGCCTTACCTCCACTGAAGGTGATGGTCTTGTTGATATTTGCATTCTAATAATAGTATCTCATCTCATCGATATTTTCCGTTTAATGAAAATCCTTCTCTTGAACTCTGTTCTTGAATGCTTTAGCTATCGATCTTTAAGGAAGCATGGTAGCACTAATATGCAGGCCTATTTTGTTTTTGTTAGTACTTAGTACGCAACTGCAATGTGAACAGTGGCCAGTTGTCCTTTTACATATTGTATAAATGCATTTTGTCTTTTATGCTGGGCTTTTGGAATTGCAGTATTCAGCATTTTGTCTTTGTCATTTTCTTGTTTGGTTTCTAACATGCCTTCTTGAACAGACATTTCCAAGACATACAGCTCAATCTGGTGGATATGGTTCACAAAATTACCGCCCTCCGGGTCATGGTGCAGCTTCACAGTGGGGGCCACGTTCTCAACCCCAACCTGGTTATGGATATCCACCAAGACGGCCGCCACCTCAGAACATGCCATACTCTCAGCAATATGGTGGCTACCCGCAGCAGCCATCACCAAGAGGTGGCATGGGCTGGGACCAGAGGCAGGGCCCTCCGCCCCATTCTTCTCATCAAGGTGGTGGTTATGACTACTACAAACAGGGATCTCAACCGTATGACAGCCAGCCAACAAACTACCCTCCTGGACCAGGGAACTACAACAGTTATGGGCCATCACAGGCTCCGAGTTACGGACAACCTCAGTATCCGCAGTCTACACCTCAACAGAACTATGGGCATGGGTATGGTGATCCTAGGTACAATGCTCCAGCACCAAACCAGCAGTACTATGGGCAGCCACCAGTGGTTCCACAGCAAGGCTACCCTCAACAGCCAGATCCTTATGCTAGGCCTGCGTATGGTGGACCTGGACAATGGCCACCCAGAGGTGCACCTGCGGGAGATGCCACTTACCAGGCACCACCTCCTACATCTTATGGCCCACCATCTCAGCAACCTCCTGCTTATGGTCAAACATATGGCACAACGACTGGACCTGATGGGTATGCTCAGCAGGGCTACCCACAGCAGGGTGGGCAAGCACCAGCTCCATATGGTCAGAGCGCGCCAGCAGGACCAGGGTACACTCAGCAAGGTGGCTACGCACAGTATCCACCATCACAACCAGCATACAGCGATCAAGCAGCTCAAAACAATGTGAACTATGGTTACCAGGGAGGTCCAGCTGATCCCAACTATGGAAATGCCTACCCGCAGTCTGGATACGGTCCTACCCCAGCGAGTGGTCAGGCTGGATATGCTTCTGCACCGGCAACTGGCCAGCCTGGTTATGGTCAGGCAGGATACACCCAGCCACCTACAAATCCGCCAAGTTATGATCAGTCTGCGCCACCACCAGCTCAGAGTGGCTATGCTGCACCCCCTGCAAACCCACAGCCTAGTGTCGCAAAGGGTGTGTCGCCGCAGCCTGCTGGATATGGCGGGCAGTGGACCGCGTGAGGTTTATTTCTCAAAACTTTACTGACAGCGAGATCTGGTTGAAAGCTATGTTTCACTTCTTATGCACCCCTTCCGCTATTCGAATCCTTTGGATGTTTCTGTCGACGCAATGAGTAAGTGCCTGACTTTTGTTATATCTAAATGGGATGTAACCTCTGTAGAACCTAGTAGATGGTTAAGGTGACTTCAAACTTCCTATTCAGATTAGGAGAGAACCTTGTTCGGTTATGTTGCAGTTTGTCGAGTAAGATGCCTTGTCTATTTGCTTCGTGTTAATGTTTTGCGTGCTATTGCGATTTGATTGCTGGAAAGATCGTTGTTATTATGCTTGCTGCTGCAATTGTTGTTATGCCGTGTTATTGGAATTTGATCAAAATCATGCTGTGTATCTGTTAATGTTGAGCGGCATCATACTATTCATGTCTTCATGGATAAATCACGTAGAAAAGCGAGTATATCATAAAAGGTAAGGTGAACTGAACTGTCTGTAAATCCGACAACGCGATGGCCATCTTCTGCCAATATCTATCAATGGATCGATTTATGTGTGAAATGTATACCAAGGATTAAAAATCAGTTATGAAAAAAAAAATACTGGACCATGGCGGGTATCGGTTAACCAGTTTTCTTACGGACCTTATTAATTATCAAATTTGAACTTAAAATTTGAATTTAGCTGGTTTTCAGCCGGTCACTGCCTGGTTTAACTACTGGTTCTCGGTCAGTTATCACACAAAATTAATATTCATCAATTCAAATTCAAAATTTAAAATTTAAAATATTTTAGACCGATATTTTTTACCGGGCCAGTACGGTCTGTATTTGTCGGTTACCACTGATATTTTTATTCTTGCTATGTACTATTATTTTGCAGATCGATTTGTAAGTTGCACCCCCACAAAAATCAGGTTTCATGCTGGGAGCACCAATTGCCTGAGAAGATGGTAGATGGCCCGGAGGAGTCCCTTGTGTTGCTGTTCTTCAGGCAGCCTAAGCATGGTTGCCACCTTCTCAAACTGCTCCTGTCCGAGGGAGGCGTCCGCCGGCGAGGACGCTGGCACTGGGCTGACGTCCTTGTGGAGCTCCGGCGGCGACAGCGCCCACTGCATCGCCCAGACGCCGAGGGGTCGCATGTAGTGCAGCGAGCGGTAGCCGCCGTCGGCCGTCCACGACTCCGGCGTCTGGAACGCGTACCTGCATTTTGATTCACTCATCGTCAGTCGCTCAGAAACACCTGAAGAACTTGTCAAATTTGCAAGCTGATTTTACTTTGTACTGACCCGAATCCGTCTCTGGACCAGCAGGCGTCGTGGGCGCCCTTGGCCGTCCGGAACGCGGCCTCCGGCATGCCCTCGTGGATCATGGCGGCCGCGACGGCGTAGGTGACGCCGGGCCATACCTCCTTGGACTGCGTCGACGACGCGTCCACGGTGCCGTCGGGCCGCATCCCGTTCACCGCCCCGACCGTGCCGCCCTTCACCCGCATGACGTTGTAGTCGAGCACCGCCCCCAGCGCGCTCCGGGCCTTCTCCTCCTCCACGATCGGCTCCAGGCCGCACGCCCGAGCATACCATTGTCCCGCGAGCTGGTCGGCCTGGATGGACGAGCTGTTCTTGCCGCGGCTGTTGTCGTAGTTGAAGTAGGCGCCGTTCCAGAGCGCGCCGTTGTAGACGCGCTTGGCCTTGTCGGACCGCGCCCGGAAGTAGCACTCGGCGGCGCGGTCGCCGACGATGCGCGCCATGTCCGCCGCGGCCTGCAGCGCCGCCACCCAGAGCCCGCCGGTGTAGGCGCTGACGCCGGACACCGACCACAGGTCGTAGGTCTGATCGGGGCGGCCGTCGTTCTCGACCATGCCGTCCCGGTCCCGGTCGAACTGGTCCATGTACGCCATGGCCAGGTACACCGCCGGCCACGCCGCCTCGGCGAAGGCGGCGTTGCCCGTGGCGACGACGTCCCGGTACACCTGCAGCACGAACTTGGGGTTGAGGTCCTTCCACCGCGCCGTGTCATGGATGTGGTACGCGTTCAGCTCGAACCACGGGTCGTTGAGCCCCACGTCGTGCGGCACCGCGCCGAGAACCTGCTTGTTTGATTCAGTTGAACTGGCCGGCGCATGCAACTGAACGGTACGTGCAGGTGCGTGAAGATGCAAGCGTACGTCCGTACCTTCCGTGGCACGGTCTCGCCGGTGAGGGTGCGCCTGAGGCGGGGGTCATGCAGCAGGACGCCCCTGGCGATGTCGCGCTGCAGGCTGAGCTCAAGCTCCGGCAGGAGGGAGAGCAGCGCGAAGGAGGCGTAGAAGTGGACGTCGTAGGTGTTCCACATGCGGTACTCCATCCCCTCCAGGTACAGCCACTGCCCCACGTTCTCCTCGCCGTCGCGCAGCAGCGCCGTGCCGAACGCCGCCGCGGGGCGCAGATGCTCCGTCGCGGACGCCATCTTGCTCAGGATGCCGTCGACGGCAGTGCTACTTGCACCGGCGCCGATGTCCTGCAGGTCTGTGTGGAACGCGTCAAGGGAGAACGGCTCGGTCCCCGTCCCAGAAGAAGCAAGGCTGCTGCTCTTTGGAGGCATTCCATCTGTGACGTTTCCCACAGAAATTTTTCTTCAGTTCCATATTAGAAAAAACTTTTGGATTCTGTATGGGAGATCGGATCATTGTCAAAGAGTGAGATCAGCAATCACCTGTCCATATGGTACCTCCAGCGTTCAGATAGTAGAGTTCGTTGAACAGTGCAATTGGATACCTGAAGACAAATATGTCGATGGTTTCAGGGTCAGAGCATCCATGTCCATTAAGTGACTAGCAAGCCTATAATCACAGCAGTCTTGTGCGCTTGCAAATTTTTATACTATGATGACCGTTAATTTTTCGATCGCGTAGAATTGTCATGGAGAAAACTCTGAACAGACGTAATCTGAATTAGTTACCATTCAGGCAGTCTTTTGTCCTGCAGAATAGGCCTCTGCCACTCTTCGATTGTAGACTCCCAATTCATGTGTTCTACACTCAAGAGAACAAGAGCAAATGCACATCAAAATCGTCACCAAGAGTGATTTTTGCCTGCATCTAATCTAAACATCTTACCAAGAAGGGCATCATGAGCCAAGTGCTCTGCAGCTGCATCTCGATCACAGCCATAGAATTTGGTGTACCTCCTGTTCCAGACAGAACCCCATATTCAGTGACAAGCCAGAAGAGCTATTAGTAAGCCATGCAGAATCACCTGTAATACGTTCTCCCGGCCGGGAACTTCACCTCGGGGCACGACCACGACAGCGCAAACGACACCACGCGGGTTCCCCCAGCCGGCACTCTCGTCGACGCCGCAACCGCCGCTCCGATGGACGATCCAGGCTTGGACACTCTTGGCGCCCTGCTGTTAGTGCCGGCATTGCTGAAGGAACCATGCTGCTTGCAGCAAATGTACCATGCTCAGTATATCAAATATTCAGAGAACATTAGAGCGAGTTATGAACCAACTGGATGGACACCGCAACTGGATGGACATTATGCACAGCTCCTCCGGATTGGAGCAGAGTTTTTGAGACACAACAATAACGTACATGGTATCAAAAACGAATAAGATAAATCTCATAGAGAGAACCAAAATAACAACGTTGAACTAACCACGACAAGAGAGAAAAGATTTAGCCGGCTATAAATGTCTTAAGAATAAACTTAAAAGAGTATAATGGATTATCGCTCTCTCACTCGAATCGTTTAGGACCTTCGAATTCTTACCCTATACAATAATCTAGTGTTAAAGAATGACTTAGCTTCTAATCCTCCTATGCAC
Organism: Melocanna baccifera; assembly: GCA_036346265.1. Lineage (NCBI taxonomy): Eukaryota > Viridiplantae > Streptophyta > Magnoliopsida > Poales > Poaceae > Melocanna > Melocanna baccifera. The sequence goes on along the minus strand of CM070697.1, from coordinate 27,473,564 downwards.
CTCTACCTTTAGATAAGTGTCTTCTTTGATTTATTGTTTGGTTGCTTGGGTTCTCCGTAACCACCCCTTATGGCTCTATATAGCTCCCTAGTTTTCCTCTAAAGTAGAATAAAAATGCTACTCCAAAAGAAAGTAGAAACCATAATCCTATTAGGATTTATTTAGAATCCCTAATAGTGCACATTTTCAAGTCCTAAAAGACTAGAATATAAATCACCATACTTAATAATCTCCACTTTTCTTTTATTTGTTGAAGTCCTTGTGCTCCTTTAAGAACTCGCACTAAATCAACTCCAATTTTTTTTTTGTTTTTTCTCCCACCTTTAGGAGTACCCCCACCACAAGGGCTCATGCACATCACCGCAATGTGTGTGTCAGTATCTAGGGTAGTTTGTCCGAACTCTCCACTTGAGAGCTACTTTTTTTTGTTTGATTAAACGCACCCCTTACTCCTAAAGTTTTCCAAGCCATATGTTTGTATCATCTTCAAGCTCCACTTGCTTGTTGGTACCACGTGCTTGGTCACATCACATCTTTCTTCTTTCAACAACTCACACATTTGCCTTTGCGTCTGCTAGGTTTTGCAACTGTCTTTGCAGTCTCGTACATAATTACAGATGAAATCTAAGTATTTACTGTTGATAACACAGTTTCCTTCTTCTGGTCAAGATTTTCATCAGATCTCCCATTGGCTGCCTTTCCTTTAGGTATACCTATCAATCGATATCATTCATTGCTCCAGATACTTTTTATGATCATTTGTCATTTGCAAGTATCTCACATGACTCCACCTCGAAGTGATACTTGACAAGCTTTGAGTTCAAGCGACCTCACAGATATTAGATCATTTTTAAGCTGGGAATATATTGAACCCCCATTAATATGCGATGTGCTCCATCATACATCTCCAATGCAGTTTCAGATCCACTATGTGAACAGTTTCAGATGCTGGGTGTAGAGATCCTCCGTCAAACATCTCCCTCACCGAACATATACAGAAACAACAACCTGAATCTAATATCTATCTATGAGAAATACCTGATTGACTGACAACTAGTATGTTCGAATCATCTTTTCCTGCCGTAACTAAGCATGCATAATTTATTTGCTTCAAATTCGAACAATATTTCTATCACATGACCTTCTTCATCACATAGATAGCATATATGTGTACTCTTATTCTTACCCTTTTTCTTCTTGTGACTTTTGCTTTCGCCTATAACACTTATTGTAGGCAATGTTTGATCACCTGAGGACAAGACTTTGATGGATTTTTTAAGGACCCCATCTCCAATAGAAATACAATTGCCTCATTGAAGTTAGAGTGGTTTTCCTAATAAGAACACATCACCAATTGCTCCCATGATGGTGGTAGAGATGATGCTATAACGATCTTATCTAGGGGTGGCAACAGGGACATGGGGTCCTAGGGGAGGCCACTTGCAGCGCCGCCCCGACCCCATTAAGCCTAATGGGGGAGGTCACCCTCTGTCCTTGATCCTCACGAGGACTCGACCCCTATAGGGATCCCTGCTAGGATTAAAAAAGCCTAAATTATTTTTTTAAAAAAATAATAATATGATTTTATTTATTATTTTATAATTATTTAGATATTTTTTAAATTGCTCTAAAATATATATATTCTAAAATATAGATTCAAGTTTTAGTCTAAATATACAAAAAAAATAATACAATCTTTCATATTAAAAAACTATAATCTATAAAAATAATAAAAAAATATTTTTGCCAGGTCTCCGTGAGGGAGGGCGACCCCCATTCCCGCCCCGCTAGCTTAGTAGGGCCCGCCCCTTTCCTTGTGGAGGAGATTGGCCTCCGCCCCTGATGAGGAAATTACCTGTGGGGCTCCGTCCCCACGGGAAAATTTGCCACACCTAATCTTGTCGTTCTCCTTATTTTTTTAATCCACACCAATCAATTGTGTGATAAATTTATTGAAGACGTTGAAATGGTCAACGAATCGTGTACCTTCCTCCATATGTAGCATATATAATTGTCACTTCAACACTCACCGATTTATCAGAGACTTTGCTATATACAATTCTTTTAAGTTCTCCCATAATTTGTTCGGCGAATTTTCCTTAATCACAAGTACTTTATCTCATCGAAAAGACATAGATGGATTGTACTAATAGCTTTCCGCTCCATCACTTTCCAGTGTTCATAAGACATTTTTCCCGATTTATCCCCTTCAAGAGGATTGATTTGCTTCTACTGGATAAGGGCATCCTTTACATCGTATTGCCATACGTTGAAATTTTCTTTATTGTCAAATTTCTATACTTGATTATAAATCATCAACATTGATTTTGATTTGTACCACTTGACGCTTTACTGATTTTCTCACAAATTAGATTAATTTGGCATTGGTTCTGATACTACTTGAATGAGTGGTTTCTTTACTTTGATGTTTGGGTTCTCTATGACCGCCCTTCATAGCTTTATATAGGGGTGTAAATAGAGCGGATAATTTTCATTCAACCGATCGATCAAAGGTTCGCGAAGCGAATACGAAAAGGGTAAATGTGTATCCGGCACTATTCATGTCCGACTCCGACTCCAAGGAAAAAACTATAAAATAGGATACAAGATAAGTGATATCCATTCGTATATATCTGTATGTCAAGTAATACGAGGAAGTCTGTTGTGATTTCACTTATAAACAAGATAACAGATAGGTAGGTTACCATATCTAAATAGGTAAAGAATATTGAATGCTCTTTTAACATCTCGACGATTAGTCCCTCCCTATTCGCTTTGATTGCGTCTCTACTGTTCAATATCATGTGCAAGAGTGTAAAAAAGAAGCGAATAATTTATGTCCGAAGAACAAATACGGAATAGAGAAATGGGTGTCTGGTGCTATCCATATCCGACTTTGACTTCGAGAAAAAAAATAGAATAGAATACAGAATGAGCGATATCTATCCGTATCCACTCTAATTGCACCCCTAGCTTTATATAGTCCCCCTTAGTACTCCTCCAAAGTAGAGTAGGAATTATAATCCTATTAGGATTCATGTAAGGCTCTTTATAACACACTCTTTCAAATAATAAAAGACTAAGATATAGGTTACCCTACTCAACATACAGCAAATGTATGTTGAAGTGTACCTTCTTGATGTCCTCCCACATGCCTTTCGCTGTGAAGTCGCCGGAGTCTGACGGTCCCATCGTGAAGAAAGGGCAGTCGGTGACACTAACATCATCTGTTTCTTGAGACGCTATTGCAAATGTCACAGGAGGGTGCCCATCTGCAGTCCTACATTGGTGCCACATCAAGTTTTCTGTTACATTTGCAATTCTGTATCATTTGCAGTTTTGCAAAATGAAAGATTTAACAAACCTGTGATGGAGAAGAACGCCGTGCACGCCATCACGCGCTCTGTGTGAGAACGAAGAACACAATGTCAAGAACCAAGAAATTAAGTTGTCAGAGAGACTGCTGCTACATGGCATCTAATAAAAGTATGTGGAAAGAAAGGAGCAACGCAATTTGACATGTTCATTACATCATCTTAGAGTTAGTGTGATTTCCAGTCAGCTCTGATCTCCCACCAACTGAATTCTAGAGGATGAGAAAAACAAAGGTCAGATCTTCACTTGAAAGATGGCTTCTCTTTGCACCGAAAGGGCAAAGTTTTGGCTTGCACTTACTGCGCATGTGAAGAGCAATGTTACATCTGCAGGTGTGCTCCCAGAATTATGCACCTGCAAGCATCAGCGGCAGAAGTAAGAAAGGAACAACTCAATTGGAATTATAGCATTTGCAGCAGAGCCACAAGGGAAAATGGAAAAGTTATACCGTAAATGTGAAAACTGAGACTGGGAAGCTGCTCTCTTTGTAGTTGTGAGGGATAAATGGTGATATCTGACGGCAGGTGATTTTGATTTCGGGGTCAGGCACACCTACATTACAATTGTGGAACCTCAAATCAAAATGGTGTACCAGACAACCTTGTCGGCTAATTGACATAATTCTTATGCCCGACGACAATCATCTATTCAGTTAAAACTAAATCTGACACTAATATACTGTCAGGAATGTACCCTCATATACCGTCCAAGATCTTGGAAACAAGGCATGATAAGTGCAACTCTTCTCCTTAAGTTTCCAGTCCCAATATCCAATACCGGATTTATCGATTCCCCTGCAAATTTTCATGATGAACGGTATCTCTTGCCTATTTGAATGCCTAAAAGTAGGCCTGTTGGGATTTCACAGCTTACTTGAGGACATCGGCACTTGGAGCAGACAACACCGTGGAGTAGCTCTTTCCGTTGGGACGCGAAATGAAAGCCTAGACAAGTGAGTAGGGGTAGTAAGAATTTCTTTACAGTTACAGAGCCACTGGCCATTGCAAATCAGGAATGGAAGTGTAAAGTGATTACTGAAAACTGATTTGCTAGGATAGGCTTTTCTTCGTATATCCCAGGGAATATCTGAAAATGCTGAAAGTACCCTCTGTAGCTTCTCCCAATGCTTCCTGCACTGAAAATATTATGTGCTTTGAACAAAACTGTCATCTAAAATCACCATGGAAAGTTTCAAGGTAATAGAAAAGCTTATTTGTGCCTGACCAATAGTGAACTTAGCTGATTTAGGATCTGCATGCAGAAGACTGAAAGGACTTACCCTATTCCACCAAGGGGTAGACCACGGTAGCATTTGTCCATCCATTTCTTGAATGGATCATAGACTACAGGCTTCGCAAAAGTGAAGAATTGGTCAATAAGTTTAGTGATAAGGTGGAGTGAATTTATGCTGGTGCTTCAAGAACGAAAGCACAATGATTGATGGACTATCCAAGTGTTCTACACTCACTAGGCCTTGTGCGCTTTCTTCAATATTTACCATCAAGTTTTTAATAATCAAGGGCACCTACAAGTACCAGCAGCAGCAATATGGTTAGTATTTAAGCTAGCAAAGGCAGTATGTACACTTATTGGTCAATACGAAAGAAAATGATGTATAATCTGTCAGTTGCTGACATGACTAAGCCAAACAATTTGGAGTCTAGGTCATTAGCAATTGTGAGAGGTTTTTCTAAGGGAAACAGTAGGGGAGGACCCTAAAACAGAAAGCTGAGAGATGCAGAGTATGTTCAAATGCTTACGATTGATATCATATCATTTATGGTCAAGCTAAACAGTTTTATCTTCTTGCCGTCATCGTCAAATTTCCTCTGCCAGGTTCTTGCCGCTGGTTGTGCACAATCGATGCGCGAGTGTGCCTAAACCAAGAACAGTCATGTCAGGCTAGTTTGCTGAAGGGTTAAAGACAGAACGGATTGAAACATTGTAGAGAAGAGCTTTGAGCCCCACTAGAAATGCCTGCCCTTACCTTTGTTTGCTCCAACTCTGAACTTCCCATCTTGGTACAGACACTGTTTGGGTTGAAGCGGATCAGCTATTTGGACTGGGTAGACATGCGTAAGTAAAAGGAGACTGCTGAGAAATGAGAATGTGCTTTCCTATTTGGAAAACGAGCTGAATCGAAATACAGTTCAATAATTTTTTATGATCTGATTTCCAGGTGCATCTTGATCTTGTTTAATTTGATGTGTTTACTTGAAGATTTTCATGTAAGAGACGGATGTTGTATCCCTTGTGCTAATCATCAATGAAGGTTTGGGAGCTTCCTTATTTCAGCAAAGAAAATGTAAAAAAAAAAACATAGAGGCATCAAGAGTACAGGTACACAAATATCTCTACATTTAAAAACAACCAATTTGAGTACAAAAGAAGCAATCCAAAGCAGGTATTTCAACATTCAACTTTCAAGCAGCTTTGCAAGCAACTATAGAACACTAACGAAGGGAGGAGGATACCAGTACCTGAATCTGAATGCTTCCACTGTACCACACCTGAATTGCTTAGCTCTTCCAGGAGCTGCCCAGCTTTGCTTTTATAGAACTCAGTTACTCAAAGCAATGGGCGGCACGAGTTGTACTCGTTGGCATCATTTTTTTCTTTGTTTTTTTGTGACTATGAGATAGTTGAAAATTGTGCATTGCCCCATGTTTAGTAGACTGCCCCATGTTTAGTAGACAATGGTAATTTCAGGCAGCCTCCACAAGCATACAGCAGATTGGCATGGAAAGTCTTCAAGAAATGAAGTCCAATGCAGCCAGCGGCCTCTTGCTCAACATGTAATCATTCATGACGTCAACATGCAATCAAGAAGCTCATCTTGGATATTATTTTAGGAAAAAATGATATTAGAGATATTGTTTAGAACTTGAAATGGGACAAGGCTCCAGTACGGGTTGGCTTTGTCATATCAGCATTCTGGCCACGTGCATATTGAAACTGAAAACGATCGTATGGTGTAAAAAAACTTCTATAAACATTGAATGGAACCTAAACCTGTTGAAGACTATAGGCCTATTAGTTTGTGTAGTTTGATCTACAGAATTATTGAAAAATCTTTGTCATATCAAAAATGCAATCTTGGCGATGAACGAGCTTCTCCGTTCCTTTCAAAAACAAATGAAAAGGAGGGTTTGCTATTGAAAATTGATCTCTGGAACGGAACACGACCAAAGATGCTCTTGGAATTTGGTAGATTAAAAAAGAGTAGGTAAATAAGAGGAAGGCACGTGGGCCTGTTCTTTTCATATTCTCAAAACGGCTTTTGTTTTTTTCTACAGTACCTAACTTTTAAACGAAGTATTTTTTAAAGATGGAGTCTACAAGTTAATTATAGTATACGTTAAAAACTCAACATATGTACCATTCAAAATCGCAAGCGAGTATCTCTCTTCGTAATCTCTATCGCAAACAGCTAAAATTCAAAAATTTCAGCCAAAAGTCAAAAACCGCAGCCGAAAAGAACAGACCCTGTATCAACTCGCCCGGATCAGGTATGCTCATTTGAGTTTCTGCTTCCAACTTCTGGCTTTTTAATTTCTTTTTTTGGGATTTTTTGCTTTTTCTTTTTTCTCTTATTCATTTACGTTGTTTATGATGATGTAATACTTTTTTATTTTTTTAAATTTAATTACACTGAAAAAACTACTATCAGTTACAGTATAAAAAATTCATAAACCTGAGCTTTAAGTCCAGATAAACACCACATGAGACGTTAGGCTAGAATCCGGAGCGATGCAAGTGGGCAACCCATTAACCCATTCCATGGTTTAGTTTGTATACATGGACCTTGCATCAGGAATTAAGCAAATAAACTACAAATAAAAGATAGAGTAAATTATAGGTATTGCTCGCTGTTGCAACTGTATCTAGTGCACAAGGGAGTAAGTGGTACATTTGATAATCAGAAAGTCCATGTCGGCAAGATCATACCACTATTATTCATGTCGTCATTCATGCCTACAGATCGATCCACTATGTAGAGAAACGATAGTCTTTCCGGGAAAAGGGCCTGTCGATTTTATGGTATGATGAACAATGAAGTAATTAATCTATACAATTTACGTGGTAAAGATCGATGAACTCTCTGCAAATCCGGAAGATTAGTAATGATCTTGTGCCAATTCCTATCCAATCGATCGATTTATGTGTGAACTGATGGTGAAAACGGATTGAATACTGACTTTGCTATATTTGTTTCTACATTTTTTTCCGGATGCAAATTTGAATACAGATATTTCAGATATGAATATGAATACAAAATATTGAATACAAATACGGAGCGAATACAAATTGAATCAAATACGGTTATGAATATTTCTTGGAGCATTAAAACCCTTTAAACTGTACACACAAAATGAACAGAAAAACGTAAATAGTTTATTTGATCCATAATTTGTGAAGAATATTCATAAATTCTTCATATAAGCTAAGATTCCTTCCCTAACTTCATGCATTGATGTATATATTAATATATAATAGGCTACTAAAGTAGCATGTAAATGGATTGGACTGAAATAGAGGATATATGATGCGGACGTTTGATACCTGAATATCTAAATAATTCGGATCCGTATTCGACCGATAATGAAATACCGAATTCATATTTGTATCCGGTAGAAAAATCCATATTCATTTTCGATCCGATAAATATCCGAGCCGACAAAATCCGTATTTGAGAATTGTCCGAAGCGGTAAAACTATGCTATCCGTCTTCACCCTTACCTGTATATACTAGTATTTGCAGATCGACTTGCAAGCTGCACCCCCAAAAAACCAGGTTTCATGCTGGGAGCACCATTTGCCTGAGAAGATGGTAGATGGCCCGAAGGAATCCCTTGTGTTGCTGTTCTTCAGGCAGCCTAAGCATGCTTGCCACCTTCTCAAACTGCTGCTGCCCGAAGGAGGCGTCCGCCGGCGAGGACGCCGGCACCGGGCTGACGTCCTTGTGGAGCTCCGGCGGCGACAGCGCCCACTGCATCGCCCAGACGCCGAGGGGCCGCATGTAGTGCAGCGAGCGGTAGCCGCCGTCGGCCGTCCACGACTCCGGCGTCTGGAACGCGTACCTGCATTTTTTAAGTTACCATGTCAGTCAGAACCTGAACAAGTTCTGAAATTTGCAAACTGCTTAATTAGGACTCCTTGTGCAGTACTTACCCGAATCCGTCTCTGGACCAGCCGGCGTCATGGGCGCCCTTGGCCGTCCGGAACGCGGCCTCCGGCATGCCCTCGTGGATCATGGCGGCCGCGACGGCGTAGGTGACGCCGGGCCATACCTCCTTAGACTGCGTCGACGACGCATCCACGGTGCCGTCCGGCCGCATCCCGTTCACCGCCCCGACCGTGCCGCCTTTCACCCGCATGACGTTGTAGTCGAGCACCATCCCCAGCGCGCTCCGAGCCTTTTCCTCCTCCACGATCGGCTCCAGGCCGCACGCCCGAGCATACCATTGTCCCGCGAGCTGGTCGGCCTGGATGGACGAGCTGTTCTTGCCGCGGCTGTTGTCGTAGTTGAAGTAGGAGCCGTTCCAGAGCTCGCCGTTGTAGACGCGCTTGGCCTTGTCGTACCGCGCCCGGAAGTAGCACTCGGCGGCGCGGTCGCCGACGATGCGCGCCATGTCCGCCGCGGCCTGCAGCGCAGCCACCCAGAGCCCGCCGGTGTAGGCGCTGACGCCGGACACCGACCACAGGTCGTAGGTCTGGTCGGGGCAGCCCTCGTTCTCGACCATGCCGTCCCTGTCCCGGTCGAACTGGTCCATGTACGCCATGGCCAGGTACACCGCCGGCCACGCAGCCTCGGCGAAGGCGACGTTGCCAGTGGCGACGACGTCCCGGTACACCTGCAGCACGAACTTGGGGTTGAGGTCCTTCCACCGCGCCGGGTCGTGCAGCATGTACGCGTTCACCTCGAACCACGGGTCGCTCAGCCCCACGTCGTGTGGCACCGCGCCGAGAACCTGAAGGCATGTTTCAGCTTTTAGGTAAACCGATCGATGCATAAAACTCAATAATGGTACGCACTTTGTGATGTATGCGTACCTTTCGCGGCACGGTGTTGCCGTCGAGGGTGTTCCTGAGGCGGGGGTCGTGGAGGAGGACGGCCCGGGCGAAGTCGCGCTGCAGGCTGAGCTCGAGCTCCGGGAAGAGGGAGAGCAGCGCGAAGGAGGCGTAGAAGTGGACGTCGTAGGTGTTCCACATGTGGTACTCTATCCCCTCCAGGTACAGGAACTGCCCCACGTTGTCCTCGCCATCGCGCAGCAGCGCCGTGCCGAACGTCGCGGTGCTCGACGCCGCCGAGTGCAGGCGCTCCGTCGCCGACGCCATTGTGCGCAGGATGCCGTCCACCGCGGTGCTGCTCGCGCCGGCGGCGCCGTCCAGATGGTCGGCGGTGCCGCCGTTGGTGGTGCAGTAGTTGTGGTCAGTACGGAACATGCCAAGGGAGAATGGCTCGGTCCCGGACCGAGACGAAGCAAAGCTGGTCTTTTCCGGAGGTAGTCCATCTGTGACAGCTCTTGTTTAGTTCCAAGCTACCAATGTTTTTGGATTTTGGATGAGTGATCGTTGTCGGAGAGATCAGCATTTACCTGTCCATACGGTGCCTCCAGCGTTCAGATAGTAGAGCTCGTTGAACAGTGCAATCGGATACCTGAACACAAATACGCCATCAATTGTATTAGGACCAAAGCATTTACGCAGTACATTGTGTGTAGACCATCCAATCGAAAAATCAATGAATGACAATTGCAATTGAGAATTGTGTGATCTGAATTCCTTGCCATTCAGGCAGCCTTTTGTCCTGCAGAATAGGCCTCTGCCACTCGTCGATCTGAGACTCCCAGTTCATGTGTTCTACACATGCAGACAAGAGGGGCATTACAATGTTCAGAAACCACTGAGGATTCTTACGTACAGCAAGGTTCACTCACCAAGAAGGGCGTCGTGAGCCAACTCTTCTGCAGCTGCATCTCGATCCAAGCCGTAGAACTTGGTGTACCTCCTGATTCAGTCAGAATCCCCTGTGTCAGTAATAAGCCATTGCAGAACCGAGGACGCTTCAGAATCAGCAAGACGCAGCAGCCTCACCTGTGGTACGTTCTCCCGCTCGGGAACTTCACCTCGGGGCACGACCACGACAGCGCGAACGACACCACGCGTGTACCCCCTGCCGGCACCGTCGTCGACGCCGCGACCGCCGCTCCGATGGACGATCCGGGCTTCGACGCTCCCGGCGCCTTGTCGGTGCCGGCATTGCTGAAGGAACCACGCTTCTTGATCTCGTCCCACATGTCCTTCGCCGTGAAGTCGCCGGAATTGGACGGGCCCATCGTGAAGAACGGGCATTCGGTGACACGGACGTCGTCTGTCTCTTGAGATGCTATTGCAAATGTCACCGGAGGGTGCGCATCCGCAGTCCTGCATTGGTGTCATCTCAAGCATTATAGAAGTGCAAGAGAGTTCTGTATCATTTGCAGTTTCCAGTATGAATGGTTAAACACACCTATGATGGAGGAGAACGCCATGGACGCCGTCGCGCGCTCTGCGTAAGAAGGAAGAACACAGTTGCAAGAATGTTGTCAGAGTGATTGCTTGCTGTTACATGGCATCAAATTAAATTGGGGGATGCTAGCGCAGAGTATACCGTTAGAAAAGATTCTAACAGTATAGATTAGTTTTATCGGGTTTCATCTAAGTTTTATGAGTCAAAGTTTCAAAGGGTTCAAACATGATTTATAGAGTTACGTAGCGCTTCAACAAGTTTTATATCGAAAACTAGAAGCTACAACAAATTTCATAACTAAAACTTATTGGAAAAACAAAGTTTTACAAAAGTTTCAAAAGACAAGTTTCAAAGTTTCAAATAGTTTCAGCGAGTTTTGCGCAAGTTTGATCCAAATTAAAAAAATGGGTTTGAAGAGTTTCATCCAAGTTTCAAAAATCCGAAAACAAGTTTCATGGGGTTTCAGCTGGTTTTTATTTCCAACAAGTTTCATAGTCGAAACTTAATTAGAAAAACAAGTTTCAAGTTTCAACTTCACATGTTTCATCAAAGATTCAGATTTATGTTGATGTTTCACGTGAGTTTCAAGTTCCGACAACATAAGTTTCATAAGGTTTCATGTTCTAAAATCGAGGTTTCATTTACCAAAACGTAAAGTTTTAAATGGTTTCATATTCTAAAATACAATTTTTATGGGATTTTATGTTCTAAAATGCAAGTTTCATAAGATTTTATTTACAAAAACATAGTTTTAGGGGTTTCATATTCCAAAATTCAAGTTTCAAGAGGTTACATGTTCCAAAATACAAGTTCCACATGAGTTTCATGTTCCAAAATGTAAAGTTTCAGATGATTTCATGTTCTGAAATGCAATTTTCAAGAGGTTTTATATTCTAAAATGCAAGTTTTATCTCATTTCCATGTTCCAAAACACAAAATTTCAACATGTTTCAGTGGGTTTCACGAGGGAAAAAGGAATATGCTATTTTTGATGCAAAATAGACAAAAATCAGAATAAAATTATAAGAGAATGCAAAATTTATAAAAATCTTAGAAAAAAATCAAAGTTGGAAAGAGATGTAACAAATTAGGACTAGGAACCAACAGCATCACCCAAAGTGGGCTTGGGATTCACAGTGGCGTGCATTGATCTAGCAGCACAGGAGGGCATCCTGACTCCTGCCTGCTTGTTGGACCATCGGCCCGCTGCATCACTGGCCTCGCGCCGCTGTAAGCCACCCAGGCCACAACGACTGCCGTTTGCCACACCGCGACTCCGGCGTTCTACTCCCACCAACCTGCTCGCCACGCATGCTCTTCACCTCCTGCTCGTGACGGCTCTCCACCATGACATTGGACCTCGCGCCTGCTCATCGCCTCTCCACCATGCGGCGCCCGCTGCCACTCCCATATGTCGGCCGTTGCTGCTCCCGCATGCTCACTGCCGCAGCTCGTGAATCCAATGTGGGGAGAGAGAGAGAGAGGGGGGCATAGTTATGTGTGAAAGGGGATGGATGAAAAAAAGGAATGGCTTCGTGTGAAAGGGACGTGATGGGATGGAGCTTGATGTCAATCACATGGAAAGGATCCCGATGCTGAAATCCAATCCAATGGTGATTTGCTGCTCCGTTGGTTTGCCGGCCAATGCTACAACGTGCGCTAGTTTTTCTGAATAAAGTTATGGGAAGGAAAGGATAAGCAAAATGGGATGTTCATTACGTCATTCGGGAGTTGGTGTGATTTCCAGTCAGTTCTGATCTCCCACCAACTGAATTCTACAAGATGAAGAAACCAAGGTCAAATTTTTACTCAGAGATGTTCTGTTTGTACTGAAGAACGAAGTGTTCTCTTGCACTTACTGCCCATGTGAAGAGCAATGTAACATCTGCAGGTGTGCTCCCAGAGTTATGCACCTGCAAGCATCAGCAGTAAAAGTAAGCAAGGAACAACCCAAGTAGAATCATTGCATTTGCAGCAGAAACAAAAGGAGAAAAAAAACTATACCGTAAAAGTGAAAACTGCAACTGGGAAGCTGCTCTCTTTGTAGTTGTGAGGGATAAACGGTGATATCTGACGGCAGGTGATCTTGATTTCAGGGTCAGGCTCACCTACATTGCAATTGTGGAACCCAGATTAGTAGGATCTACCAGACACCCTTGTCGGATAATTGGCCTAATTTTTGTGCCCGATGACAAATATCTCTCCTAGGCAAATGTTTTAACTTCATCTGACACTAATGTACCATCATATACTGTCCAAGATCTTGGAAACAAGCCATGATAAGTGCAGTTCTTCTCGTTCAGTTTCCAGTCCCAAGATCCGATACCGGCTTTATCGATTCCCCTGCAAATTTGCGCATTGCATGATATATCTGCACTATTCAGATGCATACAGGTAAGCTTCTTAGGATTTCACTGCTTACTTGAGGACATCAGCATTCGGTGCAGATAACACCGTGGAGTAGCTCTTTCCGTTGGGACACGAAATGAATGCCTAGACAATTGAATGAATAATGGCAATAAGAAGTTCCTCACAGTTAAGAGTGTCATTTGGCATTGCAAATCATGAATGGAGGTGTAAAGTGATTACTGAAAACTGATTTGCTAGGACAGGCTTTTCTTCATATATCCTGGGGAATATCTGAAAATGCTGAAAGTACCCTCTGTAGCTTCTCCCTATGCTTCCTGCACTGATAAAAGGATGTTCTTTGAACAAAACTGCCATGGAAAGTTCAATAAGCTATAGAGGCAAGTTCGAATTTACTTACCACCAAGGCAAATTTCAGAGTAATAGAAAAAGCTGATTTGTGACTAACCAATAGAAATTAGCTTTAGGATCTGTAAGAGAAAAGGCTGAAATTACTTACCCTAGCCCACCGAGGGGTACACCACGGTAGCAGTTGTCCATCCATTTTCTCAATGGATCGTAGACTGAGGCCTTTGCAAAAGTGAAGAATTGTTCGATAAAGTGACAAGATAGAGCAATTTATATTGATATTTCAACAAATAGAAACACAATTTCCTAAAAGAACAGAAACACAACGATTGATGGATTAGCTGAATGTTCAACAACATAAGAGAAACTTACTATGCCTTTTGCGCTTTCTTCAACTTTTAGTCGCAATACTTTAACAATCAAGGGCACCTACCAAACCACAAGCATATGGTTAGTATTAATCTAGCAAAGGAAGTATGCATAGTTGCATACTCATTGCTAAATATATAGCCAAAACTTGTTTGATTTGTCAATAGCTTATATGACTAATCCAAATCAATTGAAGTCTTTGTTTTCGGCAATAGCAACTGTGGCAAGATTTTCTAAAGTATGTTGGGAGGGCCCTAAATTTGACCATTTTCCTTAGGTGAGAAGAATGGCAGGCTCCTACCCTTTTCCCTAATTTTTTGGAGAATAGCAGGGAAGAACCAATTTTTACCAGTTCAATTGGCATCTTATAAAACAGAAAGCCAAAAGGTACAGTGTATGTTCAAATGCTTACGATTGCCATAATATCATTCATGGTCATGCTGAACATTGCAATCTTCTTGCCTTCATCGTCAAATTTCCTCTGCCAAGTTCTTGCCGGTGGTTGTGCACAATCGATGTGCGAGTGCGCCTAAAGCAAGAGCATTCATGTCAGACTTTTTTTTTGGAACAAAATCATGTCATATTAGTTGCTTTCGGAAGACAGAACGGATTGAAACATTAGCAGATCATGCAAGAAACATCTGAGCATAGACCAAATTTCAAGGAGTAAACACCTACAGAAAAGCCTAGAACAGTCCATTTCAGTAAGTACGGGAAGATGAAATGGTGGTACTGAACAGCAAGGAGTAGTTTGCAGAAGGTACCTTTGTTTGCTCCAACCCTGAACTTCCCATGATGGTACAAACGCTGGTTGGGTTGAAGCGGAGCAGCTATTTGGATGCGAATTGATAGACATGCACAAGTACAAGAAGAACATAAGTCAACTTGCAAAGCAGTAGAGAGACATCAAGAACACAACTACACAGATATCTCCACACTGGAAGAGAGAAACATTCTGAAGGCGAAGTAGGCAACCCAAAGCAAGCGTTTCAAGAATCTACAGAAGACTTAAACTGAAACTCTCCAACACAGTAGGAGAAGAGCTAGCAATACCTGAATCCGAATACGACCACACAGGAACTGCCTGGATTTTCATGAACTCCTCAGCTTTGCTTTTATGAGAACTCATTCAGGGGGAAAAACAATGGAGAGAACGAGAAGTGCCAGCTGGCGCGTGGAAAAGTTGGCAGGCCACACACGTCAGGGTAGTTGAGTAAGGAAGTGTGTCTATCGTGCTCTTGTCATCTATTCTGCCGTCCTATGGATACATTATTACTATTAATCAACTGTGGCTAAAGCTATTGTTCTATCCTTTTATTTTCTCGCCCACATCTTGTCAGATGGAGCAAAGTTTTGCCGGTGCTATTCTAGAAGACGACAAGTACTAGAAGCATCCATGACGACTATTGAGTTTCTTGACTCATCAGACAATACCATCGAAATAGTGTGGTTAATTTTAAATCGGCAGGACTAGGTTCCGCTCGTTTCGGTTTTTTTCCGGTTTCAGCTTCTAGTTTTATTTTTTTTTCACTATTCAGTATTTCATCTTTTTCTGAATTTTTTAGATATTTTAGACTTTTTTGTATTTTCTTTTTTTTCCCGTGTTCCTTTGTATTATCCCTAATGGGTTAATATGTTTTTCTATTTTTATATTTTTTAAAATTAATTATGCTTAAAAAGCTAAATTAGCTACAGTAAAAAAAGCCAACTACAATAAAATTTTAGTCAAAAGTCAGAAATCATCACTAAAACAAGCGCACCCTTAGAGCTGCTTTTATATATCTATGAGTTGATATATCTGCTTTACTCCATGCTTAGCAGCCAATTAACGGTAGATTTCAGCCTGCACAAGCGGCCAGTCAGTCAAGTCAACCATGGAAAGTCTTCCTCACATGCTACCCTGTTTGTACTAGTTTTCAACAAAGTCGAAAGCAGCCGGTCTGCTCGACATGCTCAGTTGGTTGTTCTAAGAAGCAACTGCTTCTTTCATGATGTTAACATGCTATCTAGAAGCCCATCTTTCCTACCCTCGAGGCACATCCATTTCCACACCGATGACCGTTCAATGAAATGGGAAAATGTGATTAAAAATCTCCATTTCTCCTCCCTAAATTCCGTGTGTTACGAACAAGAAGATTGCACATGGTTCTTGAACTGACCACGCATAGGTCTGAGGATATGGCCAAGATGCTAGAGATGCGACGTCCGATAACAGATTACTGTTGCTTGGGTAGGTGGATTATTTTAAGCTATATCTTATAGTTTTTGGTTTGAAATTTTGAATTTTGACTGTTCGCGAGAGAGGAGGTACAAAGAGAGATACTAGTGTACGATTTTAACCCATATAGATGAAGTTGGGATAGTATCTACTACAATCGACTTTTAAATCCCACCTTAAAAAATACACTGTTTGAAAACTAATTACTATAGAAAATAAACCCACAAACCCAAAAAAACCTACCCGATATCCTTCCAACTGCCACCTTATTTAACCTGTGCTGTGCTGTACTGTAGTGAATGGTTGCTGCTTCTTTTATAGTTACTGTACTCGTTGGAAAGGAGTAAGCCAATAGGCTAGGGACATGTAGCTGCGTCTCAACACATTGGGAGATGCGCGCTACACTGAATCTGAATTATATAGGTCCTTGCATTGTTGCGATTGCACATTCACAGATGGAGGAACCGGATCCCCTCACTGTAGGTTAGTTTAGTCATCGTGCGCAGCAACCTGCGTGTGATGATGATGCGAGGCCCCTACCAGAGATAATGATTTTTATACGCACTACAGGACTGCGAATTGATAATGCACGCATGGATGAACTCGCAAGTCTATTGCAACATTGGACCCAGGCCCACTGGTCAGCCCAAGCGAAGTGTCCTTGCTGGGCCTAGCACAACGTTGGGCCTAAATACCTGACGCCGTCGTGCTCCGCCACCGCGCCCATGGCATGAAGCCATGAACTCGTCGTCCACCACTAGCCGCGCCAGGCACACCTCCAGCGCTAGGCTTCTGCCGCCGCCTGCCGCCCCGCCCCTCGTGCACCGTCGCCCTCCTGTTCACCTTGTTCGCGCCGCTGCTCCGCATGGCCACCAGCATGCCCCGCCCGAAGTGGTTCCTGTACACGTCGAACCGCGGCGAGTTCCCAGTCGCCACCACTGCCGGGGCCACGACTACAGAGATCCCACTAGCACTAGGGCTGCCTCATCGAGCGACGCCATGGCACGGAAAGCCGCATAGTCAACGCCCATGTTTTGTTCTTCTCAACAACCTCTAATTCTTGTTCCATAGCTCTCCTCCATCTATGATCACGAGCTGCTTCATTGTATGAGATTGGCTCCTCTATACTAAGAAGAAACAGATCTTGATCACCCTCAATTTCTTTGGTTTCAGCATAAATCTCACGCAAAGATTTGAATGCTCTTGGCCGATCTTCACTGGATGCTGAGGAGGTTGTTGTAGCTGTCGATGAGGATGAAGCCAATGCCGGTGTTGCTTGTCCCGGTGATGAGGTAGGCAAAAAAACCGAGGGTCTGCTGCAATTGGGCAATGTCTGGCTCGACGTGGGCACAAGCAGCGTCCAGCTCGACCCAGGTGTCATTGGCTCTTGGCTCGGCATGGGGGATGGTGGTGCCTGCAGATTTGGCACCTGTGATACCTCACGCCATTATCCCTTGGATAATCACACGGCGGTGTACGGATTATTATTTGCCTGATCAGTAAAACACTGCTCCGGCAAATAACAAGTCTTTACCAGAGTAGCGCAGCAGAACAATAAGATAAACACTATCTCATTCATTACAGCAGTGCCACCAGGCTAAAGTCTATTTTTACAAAAGTAAATAAGTAAAAGTATGGAACTGATACCCCAAGGCCCTCTCGCCCGCTCCACTGATAGACACTGTATGGAACGAAGGCAGATTCATGGTGGCGTTCGCGTAGAACCTGGCGCAGCTATAGTCCAAAGCATGCGAGGCGGCTAAGCATGAGTGCGCGTACTACAAGATGCTCATGTAGAGGAATAAGCAGTATGTCGTTGACCCGCCCACCATAGAGAAGTGGCAGGAGCTCTCCAAACAGCTCTTCTACACCTGCCTCGCTAGGTCCGCTACGCTCCTGTCTTATTGTACCTTGTTTTTTATCGCACAACTTTTCTATGCACATAAGTCCTTGATGTTGATTAGTTTTTTGAATCTTGAATGTTGCTATATCGCTTTCTGATGTTCATGTGTCAACTAGTTGCTGGTTCAATGGCGCTAACAATGCTAGTAAATCCTTGTGAATTATCCAAATTAAGGTATGATTAGAATATTATGGGTCTATAGGATACGCCTTTAAAGAGTTCTATGGTAATTTGAGTCTTGATTGCGGAACTGCTGAGGGAATCAACAAGTGGATTAGTTTCTGCTTCTAACAACTATCATGTAGCATCTCAAATGAAGCATACAGCGATATGGTTTCCATCATTGGATGGATATCTGCATGAATGTGGCACAAAATTCACTAAAAGTCCAGCCCACCCGTAGGCACGGGCGCGTAGCATCTTATTTGAGTTTTTGATCTCGTTTAGCCTAAAAGGATTGACTTAAAAGTGCTATAATTTAAACTAACATGTGTTATATACTAGTGTAACTCAATATAAATTGATAACGTAGTACTAAAAGGCAGGATGTTGTAGTCGGCATCAGAGGCAGCTTGTGGTGGTTGAAGATCGGAGATTTTTTTTCGATAAGAGAAATTTTATTAATTTTTAAGGTTTTAACATCAAGATGATGTAAGATCCTGAAAAATAAGATCGGAGATGGGGAGGGGAGAAATGAGATCGGATTTGGGAAGGAACAGAGATGAGGAATATTATCTTTGTTTTGTATAGGATCTTGCTGACTCAGCTATACAATAATACAGATGGCGCTACATCGGATCCCAGTCAGAACCACGTAGGACCAAAACCGATGTGGTTTGGTTATGCGCTAGTAAGAGCACCGGCTCCGGCCACTGGGCGCCTTGTACCCCCTGGCAACACCAGTAGGGTGGCTGGGGAGGAGGGAGTTGTTGAGCGGCTCGAGGAGGAAGAAAGAAGCTGCATGGGCAGCTAGTAGTTTGACGCAAAGGCACCTAACACAGTTATTGATTAGATTGGACGGCTAAAAATTTAGATATTTTTAACACAAAAATATCTAGATGATCTCTATATACACCTAAAAATGAAGAAATGCAATGATAAATAAACAATATAAGTGCTTTTCTTGACTCCGCGACAGTCCAAAAGAACAAGGCAACAGCAGCTGAATCCATCTGTTGACTCAAGCAGCGAAGACTCGCAAGTCTTCCGATTTGAGCATAAAATAGCCGCTATATGGTAAGTGCTTTTCTTGACCTACAGATACCTGAACCAACCAATCACCAGAGAAATGGCTGACGGGATGACATCTCCAGTCCAACTTGCTACTTAACATGCATAATATAAACAAATTGATATGGGAGACAAATCACGTGGTTTGATATAACCGATTCCCTGTATCAAGATTATCAAGCCTTCGTTGAGCAAGTCGATGAATAGATGCATGAAAATAATTGATTTTGTTAGTGTACAGTCAACTTCAATTTTTTTGATCTTACAAAAAGACAGTGGCAAGGAAGTACCAAATGTTATTTTTGTCCCTCTAATAAGAGCATTCAACATCTATTTTTTGATTGCCATATGGCTTGGGCTTTTTGGAATGTGGTTGTCATTAGCTTTGGCCTTCAACCGCCTACTAATGTTGAGATGTTGTTTAGTTCTTAGCTTAGAAGTTTTTCTTTAAAGGTTAGAAATCAGATTCTAGTTGGTATAGCGGCTATGTGCTGGGCTTTATGGTTGAATAGAAATGACGCTGTTTTCAAAAGGACCACTATTCACTCTTTCTTGCAGGTCATTTTCAGGGAGACTTACTAGATCAAGTGCTGGTCATAACTATCTAAAGAGGAAATAATAAGTGCACTCTTAAACGGCTGCAAAAGACTTGAGAGAGTGGTGGTGAAGCTTTTCTACAAGTTTGGATGGAGCAGGTGTTTTATGTTACAGGATTAAGTCATTTGTCGTAAGTTCAGTGTTTGGGTGATTTTGTAACACCGTTTGGTGGAATGTGGTCTGAATACTGTGTTTGGTTCTGATTGACTGTAGTCATTCTCGTGGAATGATCAAGACCGGAATATTATTATTCCATTATCTAAAAAAACTTAATTTTTTTTTATCTCTCAATCACCTAAAGTTACATAATATTAATTTTTTCCTCCTAAAAGAGGCCGCTAGATGATACTTATCCAATAGATAAAAAAATAGCTAAGAATAAAAAGAAAAAACAGTCGACTGTGTAATAATCGATCCCAAAAATAATTGTTCTCAAGTAGCCAAACCAAATGAACCAACAAAGACCATACCTAGATAAGACAACTTCACTAGTAAAGTTTCATCACATACCTACGTGATATTCTGGCGGTGATACAGCATGCATGCATGCACATGCTACAAATTAACTACTTTCCAACAACATGGCAACTTGTAAGTTCCCTAGACATTACCAATTAAAACACACAAGTGAAGTTTTTTTTATTTGGCCTCATTATACCACATTAATTTCAAAATTAACTCTATATTACATGAAATTGTAAATTTAGTTTTCTTACCGAGCGTGTAAGAACCAGTGATCGACACATGACTCCTATCGCACCACCCAATCACGGTAACATCTAGCCACCACGACACCGTCGGTGAACGTGACGTAGTTTGGTTGGATACGGCAGGTGGTGGGACCCATAAAGGTGCCGCGCCATTCAACCACAGTAGATCCCTAGCATGACACCTTTCCTCGTCTCTACCACGGTCAAGTGGTATGGTACCTTTATGCAGGTGGTCCCACAGTAAATTTTAAAATTAAGGTGGTGTAATAGGGCCAAATAAAAAAAATTCCACACAAGCTCATGATCTCGCCGGCATGCTCACGGCGCCCATGAACTCCTCGTCGGCGACGAGCCTCTCGAGCGCATCCGGTGCGATGCACACCTCCAGCGACATGCTCCCTCCCCGCGGCGGCCCCTCGAACACCGTCACCTTCCCATCCATCTTGTTCCCGGAGCCGCTCCGCACGGCCACCGGCTTCCCCCACCCGAAGTCGTTCCCGAACACGTCGAACCGCGGCGAGCTCCCGGTCATCAGCGCCGCCCCGCCGGACGACAGGTTTGACATGTACGTGAAGTCCGGCTCCCGGATCCAGCGGTCCAGCGACTCCCTCATGGTCGCCTCGTCGAACGACGCCACGGCGCGGTTCAGCAGCCACGCCGTCCACCCCAGCCCCTTGTTCAGGATCTCGCCGACGGTGGAGCTCGCCTTTCCGAACACCACAGCGTTACCCACGTAACCCGGCGGTATGCCGTTCACGCGCCCCCGGCACCCGACGAGAAGGGAGTAGAACGTCTCCTGCCCCGGCGGGAGGTCCCGGGCTCGGGACACCGCCCGCCAGAGGTGCGCGAGCAGGGCCTGCAGCGAGGAGATGGTGGCGGTCGCCGTGCCAGCCATCTCGTCATTGGCCCTCGCCTTGAGCTTCTTGACGCTCGTGGCGGAGAAGGTGAAGAAGCATTCCTTCACCGTCGGGCGCTCGAACCGCCGAACGATGTGCTGCAGCTTGCTGAACGGCATGGGGATCGGCACGGGGCTGGTGTCGATGAACCACCTCCGGAAAACCGGCGCCGGCGTGGAGATCTCGCGTAGGTCGTCGCTGATGCCACCTCGGTTGATCTCCGACCAGGTATTGAAGAACTCCCAGAAAGTGGTGCCGTCGCCGACGGAGTGGTTCATCGACATGCCGATGAAGACGCCGTCGGCGAGCTCGGTGACCTGCAAGGATAGCACGGGGAGCGATTCTATGGCGGCGTCCGCTCCGAGCACCTCGTTGAACGGATAGAACGACCAGACCGCTGCCGGGGTGTAGATCGAGCCGACGATGTCCATGACGGTGACGCCGGGCGCCGTCGCGTGGATGAACTCCGCGCCCTCGCCGGTGCAGCGCAACGGGACGGTGACTGTCCCGTCGCCGCGCTCCTCGACGTCAAGCCGGCCGGCGAAGGGGTAGTACCGGCCCAGGGCTCGCGCGAAAGAGGACGCGAGGGTGTCGACGAGGCGCTCACCGCCGGCGGGAGGCTTGGGCAGGAGGATGCCCTTCTGTATGTAGTCTATGCTGATGAGGCGAAGGTCCCACGACGTGAGGTGGATGTCCTCGGCCTCCTCCGACGGCGGCGCGTGACCGTTCACCGCGGCCGCCTTCGTCGGCGACGACGGCCGGACCATGCGCCGGGATACGATGCGGACGCTGTCAGCGGCGCATGCTTCCATGTGCTCATTGCTGCCCATGTCAGGCCCTGCTTTCTTGGAAGTCGTACGTGTGTTTGATCGAGGAGTAGGAGCGAGCTGCTTTCTTGCTTATATAACCACGTATATAATGTGACAGCCTGCTCATTTCGGCTGCAGAATTTAATTTTTTGTTTCTAGTTTATTATTTTTTAATTTTAATTTTAGTTTTTTAGTTTTATTAGTTTTCTGTCTTTTCGTATTTATTGATATTGTTCGTGATGGACTAACTTGTTTTCCTATTTTAAATTTTTTAATTTAATTACGTCAAAAAGCTATCATATCTACAGAACAAAATAAGTCAGTTGCAGTGAAAAAACCATAAACCACAAAAAAATTAAGTTAAGCAGAACTTAATAATCTTATGGATTTGCTATTCCACCGGTGCCTAAAATATTTGCAAAATCACAGTTAATTTGGCGTGAACGTGTCACCCTTCGGTTGCTTGCTGACTTTTTTAAGAGTACAATAGTGGATACACACATCACAACAAGTGCGTCCACTCGCAAACAGCTGAAATTATCGTATAGACATGTACTTTCTTATTGAGACGCACCTGCATGTGACGGAGAGAAAACTGCCTCAGTGGAACCTGGAGTCAGCATCGATCCCTGGCCCATTAGGATTAGGGTTTCTCTTGGTCGTTGAATTGGCGTGCACGTCATGTGAGGAATGGGTTTCTCTTGGGCAACCTGCATGGATTATATATTAAAGGGGTGTCAGCTAAATTGTTTAGTTACGAGGTTGGCTCCGGATCCAAGAATAAGATGCTATGCAAAATGTCTGTACTAACCATGGTTGGATTTTGTCACTTGTATTTCTAACCATGGTTGGGTTTTGTCACTTTTATTTCTTTTAAGCTTAGAGGGCATTCGTTTTAGCGATAGCTTCTAGCTTTTAGCTGAAATTTCACTGTATTTGACTTTTTTTTACTGTAACTGATTTAGCTTTTTG
The DNA here is from genome assembly GCA_036346265.1 of Melocanna baccifera. Lineage (NCBI taxonomy): Eukaryota > Viridiplantae > Streptophyta > Magnoliopsida > Poales > Poaceae > Melocanna > Melocanna baccifera. Next base: position 27,450,257 of record CM070697.1, on the reverse strand, counting down.
GGCATAATTAAATTTAAAAAAATAGAAAAATAGAAAAATATGTTAGCCCATTACGGACAATACAAATGAACATGGAAAAAAAATAAAAATACAAAAAAGTCCAAAAAAATCTAAAAATATTCAGAAAAAGACGAATTACTGAATAGTGAAAAAAAAAGCTGAAGTTGAAAAAAAGCTGAAACGAGTGGGGCCACTAGTGTTTAAGTTGTTCTTTTTTATTTTGTTTTTTCGGCCATGATGTGGGTGTTTTCTTTTATATTTTCGCTGAACATTTGACGTTCACATTTTTCGGAAGCTGAAAGGCATCTGACTGAACATTTGACATTCACATTCATATCAAAAGCAGAAGGCAACACACAGCAAAGGGGGCTCTATTTTTAGACAACATATCTATCAATACTTCACATTTTCACGGTACAAATCATATCAAAAGCAGAAAGCAACACGCTATTTTCAGACAACAGTCTCTTATCAAAACCATGTACTACTAAAAACACCGGTTGTTAATAGACGTTTTCACACAGCAGTGTATCGCAACGTTGTTATAGATCAAAGAAAAATCAGAACGCAACACACTGCATGTTCGATGAGTACCTTCAGATAGCTTTTTCAGATAGCAACACACGGACACTGACCATATTAGCTATGATTATCAATATCAAGGACAGAGAATACAGGAACAAAACAAGAAGAAAAATAGAGAAAAAATAAGACAGCTTGAGCATCAAAGCATAGATTATGCTCTTAATGGATCCCACACATCGGAGCATCTAATTTGCAATTCAAAACAGAAAATGGATTGAATGCTTTGGCCCTGAATAGATTGACCAACAGAACATGAAAAATGATCCAATCTACACAAATTTAAAAAGAACAGCATCTGGTTCAACACATATCGTCTTCGTCTAGGCTTGTTGTAGCAGCTCCCAGATATGGAGTCCGAGGGCCAGGTGGACGACAGTGGGACGACTCGCCTTTGCCTTTTTCGTCGCGGTGAAGCACCTATGGATGCCGCGGCCTTTGGAGCCAATCTCCATGTTCCTCGCCACCTCCCCGCACCGTTCTCCGCTGGCGTCGTTACGGGTGTAGCTGGGAGTTAGACCGGGTTTATCCATACCAGCTCGAGGCTCGGCTGGCACAGTACGAACACGCTACGTGTCGGACCATGCTAGCATGGCACAAATGGTGGGCTGAGCTAGGCCTAGAAAGCCGGCCCGTTGGGCGTCACAGCATATACCTATGTGAATCTCTCATTAAACAATTTAACAAAATAAACTCACAATATTTGTTTTGAAAGGAAGATCCCTCTAGTAACATATAGTAGGTCAAGATCTATATTTTACTAAGTTCTAGTGAATTTTGGCATCACTGCTAGAAACATATAAGGTATAATTCCGGGGGTAGTTTTGTAATTGAGGGACATCTGTGCCATGGGTAGACCCAACTCAATTCATGGGTATTCAACTGAATACCCAAAATTTTTGACAAAAAAATCACTATATATAAGGTATAATATATATATATATACTAATAGTTAGGCTAAATTTGTTCTATTTACACCTAATTAATCCAAATTGATGTCAGGTCATTTTGGCCTATTTCTCCCTCCCATCGACACTGGCCCTAACCCACTGTCATACTGCTCATACCTAGTTGTGAGACCGTATCTCACTTAGTCTCTCCTCTCTTCATCTGGTGTCTGATCATCTCTCCATCTCTTGGCACTCAGTTGGTGCCTAGCAGCGGCGGGTGCCAGTGCCCTTAGTTCTGGTCTTCTGGAGGCTGCGTAGCTGGAGCGTTGAAGGCCAGAGCGGCCACAGGCCAAGCGGACACTGTTGCATTGTGAGCCTGCAACACTGGGGCAGGTTCGTCCTCTCCGACCCAGCGACCCCCATGTTATAGAATCTAGATGCGTAGACGGTAGATCTGCACTATTTGTGTGCCCCTAGAGTTTGTAGTTTTGTACTTCTAAGCTAGGTAGATGATAGATCCGTAGATGACTGGATGAATGTGGTGGATTTGGCATATGTTTCTTTTTTTGTTTCACTTTCGGTGCTTAGACCTTGTTTAAATGCGGTGAATTACTGGGTTTGTCTTAGATATCTTTAAATTAATGCTTATGCTTTATGAATTGAAATATATGTTCTTCACATCTTTAAGTCTAAGTAGTTTATATCTATATGCCAAGTATTTCAGATGTGTGAGCTACTGAGCTTTATGTCATATCTTCATTTGAGCACTTTGTTGTGAATTTGTGAAATAAGATTCTTAGCAGCAGACGAATCGTTGCTTATGAATTAAAATACATATTCTCTACCTCTTACCTATAATTCTGTGAACAAATACCAAGTATCTTACAAGTGTGAACAAATGATTTCAAGTCGATTTTCACTATCCTAAATGTGAATAGTCAATATAGATAGTTTTAGAAGGGACAATGAGAGCTAAGTGGAATTGCATATTAGTGGAACTAGTTGTAACCTTTCAATCGGTTTCAAGGTATATAAAATCATCGAGTTAATTTGTAATTTTTTTTAAATTTCTTTATAATATTTGAGACGTTGTCTCTAGTATGAACGATTATACTTTAATTTTGACTATTATAGGCCTTTATATTTATATTGAATAGTATTTTTGTAAAGTCAAACATCTATCCTAAAATTCTTGGATCCGCCCCTGAGCTCTGCACGGGGAGCAACCCACTCTGTGAAATTGAACTAGCTCCACTCCAAATTCATTAGCTATAGATTAGAGTGATGCGTATTGCGTAGGATATGCATATAAACCATCGTATTCGTGCATACGCACGCTATGAGGCTCGTCGATGTGCTCAGCTGGATTAAGAAATGCCGACCACGGCGACCAGTTGGAATAATGCAGCTTCTAATGCAAAAAAATTTCTCGTGCTGGACAGGTAACAGAACCACTAGGCTCTTATATATTCCTAGCCCGTCGCCTTGGCAATTAAGCAAATAATGTTCGTCCATACAAGGCCGAGAGTTTTGACGCTATCCATACCCTGATCGTTTCGGCTTTAGTTTCTAGCTTCAGCTTTTTTTTTCACTATTCACTACACTATCCACTAACTCAGTTACAGTAAAAAAAGCCAGCTACAGTGAAATTTCAGTCAGAAGCCAGAAGCCATCGCTATAACGATCACCACAGATCATGTCTCCTCCGATAAATTCTAAGCGTGTGTAGTGACTCATGTGTGTGTACGTAGATGGTGTGAGCGTAGTGTGTTAAGTGCGGGCGTTCGTCTGGTCCTTCAAAAATCTTGAGAGTTGCTAAAAGTCTCACACATGTGGTTGCTAAAGAAAATGGGAATAAATAAGACTTGCTATGTTTTTTATACTGGAGACATGGAGTATTACTTGTCTAGTTTCTAGCTACTCGTCATCAACCATGATTGTAACCTTCTTGATAAGCAATATAATCCCATTGTTGAGTCTAAAAAAATTCAGGCATATGCCTGGCTGCCTGCATAGTCTATGCAATCAGTCAGGCTTTTATTAGCGTGGTCAGAACCAGATAGCTTAGCCGCCTAAATCTAAAATATAAAAAAGAAGAGTTGGCCGCCGTGATATTGCCGCCATTTGAACTGCATTTGCTCGGAAAGAAGATAATGGTCCAATGTCCTGGACCCCATTCACCGTGACCCACTTCTCAATTTCATTTAGTACCTAGCTAGCGGCCGGCCACCAATTATATCTATGCCTTACACCAGTGAGTCACCCTCCACGATCAATGCAAATTTTTTTCTATGCTTTCACAAAAGAATGGCGTATTTTGACTTTTCCAGGTCACAGCAAGATACTATTTTGAATAAAAAAACTTTACCATCGTATATTCGAAAAGGTTATAAAAGTGTAATATCGTGAAAATATTCTTCATGGCATTTTCATTTTCATTCTGCTAGCTGAAGCCTCGCAAGAGTAACCTCGGGCACTTCAATTTGCCTGAGGATTTGATTTGGCGTGTGCTAGCACCACGACACAGACGACAAGCAAGTGCATAACATAAGGATCGGTAAACAGTGTAGAATACTTTCTGATGATAATGAAAAAACGTGAGGGCACCAGGGATTGTCCACCCGATAGAAAATATGTACATGATCAGAAATACTTTCTGATTAAAAAGGCAGGTTTTTATATTACACTTTCCTTAAAAAAAGGCATCTTCACAATTTATTTTGTTTCAAAAATAATTTAACAGAATTTTTGAATGGAATAACATATTCTTTTTGTGCTTACGTCTCCTGTCTCTTGCATGGGCCACCGGCTCGGCAAGATCCTCAAACGGGCCAGCCTTTTCTCGAGAACCAAGTGGGCTGTTCCGTGGTGGTGGGGTCCAGGCGGCAGTGAGACCAGGGGAAGAGTCCCTGTGTTTCAAGGGCACCATGGTGCCTAAACTACATGATGGACCTTCCACCCATAATTGATTCTGTATTATCAAATCAATAACTTTTTTTTAAAATTGATGTATTTTTGAATTAATGAATGCTAACTGGTTTTCCTGATATATTATATATCATTACACTTGCACGTATCTAAAAGCAATCTAAAGTCAGGGAGGTCTGATATCCAGACACCATGATGCCTCATTATATATATGGTTCTATACTCCTGGAAGTACGTACTCCTACTTCTAATATACCCCTTTAATGGTGTTGTTATATTTCTTTATATATCTGAGTATACTCTAATAATAATTATAAGATATTTTAAAGTGAATTTCATAAAAAAATTTATCAAAATTCATTTTTTATAGCATAATTTATGTATATACTTTTTTATACATGGAAGAATATATATAGCAAAAATAAAGAGTTTCGACGATAATTTTTCAACAAAGTCGCATTGGAGTATCTTATAATTAGTATTTAAGTATCCTAAAAGTGATGAAAAGGTATAAAATATTCGTTTAAGTGGTATATTAGAAGTGTGAGTATGTACTATCAGGAGTACGGAAAAAACTTTTTATATATATATGTGTGCACACGTGTGTGTGTGTGTATACTTTTTATTCTCTAATTCTAATGGTTCATTATATTGGTTTCGTCAACTTGTATAAGGCTAACAGCCAGGAAGGAGAACCGAAGAACAAAGCAATTTGCTACATCAATATTAAGACATTCTTGGTTTGTTAATTCTGTACAGGAATTCATTAGTTTCTAAATTTATATATAAACGTATCATCGTATCGGTGTTTTTGAAAAAAATAACTAACAGCCGTACCATGTATCCGTATAGGGTATCCGGTAGCTGCACAGGATCCATGCAGAGATAGCCCTGTATTACTCAAATGTTTCATCGCTCGAAACCTAACACGCCAGCGGAACATATGCTTACAAGAAGTTCATGCAAGTGTGAGAAGATCGGGCAAGTCATGGAATCTTCAGAGAGTTAGCTCCAATTGCCCATCTGAAGAGGATGACGCCGCCACCGGGCCGCGGTAGTCCGCGTCGATCACGCCGACGCCCACGTCGATGGAGTGCTTCCACGCCAGCCCCGATCGCGGCGCTACAGCCACACACAGAACCAAGCCAAGCATTTGATCGAACACATCAAGGGGCACAAATCAAGCAGTAGATGTGGGCAGCGATAAATCAAGAGGCTCACCAACGCGCAGGGGAGTGTGGTGGCGGCGTTGCTGTGGAGGGCGCGACCGGCGCAGGGGAGTGCGATTTGCGGTGGTGGCCCAGCCACCCGAAACGCCTCAGCCGCCGTCGGTTCGAGAAGCCGGCGGGGTCAAGACTCGGGATGGATCGGGATGGGATTATGATGGAGTTGGGAAAGATTAGAGACGAACCTTCTACTTGCCTTGATGTAAGGAATTGCCATGCTACACTTGACGAAGATTAGAGATGAAAGGCCATGCTCAATTGCAGGAATTGCCATGCTTATGTTTTCCTCAGTACAGGAGAATTCCAAAGCCTGTTCGTTTTCGATCTTTTGTCATCGGATGTCCGGAGCAAGCTCAACTTGCCGGACATATGGACAGCACTGAAATAACAGAAAGCTGCCTCCAGATTAAAAAAAAAACAACAGCAAGACATTCGGTGTAAGATACGAGGACACCAATGACCTGTAACTTGATTATATTTCTCTTGTTCCATCTTCCAAAACAGGTATAACAACCAATTTCCAGGGAGGGTATTCTCGAGATTATACGATTGGTGACCGTGGGCAACCAATCTTCAGCAAGTGTTTCGGACGGCCTATGCTACACTTGGACGGACGGTGAATCTCTACAGGAACAGGTTTTTCTTTCGCTGCCAGGAACCATACAGCAGCACAGACATAGGGTGGGTGAAAATAACTAGCAGAAAAAAAGAGAAGGGGATCATGCACCACTTCCTATGGTTTCATGGCTGAAATGGGGGTTGTCAAGGCAGCGAACCGAGCTTCTCAGCGCTACGGCCTGCCATTCGGGGTGGCGTACAGCAGCGACTCTGACTGATCTCTCTCGACGTGATGCTTGCCCTTTCCCTTGTCGAGACGGGCCCTTCGTACGGCATGTTGGATCTGCCGCTCATGCTCTCTAAGCACCTCTTCCATGTTTACTCCGGGAGGCATTAATGGTCCGGAGTAGTGGATTCTGCTCTTCTTAGTGCCCTTCACCTGAACATATAGAGGGCGAATTTCTCAGCATATGGCAACAAAAAGAATCTTACTCTCTAGAAGCATGAAGGGAATATCCACCATGTAGGACCATTTTCCATTGTACTCTCTTATAAGACATAAAATTGTTGATCTTGACACCGAAAGTGTCTCGGAATATCAGGAACTGAGAAAGGAACCGCCAATTCCCAAGTATATGACCAACAGCCATTTTGTGTAGAGATTCAGGTAATATCTACTCCAAATTCACCCAAGAAGAACCATCCTCTTGCATGCTCATTAGTCATAACCACCAAAAATGCTTATGTGAGGATTCCTAGAAATTGATCATGGCTTTCAAGGGCATGAATGCTATGGATCATGGTCCTTATGAACGTTAAGACTCATTACTGATTAGGATAACAAGTGAAGCTGATTAAGATAATTAAATAACTCACCACTGTAGGCTCCTTATTTGCCACCCCATCATCCTTCCGATGGGAAGATGACGGTCTTTCTTGGAATTGATGTGCCCATTCAGGCCTATCAGAGGGGTCAGCAGCACTGAGTTGACTGTATCTTGAACCCAACCGATGCTCTCTCAAATACTGTCTCCTGGCACTGTCCCCAAGGTTAGACAACTTAGCAGTATTGCCTCGCTGCCCAGTTCCAGTAGATAGGTTAGACATCTCAGCAGCAACAATCTGAGAGGTGTAAAATCTCTGGGCATTTGGATCTGTGCCACTTGATCGGCCCAAAGTAGAGGATGAACGGCCAGCATTCATCAAAGGAACACGCTGAGGATGACCATTGTCTGCAGCTCTTCCCGGAGGATCAATTGGAAAGCCAGTGACAACATCCACCTTTGGAGTAAACTTATTACTCTTGCTTTTTGGATTAACCTGAACTTGTCGTTGCTGCAAAGCCATGGAACAACAGACATTTGAGTAATAAGAAACAACAGAGTATTTATATTTAACAATATGACAACATTAGTTGCTATATACGGTATATTTACTTCTGGAGTTGAAAATGACGCATATGCATTGTGCGGATGAATTGCTGCATGGTTACACTGAAATAATTGTATCAACAAACTTTCAAACAAATCAGGAAGCAATTGCATTGCATCACATATTTATGGTACCCAAATGGTTTTGCTAGCCTGCTACTAAGTACAAACTATAATGAGTCCTGTATTGAATGAATTCATTGAACTGCTAGCATGTGGTATTTGAATGGTATATTTCCCCCCTCGAGGATTCAAAATCCTGCAAGTAGCAATACTTTGAAAGCTCAATAGTGCTATCCTTGACTCTGGAATCTGGATATCCTTGAGTATGATTATTATCAGCTTTACAGCTTATACTAAGAGATCTCTACAATTTAGATTTTATTTTCATAGTACCTGCAATTCATTATCGCCATTTGGTGCTGGAAGTTGCTTCCTCCGTCCAGTTTCAGATTCCTGTCCTTTAACTGCAGCTGCTCTTTGTCTGTGGACAAAAACACATGTTTAGGTCAAATAAAGAAATGACCAACAAAATAAGATTGCTACCATACATTCCGTCTGTCAAAATTCAGATTCCATAATATTTGTCCTAAGTTCTACAGAAGGAAATACCTCCTAGCTTCTTCATCTCGAAGCTTAGCATCATATTCCTTGCTTGGAGGATATTTTGGCAGATTTGATGGATCACTTGCATAAGGCTTCGTCGTGAAGAACTACGGTATAAAGTAAAAGGACAGATTATAAACCATAAGAGGGGTAGTTTCAGATATACAGAGACAACCAAATCTTTTATGAACTAATCCATAGACTAAAAGGGAAAGAACAGAAATAACATCTCTTAATATCAACTTCAAAAGATATGATTCACGTCTTAAAAGCAATGTCATTAAATTCACAATATATGAGTAGAAGATAACAAAGAAATTCATATTTTAATATTCATTGGCCAAATGTCATGCCAATGGCATTTATATGTCGTTGCAGGACACAAAAGTAGTTTTAGTGAATTGTATGCACCATGTTTGAGAGACCATAGATTCTCTTCAGGGCATGCAATACACCAGCCATACAAATCAATAAATGTAAGAGACAGAACTTACTTCACTTTCAAGGGCAGAAGCAGCGGTACCCCTGTTCTCAGGTTCTACAGCAAGTAAACGGTCCAAAAGTGCTAAAGCTGAAGGAGGGAAGTCCTTATATACATCATTCACACAACGACGATATGGATGTTGTGGCTTGAAGATGGTAGCACGCGACAACTTCAAATTAGCCCAGAACTCCTCTGATGGTGAACCACAAAGCTTGAATATTTTGTGCAACTGTTCCACCTGAGAGTTTAGACAGCAAAAATAAACATTGGAAATTCACATAGATTTGCTTGTCAACAGTCTAAAATTACGAGCATATCATAAACAAGATGACCATTCACCTTGAAGATAGAAAGTTTAATGGGAACATTGTGAACTTTAAACTGGTATTGGTCCATGTAAAATTAGGCCTGGTATCACTCAAACTGTGGTATATGCTAATCATAAGAATATTATGTGGGATACACATATAGGAACTATGTAATTATTGCTAAATGCACATGCTGGAAAAACCCTCGCATTCCAAATGGGTCTTAGCAAAAGGTCTTGGTGCTGGGTCTCCTAGCGACTCGAGTAGGTAATGGCGCGTCTGTTCAGTTTCCTAGGGTTTCCACCAAAATCGATTGGATTTGACGGAAGTCCTCTCTTTTCGTCGATCTGATATCTCCTCGTACGTCTCTGTCCCTTTCCTAATCCACAAAAAGTTGTTAGTTCTAGGGTTTCAGTCGTTTTGAGCAGCCGTTTGTGTTGAGGGTTTCTAGCCAAGGTACTCTGATTCATCCTCTTTCTGCCCCTAGTTCCTGATCCGCACGCAGGACACTTTGTTCTGGTGGTGTGGAGGGAACCATGGGGGTCCAGGAGGAGGGTTTAAACCAGATGATGAAGAATCTGCATTTGTTGGAGGTGGAACGTCGGGGCATCAAAGTGAACTGGAGGCAGGGTGGGAAGGAGAAGGGTAGTGATTGGCACACGGTGGGGAAGGTGATTTCGGAGAAACAGGCATACATTGATGGATCTTGCAGACCTTGGGGAAGATTTGGCACCGGAGATGGGGGGATAATATTTTTCTCTTCTCGTTCAATCAACCTGAAGGTAGACGGCAGGCTTTGGAGGGTCCATGGCCGGCGGGGCATGGACATGGCCAGTTGGTGATGGTGGTGTCGTATGATGAGGCTAGGGCAGTGGAGGGGATGATATTCAATTAAATTCCCAGATCAGGGTGGGTAAATTGCCTATGGGGATGATGTCTAGGGAGACGGGGGATCAGGTTCCGAGCTGTGTAAACTCGCTGGTGGCCACTGATTCTGAGGTGCTCTGGGTTTAATGGAAATCAAGTTTCCGTTAAAAAAAAAAGCACAAGCTACAATCATCTTGGGCTAACCATTTTAATTTATGATTGTATATTTGGATCTATGAACTGATTTTAATTTTATTTTAAACACATTAAGTACTCATCCTCCTGTTCATTGCATAATTTCTCCTAGTCCTATGCTTTAACATGTTCAAAATTTATCAAAATACAGGCTTCATTGTGTCAAGTATTCACCTCCAGCAGCTTCATTTTTTTTTTAATCCAGCCCAATTAAATTTTGATCTTAAGTGCCATACAAGAAACAACATAGACTCATAGAATTGTTGTAGTAGACAATTTCAGGACTATTGCAAGTAGAAAATGTAGTGTTAGTCTTAGATTGCAACAGTGCAAGTTTGAGCAGAGTATGAACATCAAAACAGTACCTCAGTTCGTCCTGGCATGATAGGCTTCCCTGACAGCAATTCCGCAAGAATGCAACCAGCACTCCATAGATCAACCGCAGCACCATAGTTAATAGCACCCAACAAAAGTTCAGGAGGCCGGTACCACAATGTTACCACACGACTTGTCAAATGTTGCTTTTGGTTTGGATTAAAGAATGTAGCTAGACCAAAATCTGCTATTTTGAGGGCACCATTATTGTCAAGAAGAAGGTTTGCACCCTTTATATCCCGATGCAAAACGCCATGATTATGACAGTGGTCAAGTCCAGAAAGTAGATGTTGCATGTAACACTTGACCTGAAATGGCCATTTTCCACAGTATGGCATGAAAACAAAAGGTGCAATGGAAAACCTTTGAAATGGAAGACCAAAGGACGTGTCTAACCTGAGGCTCTGTGAATTTTATGCCAGGTGTAGATGCAAGTCCCGCAAGATCATGCTCCATGTATTCAAATACAAGATACAAGCTACTAGACATGCGCGACGTCACCAAACCTTCAAGCTTAACAACATTTGGATGATCAAGTCTTCTTAAGATGTGAATTTCCCTTGCCATAAATCGAACACTCTCAGGATCCATACTGGCAAACCGAACTTTCTTAAGTGCCACTATTTTTCCATTCTCAAGGTCACGTGCTTTGTAAACACTACTGTAGGTACCTTGCCCTATCTGAAATATTAAAAAATGGGGATGAGAAAAGGTGTATTTGCATAGAATCAGTAGCTCAATAGTAATTTCAATTCTAATCAATCAGATCATTTTACAGAAGTAGGAAGCTTGTCAGGAACTTCTTCTACAATGTTGCAGTCTATTTGTCTAACAACACCACACCATCAGGAATGATATTCCAAAATCTTACAATTTCTAGAAATGTGCCTACTTTTGCACCTAACAGAATATCCTATGCCATTGGAAAATTCAAGCACTTCGAGAAAGTCACAGCTCAATCACACATAAGCATGATCCAGAACATAGATGGCTAATGAAGGTCCTGAAAAAAAAAACAGAAACAAGATCATAAATTTGTTGGAAAAGTAAGGGTCAACATAAGGATGAACCTTGTCCAACTTCTCAAAAGACTCTGCCTTCCGAGGCTGCCACCCACGGACTGCCTCTGCCGCCACCTCTGTGAGCCACCTCGGCCAACCAGCCGCAACATGCTCCCCCTGCACTCCATTGGGCACATCTGCGATCCTCGGTTTCGCCTCACTCCTGATGCCACCACTCCTTGGCTCTTGCTCTGCCACGCCATTCGGAGCACGCCTCCAATTCCCAGGTGCAGTAACTGGCCTCTCTGCATCAACCACGCCAACCGCCATCATGGCCGCCTCATCTGTCAATGCCGCCACAGCCTCAACGATAGGCGCCGGCGGCTTCCGAATTAGCCTCGCCGTGCTTGCATCGTTCCCTACGCGACGTCCGGCGCTCGAGGACGTGGCTGCCACAACCACCCCTTCTTCATCCTCCTCTTCCAACTCCTCATGCCTCTTGCTGGAACTGTAACTAACCAGACGCTTCAGTGAGTTGCTCGACGGGCGCCGGCGAGGCTTCCCCTCGCCACCACGCTCGTCGCCTCCATGGAATTGCTTCGAACTGACACAGCCCATAGGACGATTGGGCGACTCCGGCAAGAAACTTCAAGAAAACCAAAACAAAACTTCAAGAAACCTTCTCCCAGTACGGCTCCGCATCAGGTCACGCATCAAGAACCCTCATTGCTCGCCGAATTGGTGTACCAAATCGTACTCCTCCGCAGATCCGAATCAGAACACAACGCTCGGAACTCCCTCAAACCCAGCAACTGCCAAATCAAGAACAAGCAAACCAGAACCAGCGCCAAGAACTGGAACTCGGACTCGACAACTGTAAATATTGGGATCTTTTCCTAGCACTTTGCAGAAACAAGTGAGTTCGGTAGGGGCAAATTGGGGTGGGGAATCCGGGGGTGGGATCAAAATCGAACCTTGCCGCCGGAAATCGCGAGATGTCGCCCCGCAGGAGATCTCCCTCCCAGTTGGGTCCTTTCGTTTGGTTTCTGGCAAGTACTCGGTCTACTTCCCTTTTTGATTTTGTCCCCTGTCTATTCAAGATATAGTCCGCTACTTGATTATAATATACTATAATAATTTTATTTATATCAACTAAAATTATTCATAAATATATTTATAAGTTATTATTATTTATAAACTAAAAACAAAAACCAACATCAGCAATTACCATGGTTGATGAGAGAGAGAAAGTGCGCTCTATTTCAAACAGCCTTTCCTTTTGCTTCTAGTTTTTAGTTTTCAAAAGTCAAATCCTATTTGGAATACACTATTTTTAACATGATTTTTTCTTTTTTTCTTTGTATTGTTTATGAAAATAAAACGATGTTTTCTATTTTTTTCCTTTATTTTATTTTAATTGAATATCTAAATAAACTAACAATCGCTACAGTATCATTTCAATTAAATACCATCAGAAAATTCGAACTGAACGGAGCCAGAGAGACGCGTTGATGCAAATGTTAAAGGTAGTAAAGTACTAGACAAAACTCGTACTCGCCAGCTTCATTTTTGAATTCAAGTGCAAAGTTTGGAATTTTGAATTGAGTTGGAAAACTCAAAATATTCATTCAATTGCTTAGCTTGGTTAACTTTGATATCGTGTAGTTTGTCAAACACTTAGCATCTGAGAATTTCCAAGGTCAACGTCTAGTACACCAATTGAGAGGAGTATGGTTATGGAACATGGATATGATAAAGTAGTAACTAGGAGGAAAAGAGCAACAAGCTATAGCAAGAAAAATAAAAGTTGGTCACAAGAATGCATTCTTTTTTTCGTGTGTGTGTGTGTGATTTCCAGTCCATGTGCCAACTTGTGTTTCTTAGTTTATTGCTGATGTTGAGGATTTAATATGTCAAATTCTTTTAGTGAGACAGATAGATCTAGGTCTAAGAAGACTGTCAATACGAGCATGCAACAACAACACATGTGAGTAAGCACCCACTGCATTGCTAATTTGCTATTCAGCCAAGGTGCAAATGTCACTGGATTGAGCTGATATCAACATCCTCTCTCTAGGTGTCAGTCTCCTGTAGATCTCCACTGCAAAAAAAAAAAAAGATTAGGTCGTTTGAGGAAAAGGAAGCCAAAAAAATTCCACACACTACTAAAATATATATTATAGGACCGATGCTAACAATCAAAGTAGGTGAATAATTGTTGAAACTTTTTTCTCTAATGGTATTCAAAATTTTCACTCAAATGACTATGAAAGTCACCAAGTTCGTATTGCACCAACTATAATTTACAAAACAATACAAAAGGCCTAAACCAACAAAATCAGTAACCTTTAGCATAAGACCGATCAGACCGCTATACATGAGGTCTTTGAGATATATTCTCACATATTCTAGCAAGCTGATTTAAACAAAAGTTCGAGTTAGAATTCCCACAAACACGAAATCATAAATCTTACTAAAAAAACAAGCAAAACCAAGTAAGAATGCAAATAAAAACCTGACCAAGACAAAGTTTTGATCTATTTTTAGTAGAGAATGAAATTTATATACTTATGGTTGATTACAAGGTGCAATCAAAGCACAACTCTTTCCTCTCTCACAACTATAGAATGAGACAAGAAGGTAGAACAAAAACATAAACCAAAGAATACTTAGATCTAACATCTCCTCTTCTTCCCCTTAACAACTAACAACAAATCTTAATGGATCCAATCCATTAAGATACTTGAGGAAATCTGTTAACCCTACTAACATGGGTTTACACACTTATGCATATTTCTCAAAACATTTGCAAGACTCAACCTGCTAAACCATTAGCGATTGATATACTTGACAATTCCAACTCTCTTTGACTTAAACCAATTCTCCTTTGTGCCTTCCCATGCTACAGTTTTGATCAAGGCACCAATCGGTATTTGGCCAACTACCAAAATACACCGACGAAGCTTCTTGACATTTTCCCTTGACTCCGTCTTTACTTTCACACCAAAGAATCTCTACATGCTTTGACACGTAGCCCGTAGTGCCCAGTAACTAGTCATTACCTCTTCATGCATTCGATCATCCCTGAATCATCTCTACATGCATCGATTTCGTCACTCGGTGCACCATATGCACCAACTCGCCTCTTCACGATCCTTGGTTTCTCTGTAGTCCCTTGCTTGAACCACATAGCCTCACCCGGACTTACACGATTGCACGGACCATATCTCCCCTGCCTAGTTCTGGTCCTTTATCGTCGACCATTAATGTTCTGTAAGCCACCTGCATATCCAAAGATCAAAGACCATTTTAAGCACAAGTTTCATATACTTGACTCATGTTAGTCAAAACGATACATCATACAACTCAACATAACCCATCAATGGCACCTATGCCGTGTACCCACTCAAACCACTTTAAAACCATTTTCACTGTTCTTTGGCCGTAACCACTGATCTAACTGCTCTACCCATGATGGTCAAATCACCGATCACTGGTTGATCTGGCCACTTAAGAACACTAAAAAATATCCTCATTGAAATTTTGGTTAAACTCTATCTAATTTCAGCTCCAATTTATAATTTCAGTAGCACTAAGTGCATACCTATCCCCAAACAAAGCTACATAAGTGTTTGGTGTGAAATTTTCTAAAAGTCCATGGCCGGTCTGACCACTTCCCCTATCGTAGTCAAATCGTTGTCTCTAGGTCCGATCAGACAGCCACTTCATGACCGGTTTGACCACTTTACAACCTGATAGAACTGAAACTCTAAAATTCAGCAAACACTTTTTTGCAAAATCAAGATTCAACTCCGCAGACAATGCTATTCTTATGCACAGCCGCGCTCCTCGGTACCGAATTGTGCCAACATGGAGGGAGGACTGGGACGTGGCCGAACGACCCACTCAGCGCTACTAACCTCCCCCACCCCGCAGGTCCCGAACTAACCCAGGCACTGCCCTCACCTCAGCCTTAGTTGCCCCTCCTATGCCAGCTGGAACTCCCCTTAGTTGTGCCTCACGTTCGTGCTGTCCCATCCGCCCCTGCCACACCATCCACCCTCGACTGCCCCTTACCCATTTGTGCTGTCCCCACCGCCCACGAGTGAAGCTAGGTTTTGGAAGATCCATCGTGGTGCTCCGTCCAGCTCTGCCCCGCCCTATCGTCGACTCCACAGCGCCCCATCCGACCCTGCCCCACCCTGCAGCAACTCCACGGCGCCCCGTCCGACGCCGCCCCACCCTGCCACCCACACCAAGCAAATTAGAGGTTTCCCCCAAATACGAGGATCCCCCTCTGCATACCCAATTTGAGCCAATTTGAGGTGGTAATTCAAGGTGTTTTTTATTGTTCATGTAGTGCAAAGATACTCCATTTGAGGATTTGTCACAAGAAGCAATGTAATGTAGTGGCAACCTAGAGGAAGCAACACATAATGTTGAAGAAGCCAGATTGTGGTGTATGATTTTTCTGGATATAATACTAATGTTTTTGTTTGGACTAGAAAAGTGCTCAGTGCTATAACATTTATGAGTGCAAAAATTGTAAACATTTGTCAATGCAAAAATGGAGGAATGCTTATGTTAGTGCAAAAATTGAGGAATTCTTGTTTGTAACATTTGCCAGTGCAAAAATTGTAAACAATTTTTAGCTTAATGGAAGCATCTTTGTGAATCAATGTCAAGATCTCTGCAATATTGAGGAATACTTGTAATGGGAGTTATTTTGCTGGGAGTCAACAACTTGGAGATTGTAATCTAGTGAATTGTTGTGTAATGTGAGCTGTTTTCGCTGTGTAAGCTTGGTGAGTGATGCCAGTTGCCCCATGAAGCCCATGTTTACAATGCCATTTTGAATGCAGACATGTGCTTTTGGATGTTCCCAGTTTAAGCATACCTCCAGCATTTTGAATGTTTCCAGTACCATTTTGAACGCACGAATGTACTTTTGGATGTTACCATGAAGCCCATGTTTCCAGTGCCATTTTGAATGCAGGCATGTACTTTTTGATGTACTTTTGAATGATAAGCAGAACAATGAAATGATAATTAAAGTGATTAAGCATAACAGTACAAAATGCTGATTGAGCATAATAGAACATCCGCATTAGTGGAAACAATTGTAAAGAGCATACCAATGTCCATCGAGATGTCCTAAAAAGCCCCAAAATTTCAACACAGAGACAAAAAACAAGACTAGACAATACAGTGTAGTGTCATCACAATAAATTTTGGGGACTCACAACACATTTTTATCAGTGCCATCAAGGCTTTGAACCAAAAATACTCAACAACCATACAGTGAACCATCCTGGATAGTACCATCAAGGATTTAAACATACTGGAACTGAGCAGGGCTTCACTGAATAAAAGAACTGTTCACATATCATGGTAGCTATTTCTTAGGAGCTTCAAGAGAGCAGGTGAAATGCCATCAATAGCAGAGCTTCACTGAATAAAAGAGCTATTTTGCAGGCTTTCTTCTCCATTGAAATGAGACTAAAATGAAAAACATGCCATTGAGAACCGAAAACTTGCGTCATAAGAATAATTAGAAGGTGGAGAAAAAACAACACTACTACCCCCACTGAGTTGATGCTCGTAGTATCGTCTCCACTTGGTTGTCCTGAAGTTCATGCTGGCTTCCTTCTATTCTTCGTATGAACTATTTGATCAACTTTGGACTTTTTTCTCGTGTAAGGTGAGCGTCTTCTAGTTCGAACGGCAATTGGGCTATAGATAGACTTTTATGTCCCTATTGTTCTGTTCACATGGGTTGTTTTATATTGCCCTTGTTCTTTATTGCATTCCCGGTCAACTGAAGCTTCAAATTGCAAATACCATCAACTACCCTATTGTACAACTCATCTAATTCTACACCAAACTCTGCCACTTCATAGAACATTTTCCATAAATTATCAAATCGTTTGGCCAATGGTGAGTCCTCCATATTGATGTAAGCATATCTAATGAAATTGTGCTTCCTCTTGATATTTTTCTCCATCATAGTAAGATATATTTGAGGGTAACTTTGCCTATCTTCCTAAATGTGAGCACAGAAAGTACATGCCTACATAGAATTCCTCTAAACTCAAAACGATGACATAAGCACTAGACTTCAAATTATTCTTCATTAAGATAGACACTACAAACAATATCCTTTCTCCTTTCACCAATCATCACATCCTCGGTTATTTCATACATTGACATTGCCCCTTCTTTCTTTATGAAGGCAAGTACATCTTGTGTCGTAGTTCCTCCTGGACTTCTTCAAATTTTGCATTTGTATAAGCTGCTTGGAATTGCTTCTCAATACCATAATGCGTGATGTAGGGAATTGTTGAGTTAAAGGAGCTAAAATCAGCAAATATCTCCTTTTTGACTTTATATCTCATGGCATTCTCATATTGGCTAACAAATTGCGCAAGTATTGTTTTCAAATTTATGAACCCGTCAAAAAAAAGCATGCATACTTTCACTGCATTGTGTAGTAGACATACCTGCCCAGAAGGTATCCTTCACATATGTTGGAACCTAACGATGCCGGTTGTTGTACAACACTTTGAGCCATTCATTATTATTGAGTTCGTATCTCTCAACCATCTTTTTTCAGTCCTCTACAAAGTCTTTCATAGTTAACGAGTCGTAAACGGCATTGCCAAGAGCTATTTTAACTATCTCATATGCGGATAGCTGCCCTAATTTTTTAGGAACTTTTTTCGATGATATGCCACAAGCACCAGCGGTACCGAGATTCTGGAAATACTTTTTCAACCACATTCTGAATTGCTCTACATTGATCAGTTATGACACTGAAACCCTTTTGCTTGGCATACTTTGTATAATGCACGACCACATCCTCCTCACTGTTAAACATCATTCCAACTTTTGGCTCCTCGATGATTGAATTTTCAGCTTGGCTTTCAGGTTCTTCACTAATATCATTGCCACATTGCTCAACGATAGCACCGTCATCACTAGAAGAGATGGACGTATCACTGTCTAATTCCATAAAGCCGTCAAGGTTTCATGAAAATTACTAGTTTTAGTACTTACATAATTTGCACAGTACGTACTAAAAAACTCCTAGGTTAGGGACTAAAACGACGTATCAATGCCACATTCCATCTCTTCTTGTTGCAAACCCTACCCTGCAAACCCATGTATTGAGAGAGGGATCCAGCAACGGTGAGTTTTCCAACTACAAACCCTAGGTTCACTCCTGTTAGAATTAGAATTACGGATGAACACATGTGTCAAGTCTGCATTGCACCACCAAATTACACTATCTACTGCATACTTACACTTTATGCATGAGGCGTCACGTGGCAGCATGGCCGTACAGGGCAGCCGACAGTGGACGGGGCAATAGGGGCGGACGGGATGTGCTGCGGACTGAAGGAGGCACCTAGGTTGCTTTGGGTAGGGGGAAACTGTGCGGGATAGAATGTTGCTGGGCCGGTTCGGGTGGGAGGAAGCTACGCTCGGCCACGTCCGCCCACCCGCTCGGCCACATCCCAATCCCCCCTCCACGTTGGCTCAATTCAGTACCGAAGGAGTGTGGCTGTGCGTAAGAATAGCATTGTTGTAAGCCAATTGTCTATCATCAATGATTCATGGACCTTCTCACGTGGTTAGCACCGATGGAATTTAGATTTAGCTGCAGTCACCAGACATAGGCCCTGTTCTTTTGCGGCTTGTAAAAGCTGCTTTTGACTTTTGCTACAGTAACTAATTTTTAAACGGAGTATTTTTTTAAGATGGAGTATACAAGTTAATTGTAGTACACATTAAAAAACTAATATCTGTACCATCAAAAATCGCAAGCGAGTATCTCTCTTTCCGCAATCTCTGTCGCAAACAACCAAAAAGCCATCAGCCGCAGCCAAAAAGAACAGGTCCATAGTGGGAATAGTTGACATCCATTTTCCCCCTCTCTTTTTTTGTTCAAAAAAGAGCTTCTTTTAGTGATTTATTTATAATTGTGGCATTTAAACATTTCATCACTGTCAAATTTTAAAAAAGAGAGAACATTTCATCACTGTCTAATTTGAGAACTAATTATGCCTTTCATCACTGTCTAATCTGAGAACTAATTATGCCTTGCAAGCAAGCATCAATTGCATAGCACTAGAGCAGGCACTAAGAAAAAGAGGAAGCTTTGCAATGATCTGATGTGTGGTCTTCGCTTGTGCTTGGAAACAACTCCTTGCGACTGCCTGAAAGGAACTACCACGTACAGCACCGCGAAATGGATTTTTAAAAACATAAGAAGTGACCAACAACATGGAAGCAAGCAAGCAATGGCTAATTTTCTCACCAGAATTAGACGTAGGTAGCAGGCATAGTCTGTTGACCGGTAGCTATCGGAAGGGGACGTGAGGCCAGTTTGCTGTCAAATTAGAGTAGGAGACTTACTAATTTCAAGCAGAGCTTTCTGGGAACCACTAAAAAGACACCGTGATGACAAGAAAGCAATGCCAAGACAGCCACTCTAGGCCTGCCCTGCAAATCCATCTATTTTAGAGTAATCGGTGTATCCAATAAATGAAAAAATAATTATTGAGGATTTACCACTGTAAAGATATCATCGAGAGGTAAATTATCAAATTCCAAAAAAAAAAAGCATGGATGCTTCATGCTACTGCCATGTTACCCCCCTCTCTCTCTCGACAGTCACTCTGGGCTTGGTCCAGGCTTTATTGGACGCGATCTGGCCCATAAAAGCCCGCAACCTCCACCTGAGATGCGGCCCAAGAAGAAGGCCACGCACGATACCTTGCGACCTCATCGTCTCGTCCCCTTTATCTCCTCCTTTCCTCTCCATAGGTGGAACCAAATCCGAAGCAAACAGCACGAGGGGGAGAGAGAGAGAGAGGAGAGGATGGGGAGGAAGAGGAAGGAGCTGCTGTCGTCGGCGCCGTGGCGTACGGGGGAGGCGGCTGAGGACGAGGAGGCGGCCAGGCTCAGCCGCGAGGGGAAGGTCAGCGTCACCAGCAACCCCGGCGAGACGCCCACCATGCACGTTCCCCGCAAGCGGCAGGACCTGGACCTCGCCGTCGACGACTTCGAAGAGGAGGAGATCGACCCCGAGCTCCGCTACTCCTTCCAGCGCAACAGCAGGGTATGCACCATGCACCTTTCCTCTACCCAGTTCCAATCTTGCCCCCAACACACCTCTGAGCCCTTCTTATTTCTTGATGTGGCCGATGCGCTGTAGGCGTTCCACGAATTGTAAATTTTCTTAAGTTCGCAATTGTTAATGAAAGGATTTGCTCATGAACAATTAGCAAGTTTAGGGTTCGATCGGCTGGTAATACCCAAAAAAGCACAAAAAAATAAAGCAAGTGTTTTTGGATAGACGCACTGCAAAAATATGAACTTTGTTGGCCGAAAATAACAGGTTGCACTTAATCGTTGCCCTCACACTCCTAACCACAATAATTAAGAGAATGGATGAACCATATTCTTGTAAATAGCATCACCGACTTATAAATTGTATTTGCTGAAACCATGCGTTTGCTTGTACACACCTCACAATTGTAAACTCTGCATTTTCTCGAATACCACAGTTTCCGTCTTCATGGAAGTACATAGATATTATTTCGCTCAAGATAGTGTTGCGCTGGAAAAAAAATCATTCTCTTAATTATCGCATGGTATAGCTTATCTGCTATATTTGTCATCTTAGCAATACCTTCAATATATTTTTGCCATATACGTGTACAGTTGTATAAATGAATTGCCATGTCTGGTGTCCTCGATGATGTTTATTGCAGATAACCTTGACATTTATGCTACCTTGTTCATCATAGTAGTCCCCAACCACCTTACCACCCGAGCCATCCCATCATCAGAACCTGAAAACAGGCATGTAGATATTCAATTGTTGTTTGCCCAAGCCCCTAGAATGAATTTCTGCCCACTCCAGCCTGCTGCCACATACTCATTCATAGTTTGAGCAAACACCATGCGCACCATCAGGACCTTAAAGTCATCAAACACGGATGTCTCACGGTCTCACCCAATGGACACCATGTGCGATGTGTAGTTTTATAACCTGAATGCTCCACTTGAATGTTGAGTACTTCAGTTGATAACACCATGACACCACTTGTCCAGTGCATTGTGTCACTACTTCCAACTTTCAAGATCCTTTACATATGGTCCTTGATGTTTATAGTCAACTGTGCTTTTGGACTGCACACAGCACATGCTGACCCACAGATAGGCTTACCTTCTTTCTCATGGTGTATACTTAACTTGATCTTCAGTCTATCTGCTCTTTAAAAAATAAAAATTGAACTAATAGCTTTTGTATTATGCTCCCATTCTATTCTAAAGTAAATGAGACTGCTTCAAAGCCTTTATGGTTGGATCAATAAAAGACCAACCGAAAACAGTTTAAATTTGAGCCCCCGGTAATTATAGTTGCTTTTTAAAAGAATGCCTTTTTTTCTGGGATAACACATAAGCACTTACAGCCAGGTTATTAACCGCCCCTAAAATGCACTGCAGTACACTATTATCGATATTTTGATTTTGAAATCTTTTACTTATTTTGAATTGATGACCATTCTTTAGCGAGTTTAGCTCTTGGTTGCCACGGATAATATGTATTGAATATTTGTTGTTTGTTGCTTAGTTATCTGACAAGAACTCCTTGCTTTGCAGTTTCTGCGGAGAGTTTTTAGTGTGGACACACTTGTCAAGCCTCTTCCTCCTGTGATGGCATACAGTGTTTCCCGTAATGTGAACTTTTTCTTCCGGATTTTCACACAGTTCTGGGGTAAGCTCCACTGATAGCAACATAGTATTATGAGAATGCTATTAGGATCCCCTGGTTAATTCTTCTGATCTTATTCAGCTTCTGTTGTGCTTACTGTCATTTTATAGTTTTGTTGCCTGAACTTACATGGTTGTTTGAAATTTAAGAGTAAGGGACAGATGAAACCTAGTTCTTGCATTGCAGATGGATAATAATCCTTATATTCACTGAACCGAGTATGTTATAATGCCTGAACTGTGAAGAATCATCCCCTCACAGAATACCCAGGCCCAGTTCTTTTTTTCTAGTAAAGTATTGTCGATATAATAATCTTTTATTTTAATTTCAAGCCAGTACTTCATCTACTGATCATAGGTGATAAATAGTATTGATGTCCTCTAAAAGCAACTAAATAGCATACGATTTCTACTTAATTTCATTGAATCATTGTTCACAGATGACTCTTTTCATATTAATACATGCAAGGTGCCAGCATGAATGTACCTAGTTCAGTCGTATTAAATCTTCAACTTTGTGTGCCAGTTCAAATTACACGTCATCAGTTATTTTTTTTCATTCTTGTTAACTCTTCTACTGCATCTCTTTCAGACGAAGAGGGAATTGCCAATGCACAGAGATCTCTTGGACTGGGGAATGAGGATGGCTCCCGGCGGGTTCGCTAATTACCAATGTATAGCCAATCGAAGTTACTATATTGAATTCAGAACTCTTTGTGCTAGATTCTGGAGGCCTTGTTACACTGAGTGTATTCGGTCAAAAGTTTGGATCCTACTGTTTGTTTCATGCGTTTTCTTCTAGTAAAATTGGCTGTCGTATATTCAGATATTGTACTAAAAAAAAGGTTGTTGCGGTGCTGCTGCTTTTGTTCAAAACTTGTTAAAAAAAGAAGAGTCAGTGAAGTGTGGTCGTGTGGATCAGTTTTCGCATTTTAAATCAGATTGTAGTACCATACTGAATTCGAGACGTATTTCCACCCAAATTTTCATTTCGGGCCTTTGGAGTTTACGTTAATTGGATCCTTTTGGTCAAGTGGCTACCCAGCAGCCGGCAGGACATGTTATGTGGCGAACATGTTGACGTGTAGTACCATGCTGTGTCATGGACTAATGGTGCGTTCATCTATAATTAGTGCACTGCCACTGTCATGTCACCTCATGAGGCACAACTTACTCTGATATTGCAGCTACTCAACATGTTGAGCATAAGAAAGGTGAAGTAGGCATGATTTCCATGTTAGGCTGTTTCTATGCTAAGTATGGGACATTATTAGTATTACACCATTGCAAGAGCTGCATTTCTCACTCGAAACAAAGAAGAGACACATGAAACTGTAGAACAGACAACAATCAATGAAGAAAACCTGCTCAACAGCTGCGTTTCTCAGTCAAAAGGAATCAACACCATTTCTATTTTTTTCCAAGAAGGAAAGAAAAGGAAATCTTGTTGTCCACATTTCCTAACCAGAAACCATATACTATGCAGACCATGTGTCACTAGGGATCGGGTCATCGCCATTCATAGCCGGCCATTATTTTCTGTTGTACTAACTGACCTTGCAACTCAGCAAGCTCTGCATTGGCTGCTTTTGGTGTTCCAAGATACGGAGCCAAAGGCAGTGGTCCTGGATGGTTTGCTCTCTGCCTTTGCATCCTAACAAAGAAAAAGGCCGGCTTTCCAGAGGCAATTGAACTCACACGCATTGGCAAGCGACTTGCAGCCAATCACTAGTACTTGCTGTCATGTCTTGTACGTCCATGTGCACAAAAAGAGAGGAGAAAATTCAGTGTACCATGGCAGACATCAACAAGTGCTTGGTCACGTTGCTATACATTGTGCCACGCTATATTTGGCCCATTTTTTTAAACTCAAGCCGTATGGTTTACTTTAAACAAACAAATGGAGTATTTATTCATCGCGATCTTATAGTGACTTATTGAGGTGATATTTATGAAGTGGTTTATCAATTTTTGATTTATTTATATAAGTACTTATGCTAAGACCAGAAGTCATAACTATAAACCATAGTCAAAAGAATACACCCTTAGTCTATTAGAGTGAGATTAGACTAGGTATAGGTTAGGATAGGTATAGATTTGTAATATTTTTATTGTCCTTGTGATTCATCCATAGTTCGTATCGAGCTAACAACATGAGGAAAAGAAGAGTAAAGTGGCCTTGCTAGTTCTTGTGTTATATTGCTCCATAAGATGCTCCATTCGACTAGAGCTCCAACTAAAAAGAATCTTGGTGGAATTCGTTAATGGATTAATTCGTGCAGCTGCGCATCTCAGTGATGAGACAGGCACTAATGCGGTTGTTATGATTAACAAAGAAATATAATATCTGATGATACATGAAACAGCCCTAAAAATTCAAACAAATTAATTTATTTGAAATTTGCTTGAGTTTGAAATTTTTGCCAAATTTGGAAACTCCTTTCAACTTTCCGCTTTCCCTTATGGGAAATCTGTGTTCACCTCACCCTTGGCACCTCCATGCCATGACACCTTTCCCCTGCTCCAGCTGCTACACGCCGAGCCGTTGTTCACGCACGCTAGTGTGGCCTCGCCCGCTCGTCACTACCACCGCGTCAACAATGGTCGTACCTCACCTTAATGCTGCCACTGGTCACACGCCATGCCTCTCCATCACTAAACCGCACCACTGCTACCTCTCGTCGCTAGCAGCTCGACGCGCACGCAACGCCACTGCTCACCGCGCCAGCTCGTGCGTCCTCGCCAGTGAGGAACCAAGCCTCTCCTACCGCCAACACAAACATCAGCACCACCAATGTAGTGCCGAAGCCACTTGGCCATCCACGTGCCAAGAGCACCATTGTGCAGCTCCTGGTGCCACTGCCTTCACCGACTATAAAGCTGAGCTTAGCGGCCCCTTCACCACCTTTCACATCGTCTCTTAAACCCCATAGGCCTTCTCCCTCCTCTCTGGCCAAGCCACGCAATTAATGCCCGAATTCTCGCCGATAAGCCAAAACCCAAATTTTCACTGCAGCCTCTTCTCCAATCCAATTCATTGCACCCTTAGCACCACCTCAACCCTACGTGGCTATCCCCAACTTCCCATTCAACCTCGTTGTCCATAGCTTACCGTTGTCATGCGCCACCGCTCGACCATCCACGGTCATTGTCGCTAGCACATCTCAAGCCATCCCGAGCTAAGCAATCACCATCGCCAAACTCTGCTTGTCTCCTAGATGATCGAGCCATCCTCAATTCGTCCGGAGCCTCACCGTAGCCCCGCCATGCCCAAGCCACCTCTACCCACGTGCATGCCAAAAATGGGTTACTCATGCCCCAAACTTACTCACCACACTACTGCTTGCCGTCATTTGCCTTCACCGTCAGCCAATTTTGTGCCATCGCCATTCCCTCTGCTCAGGCGGCCATAAGCACAAGCTCTGAAGAGATGGGCTTCGTGCTCTGTGGGTCACCTAGCTGGGTTGGCAAAAGTTAGCCCAAAACATTCTTTGGCCCAATCGACCGAATGGACTAGGCCACATTGTT
Organism: Melocanna baccifera; assembly: GCA_036346265.1. Lineage (NCBI taxonomy): Eukaryota > Viridiplantae > Streptophyta > Magnoliopsida > Poales > Poaceae > Melocanna > Melocanna baccifera. The sequence continues at coordinate 27,424,494 of CM070697.1, read as the reverse complement.
TAAGTCCAATACTATTCACGACCTAGACCATTACTGTAAAACCCATTAGGTTCAGCCCAAACATGTTACTATTCATCAAACCCGACTTGTGAGGAATAGTGCCAATCTAGTACTATTCACCCGATCTGTTACTATTTACCTAAAATCTGTTAAACCTATTTATACTTATTTATACCTAAAATCTGTTAAACCTATTTATAGTAGTGGAGCTAGGGCCAAGCTGTGGCGACAGTGTTGGCCAAAGCGTGGGTGGCGTAGCATTGTGGTGCAGTAGTGGAGGAGTGAGTGGCCGGGCAATCTAGGCTAGGGAAGGTAGAAGAAAGAAGAAAGGAAGAGAGCAGCGGGCTACTGGGCCAGAGAAAAGGAGAAAGGAGTGGGCTGCTGTCGGGGGACTTGGGTCGGGGAGGAAAAAGAATAACGAGCTGGCCTAGAGGGAGAAGAAAAGAAGTTTGGGTCCAACCGGGGTTTTGGAATTTTATTTGGTTTTAATTGTTTATCTATTTTCAGTTTTCTAATTCAAATTTCAATTCAAACAATAATTTAATCCAAAATCAAAAGCTATCACTTTTAGTCAATAAACATGCAAAACAATGTTTGTTAATTTTACCCATGCATGCATGACAAAAAGACTACGTAATGCAAAGAAGACAATTAACCTAGTTAATTACCTTGACCTAACCACATGTTCTTCTCTCCTCAAATCAATGCCTCACAACACACAGCTAGCAGTCACAAAGTAGCATCATGTGCACACGTCAAAGCTAGTGCATGCAAGCATTTATTAACAGATCATGCAAACTTTCTTAATTCCTACAGCTAGGAGGAGAACCCAATTAAGAATGAAGTGCACGTACTGATGCCGCCCAAGATGCAATCACGAAAAAGAATTCACGTACCAATTTCGCCGGATTCATCGATTCTTTTGCCAAACACCGCCGCCCCTTTTTCGCACGATCACAGAGGCCAACCAAAAAAAAAGTTTCCGCTCTCTCTTCGCTTGCTTCCAAAATCACGTATGCATACGCCGTCGTATTTTTCTCCCTTTTTTTTAACGCACACCGCGCCTGCTTCTCTCCAGATCAAAGCCACGTCGCGTATTGTTTTTCTTGTCACTCTGCGTTTCTTCTTTTCCGCCGAGACAACACAGTGCCTGCACGCCTTTTCAATCAAAGCTCGCTTCTGATCAGAAAAAAAATAAGGCGCCGAGACCAAAAACCGCCGCAACGAAACCGCCTTTATCTTGTCGATCTAAAATCACGGCGCACCAAAAAAACCGCCGCAGCACCTCTTTATTTTTCTTTCAAAAGCCACAGTACAATAAGCAGCCTCCAGCCCTCTATTTATCTAGGGCTCTCCTCAACCTACTCCAATACAAACTCTCAGCCCTAATACAACTCATCTTGGGCCTTTTTGCCTCAACAGGCTTTTTGGCCTATTATTTTTCAAGGGACCCAAAACCCTTCTTAACACGGGTTTTTCAACCTCCGATTTTTCCAGCCTTCCACGTGTCGAAGCCTCCAGGACCGCACCTTCTGTATCTTCTCCACGTATCAACTTCATGTGCATTGTTCTCTAGCCCGAACATCCCGCATGACATTCTTGACCAGTAGGACCTCAGTTCCTCCCTGAACTTAGTCCCGAAACCTCAGTTCCACCCGAACCTAGTTTCAGTCCCGTCATCGACCATGTTCCGCCTCAAGCAACACCTGCACATGAATAAACAACCAACCACGTACGAGCATAAGTCCACGACTTGACTCAAGTCAATCCGCACAATACCTCACACGAACGTATCATGCAACATACGACAATCCGAACACGCGAACGTCAATCCGCACACGCAACACACCAAAGTAAAATCATAACCAACGTTGTCAATTATTCATCATCTAATCTAGACCTGGCCACATGGTCTAACAAGTTTTCTAATTCAAATTTCAATTCAAATCTTGGTTCAACTTTTAAAATCCAACTCTTTTGTTTAAATTCTAGTTTTTTCTAATTTGCATGACATTTATCCTAGATGTAGATTTTGTTATTCTTTTATCATTATCATGATCATCATTATTATGCACTTTCCTTTTATTAATTTGATCTCGCACAACACAAATTCCAAAAAGGCCCAAATAAATTCCAAGAAATTCGAATAGCAAAAAATGCATTAAAAAGTTTTTAAAATTTTCATATTTTCCAACATCCAAATTTTGGGATGTTACACTAGCTTTCCAAATATACAATTCACAGCCTCCTTGCGCATATGTACAAAATGCGCTTTATTTGAGTATCAAATGAAATATATTCCTTCAAATAATCTTGTTGTTGGAGGCTCTTCTTGTATATGTATTTGGGACCATAGATAAGCTAGATTGGTAGTTTGGTTCTATGTATTTTAACATAGGTAGTTTGGTACTATGTATTTTAACATAGATTAGTTAACTTCAGCTTGCGACAACCACAGAATGACGCCAAAGAACCATGGAACAGGAACTAGAACAGTATCATATCCATAGCTAGCTAGGACTATAGATTTTTAACTGCCGAAGGAACATGCTATGCTGACGGATAGAGAGCACTGAAAAGAGCTAGCATCGAAAAGGTCTCAGGTGTCACACTGAAAAGAGCTAGCATCTGAAAGGTCTCAAGTGTCATAGGCCAAACATGCAGGGAGGAGATGACAGCGAGCTTTCTTTTGAGAATGTCCAATGAGCACTCACTCACTCTCCTTCGCCTTTGCCTTTCATTAAGCAAAAGCCAATTGGAATCTGTTCAAGCTTTATGCCCAAAACCACTAGCATCTACTATGAAGCATCCCACAAGGAGATGTCTCCTCATCTGCAAGGCCACCAGGTGGCACCCTCTCAAAACACCCCATTTCAGTGATGGATCAGGACTGACATCTGGAAATAAAAAAGAGGTTTCTTGAGATTTCTGCACACTTTATTTTGTGGGTAATTTTTAGTGATTCTCTACACATGTTGTCAATTAACCATTGTTGTCAATGGAAAAAAAAAACAGGGGCACAAAACTAACACTTTTATATACCTGAAGGCTGCAACTTCAGTTATATAGATATGATCCCCCTAAGTTCTGAATTCTGAAACCTTGTAGGGGAGCTCATGGTTATCCCAAACAATGGATCAATGGGTGTAAAGGTTTTCTGGTGAACTCAAGTCGCAATTTACCTGTGATATAGATAAAGACTTTGCAGTCTGTATGTAAAAGAATTCTTACTATCTTCGAAACAATGGGCTTCTTAAGGTTCATCAAATCCAAACAATCTCCAGATTCATCCACATCTCCAAACCCCAGCTAACTAACAAAGATACCTTTCTAGAACCGCTCCTCCTTTATTATAGTACATATATTGTAAGGTATAAAAACTACTTTATGTTAATGTCAAGAAGTATTTTCGACGAGGAAACATCTTTTTCGTGGACAAGGTTCTACTATCTTTCACATAATGTCCCTTCGTGTATTCTTAAGTTCACCACGTATTTTTCTGTGGGCCAGAAGAAAAACTTGCAGGGATGACAGAGATGAAAAATCCTGTGAAAAATCCTGTAAGAGCACTGAGAAGTGAAGGGTTTAAAATGCCGAAGAATCCTTTGGCATTGCAAATTGTTGGGTAAAGATGCTTTGTCCAACAAGAGAGAGAGATAGAGAGGAGAGAAAAAGAGGGGTTATTGACATGACACCAAATGAGCATCCTGTTTTAATTGAGCTAGAAAAGCTAGCTATCTTTACAACAAGAACATATAGTCGTAAAGCAAAGGGAGGAGGAATTCATGGAAATTAGCCACCTAATGGTGCGTCAACAAAGCCAGCGAAATCGCAAGGACAAGGCGTCTCCGGCTCTTATCTGATTTGCTTGTTCTTATATTTCAACAAGTTTTTTTCTTTCTTTCACTGCCTACTTGCAGCGCAAGGACCAAATTTCACTAGTTGACATTGTGGCATAACCGCTAGTCCCGATATTTCTTTTATCTCTACTTTCAGGTAAAAATACTCTAACCACCTTCTCCTATTAGGAAAACCTGCAGCGAGTGCAACACTAGGCCTTGAGCATTCATCCAACAATTTGAATTTAATTCATAACCAGCCAGTTATCATCAGGCGTCAGGAACCAACAATCCAAATCTAAGATATAATTGTTAAGGATATAGAGTAGAGTTGTATTAGGATATAGAGTTTGTATTCTATTCCACATATGCCTTATCTCTATATGACATATCTTTTTGTACTCCTATATATATAGTTCTTTGGACCTCATATCAATACACACACAATATTCATAACATGGTATCAGAGCTAAGATTAATACCTCTCTAACCCTAGCCTCTCCACAAGTCTTCCGCTGCACTGTCCCCGGGAGGATCATCTCTACTCCCGGGGGCGGCCACCTTGCGTCGGATTCGGATCGGCCCGTCGTCGCCGATCCCTGCTTGCGCTGGATCCGGATCGGCTCCGTCGTCGCCGATCTCTGCTACTCCGGCGGCCTCGCGTTCGCCGGCCTTCGCCGCCGGTCGTCTCCAAGCCCTCCAGCCGAAGTTGCCTCCGCGCGGACTCCGGCTGGATCGGAGCAGATCTCCACCACTGCGGGGGTGTAGAGGACTTCTTGCTCCAGATCTGCCATAGCACCTCAACGCACTCGCCGTAGCGGCGGCTCTGGAAGTGCACAGCCGCCTCTCTCGCCATCGCCGCCGTCTGGGACTTCAGCCCATCCTCTGCTTCCGGCGACGGAAACGGCTTCTTCGCTTCCTTGGGCGCCCCTGCCGCCGTCGCGGTGGTGGGGGGAGGAGGTGGCGGCCCCATCCGCCGGATCTCTCTGGCACGGCAGGATGCGGAGACGGCTTCCTCCCACCAGCGCGGCACTCATCACCGGCCACAGCCACCCGGAGATTGCCGTCGCCTGGAGACAAAGGAGCCCTTCCTCTTCTCTTTGGTGGAGGCGCCAGCCAGGGGAGCCCTACCGACTCCTCCCGCCGCTCGGGTGGGCTTGGGCTTCGGCACCGAGCTCGGTCAGTTGCCGCCTCCTCTGGATCTGACGGTCTCAAGCTCCCCGTTGCGTCAGCTTTCTGTTGCGCCGACTTTTCGCGTCGGCCTTTACCCGCCGCGTCTGCTTTCCGTGTGACCGCCGGTCGTCGTCTGCCGCCGCCGCTTGGTTGGGACAACACCGCTCACTGCTCTTTAGTGCTGGAGAGAGGGAGTGGTTTTATGAAGAGTCATGATGACGTTTTGGTGATCGGCTGCGGCTATATGGAGAAACTGCTGGATGTTTGGTGTGTGAGGCTAGTCATGTTTCTTGTGGCTGCTGCTAGATTTGGCTGCTTTTGAATCCTTTTAGTATTTTGAGTTTTTCGCTGCGTCCATCCAAAATCTATAGTCTTTATTTTCAGTTCGTCTAAACCATACGAGTTCACAAATTTTTTATGTCAGTCAGTCAATTGCTTTGCTAGCCATAGTCCATCCTTTATGATTTAGTATGGTCGGTGCCGCCCCTCTCGTACCTGTATGGCTCTTCTCCGGTTCGTCTTTGCCGGATCTGACCTTGCCCCGTTTGGATCCAGCCTCATTTGTGCTGGATCCGGACTCCTTCGTGGGCGGCCTCTCGCGTCGCATCCCCGAGCTTTTCAGGCCACCGCGCTTCTTGTGCACTGCGTTTCTATTACGCTTCTTGTGCGCTGCACCGCTGCTGTCTCAGTCTATGATGTCGCCACTCTTCTTTCTGAGCCGCCGCCCCGAACTTTTTAAGCCGCCACGCTTTTTCTGCATTGTGTTTCTATTGCGCTTCTTGTGCACTGTGTCGCCGCCGTCTCAGGCTTCGACCTGCTTTATGAGTTGCTACCATACTTCATGGGCTACCGCACAATTTCGGATAGAGATCTTATATTTTCGACACAATTTCAAGAACCGTCTGCTACAACGACGTTCACAAGACTTGGATTTTGGATTTTATTATTTTAATGTCAACTCTTTCAAATGCAATGCTATTGTATACGCCTTGCATTTGAGGGGGGTGTTAAGGATATAGAGTAGAGTTGTATTAAGATATATAGTTTGTATTCTATTCCATATATGCCTTATCTCTATATGGTATATCTCTTTGTACTCCTATATATATGGTCCTTTGGACCTCATATCAATACACACACAATATTCATAACAATAATAACAAGTTTTTTTTTTGAGAAATTAAGATATAATAAGTTAATAACCAGCCAGTTAACATTAGACTTCAGGAACCAACAACCCAAATTTAAGCCATAACCGGCCGGCCACCATCAGGAACCAGAAACCGCGCAACCATGCAGTTACTAGCATACAAATCTACACGCACCCAATGATTGAGTTGCACAAAGATCATAGATGACAGGTGATCTATTCCAGATTCTCACACACACATACGCATGAGCCAGCTGAACCCTAACGCCAAGTGTAAAGGATATAGAGATTCGCGCGCGCGCCACCCCGGCCACTATATAAATGGCATCTCCAGTGTCACTTGTGCTAGCCAAGAGAGAGAGTAGTCGCATATAGAGGTGCAAGCTTTGGTTTCACCGCGGCGACCTCGAAGCTAGTCCAAACTAGTGGGAGGCTGCGTGCAGGCCGGAGGAGGAGGAGACCAAGAGGGATACCGATCATCCATGGCGAGAGGCAAGGTGCAGCTCCGCCGCATCGAGAACCCCGTCCACCGGCAGGTCACCTTCTGCAAGCGCCGCGCCGGGCTGCTCAAGAAGGCCAGGGAGCTCTCCGTCCTCTGCGACGCCGACATCGGCGTCGTCGTCTTCTCCGCGGACGGCAAGCTCTACGACCTCGCCACCACAGGGTAGGTGCTCTGGTAGGTCCTCTGGCGAGTGGCGATTGTGTTAATTAATTTGCTGGGTTAATAGAACCATGGAAGAACTGATCGAGAGGTACAAGACTGCAAGCGGAGAAGGCGTGCAGGCCGATGGCTGCGGCGACCAGAGAACGGTTAGTGTTTTGTTTTGTCCCACTCAAGAGAGGAAAGTTTGTATCATATATTCATTTCCATGTCTGCTTGCTTGAATATAACGTGATATTCACTTTGAAAATTTTATTAATCGTTAGTGTCTATTTTCACATGCATAGAATGAGCTGCTGGTTAACATGAAAATCTGGACAGCACTCCACTCTTTCAGAGTCTACTAGTGTTCTCTTTTCTCATGCATAGTATGAAACTGCTAGTGAAATTGAGACCTGGAATTTATGTTGTGCTCGGCAATGCAAACCCTCTCTGTTTGCAACTTTTACACGAGGGTTCAACTTTCTGCTAGAACAGGCAATAGACACCCTCTGTGGTACAGGTCGCCACTAGCTGCAACCTCAGAATATTGCCTCATCTCCCCTCTCCCTGAACTAATTTAAAACTTGATCATGTATCTTACCAGGACCCAAAACAGGAAGCAATGGTGCTGAAACAAGAAATCAATCTACTGCAGAAGGGCCTGAGGTAATTGTTCACAGATTACACCACACACTTATTCTTAGAAAGGAGACGAAAGAACACAACATTTCCAGCACATGTCACGTTTGATTTCATACACCGACATATTTTATCATTCAAAGCTCCCCTGAGACCCTGACATCTGTGTTTACTTAGGGCTGTGACATGAATCCAATACAGTCCATGGCATGGCTCATAGTTCATACCACTTGCTGGACCATTTGCAAGCAAGATAAACATTTCTCTAGGTGCCACAAACTTATAAACTTTTGCTCTTACACTTAGTTGAGCTTCATGCACCAAACCATTGACTCAAAAAACTTGGGCTGCGACAAGAAAGCACACTTCGTAATTCTGCCACTTGCTCTTGACAAAATCAAAAACCATGGCAGGTACATCTATGGGAACAGGGCAAATGAGCACATGACTGTTGAAGAGCTCAGTGCCCTAGAGAGACACTTAGAGAGATGGATGTACAACATCCGCTCCGCAAAGGTAATTCACAGAAAGTCTTGAAGTTTCTTAAAGAGAAGTTGTTTCAGACATTGCTAAAACCTTCTCATCTAAAAGATGCAGATAATGATCCAAGAGATCCAAGCGCTGAAGCGCAAGGCAAGTCAAATAGTCTTGTTTACCTATATTAATACCCAATAAAACATTGGTAACTTACTAAAAATATAGCTGAACTATTTATATGCAGGAAGGCATGTTGAAAGCTGCTAACGAAATTCTCCAAGAAAAGGTATCGATTATCGATTTGCATGGAACAGTAAACTTAGCATGTTAAAATTGAAGATATACTGTACCATGCCATGTTAGCAAACTAATGCTATAAATGTGTTCTTGCTTGCAGATACTAGTAGAACAGAACAGTTTGATCGACGTAGGCATGATGGTAGCAGATCAGCAGAATGGGCAATTTAGTACAGTTCCACTGATAGAAGAGATCACTAACCCACTGACTACACTGAGTGGCTATTCTACTTGTAGAGGCTCAGAGATGGGCTATTCCTTCTGACGGTAATAATGCCCTGGGGTACTACTTGACTATACAATTAATAATGCTTGTGTTATGGTTTGTTCTGCTAGTCCCTCAGGAGTGCTCTTTAGTATTGTATTGCCTTGAGTTGTTGTGACTCGTGCTTTTATTGTCCCTAAAGAACTCTGGAGGAGCTCTGATGTTGAGTTATTTCACATAATTGGAACCTTTGTTTGTTGTTGCGTGGAATGTTTAGATGTCACAATCCTTTCAGAGCAAGTGATTTTACGTGTGCACAATTGGACAATATTTATTTGACACATGATCTCAGTTTGCTTGGATTAAGGTAAGTAAAGACAATATACAAAGAAAAATCATAGGCATGAGAAACAATGCCTGGCAATCAGTAAGACAGTAACAGTGTAACACTGTCAGATACTACGCTGAGGCGGTGAACCATAAGCAAAACTGAGTGCCAGAAGTAACATTTCAATGTTCTCTGCTAGTTTCATACCAAGTATAGCTCCAGAGGCACCTGAGGTAGAAACAACCTTCCAAATTCAGCATTAGTAAATGGACCACTACTCATGCAATTATGGGCATCATCTACCATTCTGCCTACGAAATGCTGATACGAGATAGCTTTACACGCAAAACAAATGCAATGACGCCTGCAAGATAACACGACATTGAAAGAACGGCCAAAAGAAACATGCAATGCTTAACATCAGGCAAGAACAAGCCATTCTAGCGTGGTCCTAGCATCTGCCTATCCAAATGAAATCATAATTACTAATTGCATAGAAGAAACTGCAACCTCTGAAGCACACATCATAATTTCAGGCTCCTAGACCGAGGATCACTTGGTATGCATACAGGAAGCCTAACAATGTTTTTTTGCCCAAAAAAACGAGCAAGGCTGAAAAGAAACTAGCTACATGAAATGGCTTCGAATGCAGGATGCAGCATTTGTATTATCTTTGAGATGAATCAATACTTAAAAGCTGTCAAATAGTCGTTTGAGAACAGATATATTGAAAAGGAACATCATTTAGTTTTTGCACTAGTGCGAGCATGAACATTCTAGAGGACTGAGAACAAACAGAGCTCATAGTAGAGAAAATAAAATACATTGTCCAGTTGGTTGGCACAACCAATATGTGCAACTTATTGGAAAAGACTAGGAAGCATAAAACTACAAATCCCACACTAAAGACATCATTGTTTTGTCAAGCTGGTATGCTCAAACTGACATCAGGCAATGTGGGTTCAGCTCTTCTGGCCTGTTCACAGATGCACAACAAATGCAGGAGGGTTAGGATAAACCAGGAATCCTTTAGTAGCAAAACGAAAGCTAATACTGTCATCCAGACAGTCTACTCCAATTAAAAACGTTTTGACAAGCACTATCGTGTTGAAACCAACACAACTTCATCCTATAACTTAAGAGTTTTAGTAGTCCTAATTCACTCAAATGGCAATGTGATGTATCATTGAAACCTTGCAGTTGCAACTTTTCGTATGATGTCCTAAGGGAGCTAATAAAATTTGCAAAACTAACAAATACTATCATGCAGTCACTCGACTCCCAGCAGTCGCCTGTTAACAATTACCCTCATACTGAAATAGACACAACCACATCCTATACTTGAAACATTCCTAATTCACTCTGATGGTGTATCATCGATACCTCGCAATCACAACTTTTACATAGAATCTAGTGGAATAACTATCGCATAATGTTTCACTTACAGAGGGATACATAGGTACTAAACACAACAACAGCAGCAGCAGCAACAGTCTTACGTACTAAACACAACAATTGTTAGAAATGAGAATAAATAGAAGGGAGGATTTGAGGACACAAGGAACACACCTGAGACCTTGTCCTCCCACCAATAGATGAACCTGAGGTTGGCCCCCTGCTTGTCCATCTTGTAGAGCTGGTACCAGTGCTCCGCCACCTCCGATCCGAACACGGCGCCGCAGAGAGCTCCGAACCCGGTAGCCAGAACGACACCTGCAGGCAGTCAGGAACCACATCTCGGTCAACAACAAGAACAACGCAGGTCGAGAATCAAGATGTATCAGGAAACCGCAGCCAAAGAGCACAGCCGCAAAGGCAAAGCCGCGATCTGTCGTACCGTGCGGGCTCTTAGAGTACTTGAAGGCGACGCCGCCGAGGTGCGCGCCGCCCACGAGGGCCCCGCCGAGCGCGAACTTCCTGGACTCCCTGAGGGCCTTGAGCTGCAGACGGCATCGGGAAGATGGCATGTCTAATTTAGAGGGGGCAAGAAGCATACTGAGAGAGGGATCGGATCGGGAGACGGATGGGACAGGAGACCTGCGGGCCGTAGACGGGGTCGGAGGCGATGAACTCTTGGACGTCGGCGTCGGACCACTTGGGGAGGGGCTTGTCGCGGCCGTAGACCTTCTTGAAGTAGTCGAGGAAGGCGAAGTTGCGCGCCCAGTGCTGCTTCACGCCGTCAAAGTGCTCGCCGATCCCCATCGCCGCCGCCTCGATTGGATTCGATTCGACGGCGAGGCGTGGCGTGGTTGCGTTATAGTTTCAGCCAGCCAGGTGGGGAAGGAGGCTGGATGATGACGTATGGGCCGATTTGGGCCCAAGCGATGCTGCCATTTTTGCTTCTTGTGGGCTTGAATGACACCTGCTCCTCTTTACTAGGCTTCCCCTGTCCTGACTGACGCCTGCTGCACCTGAATATCCCTGATCGGCTCAGTTCTTTTATATTTATATTTAGATTTTAACGTTTATTTTTACAGTAACTTATTATTAAACAATTTATTTTTTAAAATAGAGTCTATAAATAAATTATAGTATAAATTATACTAAGTTTAACTATACTGATCAAAATCATATATAACTACTCTTAGTGTACTACCTGTCACAAACAAATTAGAATTCAAAAATCACAAATATAAACCATAAGTCTCGGCCTAAAAGAACCTATAGTTAATTGAAACCTTTGTTTGTTGTTGCGTGAAATGTTTAGATGTTACAGTCCTTCCAAACAAGAGATTTTACATGCGCATAATTGGATAAATGGGTGGATCTTTTTCGACTGCGACGGATATCTCAGGCTATAATTGATGGCTTATGGTCCTAACGTGGCGTTTTGTGTGAACAAGCTGAATACCAATAAGTTGTTTTGAAAAGATGACTGAGAAACCGTTCGTGTGTTTGCTCGAGAGAAACAATAAGCTAAAAGAAAAAAAAAACCCCCCACAAAAGCAGCAGCGGCAACAACAAAAGCCATACAATGCACGTCGTCTCTGGCATGGCAGGCTCCGTGTGTCTGCCATCATCGAGTAACCATTGCCCAGAGTTACCGCTTCGACCGGCACGATGATGCCCGTCGCCCTCCTGCGCCTATGGCCGCCGCTGCTCCTCGTGCTGACGGCGGCGGCGCAGGGCGAGGGGGCGCCCTTCATCGACAACGGCAACAACAACAACCTCGCCTCACTCGCCAAGGCCAGCTACTTCCCCTACGGCATCGACTTCGCCGCAGGCCGAACCAGCCGATTCTGCAACGTACGGATACACCGTCGTCGACGAGCTCAAAACTCTGAACAATGCATTTACCAATATGAAGATTCTGAAACATCATTACATCAACCTAGCTAGAGAGTACTTTCAGAGTTCAGGTATCGTGTCTTAGTGGGTTGCAGAAGGTTTCTCAGTTCATTCGGCCACTCAAACCAAATAAAAGTTAGTATGTACTACTTGTAAGTATCACAGAGTTGATCAGCCGCAGCATATGTATATAGGTTAACTATTTGCAGCTGAGCTGTTTTGGGCTGCCCCTGGTAAGTGGTAACACCGTATACTCCCAAACATCCGGCCAGCAACTTCTACAAGGCGTCAACTACGCCTCAGCTGCCACCGGGATCCTAGACGACAGCGGCCAAAACTTCGTAAGAATCCATGCATGCATCCTCTGACTCCTGATCATGAGACGTCAGACAACTGCAGCAACCGATCAACTTTGCAATGTGGTGCAGGCCGGGAGGATACCGTTCAACCAGCAGAATCAGAACTTCGAGTTTGTTGGGATTAAGGGTAGACTATACTAATATAAATTAAAGTTTTTACCATGTAAATCAAGAAGTTATACAAGTAAGAGATCATAGATCATCACCACTAAACACGCAGTGCAGCAGAAGAATAGTTGAAGCAACCCGGTTCAACGTAGCACGCGTTGATGTAATGGAAGTAGCTAATCGTCTAACGTCTTTGAAAGGTGATCATCGGAAGCCGATTGTCCTCTAGCAATAATCAATCACCACGAGCCAATTGTCTTCTCCTTAGATCGTCCCGATCAACACCGTGGTTGCAACAACACTTCTACCGAAGTCTACATGTAGAATATTGTGCGCTGGTGTGCTACCACCAGTGCACACAACATGGAACATTTGAAGTGAGATTCCAAGTGAATTATATGTACATGTAATTACATATATATATTTATGCATGTGTGTTTGCGTGTGTATATTAAAATCCGGAACGATATGCCGGTATAGACCAGTACCGGTGCATTCCATATCAAAAGGCAAACCGAAATAGAATTGGCAACTATATCTATACCACTTATTTTGGTGAGACTAAATTACAGCGATGTAGATTAATCATATAGATATCGTAACTATTACAACAGTATAACGATAGAGCTATATTTTTTCAAAGGTATTGGAGATATATAATGAAAACAATAGTCGCGCAATTGCTTGCGAGATTCCGCTAGTTCAGAAAGAAAAATAAAGAGGCTTTTTCTTGTTACTCTTCTCTGACGCATATACACATACTTGATACTAGCGAGGAAGAAAGAGAGGACAAATGCACATACTACCTGATGGACTTGCAGTGCTGACGACTTTCGCAATCTAGACAGGACATGTTTGGAGCAGGCACGGACCGAAGGGCGCCAAAGAAATGGTCGAGGAAGATTGGCAGTCAGCATTATGTAGATTAATCATATAGATATCTCATTATTCAGTCCGCATGGCATACCTAAAAGCTATCATCAAGGAGACACTCCGGCCACATTGTAGGCAATGGCTCCCTTCAAACTCTCTCGCACACAACTCACACAAACATGAAGAACACAGATTGATTTTTGCGCTGCAATGTTGCTGCTGTGTTCCTTGATGAATATGAGAACCGAGCAGCCTTTATATAACAGGCGTACAAGCTAAAAATGGAAGGACATCAATACAAATTGGAAACGAAGACTACTCCTGATTCCTTTCGGAACTGTCATCCAAGCTTTCCTAAAAAACAGAAACAAAGGAAGGAAACAAACTGCAAAAAAGGCAGCAGATTATCTAACAAAACTCCCTCTAATTCTGCTGCTTCCTCCTTACCTCGATCATGCCAATCTTCTTGCGTAGCTCCAAGAAGCGGACACGACCGAGAGGCTCAGTGAGAATGTCCGCGAGTTGCTTTTCAGTCTCAGCGAACTCGAGGACGATTTGTCCTCCATCGACGGCTTCACGGATGAAGTGAAATCGAGTGTCGATGTGCTTGCTTCTGTCGTGGAGGACTGGATTCATGCTAAGAGCGATGGCGGACTTGTTGTCCACCCTGAGTCCCGGCGCTGGAAGTTTCTATTCCAAGAGCTCCTGCAGCAGCCGGTGAAACCAGACTCCCTGACAGGCTGCCGTTGTAGCAGCGATGTACTCTGCCTCGCACGAGGAGAGAGCCACAACCCGCTGCTTTTGTGACTGCCAGGAGACTGGGCTTGTGCCAAGGAAGAAGAGGATGACAGTGGTGCTCTTTCGCCCGTCAAGGTCACCGCCCATGTCACTATCGCTGTAGCCTGACAAAGCCAACCCGCCTCCTTCTTCTCTCGAGTAGGTGATGCCGAAACTCCGTGTCCCGGCGATGTACCGGAGGATGTGCTTCACTGCGGTGAGGTGATCTTCCCGCGGATCCTCCATGAATCGACTCACGTACCCCACGGCGAACGTGATGTCTGGCGGGTATGAGTCAGATAGCGCAGGCTCCCCACAATGCTCCGGTAACGGGTTGCGTCCACAGGTGGTGCCGTCGATGCCTTGGACAGCTTGAGCCTCTCTTCCATCGGTGTGTGGTAAGGATTGCACTCCGCCATGTCGTTCTGCTCCAGGAGCTTCCTGGCATATGCGCTCTGGCAGAGCGTGATCCCGCTGACGCCTTAGCTCACCTCAATGCCGAGGTAGTAGGTGAGCAGTCCTAGGTCGCTCATGCGGAACATGGACATCATCTCGCGCTTAAATTCGTCGATGCCTGCTTGAGTTGTCCCGGTGATGATCAAATCGTCGACATAGATGCCAATGATCAGCGTTCCACCGGGCGAACGCCGTGTGTACAACGCGTGCTCGTCCTTGCACCGGTTGAAACCCAGCTCCTGCAGGCTGGCGTCCAGCTTGGCATTCCAAGCGCGCGGTGCTTGACGCAGCCCATACAACGCCTTGCGCAGCTTGAGCACCTTGTGCTCCTGCTTGTCAACGGCGAAACCCGGCGGTTGCTTCACATAGACTTCCTCCGCAAGATCCCAGTTCAAGAACGCGGACTTCACGTCCATGTGGTGCACGAACCACCCTTGGTGCGCCGCTAGGGCCAACAGTAGCCGCACCGACTCCATTCACGCGACAGGGGCAAAGACCTCCTCGAAGTCGATCCCCTCGCATTGCGCATACCCTTTTGCCACAAGACGCGCCTTGTGTTTAGTGATGGCGCCATGCTCATCTCATTTCACCTTGAAGACCCACTTGAGCCCGATCGCGCGGTGCCCAGCAGGGAGCTCAACGAGGTCCCAAGTATTGTTCTCCTCGATAGATTTCATCTCCTCCAGCATCGCCTGGCGCCAAGACGGGTCGCGTTCCACCGCGCCAAACGTGGCCGGCTCTTCTGCACTCACCATGTGCAGCTCGGCAGGGGCGACTGGTTCCGGCTCTGGGAACTATGCTGGAGCACCAGCGGGTGCAGGACCGATGATGTCCCGCATCGTCCTGAACCGGTGTTGTGCGCCGCCGTCGTCGTCGTGGTCGAGCTCGGCAAGCGCCTCAGCTGTTGGCGACACAAACCGCACACCCGGTGCGTGATCCGGAGCGCCATGTGGTGACAGGCCTTGGCGAGACGGTGGCGTGCGCGGCTGCTCCCCCGGAGCAGGGACGTCCACTGGATCAGCGATGATCTCGTGCTTGACGACGAATGTGCCTGCCCTAGACGTCTTCTCCAGCTCGCCGGGATTCGCCCAATCCCAGCTGGCCTTCTCGTCGAACACCACGTCACGGGAGATGTGGACGCGGTGCGCAACCGGGTCAAACAACCGGTATGCTTTCGACCCCGGTTCGAACCCGAGGAGCACCATCTTTACACTGCGGTCATCGAGCTTCTTCATATTGGGGTGAGTTACCTTGGCGTGCGCGATGCACCCAAATGTGCGCAGGAAGGAAACATCGGGCTTCCTCCCGTGCCAAGCCTCAAACGGTGTCATACCATCCAAGCTCTTGGTGGGCGCACGGTTCAGGAGAAAGACAGCGGTGGTCACCGTCTCCACCCAAAACTCAGACAGCATCCCCTTCGCCTTGAGCAAGCTGCGCGCCATACCGACGATCGTCTGGTTGTGCCGCTCAACGACACCGTTCTGTTGCGGCGAGTATGGTGCCGTGAGCTGCCGCGCAACTCCCTGATCCGCGCAATACTGCCCGAACTCAATTGAGGTGAACTCCCCCCTCGATCAGTTCGCAGAATGCGTAGACGCCGTCCGGTCTCGACCTCGACACTGGCTTTGAACTGTTTGATGACGGTGGGCGCCTGGTCCTTGCTTGTCAGGAGGTGCAGCCACATGTATCAGCTGTAATCGTCGACGAGAAGGAGAAAGTAGCGCCGGCCACCGTGAGTCGCTGGTGAGATGGGCCCACACAGGTCGCCGTGCACGAGGTCGAGCAGTCTCTTGGCACGGTAGTGGGTCGCCGTTGGGAACGGGGCGCGCCTTTGCTTGCCGACGAGACAGCTATCGCAAATCTCACCGGGATGATTAATCACTGAGAGTCCACGCACCATGCCGTCTCGAGCCAGCCGCTTCAGGGCGTCGAAGTTGAGATGACTGTAGCAGGCATGCCACAGCCAAGCCTCATCGTCTTGCCGCGCCATCAAGCACACTGGCCTTGCAATGTTCAAGTTGAGCATGTACAGGCGGTTTTTGGCGCGCTTTACCTTGGCGAGTAGTTGATGTTGCCGATCGCGGATCTGCAGCACTCCCCCATCAATCAGCACCTGGCAGCCACGCTCATCGAGCTGGCCAATGCTGATGATGCTGCTTCGAAGCCTCGGAATATAGTAGACGTCGCTGATGGCTCGGTGCTCACCGTTTTGACAAGTGAAGAGCACGGTGCCACGCCCGCGGATGTCAACCACCGAGCCATCACCGAACTTCACTGAGCCGATGATGCCCGTGTCTAGCTCCGTGAAGAGACTGTCGATGCCGGTCATATGGTTGCTGGCCCCCGTGTCCAGATACCACACGTCGCTGCGCCGCTCTCCCTCGCACCCGAGGTTCACTTGGGCGTGCGTCTCGTCGAGCTCGACGAGGGTTGGTCGCGGCTGCTCGACGTCGTCGGTGAGGGCGCACACTTGCGCCATGAGTAGCGTCTGTTCCTCATCATCCTCCTAGGTGAGGTGGACCTGCTCACGCCGTGGCTACCGGCAATCCTTGGCCCAGTGGCCAGTTTTGCCACAGTTACGACACTTGTCACGACCGACATCGCACTCGTGTCCTGCTTCACGCCCATCGCGCCCGGCGTCGCGGCCACCCTCGCCTCTGGGTCGCCGGTTGCCCCTGCCGCGGCGACGGCCACGGCCACCAGACTTGCTTGACGATCCCTCGCCACTCTGCTTCTCCTTGAGACGCGCCATCCATTCTTCCTCAGTTAGCAAGAGTTTGCCTTCAGAGGTGATTGTTGATGGTGCCGGTTGTGAAAGACAACGATCATCGGCGCCTTTCAGACGCCCGGTGACCTCTTCAATGGACAGCCTGGAGAGATCAAGCATGGTTTCCATGGTGTAGACAATATGACCGAACCTAGGCGGGACGACGCGAAGGTACTTCTCGACGGCCTTCTGTTCGTCGACGGGTTCGCCATACTTCGAGAGTTGGCCGACCAGGCAGCTCAAGCGAAGCGCGAAATCCTCAGGATCTTCGCCTTCCTTGAACGCGAGCATCTCGAACTCGGTGCTCAGCCTCTGAAGCTTCGACTTGCGGACGTGATCGGAGCCAATTCGCATGGACTTGACGTAGTCCCATGCTTCCTTGGCCGATCGCTTGATGGCGAGTGCGCGAATCATCTCCTGCGGGATCGCCTTGAGGAGCGCCTCGAGCGCCGCACGATCCTCCTGTATATCGGCGTCGCCGTGCTCGACGGCGTCCCACAGGCCCCTCGCTTGGAGCATCACCTTCATCACGAGCGACCAATCCGTGTAGTTGTCGCGCGTGAGCATCGGGTAGGACGCGTCTCCAACCTCCCACACCGTCTTCTGGATCACCACGTCGCCGCCACGAGTGCGGCCATGACGAGGGACGACCGGCGAGGTTGAGCGCCGCCCTCGGCCTCGGCCTCCACGGGGCGGCGACTGACTCCGGTCACCATTGCCCGCTGGAGCCGACATTGCGCAGGGATCGAGCAGCCTTGGCTCTGATACCAACTGTAGGCAATGGCTCCCTTCAAACTCTCTCGCACACAACTCACACGAACGTGAAGAACACAGATTGATTTTTGCGCTGCAATGTTGCTGCTGTGTTCCTTGATGAATATGAGAACCGAGCAGCCTTTATATAACAGGCGTACAGGCTAAAAAAGGAAGGATATCAATACAAATTGGAAACGAAGACTACTTCTGATTCCTTTCGGAACTGTCATCCAAGTTTTCCTAAAAAACAGAAACAAAGGAAGGAAATAAACTGCAAAAAAGGCAGCAGATTATCTAACACATGATGTTGACGGGATAGCCACTCCTCCTCCCACACCTCTCCATGGCCAAATGCGATGCTGACGGGTGCAGAAAAAGTCACTGGAAATTGCCGTGTAATTCACACCGTTTACTAACATCCATAAACTTGTATTTTTAGAGAACAACCTGGAGAGAGTTGCAGTGTACGTCACCGAATTTGGTGATGACCATTCTATAGCCCTGTATAATAACGCCACGATCATTCTACTGTCCGTATAAAACACATGAGCCCAAAATAACAGTTTAAGTCAGAGTAGTACTGTCCAGAACTCAGTACTTAACTGCATGCCGTCTATGTAAAGACTTGATTTTCTTCATTGTAACAAGTTTATAAACCAAGGACATGGTTTTGAAATGCCTTGCGTTAGGTTACAATAATCCTTGTATTAGCTTTGCAAATTAACTAGAGCAGCTAGGATAATTTCCCTGTACTTACACTGACAGAAAAAGAAAATTCAGTGAAGTCATTCATACGTACGTATACCACGTAGAGCTGACTAGCTAGTTTGTTGCGTCCGTGGAAGAATTCACGAATACAAAAACATAATGGAGAGACAGCAGACAGTGTATGGGACGTGCATTCTTCTCACGTACCTCGGATTCACTGTTTCCTCTTATTTAAAGCCTAAAGTTTCCATGCAGCGACTGCTGATTACGGGAGTGATCGGAATAGCAATGACTTTTGATTTTGACTGAAAAATACTGTAGCTAGCTGAAAAAACACTGTAGCTGAGTTAGTGGATAGTGCAGTGAATAGTGAAAAAAAAGCTGAAACCGAAACGATCACCCCCTACATATGCAGCTTTAAATTCTATTAGACTCGCACCCACTAGCTACCCAACTCACGCATGCATGCTTTAACTCCATGACTTAAGAGGTGATCGGAATAGCGATGACTTTTGACTTTTGTTAAAAAAAGACTGTAGCTGGCTGAAAAACACTGTAACTGAGTTGGTTTATTGAGTATAATTAAATTTAAAAAAAAATTAAAAATAAAAACGATGTACTAAATTAGAACGGACGATGCAAAGGAACATGAGAAAAAAAACAAAACAAAAAAAAATAGAATTTTTTTTACTGTAGCAGGTATCGCCCACCGCCCACGCCGCAGAAGCCGTTGTGAGCACGGCCTTATTCTAGTGCATCTCACTACATGCACACATTAAGCAACCAACTCCCATGCAGAATTTCAGAAACGCTTACATCTGCAGGCCTCAACTAACTGCGTCCGTTTCTTTCTCCACGTCTATCACAGGACTGGGCTTTCCTCTGCATGCTAACACACTTGAATAAAACTTTGTCAGGATTAAGTCCAACGTTGTTGCGTCCGTGGAAGAATTCTACCGACCACGACATGGCCGAGCTGGAAGCTGCGCTGCAATTCCTGCCGTCTATTAGGCGTTCGCCGACGAGATAAGGTAGATCAATTTCTACGGTTTCATTATCACTGCGACGTCGACGTACGTACAGAGATATTATTCTCGGCAACTCATGACCCAAATAAGGTGACTTCGGCTCGCGATCTTTTCTATGTAACACTGTTACACTAACCTCTAGTGAGCTGCACTTCATGCAGTTAGCTGCTATGAAACACGGCAGTGCTAGTAGCAGAATCTGTTCTATATGGATTCTGCTTGTAATGGCGATGTGCTTTGAAGCGAAAACAGCGAGAGCAGACAGCAAAAGTGCTGTCCATGTCGGTGCTCTGCTTGACCTCGAATCGCTGGCCGGCAAGGCTAGCCGGACAAGCATCTCCCTCGCGTTGGAGGATTTCTACGGCGGCGCTAATGGCGGCGCGGCGAGCACGAAGGTGGAGATGCACTTCAGGGACTGCAGGCAAGATGATGTCGCCACGGCGTCGGCAGGTACGGACACCTTTGTCTCGCCATTTTGCCTTCAGAATTGATCTTGCATACCAGCCCGGCCCCTCAGAAGTCAACCATGTGGGATAGGCAGTGAAGCGCTCCTTGGTCAAGGGAGATTTACATTTACACAGAGGGAGTATCTAGTCATCATCTGGATATTTTTTTCTTCTAAATAATTATTTAGATTTATAATAATTAGATTAGATATATGACGGTCCCTTTTTTTAGAATAATTTTTTTAGAGGGGAATTCACAACCATTGATCTTTAATCTAACGATCACAAATCTAGATGATAGTTTGAAAGAAAATATCCGGGTGATGTTTATCAACTCTCTTACATAAAATCCTACTAGTACATAAGACAGTTGGTGAATCACTCCTTAATTGTTGTTTGTGTTTTATGATCCTTTTTTGTGTTTCACTGATCTAGGAATGAACCCAATTATGCAGAGGCACGTAATCTAACAGCTAGAAACATTGACTTATATTTTAAATATACTAAAAGTTTAATTAGCAAAATCGAAAAAACAAGGATGTGCCGTGCCTATTTCTAGTGCAACTCATGTTTTTTTAAACTTTAAGCCACACTTTTTTAAGTATAAGGACATATTTTGTGGTATATTGTATAGTATAGCGTATATTTTTTTTAAAGTTCCAAATATTAAAATTCCTATTTCGCAAACAAAATATATTGGAATACGGTGGTCTCTCCCCCTCTATGTGAAAGAGAGGATCGGAAAGTGGGACCGCTAGCGAATTTACACGATCTCATCCTTCGAATTATAGATAGTGTTATTTATCTCTTTTTTATTTTTTAAATCAATATATCTTTAAACTAGCTATAAAATCTACTAGGGTCCATCGAATTAAAGATGAGATCTTTTTTAGAGTTGATTAAAGTTCTGATATCTCTAAAACAACTATCAAATGAATGTTTTTGAAAGTAGGATCCTCAAAATTACGGTTGAATGTTTTTAAGCATATTTTTCTTAGAAGCTTTAATTATATACTAGAGCTTTGAAGACCTCAATAGAGCTTTACGTTTGTATCGCAGCCGTTGATCTGCTCAAGAACTACGGGGTGCAAGTCCTGCTCGGACCCGGCACGTCCACCCAGACCCAGTTCGTGCTCGGCCTCGGCAACCGCACCAACGTCCCCGTCGTCTCCTTCGGCGCCACGAGTCCCACCCTCTCCACTGCGCGCTCGCCGTTCTTCGTCCGCACCACCGCCAACGACTCCTCCCAGGTCCCCGCGCTCGCCGACCTCGTCGCCCGCTTCGGATGGCGCGAGGTCGTCCCGGTCTTCGAGGACTCCGAGTTCGGCGCCGGCGTCATACCTTACCTCGTCGACGGCCTTCAGGCCGTCGACGCTCGGGTCCCCAACCGCAGCGTTATCTCGTTAGCCGCGTCCGATGACCAGATCACGGCGGAGCTGCACCAGCTCATGACCATGCAGACGCGGGTGTTCGTGGTGCACATGACGTGGGAGCTCGCCGCTCGGCTCTTCGTGCTCGCCCGCCGCGTCGGCATGATGGAGGACGGATACGCGTGGATCGTCACCGACAGCGTCTGCAGCGCGCTCGACCAGCTCGACACCGCGGCGCTCCACGCCATGGAGGGGGTGGTCTGCCTCCGGCCTCACGTGCCACCTGACAGGCTCAGGAGCTTCGCATCCCGGTTCTCGCCGCCCTTCCAGATGGACAACCCGGGGTCTCCACCGTTGCGCCCTACAGTTTTCCAGCTCTGGGCCTACGACACGGCCTGGGCAGTGGCATCGGCCGTGTCACAGGTCACCGTAGCTCAGGACGAGACGACGCAGTCACCACGGCCGCTGCAAGTGGCGGACAACTCCACCGAGCTTGGCCGGCTCGTTCCCCGACAAGGCGGGAGACAAATCCTTGACGCCATCCGGAACACGTCGTTCCATGGTTTGGCCGGCGAATTCCGGCTTGACGACGGGCAGCTCGTGTCCTCGGCATACGCCATCGTCAACGTAGTCGGCACCGCGCAGCGCAACGTCGGGTTCTGGACGCCGGAGCGCGGCCTCTCGAAAGAGCTTGCCGCGCCTTCGGACGGCCTGAAGCCAATACTTTGGCCGGGCGACGTGTTCACCGTGCCGAAGGGCTGGCAGTTGCCGACGGCGCCCGGGACAAGGCTCAGGATCGGCGTGCCGGTGAAGACCGGATTCACAGAGTTCGTCAACGTGCAGCGGGACCCTGACACCGGCAACGTCACGGCCATCACAGGGTACTGCATCGACATCTTTGATGCCGTCATGCAGAGGCTGCCCTACGCCGTCCCGTACGAGTACGTGGCAATGGAGAATTTCACACACAGCAGCCTGTCCTACACCGAGATGACGAGCCAAGTCTCCCGAAAAGTCAGTCTTGCTCTTGCCTTCACATATGTATCTGTAATTCTGCGACGGATTCAGTTCCAGCCTGAACCGAACTAAACCTTGCACGTGCTGCAGGAATACGACGCCATGGTTGGCGACACGACGATCATCGCGAACAGATCGGAGTACGTAGACTTCACGCTGCCGTACACGGAGTCTGGTGTGCAGATGATCGTGCTCTTGAAGGACAGCAGGAGCAGGTGCTTCTGGGTGTTCCTGAAGCCCTTCGCCTCAGACCTGTGGCTCTCCATCCTCACCTTGTTCATCTTCACGGGCTTCGTCGTGTGGCTCATCGAGCACCGCGTTGAACACAGCGAGCTCCGCGCCGACACCTACGCGCAGCAGCTCTTCAACGTCTCATACTTCAACTTCTTCACCCTCCGAACCGCACCAAGTAGTGAAGCTAGCATCATTGTAGACTGCAACACAATGTACACACGTAACGACATTAATTCTTCCTGTTTGCTTTTGCAGAGGAGAGGTTGCAGCACAACCTGTCCAAGTTCGCGCTGATCAACTGGATGCTGGTCGCGTGGCTGCTGGAGAAGAACTACAGCGCGAGCCTCACGTCGATGATGACCGTGAGGCAGCTGCAGCCGGCCTTCTCCGACATCGACGAGATCAAGAAGAACGGCTACTACGTCGGCTACCAGCACGGCTCCTTCGTGAAGGACATGCTGATCAGCAGCCTCGGCTTCGAGGAGAGAAGGCTCAGGAGCTACAGCGGCGTTGATCAGTACCATGACGCACTTAGAAATGGCACATGGAAAGGCGGCGTCGCCGCGATCTTCGATGAGGTGCCCTACCTCAGGCTCTTGATTGGAAAATACTGCGACGAGATCGAGTACGGCATGGTTGGGCGTGTCTACAAGACTGGAGGATTTGGTTTTGTAAGTAACCACTGGAGCATACACTGTTGAAGCTGTCTAAAAAGCCAAGTGCTCTTAACCATAAAAAAAACACTCAAGTGCTGTTACTTGCTGTATCATCTACACTAGTAGTAGGCAAATTGTTTTCAGAAACTAACAACTTTTTATCTTCAGAATAAGTAACTGTAGCTTGTTGCGTGTGCTTAATGTAGGTTTTTCCCAAGGGCTCGCCCCTAGTCCCTGACGTGTCGCGAGCAATACTAAATGTGACAGAAGCGGAAACGATGGCGGGGATCGAGCGCAAATGGTTCGGCAACACGGTGGACTGCTTCAGGCAGAGTAGCAGCATTGACTCTGATATGCTTGATTTGCAGAGCTTCAGGGGAGTGTTCTACATCACTTGCACATTGTGGGCGATTGCGCTTCTCATCTTCGTCGCCGTCTGCTTCCGCAAAAATGTCAAGAAAGCAAGGCATACAAAGGAAAATCCACAAGAACGTAATTTTACAGAAGATGATGTGTCCAAAATTGGGCCTGCTGTAACTAATCATGGGGAAATTCAGATCTTGTCATACATGGAGGATGGACCATACCCGCTGCATGAGTCTTCGCCGGAGCCGAGCAGCTCCCCGGAGAGAAGCCAGATTTGTTAGCTGATATTACAAAAAAAAAGACGGATTGTTATGTATGACTGCAAAGCCTTTCCCGTGCAGATCGGAGTCTTGTGCTTATTTGTAATCGTGTTGTCTACAAGAGGTTGCTTGAGGGTTCAGTACTAACTACAAGTCAATGAAAAAGCATCATGCATATCTGAATTTATTCAAAGCAATCCACTCCGTTCTGCACGATTTGCAACACATGGTACTGCATAGTCAATCAATCAATAATCAGATAACCCACGACACTCGCAACTAGCTTAGTGCTTATGATCTAGTGACTAAACCACTATGCAGAACCTGTGGACCAAGCGCCTTCGACTTATCCTGCCTGCTATACGTACTGGGTGAATGCTCAGTGACGAAGGCGCAGTTCCATGCACGTTGCTCTGGTGCGGTGAACGGCAACAAGGCAATAGCAGGTTCACGCTCTCATGTCCGGCGCTGCCATTGGCCGGCCGGCTACACCTTGATGCGCTGTGCAGCATTGCACACGTTTGGGCAGAAGAAAACCACATGCCGATCACTGAATTGATTGCCATGGCGCTCGTTCTGCTTTCATTCAGAAAAGGAAAAGGAACGGAGAGTGACCCACTTCGCCATTGCGACGGCGACGGCGGGAGGATAGCATTTGATCACTGCTATATATTCAGTTGCCTGACACTGTAGACCACTGTCTGTCACTGTGGTGACTGATCTGTCAGGCTGAGCTTTTTTTACTCTATGTAGAACATTAGCCTCTCTCCTAGCTAGCTAGTGGCCTGGTTTTGGATTCATCCATGTAGTGCACTACGTGCATTATATATATGTTAAACTATAGTACTATTGCATGTAAATTCAATCAATCACGCATGCTGCAATTATAAATACCCGCTCCCAGCAGCACTCGGCCCAGCATGTGCTCAGTGCTCACTCACTCATCTTCTTCCACTACTTGTCATCGCCTGAGAGGAATTAAGGAATACTAGCATCGCTGAATTACGATGAGCGCTGCCAAGAACCTTGTCAGGCTCTTGATCCTCGTGGAGGTGGCCGTCGGCCTAGCGGGGCCCGGCGGCGCCGCGGCGCTCAGCATAGAGTACTACGTCATGAGCTGCCCCTTCGTCGAGTTTATCGTCAGGGACGCGGTGAACCGGGCTCTCATGAGCGACCCCACGCTCGCCGCGGGGCTCCTGAGGCTGCACTTCCACGACTGCTTCGTTCAGGTACTATCATTACGAGCCTGGCATGTACTACGTATTCAGATTCGATCCATGTTGCGGTTGTGCATGCTATATATGCGTAGGGATGTGACGCGTCGGTTCTTCTGGACCCGACGCCGGGGAACACGGCGGAGAAGGACGCGCTGGCGAACAAGAGCCTGCGCGGGTACGAGGTCATCGACCAGATCAAGCAGATACTGGAGGCGCGGTGCCCCGGCATAGTCTCCTGCGCCGACATCGTCGCGCTGGCCGCCAGAGACGCCGTGCTCATGGTACACATGACAATGACATACTTGATGCTACATGCGCACACTGGTAGTTTACACTCACTTGTGTTGATGGTGTACAGGCCGGAGGTCCGTACTACGGCGTGCCCAACGGAAGGAGAGACGGGACCCGGTCTAGCGCGGCGGACACGATCGCTCTCCCGTCGCCGTTCCTGAACGCGTCGACGCTGATCCAGCTGTTCGGGTCCCACGGCTTCACGACGCAGGACATGGTGGCGCTGTCCGGCGGGCACACGCTGGGGGTGGCGCACTGCCCGTCGTTCAAGAACCGGCTTGGCGAGGCGACGCTGGACGCGTCGCTGTCTTCGTCGCTAAGCAGCACGTGCGCCGGCGGGGACTCGGCGACGGCACCGTTCGACCGGACGAGCACGGCGTTCGACGGCTTCTACTTCTGGGAGCTGCAGCAGCGGCGGGGCCTGCTGAGCTCGGACCAGACGCTGTTCGAGTCGGCGGAGACGCAGCAGCTGGTGAACCTGTTCGCCATGAACCAGTACTACTTCTTCTCCTCGTTCCAGCAGGGGATGTTCAAGATGGGGCAGCTCGACGTGAAGGAGGGCGACCAGGGAGAGGTCAGGAAATCATGCAGGGTCGTCAACTCGTACTAGCTAATGCTACTGTACGATCGATTCACACTAAAATATGCAATCAGAAGGAAGGTGAATAATTGCGGAAGCTAAAAATAAATTTTAAAACTTCCCCTTAAACACAAAACATATTTAAGTCTCGTTTAACGTTCTCAATAAAAAACCGTAACTCCGATTGACTTCAAACTTTGTCAAAACAAACTAGACAGAATTATTGAAGTAACCCAACTTGAATTACGTCAAACATTGATCTAGAACTCGAGATATAAAATAAACAAGATCGCTGAAGCAGATAGTGATGAGAATTAATTAAGCCATAATTATGTAATTAAGCAAAAACCGTAAGAAATTAATCAACCAAATTTTCTAGATCACAAACTTGATGCCCTAGCTATATTAGATAGATTAAATCAAATCTAAACTCACAAATAAGAATTTAATCCAAACTCAAAAACTCTGCATGCATGAACCTCAAGCGTAACGCAAAAAAAAAAATACTAAGCCTTTACTAATTACCTCATTAATTATCTTTTCCTCTCTCCTCATGCACAAGATCCACGTGAGCTACTATAAAGTAATAGCTTGTTTGCATGGCAAGTGTTCTGACGTTGCTTTCAATGGATAAAGGTGCTGCTGCTTTACAATCTAATCAATGGAAAACAAGCAAGCACACAAAAACCAGCAAAGACATATATATATATATATATATATATGCACACAAAAACCAACGTTATCAATTCTTCATCATCTAAAATAACATAGATATGTCCACATGATCTAACAGCTACTCAATACTGGCTTTGCTTGTGCTGATTATATGCGTCGTCGCTGTCGCAAAGAAGAATTAGCTCGTCAGAAATGTTACAGTAACTAGCCTATTGTCGTGTGCGCAACTAGTCTCGTGCTTGTACCGGAGCGGAGGTGCGTGGTGCTGGGAAATTTGCCAAGAAAAAGTATGCATGGCTTGTAGAACATCGCACTAGCTAGTGAAGTGTCTGCGATACAGAAGTTGCGATCAAGACCGCACGAACAATTAAAGCCCTCTTTGCCTCTTCTCTTTGAACTCTGTAATCAAACACAGGTTTTCCACTTGTAAAATGCCTCCTAGTAGTAGTGGTTTCTTTTTGTTAAACTACTAGCTAGTAAGTTGTTCGTGCCTTGCAACAGATCTTATGTAATTGATACCATAAATTCTAACGGGCAAACTCCCCTTCTAGATTAGATTAATAGAGATAGAGACTATTATATTATTACCTCCATGACTTTCAAAAATTACAGGGAGCACAGCACCTTACAGGCAGCCCACTTGGTTCGTATAGCTATTGATCGAGATGGGCCTTGAATTTATTTGTATATCATCACTTCATGGGCTGAACGTTCATGGGTATCACGTCCGCCAAATTATTTCCTTCTCTTTCGTTTTGTTTTGGGCCAGACGTTTGGTAACAAGTCCAGAAGTTTCGTGGCCGAATGCTCACCGGTTTCCTGATTTTTGTGAGGTAGACATGCAAAATTTATGTTTGTTCTGGGGTTAGCCCTGCAAGGGTGGAAGAACGTTAGAGAGGTGATGCGATGGATAAACTCTTCTTTTATATCAGTACAAATAAGATGAACGCACATACTTAACACATATTATACTTATATAGCCTATGTAAACGTATGTGTATGTGTATGTTTTCTACATATGTTTGAAATTTATTGGAGAATTATAAAGACTCATAGGGCACGAGCACATAATTTTCTACTGAGCACGCTAAAATGGTTGGACATCAGCGCCAAGTGTACAGTGGCAGCATGGCCATAGAATCCGAAATACTTTTTATATTTACCCTTAATTGTTTCGAAAAAGAAAAAAGACGCCGTAAAATTGCTCCTAACCATCGTCCATTCTTTCGGGCTAGGTTGGTTAGCCAGACCCGTCGCTCAAGATCCCATCTGATTTCGAAAATTAAATAAACGTGCGCCCAACAGCAGAGATACGACGATCGTTTGGTCCAAACCACCAAACTTGAACCTCACAACATCGAAGAAAAATGCATGCACTCTGCTTGTAAAAAAAAATCAAATAATTAAATACGTCTAGCCCAAATCTCAATGTGACATATAAAAAAGATCAGTAAGAAATGGAATGCAGTAATGTACATAAACAAACCAATGTGGCTGAATTTTTGCGAAATGGCAGCAACTACTTACCTCCGTCCGTTGATAGTCGAAAGTTGCTCCGTCCTACGTACCAAAAATTGCCCTGCTTGTACGAATCAAAGCTGGATAGAACCAAAAGGTAATTTTTTTTAGATGAGATAATATCAATAGATAATCACTGGTAGGGGTTAGAGAGAGAGAGATTAGATTAGAACCCGATCTAGGGCACGCTCAAGTTGGTTTCACGACTAGTTTCTACGTTATACACTAGCTTTTTTTTGTACTGTTTTAATTTTTGTCCTTTCTATTTCTATTTTTTTATTTTTTTTGTATTCTTTTATATTGTTTATAGTTGGTTAACATATTTTTTATTTGTAAATTTAATTATATTAAATAAACTAATTTAGTTACAATAAAAATAAACTAGTTATAGTAAAAAATATAAGTAACACTCTCTTAATGGCAAGCAAGCGGGGTCAAAAACCGACGGCTCGGTCAACAAGAAACCCACCGACAGGTGGCCCCACACCGAACGGCCAGCAAGCATGCGCACGGCCGCGTTACCGCCGACATGTGGGTCCTCTTCTCCGCCACCCCCCCCGGCCCGGCCCGTGCCGTGGGTCTTTATAAACCCCGCGTCTTCTCCGCATCCACCATTCCACCACCACCTCTTCCATCCATTGTTGAAGCTCTTGCGGTTTAAGGAGATGGCGCCTCTCGGTGAAGGAGCTGCTGCGTCGCCGAGCCTGGTGGTCTCGTTTGGCGAGATGCTCATCGACTTCGTGCCGGACGTGGCCGGCGTCTCGCTGGCCGACTCCGGCGGCTTCGTCAAGGCCCCCGGCGGCGCGCCCGCCAACGTCGCCTGCGCCATCTCCAAGCTCGGCGGCTCCTCCGCCTTCGTCGGCAAGGTACAGCAGATTGATCCCCCGATGATTAATGAATCGCTCGCCATTATGCGATTATACTAAGCAGCGTAGATCTGCCCGCCTTAGATCCAGCGTTTGGTAGGCGGCGGGTGAGATCTGAGGGGCTGGGATCTGGATCTCATCATCCCCAGCGTGCGGGACGAACTGCTAATCAACGCTGGCATTGCACCATCGGATCCGTGAGATCTTGTGATTGGGGAACCTTGAGCCGTCCGATCGTCTGGGTAGGAAGGAAGCAAATCTCGTAGCGTTCAACGAGTGCTGCTGCTTTGTCATCACTTTTCGTTGTCTCTGTGCAAATTGTTTTGTTTTTATTCTTTCTCTTCTTTTTTTACCCTACCTTTGAAAGAATATTGGTTTCTAGTTTTCGATTATAATTTAATCTGAATATTAATCACTCTGTTGGTAAATGAGATCCATTGGTAGCGGTAACATCGCACGGTTGTGGTCTCTGCGGGCAAGATTTCGTTGCGTCGTTGGCCTCCTTTCCGATCACGTGCTTCTACTTGCACTACGCAAGTCACCTGTATGAATCTAGTGCACATACACCGTCATCATGGGTGGGTCCTAGCTGACTCGGATCTGACTGTGACACGTCGGTCAGTGGCAGTTGCGGTCAAATTTGCTGCTGTTCAAAGGAAGCAAAATTTGTAATTAAATATAATGGTATTTAATTAATGGTATTTTTTTAGATCAGGTTGATTTCTCAACAGAAACATAATGGTATTTTTTATTTTCCTGTTTATCTTTTTTTTCTTTTGTATTATCTAGAAAAACGGTTTTTTTTTATTCTTTATTTTTCTTTAATTAAATACCTCATAAAAACTAGCATCTTCAACGAAAAGTTACGGCTCTTTAGAATAGAGCCCAGTGCCGTATTACCAATGCGGTATTGTTTCATCAATTCATAATTGTCATAGCGATAGAATTATCGGCTGCGCTATCCTATTTGTTGCTTATTGTGATTTTTTTTCTCTTTATATCGTAAATAGCGGTATGTAACTGCTTGTAATCAGTTGTGCTAACTCGATTCTTTTATATATTTTTCCCTCTTTATGCTATGTTGTAAATAGCGATAGATGCCACGTGCTTGTAATCGCTAATGGCATGTACAATAGAGCGATATAAGCTATCTATAAGAGATGTCACGTAGAAATTTTTGCTAAAGTAGATGAAAGAAAAAGGGGAGATAGAAGAAGGTCGACTCTAATTCTATAGACTCAAAACGTGATAAAATGGCCTGCTTTAAACAATTTACGTGCTATTGTATCAATGTTATCTATATTTTACACATAGCAGCTGTTTGTACCTCTCTATATGCCCTAAGTGGACTATTTTCTTGGCAACAATTGTTTGTTGGTGCGGTTTGCAGTTTGGTGACGACGAGTTTGGGCACATGCTGGTGCACATCCTGAAGAAGAACGGCGTGAACGCGGAGGGGTGCTTGTTCGACCAGCACGCGCGCACGGCGCTCGCCTTCGTCACGCTCAAGAGCAACGGCGAGCGCGAGTTCAT
Organism: Melocanna baccifera; assembly: GCA_036346265.1. Classification (NCBI taxonomy): domain Eukaryota; kingdom Viridiplantae; phylum Streptophyta; class Magnoliopsida; order Poales; family Poaceae; genus Melocanna; species Melocanna baccifera. The sequence continues at coordinate 27,393,594 of CM070697.1, read as the reverse complement.
GTTCTACCGCAACCCCAGCGCCGACATGCTGCTCACCGAGGCCGAGCTCAACCTGGACCTCATCCGCCGCGCCAAGATCTTCCACTACGGCTCCATCAGCCTCATCACCGAGCCCTGCCGCTCCGCGCACGTCGCCGCCATGCGCGCCGCCAAGGAGGCCCGCATCCTCTGCTCCTACGACCCCAACGTCCGCCTCCCGCTCTGGCCCTCGGAGGAGGCCGCCCGCTCCGGCATCCTCAGCATCTGGAAGGAGGCCGACTTCATCAAGGTCAGCGACGACGAGGTCGCCTTCCTCACCCAGGGCGACGCGCAGGACGAGAAGAACGTCCTCTCCCTCTGGTTCGACGGCCTCAAGCTCCTCATCGTCACCGACGGCGACAAGGGATGCAGGTACTTCACCAAGGACTTCAAGGGCAGCGTCCCCGGGTACTCGGTCAAGACCGTCGACACCACCGGCGCCGGCGACGCCTTCGTCGGCTCTCTCCTCGTCAATGTCGCCAAGGACGACTCCATCTTCCACGTAAGCATGCATCCACGTAAAATACTCGCACGTAATCAGGTGGTGACATCTTGCTAACGCGCGCAATGTTTCGCGTTGGTGCGATCAGAACGAGGAGAAGCTGAGGGAGGCGCTCAAGTTCTCCAACGCCTGCGGAGCCATCTGCACCACCCAGAAGGGAGCCATCCCGGCGCTGCCCACCGCCGCCGCCGCGCTGGAGCTCGTCAGCAAGGGCAGCGACTAGACCGTCTTCTCGGTCGCGTCTTCGTATTTCTAGGGGATGGGATTTAGCTGCTTTTTAGAGAGTTTTTATGAGAAGCTGTGGGTCGATTTTAGCTTTGGCTTCTTCCCCTTCAATAAGAGCTAGCATGTGTGGTGGTTTTACTTTCGAGAGGTGGCTGTTTAATGAATGAACGAACGTGTTTCCAAGGCAATTATTTAAGGTCGCGCTCATTTTAGCGACCGCGTTTGGCTTCTGCGTCTATGGACACTTTTTTTTCTCACCGTTACTTTTTTTTATTTTTTTGTATTCATTTACCTTATCTGTGATATTTTCTCTATATTTAATTTTTTTTAAAATTAAATATATCAAATAAATCAACTCAATTATAGATAAAAAAACTAATTACAATAAAAAATTATGAACCACCGTCATTCTAAATACCCTCTTTATCGTGTGCTCACTGTTGAAGTAAGTGCTCGTGTGCTTTTCTTACCCCATGCACTGTTCTCCTAGTCTGACGACTAGTCATCACTGATTTCCTAATGGAACTTATACCATAATGCGCGACCCTACTCGTTTCGTTTTTTGACTTAGCTTCTAACTTCTGTTTTTTTCACTATTTACTATTTCATTTTTTTCTGAATTTTTTTAGATATTTTAGACTTTTTTGTATTTTCTTTTTTTCCGTATACTTTGTATTGTCCCTAATAGGTTAACATGTTTTTCTATTTTTACATTTTTTTTAAAATTAATTATACCTAAAAAGCTAAATCAGTTACAGTAAAAAAACTAACTATAATAAAATTTCAGCTAAAAGCTAGAAACCATCGCTAAAACGAGCGCCCCAACTTCAGTACTTGTTGGGAGCTCTTCACTAATATTTTGATTCGAAGTTGCCTGTAGTACAAATGCTTGATCAGCAATCAAATTGGATTTATACCAGTGCGGTCAGCAAGTAAAAACATGTTGGTTTATTTTACACTGTTGCGCTGAAAAGCTAATAGCCCATTTTCTGTTAATTTTATACTACCAACTTTCCTAGCTGCCACCATCATTTGCACATGTGACAACAGATGTTTACGCAGCATACATTTCGCAGTAACTTATACCATGCAACACTACTTACTACAAACTAGCGAGCATAAATTAGTTCACAAGGAATTGGGGGGCTCAGTTTTAAGAGGGTAATCGGAATAGCGATGGCTTTTGATTTTTGCTGAAAAAACACTGTAGCTGATTAAAAAAACACTGTAGCTGAGTTGCATATTAGGCATAATTAAATTTTAAAAAATGTAAAAATAAAAACGACTTGCTAGTCTAGTGCGGACAATGCAAAGGAATATGAGAAAAAAAAATAGAACGCAAAAAAAAACAAAAAACAAAAAAAATCACTACATAACAAAAATACTACAGTATTTTAATCGCTGCTACAGTAATCTAATTGCTGAACAGTATTTTCATCACCATACTGATCGGGGCGTTAAGATCCACCACACCGCCAAAGATTAGAAAACCTTAATATTTTCCGGTGACTGTCCTCCCTTGAATATGCAGGGTATTTCTGCTGTCACGTTCGACTATATACACAGTTTCCCTGCAAACTACCAGTTCCAGCACCCCCTCCCCTCAAACCAGAAAGAATCTTTTACAAGGATGCCTGAATTCTCACGCCCGCTGTTATCCTGGGCATCTCCAATAGTATCTTAGCGTCCTTTTAGCTATATTAAATAAATAAAATCAAGGTAAGAAAGAGAGAATATGAGAAAAGATAATGTGCACTCTTATACAAGAGAGACTTAAACACAAAAACCAACACAAATAATAAGGATGTGAGGCAAGAAGTTATAGTAAAAAAGTATAAAGTAGTTACAGAAATGATTTACTGTTGAAGATGTTATCTCTAGTGCTGTTTTTAAGTGAGGTGAAAACCTTAAAGATAATTTTAAGAGACAAACTATTGTAATGCTTGGATAGCTTCGATTCAACAAAAGGCACAAAAAACCGCCATTGAGCTCAAAAAAGACGATGGATCCATAGTTGAAAGCAGTGCAGGTCCGTGCAAGCGTGAAGCCACCAGAAATTAACGACGTACAATAGACAGATCACAGATTGGTGGCGATATGGAGATCCACTCACCTGCACACATTACGAGAGACCACAAAATTAACCCAGATCCCAGAACAATAATGAAGAAAGTGAACTAGCTGGAATTGCAAAGGTTGCCATAAAAACATGCTCCACAGATGTATAAAACATGGATACGGCATGTCTCTGCAAATGCTAAGTTCTTAAAATTTGCAGCTGAGGAAAGAAATCAGAACTGCAAAGTTCACCTCTTGCAATTTTACCCATAAAATATGTATCAGAATTGAAATATAACAGCTCGATTTCTTGTGAGCAATGAGCATATGCATCCTAAGCAACATAGCTAGCATCCTTTGAAAAGGACAACTCCCGGAAGAGGTTTTCGTTGAAATATGCGAAAAGGTGACCAACAAGATCGAAGATGCAGAACTAGCTCGCTTTCTTGGTTGCTGTAGAAGCGCCATTCTAAAGATGGGTTTTCTTAAGAAAAAGGAAAGAAAGGGTGTTTGATAGTCTACCGACGCATGATAGCTTTGTAGATAATTTACATGCATACTGACTAGTTGAAAAAATAGTACTATCATGGATAAGGTGCCAAACGAAGTGAAAATGCTGGCTTTACTCAGCATTAGAAAGCCAAAGAACTACATACGCTGCAGCCGATATCTTTTGCACAAAAAAGAAATACATCGATAATAGGATGTCAGTTGGGGATCAAATTCATCACTTCATATATTCATGCGAAATGTGGGGAAGTTCGTTCTACAAGGCAATAATCCTAGCATATGGTAGAACATCATCTGTAAAGATACCAAAGAACTAACCTGCCTATGAATATCACTTCTTAAGTAATAGATTTCTGAATTCCTCATTTGATTTTAACTCTTCTGCACCACCATCTGATTTCTCATCTTTCTTGGTCCATCCAAGAGGTTTAACCACAGCTCGCGGTGCAGCAAATGTGTTCTTTCCTGTGATTTTCGTGTCACCTTTGGGCATTTCCTTCTCTGGTCTATTGGCAACTGCTGCTTTTTCACCATGATCACCTCTAGGAGGCAAATTATCTGGGGGAAAGGAATGTACTAGAAAATTCAGATTGGCCAGAATCTGAAGCTATAAGGATGTAGTCCATGACATAATTGTGACAATGAAGATGCCTAGAAAGGATTAGCGCAGCTCATTAATTTCAGTTATATCCACATGTAAACAAGACATACCAATATATTGTGACAAAAGGGCATAGTTTTACATGTCCAATGTCCTCAAGCAAAAGGCTAAAATAGCATTCATAAAAGGAGCTGATACGGCAATTCAGGATGTACGATATGATTGTAAGAGTAACCATTTACGGATCGGGGTAAATGTGCATAGGAGATAAAAGCCTACTACGGCAATTGTGAATGAATATGCAAGTTAAAATTAAAAGATAATACTTTCACAAACCGCATAAGAGTAAGTACATGTTCAACAGTAATAGGCTTCAGAAGTCACAGCCACAGCTACTTTTTTCACTGTAAAGAATTTAGGGCAGTCCCCTTGAGAATGAATTAATCATTAAGATGTTTAAATCTAGTGAACTACAGTTAGCCAGTTCTTGGGGCAGTTCCTTGAGAATGAATTAATCATTGCACAATCTACAGTAAAAACGTCACGGTTCTTCTATTAGCCAGTGAAGAAGTGTGTTAACAGCCAAAGAACATACCCTGGCCTTTGGAGAAAGAGCCTGCTTCACGGTTCTTCTTACTCTTGCTTGGATCTGAACGAGCAATACTTACTTTCTTTCCAAGCAACTTCTGCTTGTTTTTCCTAATGGCTGCCTCGAGATGTTCACTGCCTGAAAAGTCCACATATGCCAACCCCTGAAAAAACATCCATGGAGAAACAGATCAACACAAAAGAAATTAAATGTTCTGACTCTGAGAATGCTCTTCATAAACTCAAGACTCAGAATTCTCTCCATTTAAAAAATTACAAGCGATGAACATAATGTGAAAGCAACAGAGCGATAGAACCAGTGTTTCACTTTAATTCACAAATGCACTAAGCACGAGCAAGAACCATTAGAAGGAAAATACTCCTTCCTGATAGCCTGGGACTCTTTAAGAAGAACAACGCCAGAGTGATGAAACATACAAACTTCCTACAGAGTCATTAACTTCCTGGAACACATATGCACTTATTAGCCAACTCACTATGTACCAAGGAACCACTAGAACATCAAGTGTATTTGTTTATTAGCCAACTTCCTGGAGACATTGTTTACGTCTTCCACATTAGGGCTGTAAAGATATGTTTAAATATGTACCTCTGAGAAGACGTGTACATCTCCAACATAATATTGTAAATGTCTACCTCAGAAAAAACAAACTACCAGAACATCTAGTGCATTAATCAGGAAGCCAGCAAAATCTCCTTGTGCCTAATTTCAGAGTACAAAAATGCTTTTGTGCAGAAATTGATAAATGAGCAATACATATAATGGGATGCTAGAGGCAAACAATTAAGGATGTTTACCCTTGATTTTTTGGTGAATTTGTCCCTCAGCAACCTTATTGCTGTCACACCACCAATATCAGAAAAGAAACGGCGGATGTGCTCCTCATTTGCCTAGATAGAGGTAAGAGGTTTGTTCATTGAAGTTCAGGAGCTAAGTGCATATAAGAAATGGAAAATTACATACTGTCAAGTCTATATTTGACATATATGCAGTGCATTTGTCACGGTAGAAGTATGGCTTTGATTCATTTGAACTTGTATTTCCTCGTTGGCTGTCACCCTCTACTTTCATTTCCATAGATGCCTCAGCCTTCTCCCTGTTGACCTCTCCAACTTCTAGAACAGAACTGTTTCCGCTTTGATCCTTTGATCCTTGGTCATCTGATGACACAACACTTCTAGGTGGATTGTCTTTCCTTTTCTTAGCAGGGGGCTGCAGTTTGCTGGTCATTTTACTTGGCTTTCTTTTCTGAGAGGAATCATTTGCATTAGAGGTTTCTTTGGGGACAGAGGAAGGGTCAACTTTAGCCTCCTGTTGAGCCTTGAACATCATAAGCTCCTTTAAACGAGGGGTGACCTGGTCAAACAGGAAGATGGTAAGTTCAACAACTAAAGTCTACACGATAACCTAAGGTAGCACCAAAATAAGTTACACAGTTGAATTACAAAACACGTTCTTTTTTTCAGGAAATAAAAACACGTTGAATGTCGAATATTGTGACCCCTTGCAAAACTCAATATTTAATGCAACAGATCAACATCTGTTGATTGCACAGAGGATTTACTTGTGCATGTAAATCTAGACAATATAAAAAATTGTAGTGTGTAGTCTTTACGCAAAAGGGACCGGGAATCTTCAGAAACTTGTGGCTACGGTGGTGGGGAAATGTCTCATAAGTATGGATGAATAATCAAGGAAGATAGCAGAGGATAAAGTGCATCAAAACAAGTGTTTCATGCATTTATCACCAATTGAAGAAGCATTCACTCACATACACTAGATTATATAACATTGTAGGAATATGCATGGTGCATCAGCCAGTTAAATTTTTTATTTGCCAGAAAAAAATCCAGTTTAATGGAAAAAATGATTTACTTGTCAAAAAAATTACAACCACCACTATCCTCCCACTGTCCCACATGCTAAAAATTGTCAAAACAAAACCAGATTCATGTCGAAGTAAAAGCTTTGGGCACAGAGCTAAATGCCCAACCAGATAACTCGCCATCCTAGTGTTGAGCAGCTAAGAAAACTAGCAAGACATTTCCTCACCATCGTAGCTGATGTGGCTTAAGTTCAGTTGATTAAAATTGACAGACCAAAAGGCAAATGAACAGGTGAAATGAAGGTATACCAAAAAAAAAAAGGAACAAGAAAAACCATTGAGCAGCATACCTTTTTTACAGCAAGATCATAATCATCTAAGGTGCCGTGCTCCCTTTCAAATCTTATCCACATACGACATATGTCCTAGTAAGTTGCAGTTCACAACATTCGAAACCAAGTCATCATTATTCATTAGCTTTGTCAAGTAAAAATAACAATGACAATTAAAATATCTATTTCAAATAATGCAGTTTATTTGCAGCAACAAAAGTAACTACGAGTCAAGCTTCCCTTTGACAATATTAGTTTCACTAAATATAAATAAAGTGTCAACGGAAAAAAGTTATCAACTACTATTCAGTAAGCATTAGGTTCAACAACCAAGGAAAACCAATAATTTAAGGATGATGCCATGATGCTCATCTTTGGTGGACAATTCAAGTGGCTAATATATTAACATTTCGTAAGATATGAACAGAAATGGAAGCAAACCCAATTCTGAAAACAGAATATAAGTACCCAGACTGGTTCCATTCGTATGCTGGATAAGAACCTTAACAACAACAGAAGAGCTGTCATGTTTACCGTATTTCCTAAATTTAACAATTAACACAAATTATAATCTTCTATGTTATGTTAACAATTTGGTTGCTGCTGTTGCAGCTCTCTACTGCTTAAAAGAACGAGTTGCTGAGTGATGCGCTCTCCACCCCCTCCTATCTCCCCTCACATCCCTCTTCCAGCCCTTAAAAAACTCTAACAAAAAGGATCACCCATAACAAACAAATTAACTACTAAAAACTTTAATACTCATCCCAACAACCTTGTCCTCTCCCTCCCACAAATTCATTTCCATGGGTCTCCATCAGGGATAGAAACCGCCGGTTACCGGAAATCCCGGCGGTGACCGGGAAGAAAAAAACCGGCCAAAAAAAACCGGGAAGAGAGCAGCAGCAGCAGCAGCCAGCAGCAGCGGTAGAGCACAAGCAGCGGCGGCGGCAGAGCAGCAGTAGCAGCGGCAGAGCAGCAGCGGCAGCGGCCGGCGGCGGCGGCGGCCAGCAGCAGCGGCGGCAGCCAGCAGCAGCGGCGGTTTCACCAGTTTTTCACCGGTTTTTCCGGTAACCGACCGGTTACCGGTCTCCTCCCGCACCGCATTCAAAATTCAATTGCCAAAATTCATCCGGGTTTTATCCGGGATTTCCGGTTACCGGTACCGCCCGGCGGCCGGGATTTGCCCCGATACCGGGATTTCTAACCTTGGTCTCCATCATCCCTTCCTCGTTCACTCAGCTTTCCTGTCACCACCAACAAATAAGGTTGTAAAGACATTGCTGTTGCTAGGCCATCCTGTTCATCACATTGAGTGAGGCCATCTCTACCAGCCCCAACATAGTCCAATTTGGCCGCAGGCAACATAACAACGCTGATGTGGGCTGGGTGTGCAGAGTCGAGAGCGTGGTGTAAGCCAAACTCAACAATGGAGCCCAGGGCGGAGCTCGACTAGGAACTACGTTGGAGCCAAGAGCATAGCGCAAACCCAGCGACAACAGCTTGACGCACTGGTTCATATGATTTTTTTATCCGTAGCAATGCACGGGCATTAAACTGGTTTTAATTAGTTTATCTAGTTGAAAGTAGTCCAAATTAAATAGGTTGGCGTGGACTACTCAGTCAGCTCTAATTCTTCTTTTCACTTTATTACGAATAGGCCTGATATCCTTTTGGACAAATAACATCTACTCTCATAACATCCATTATTCTAGAGCCTAATAGATCAAGCAGTGTACACGAGATTTCACTGGCAGGTTTACAACCCATGCTAGCAGGAAAGAAAGGGATATTCTCCTAGTTGCTCAAGAAGAGCTTACCTCTGATCCAGAGCCAGCAAATCTTTTGCTATAACAGCGCTTATAAAGTAATCTTGCCTCATGAATATGTCCCATTTCTATCTCCATTGAAATATAGTGCTGCCAGACTTCCAAAACAGACCCACTGGAAGAATAACAGATTTAACTGAGTGATAGACATGAGAACAATATATGAACTTGCACAAAATAAAAACTAAACCTTTTCTTGATAGAATTTTCCCAAACTCCACGAGCTGCAGCTAGATCTTTGCCAAGATTACACTCTAATTTGGCCCAGTACGCATGCAAGAGCAATAACTCCTCGGTTCCCAGTTGTGGTGAGAGAAATTCAGCAGCATCCTGATATTATATACCCTTAGATAACTCTCGTAAAAATTAAAAAATATATATATGCATGTAAACAGTGAGCTAGCAGAGAACATACCATGAATGTTTGCCTAATCAGTTGGAAATCCAACCCATCAGACATCCTCCGTCTCAAACTATCAGCTCGAGTAAGATAAATATTGAGATACTGCAATGGTGCAATCATCCAAATAAAAGAGTAAATAAGAAGCACCAACTTACTGGAACATCCAACAGCTCATGGGCGTTGGGAAGAAGAATTTCTTAAAAAGAATATGCTAGTTTATCCAGGAAATTATGGCCATTGGGCTAATCAAAACAAGCAGATATATCGCAATTCACAATTATCTATCCAGATTAGAACAGAGACTCCTAAGATGCAAGGAAATATGTAGAGAGAGAGAGAGACAGAGATGAGGACTACAGCTATATCACCTCTTTTGTGCTTGGAAAAGAACATTGGACAGCCTGCTCAAAGACCTGAAAACAAGTAGAAGTACAGGTATATTTGTGTATCCTAATTTATATAAAAAGAAAAGAAAGACATGACATACAATAATCTTCCAAAACTGCTAAAAAAGTAACACGGGCAATAAAAGAACTTAAAGAAGTGCAGTGAACACATTAGACATTTCATGACATTTTTTCTCAGAAGGTGCTCGGTTGGCTGCTAACTAGGATGCTTTAGGATATTTTGTAGTTACTAGATGGTAATAAAGTTACACAAATTAAATCTCCTAGCATATTAACAATTACTATAGTAAAATGAACTCTCCTTCAACTTATTATGGGGTTCTCGGTACATAACAGTAGCAGACCTCTAGTCCTCTACTGTTAAATCATAAATACCCAAACATTTAATAGCAATTGCTTCATATTGACAATATGTGCCTCCATGCAGCGGATTTACTGCTAAGAGAGGTGAACAAGAGTTGGGTAATGCAAGTCAAATTCAACAACAATGAAAGCTTAAATATAGTTCCCCTTGGTGATTTTTAAAACACGTATGCTTTTAGCAAGTAAAGCAAATTCGATGAACATAGAATTATAATAAGCTGAATAATTAAACCGTGGTGCCAGACTTTGGATGTTGAATTTTGACATTTCCTTTGCATACACATATGATGCTTGAGTATCTAAAGTATAAAAAAACCCAACTGCATACCAACAGAGAGAACCAAGGAACTTACATGTCGCAGTTCCTCTTCAGATGCATGAATTCTTTCCAAAGACATCAAATAATGGATCCATAAATCACTAACCCATGTACAGTTTCTTGTGGCTCTGTGGTAAACACTTTTCAGGATAGCAGGTACCTGCCAAAGAAATCAGAATTAAATAAGCATATATTGGTATTTAGAAGAAATATCATAATCATTGGATCTACATGTATTTCCACATAGAAATTTTCAAGAGGACCTTCAGGGCTCTGTCCAGGTAACTCGTGTATCCCATCCATACATCACTTGAAACAGGAAACTCTGAAACCGCCCTTTCATACAGAACTTGAACACGAGCAGGGTCACCGCAAGACTCCTCAAATTTGATGTACTTCTGTTTCATCCCCAAAAAACAAACCAACTGTGAGTTTACTAAGAACCAGGATTTAGTAAAGAAAAACGGATGCATCTGTATGGACAGACAGCATAATTAAAATAAAAAGGATGTGAGAGCCACACCAAATGTAAACTGAGAAGAAAAACTGACAGATGGCAAAGAACCTAAGCAACTCCTACATGTCATATAAAGACAAAAATAAGGGGGCCATAACATTTTAGTTTCCAAGTGCTTTCTAGAAAAATTATATTTAAAGCAGGGCCACGGAAGAAACCTAGTGGAAGACAGTTCTCTGAACTCAAAATAAAGATAATACAAGAATAAAATGCATTTACTACAAAATCTACTAACGAAACTGTATTTCCATTTAATGCCAACGAATAAATCAAAAGAACAAACAGAAAAGAATTCAAATAAAGGGAACTTGCAACAAAGTTGTAGCCTTTCTTTCTAAGTCTTACAGCGTTGCACCAGGAGCAGCTCAGACAAACCTGATTTGAAAATATTACAGACAGGAACACAATAAAAGCGTGCATCTCAAAAAAGTTGTTCAAGCATGAATTGTAAACAAGTCTAAAGTTAAGCATTATAACAGATAAATAACTAACTTCACCGTACCAGAAACTCCTGCAGTTTGTCAGCTTCAGATGCACCCACATTGTTTAGTTCATCCTCATATTGCTTCCGTGCATTGTACATCTCATTGGCCTTCCTGTAAGCAGATACAACATTTGAGGGAACACCATCAAAAGCGGAATCTGGGTCATTTGCATTTCCTTGCTCAGCTTCCCAGCTCTTATACTCAGTAAGTGTTGATTCCATATCAACAAGAGGAACGGATAACTGGCGGTGGAAGAGCACGCGTATACGCTGAACTTGCTTTGCCTTTTCCTCATCATTGTCCTCAATGATGGTCAAAATGGCCAGCTCATATTCCCTATAAGCTTCCCATAGTTTGATGCCTTCAGTCACATGTAGCCCCCCTGCAGTAATAGCACGCTCGAACAAATCCCTCATTTTTGAGAGGCCGGATGGTGAACATTGTGCCACTAACTGATCATGCTCCTCAACATAATCAAGGTAATCCCGCCATAACTTAACACTCTGCAATGCCATGACAGCCAAAATAAGTTAGCACTTCAACGATTTAAACTCAATTTCACATTAACAGTTCAACATACCAGATATTCTTGCACCCCGCGTTCATAGAGCTTCACAATATCACCAAAAGATTCATGACTGTAGCAATAGAGACAGGAGAGAAGAACCAAAAACACGTTATGGAACTTCTCTTTTCACAGAATGGAAGTACAGATCCTTTAGTGCAGACAACATAAACACTTCAGCAGAACACTAAAAGAGAAAAGAATCACACACCCAGTGCTCAATGAGATCTCATCCTTGGCCCAATCTTGCCACATCTTAGGTGTGAGAGGGAAGTACTTATTCATCTCCTCCCTTGCAGCACGAAGCTTCTCAATCTTGCCTGACTTTCTCAAAGACTGTATATACTGAAAAAACCAACGCAAAACGGCAAAACATCCATCAACATTAAACTAGTTATACGAAAAGCTTCTCAATCAACAGTACCCACTCCACTATCGCAGCCAAAGCTCAGCTACCAACATAAGAAACCATCCCAATTACTCCAGGACTTAAGAGATTGCCGTGTAAACCAGGAAAAAATCAACAATATATTTCTAAAAAAGAGCATAGACTCACCACAATCGTCATCCTAGTGGCCAAAACTAGAGCAAAGGTTCAAATGCGTAAGAGCACGCCCTAAATCCAAACCTATCCGTGCGTCACAAAACCCACTCAAAACCCTAGTGAGCGAGGCATGGCAGCGCGCGCGAGAGGGAGGATGGGAGACCTGCACGTGGGACTCGTAGTCGAGAGGCTGCTCCTGGAGGGCGCGCTCCAGGGCCTGGATGCGGAGCTCATCGGCGGCGTCGCCGTCGTCCCCTCCGTCGTCGGAGTCCGACGAATCCGCGTCGGACTCCGCTGGCGGGGCGGCGGGCTTCTCGCCATCGTCCTCGCCTCCGGCAACGGCCGCCGGCGCCGCCGCCTCCGGCAGCTCCTCCTCCATGGGCGTCGCCGTGTGTCTGTTGTGGGTGTCCAAACTCTGCTCGGGTTCGATGCGAGGTAGGTCACCGCGTTTGTACAAAGCGACCGAACCGTGAACAATTTTTTGGGCGAAACCACCAAATGAATCGTGGAATTCTATACGCCTTCCATGTCTTTTCGAGCAAACACCCTGGTAGAGTTATTATAACTGTAAAACAATACGACTATTCTTTCGATTATATTGTAAAGTTATATTACAAATACAACTATATTGTCGACAACAGAAATTTCAATAAAGCTCAGTGTCAACGAGCAAAAATAACGCACTGAAACCGTTCCAGATATTTGAAGAGATGTACTGCGCATCGACCAAAAAAAAGCTTGGAGGAGAAGCAATGCCAAGCTTTTATGGGACGTTCGGAATAGTGATGATTTTTAGTTTTTGTTAAAATTTTATCGTAGCTGGTTGATTTTTTGCTATAGCTAAGTTGATTTTTTTGGTATAATTAAATTTAAAAGATGTGAAAAAATAAAAGCAGTATGCTAATCTAGAGCTGAATATGCAAATGAATACGGGAAAAAAACAAAACATAAAAATACGAAAAAACCAAAAAAAATGAATAACGCCAAAAGTGCTACAGTGCTACAATCGCTAGCTACAGTGCTACAATCACCGAACGCGGCTTCTCGTCGCTACTCTGAGCGGGACCATATCAGATTCAAGAAATCCAAAATTGAAACAGGTTCAACTATCAAGAGATGAGGTTTTAACTGAAAATCCCATGAATCCAACTCCAAGTTGAGTAGAGGAGAACATTAGAGTACAATACACCAATTTCAACCTCTTCGTACGTTAAAGTTACTCCTATGAATATTATTTATTAGGGTCGAGACTAATACATGACTAGTCATCCGGTAGTAATCTAGCGCTATCACCTGTCTCTCTCTCTCCTTTTTTTTTTGCTTTTTGTCTCACGTGCCTTATGCACCATGCTTTCGTTTCTTTTGTGTGTATGTACTACAATGACTTGGGAAGCATGAATAGAAGCCAATAAAATATGCAGAGACCAGCAACATCAGAATGTATTTTGTTTCTTTTTATTTTGCAACCTCAAATGATCATGTCTAATTTGAATTTCGTTTGTACCATTATGTTTCACACAACAAGCTTAACAAAACAAGGCCTATATTATATATGTTTTGGAGATATAACGAAAAGGTTACTTGTCAACTAGCAACTATTATAACTATTATTCAATTTGGGTGTAGACAACTAGTAATTATAGAGCATGTTTGGTAGGACTCCTGCTCCTTATTTTTCAATTCCTACTCCCGCTCTTCCAAAGATCTAATCCTCTAAGAACCTGGAGCTGGTTGAGAGAAGTGTTTGCCAGGACATTAGCTAAAAAACCCTAAAAGAAAGGATTAGAGGCAAAAAGACAATGTTACCCTTGGTTTTATCACTTCTACTTTTTTTCTGACTCCTTTCTATTTGTACATAAATTTCTAAAATTTATCTACATATTTCTTAAGATCGACAGATAGTCTATTTGAATGCGACTAGTAAAACGAATTAATATCATAAAATATTACAAAACCAAATAAAATAAAAGACATGCAAAAGATGTATAACATTACCTGTCTAGCAAATTAAAGGTTTTGATGTGCAGATGGACAAGAAATAGGAGTAGCAAGCACGAAGCAACCAATGACACACTGACACCATCTTTGATCCAGTTCATGAACATCCAAAAATAGCACTTAGCAGTACATGAACATCTATTGTAGAACATACAAGAACTATCAACAGTAGTGTATATTTCCTCTAATTCCAGAGAAATAGCTCCTCTAGAATTCCTTGTTTTTGGTATATGTTTTTGTCTTCCTGAGATATCTGGAGTTTTTAGTGAACTGAACGACATGAACTTAGATTTCTGAAGATGTGAACAGTATCTATTACTCCAATCTGGACTAGATTTCTTTATCTGTTGCAACAAGTACTGCAAGGAAATTTGTAAGCTGAATGCCATCTGGTTCAGCTTCACGTGAGCTAACACTTGGAAGTCCAGTCCCTGGAGATGGCTCTTTGATTCTCTCTGGACCAGTTGAATGGTATGACCGGAGCTAATACTCGGAGTCCAGTTCCTGGAGCTTGACTGATATGATTGCTGTAGCGATTACCAGTATTTGGCACCTGTCGAAAGCTTTCTTTTCCGATGTACACACAGTCTGGTTTAACCGCGAAAGTCCGTCGCAAAGCCTTCTAGAAAATTTTCCATTGTTCAGAAAAACCACAGACGTCGACGCGAATAACTCACATGGTTTTGCACTCGAGAAGCTGCTTAGGGAAACGCCTTGCTTATTTTGATATTTGGAGAAATTGAAGCCAAACGGCAAAAGGATGAACCATGGGGAGCATGGACTACGACATGTCCAAGAAACCTAGAGATCGATCAGCAGCACAGGAGCTGCAGGTCCAGGGCCCTGGTCCTGATCCTCCGTGTCCTCACCAACTCCATCTCCATCCTCCTCTTCTCCGGCGAGGGCGGCTCGGTGCTCAGCGTTCGCCTCGGCGGGCTGTGGCAACTGTTGTAATATTTGCGGTATAAGCAATAGTATAAATATAATTCCAATATAATTATAAGCACACAAGAATGACATTAATTCATAACGAAATGACATAGCAAGTATGAAACCATATGAATTGAACATATCATCCATGGCATGACACATATTCATCAAAAGTAATGATAAACTTGCAAGTATGAATATGTATGACATTGTAAAGAAACATGAATCAATTAAGACTAGCAATAAGCTCAAGTTTAATTGATTATTTGTGCTCTCAGTTTGTAGGGTTACACAAGTCTAAAACTTGGCCGTCCCGCTACTAAATCATATACTCTTCACTGATTGGTTATACCACATTAAAATTCAATCTTTGAGCTCTTAAATTCTGAAGCCTTCTAAGTTCAAATATATATATCTAGCATACATACAATTCGGACAGCAGTCCAATATGATTCAATTAGATGCAGTCTAGTTTCTCACAAGTGAATCAAGATCAAACTTATTAAATCTGATAACCAGCAGTCATGAAACACATAAATATATGTAAGAATTTACCACCATCTAATGACTGCTGTGATTGAACTTTGTATGATCAATGTATACTGACAATTGTATACACAGTTCTGAACAACAATGACAGATTCTATTTTAACTAGAGCTCAAAGATCAACCAATCTCAGCATATGATTATTATCATCACAGAGCCACATTAAGCCCACTGAATTTTGCAATTTCTCAGATATACCACAAACTGAAAACTGCAAAGGTTGAACCGAAAACTCACAAACAGGTGATATTCGAAATCACCAGAAGGTCACAGGGCTAGGCGTGCTCGTGAGCACTGTCCCAGAAAACCTATTGCCCTCACACCACCGTGAGAGAGAGCAGTAGGCACGGAGATACAAAGCCCCTTCGTCGGAGTTGATGATCAAGCCAACGAAGTCGAGGTCAGGGAGTCTGCCGCACAAGCACAGGGGAGGAGCCGGCCAAGCGCCTCGCCGACGAGCACCAGGGGATCACAGATCGGCGTCGGGAACCGAAGACACACACCACAACCGAAGTCACCACAGGCAAAAGAGAAACACAAGAGAGGAGATGAGTAGAACTCACTATTTTCGGGTATATCTCACCGAAAGCAGCCTCCCTCTACTTATAGCCAAACGAGAGGAGGAGGGGAAGAGCCCTCGGCTCAGGCGCTCCAACGGCCGGGACCGAGTCCTCGGCCCCCCCCACGCCCGCTCCTCCCTCTCCACCAAGTGCGCACACTTGGATCTGAGGACCGGGTCTCACGGGAAGAAGAGAGGGGAAGAGCTCACGGGAGAGGAAGGGGCTGCAGGGGAGGCCGAGTCGCAGGGGAGCCCGCCGCTACCTCCGGGCGCGCCACCGAGCCCGCGCCGTCTCCCCCCCAAATCGTCCGGCCGCCGCCTGCCTTGAGCCGCTCGGCTGGAAAAAATGAGGAGCAGAAGTGCTCCTCCCTCCTTTATCCAAACCAGCCCACTTACATGTGGGCCCCCACCTCTTTCTCTCTCTTATCAAATGCGAAATTCCCCTTTTGCCCTTAGGTCAAACAACAGCAACATGAGCTCACCGACGAGCTCAAGCAGGCCATCGGCCCCCACAAGCTGCTGCTGGGCTTCACGGGGAACCTCGGCTCCGACGAGCTGTTCCCGACGATGGGGCAGGCGTGCCACCGCTTCCAGCGCGGGCTGGAGCAGTACATGAATTACACGCCCCGCGGTGAGTGCCCGCCCGACGAGCCGTTCGCGCAGCGGCTCATTTTCAAGGGCCGCGAGCCGCTGCCGGCCGCGGTCCCTGGCCGGGATCATCGAGCCGACGCCGCTGCCGGCGAGCCTGTGGTCCATCCCGCCGGACACGAGCATCGTGTGGGACGCATACACGTGCAAGAACTGCTCGTGTCTGGTGAACCGCGGCAGGACCAAGGGGCACTACAACTGCAAGGACTGCTTCGACCTGGGCGGCCGGGAGAAGGTCCGGTTGAAGCTTGACGACCTCGTCTCCCTCGACTACTCCATCGACACCGTGCTGGCGACAAGTCCCAAGGGCATGGTGCGCATCGGGCTCTACATCGGCGGCAGGTCCGGCACGTTCGCGGCGCGGTTGCGGGAGCGCGGGGTGACCGCGGTGACCACGTCCATGAACTTGGACGGCCCGTTCAACAGCTTCATCGCGTCGCGGGGGCTTGTGCCGATGCACCTCAGCGTCGCGCACTGGCTGCCATTCTTCGACAGCACGCTCGACATCGAGCACTCATGTCGGCCCATGTAAGAGGCGTCCGCGTGGGAGCATCTCGTTTTAGTACCACATGGCTCAGTCGAGAGAAGATGTGGCGTGACGAGGCTATAAGAGTACAGGGTGGCAAAGTTCCTAACTCATACCTTTCTCGGCCTTTTGGCTATGATCAAGTGTAGTATCTGTTCTTATCGGTTTAATATCTGATATGTGGTGTACCGCTCCACAACGATATTAAATTTATTTTTTGTGAGAGAGGGCCCACTAAAGTAGCTTGCTACTTAGGCTCTCGTTTGTCGTCCTAGCATTGCATTGCTGCTTGGGCCTGGCACACCCCAACAAAATCAAAATAAAAAATAAAAGCTTCCTATTATGTTTTTGCCTTGTATGGTTCTTCAAGATAAAAGCTTCCTATTTTATTTTTACCTTGTATGGTTTCTCATATTTTATTTTTGTATGGTTTCCCAAGATAAAAGCTTTCTTCTTTTTTTTGCCTTGTATGGTTCAGTACTTATCAATCTCCTTCCCATATTCATTAATTTTATCAGTTGCTTCATGCATAGTCTTTAAATCTGTTGTCATATGCTACGTGAAAACACTCAATTACAACCAGTGACGAATCCAAGATGAAAATAGAGGGGGAGCTCTACTGTTGAGACTATAGCACAACATAAGTATACGAAAGCTATATTATTGGTCTTTTGCCATTAGAATATGAAATTCATACATGAATAGGAAAAGAACAAATTAAAAATATACAATACAATAAATTTCATACCTTGCTAATAGATAATGTGTCCCTAAATGTTCATAAATATGTGAGTACCGATCTGTAGATAAAAAATATCAAATTTAGTGATACAATATTAAATTGTGAATATTCATAAACAGTAAAAATGGAATAAAAACATATCTGGTATTGCTACTGTACTAGTACTAGTGTACTATTAATTACTAAACAAACCTGATTAAAGAAATTTTAAACCACTTCACAGACACAATGGCACACAGCTTCTGGCCTTCACTGAAGAAACCACCTACCAGGCAGCAGCGCACTTCATAGTTCACACCACACTTCATAAACAAAATCACAAGTTCACAGCTTCAGTCGCCACTCGCCAGCACTTCAGTCGCCGCTCGCCCCGCTCCGGCCTCCCCCACCGGCCTCCCCCTCTGCTGCTCGCCCGCTCTGGCCTCCCCATCCGCGGCTCCCCCACCGACCTCCCCCTCCGCCGCTCGCCCGCTCCGGCATCCCCATCTAGCTTCCGGGCGTCGGCAGTCCGGCCTCCCCCTCCGCGGCTCCCCCACCGGCCTCCCCCTCCGCAGCTCCCCCACTACGGCTTCCGGGCTTCGACGGTCCGGCCTCCCCCTCCGCGGCTCCCCCTCCACCTCTGCGCCGACCGCCTCCGCCCTCCCCCCCGAAGCCCCCTCCGGCCTCGATCTATTTTGACCGACTACTGTTCTATTTTGACCGATCTGCTCTACTGTTGCGATCTGCTGTTCATCTTCCTTCGTCGATCTATTTTGACCGACTGCTATTCTATTTTGGGCCAGGCACTGATTTGGGCCGGCTGGGGCGCTAGGACACCGACTGGCGACTAGGCTCATTTCAAGACTTCAACGTTCGGCAGTTCTGCTCTTCTTCAATACTCGTCTTCAACCTCCATGGCTCCATCCTTCGGTCCGAGCCGGCCGTCGGCAATGTCTTCTTCAAGTTAAGGTGAGAGGAGGGGGTGCTCGAGCACCCACTAGCACCTACAATGGATTCGCCCCTGACTACAACCCTTCCCAACCCACTCTTTAAGTTAAGAGCACTCAGATTTTTTAGACGTGAGATCTTCATCTAACGGATCTTCCATACCTCCTCTCCGGTCTCCTTCTCACGTTCTCGAGCAGTGCCGACACGACGTAAGGCTCCTTCTCCGCTCCCCGGTCCAGCTTTCGGCTGGTGTTCCACCGCGCCCTCTGGAACCTGACATGGTCAAGAATCGGCGCGTGCGTCGCGTTCAGCTGCGCGTTGAGGCAGAAGAAGTGGTCGAGCCAGAACACCAGCCGGAAGCTAGAACTCCATCATCACATCGGGGATGCAGCTGCCCAGCTCATCCATCTTGTGCACGGTGTCGAGCGTGCCGTCGAAGAAGGGCAGCCGGTGCGCGACGCTGAGGTGCACCGGCAATAGCCCACGCGACGCGGTGAAGCTGTTGAACGACCAGCCGGAGTTCATGGACGTGGTCACCACGCGCTCACGCATCCGCGCTGCGAACGTGCCCCCGGCGATGTCTAGCCCGATTTGCACCGTGCTGTTCAGCCTGGCCGCGAGCTCGCCGTCGTCGCACATCCACCAGTCCTTCACCAGGCACAAGTAGTTCTTGCACGGGTACACATCCCAGAAGACGCTGGTGTCCGGTGGCATGGCCCATAGGCACTTTCGCAGCGGCGCCGACTCCACGTACCCCGCCGGGGACCGCGGCCAGCACCGGCACCGCGGCAGTGGCTCGCAGCCCTTGGTCATCAGCTGGCGCACGAGTGACTCGTCGGACGGGCACTCGCCGCTGGCCCAGTTAGGTAAAGCAATTGAAAAGTAGCCAAGAGGTTTACAATTGCACTTGGAAGCTGCTGTCTAAAAGAGTTGATGCTAAAAGCGATATTCTATGGTATAGCTAGCTAACAATAAAGTATATAATCTGTATATTAGATTTTATAATTGAATTCATTTATTTATTGCTTGCTTGAAGGCTTCTTCTCATGTTAGCTTGTATGTTTTTCTAATTATAGCAACTTCGAACATTGGTTTTTATAGAGACAACACGAGATATTGATTTATTGAGATACTTGCTTTTATACTTGCTTTTGTTGGGTATTTTGCATCTACATGCTGGTTAGTACTTCTCTCTCCCCCCCCCCCTCTCTCTCTATATATATAGTATAAATAACAGGGGCGCCATGGTGCCCTGGCTTCATGATTGAGACTTTTTATCCATGATTGATTCAGCATGCTAAATCAATGACTTTCTTTTCAAATCAATGTCTTTTTTCAATTAATGAATGCTAACAGATTTACCTTATATATTATATACCATTGCACTTGCACGCATATAAAAGCAATGCAAATATATATATATATATATATATATATATATATATATATATATATATATATATATATATATAAATATATAATACATTGTACTATTGGGTGTAGTTACTACCACATATGACATACCAATAAACAAACTAAACATACTCCTTTATCACCTTAGGTATACTTTTATACTAATTATAAGATACAATGCCAGTCACATGAAAAAATTACAAGGGAACACATACTTTTTGGTATTTTTTGCTAATACCTTCATATTCATACATAAAAATTAGTATATTTAAAAAATTATACATACCACTTAGATAGTCTTATATGCTTATATACTACACGTACATACACTCCAATTGGCGCAGAGACGGAATTAATGCTAGCCACATTCCTTCTCAGTGACGGAAACAGTAGCCCGGTCAGAGAGTCTTAGATGATAACGGTGAAGAATTGTAATCGGACGCACCTCAAGTAGCTACGTCTGACTCCAGTTGATGTAGAGTCCATTACAAACACAAAAATGATTCCAATCATAACCTTAAATTAATTCGCATTCCCTGATCAAACTCTTCAAGAACGAATGGATAAGTCAGCCGATTCCCTCTCTATATCTCTCTCCGTTTCTATGACAAGTGCGTCCCACCGGACCCAGTTTAATTCAAAAGCCAACCAAAATCAGAAATCACAGATGAGTCCTCGGACCCAAACACAAATGTCCAGCATCTGTAACAGTGTTGGAGTCGTTGGTATATGGTAAGATATCTGGTCCGGTAAGACAGGAAAACGACCACTTTGGTCGATCGATCGTGGGCTAGCTAGATTCAGCTAGTACAGTCAGTCGTCGAGCACGTCGACATGGCAGAGTAGAACAAGAGGGCAAAACCAAACTAACCACTGGCTAGCTAGCTAGCTAGGAAGGAAGGAAGGAAGGAAATTAAGACGCGCGGCGGCGCGTGCGCCAACTGGACCGCCACTGCATTACTTACCGTTGGTCGCACGCGTCGCGCTCCATCAACCATGCAGCTTAATTCCTAGCTTACCATGCCCATTTCTTTCTGGCATCGCGTTCCATCGATTGCTCCAGGCCGATCGATCGAACAGCACGCAGAGACGACCAGCTGAAATGTACAAGGCCAGCTCAGTCGTCAGTCACTAGCTTCTGCTCAGCACGTTGATGACTTGACTGCTTCTACTCCATGGATGCATCCACGCGGTGTTGGTTATGCAAAAACAAAATTGTTGGCTTCGATCGATCTGCGACTCTACGTTGGTGCACGCGGTGTGAGCACCTGCGTTGTTCAGCTCGCGCGCACCGCGCGAATTCAATGAACTGATACGACGTCACAGACTAAAAATTATGCCCATGTAATTTATTCTCCGTCAAGGGGGCGGGACCAATACGAACAGGCTTCCTGATCGGAAGGGCATTCCGATCCTCCATGCGGTGCCGCATTAAAGGCCAGAGCCGGCGGTCTCTGTGGCATGCACTACCAGCTGCACCTTCCGAGCTAGCTCCTCTCCTCTTCTTCTTCTTCTTCTTCTTCTTCTTCTTCTTCTTTTAGGCATGTATGATGTGTATCGATCCGAGGGACGATCCCCTTGTGGACCAAGCCACCGAACTCACTAAATTGCAACCATCGACTGATCCGACCGGTGCTTGCTAGCTCGATCGTACCCATTGACCTGCTCATCATGCATGCTTCCTTTCTTTATTTCATGCTATACGTACTGCTGGCTTCCTCTTGCACTTATACATAATTTCTAATGGTAATTTTTTCAGTCGATCACCGGTATATATGTGCCTACATATATATATGTGTGTGTAAATGAAACAACGATGCTCATGTGCTTTTATCTCTCCATGTAATTGATTACTGATATATATATCCGTCTATGTTGTTAGCACATATATAGGATCCATGGTGGCGGTGGAAAATGTGGCGATAAAAAGAAGTTAGGCACCTAGTTGGATACTTGTACGTATCAAAGGGAGAAACTAGCTAGGAAAGACTGCACAATGTTTTCTTCTAGATAAGCTAGTTCGTAGTTATCTTCGCTCTCCCCAATTGTTCCATTCACATTTTAGCTAATTATTTATTTTTACACATATTAATATGTGTTTGGGAACACCACAAAGATGCAACAATGAAGGCTAATCTGACCAGTACTGCATAGGTTAAATTGGCCGTAATTTCATGATCATCGTTACATCTGATCCATATGCTAGCTCCTACGTCGCCTAGATACTGTTGTTTCTTAATTTCCTCCACAGAAATATAAGTAGAATTACCTAACAGAGTAATGTTTTACACAGAAATGTACAACTGTATTGTTAATTAGGGTACGTACATCGATCAATCTCACGGTAAATTAAGACAAGTAATGTATCTTATTTCAATCAACCAAAATATTGATGCGTATACATTGAACTCGATATATTTTTGTCTTGCAGCAATTATTAATGAAAATTTCCTTGGATCAAATAATTTTCACAACTTTGCGCTAAAGAGAATATATAACATGCTAATAAATCATAGGCCACCCATATATTGTGTCTCATATGTGTCCTAACAATATCATAAGCGAGTGGTGACTATTCTTGCCGTATGGTATCCGCTTGGCAAATTCAATTCGAAAGGTGCATCATGTGGAAGAAGGAACAAGAATTTAATTCCATTAATGCCTTCAATCTAGCTAGTGATTCTTATACAACTTGCTATCAACAAAGCCAACTGATGTGTGCTATTTTCTTTCTTTTTTTTTTTTGACGAAAGTGTGCTATTTTCTTTTGTGATGAATTGATCTATTGCTTTAGTATGCAATTTTTTTAACACGTGTAAATTAATTATTTTTTTTCAACATTTTAGTGTAAAAAGTAGTGTATTTTATATTTTAAGAAGTAATAATTGCATATAAAGTCAACAAACAACGTTGTATTGATTTGTAAGTGAAATTTCACATACATATACATAAATACATATCGCTCAAGTTGAGCTTGAATTTGCACTTAATTAATTAAATGAAATGCATTTCTTCCATTAAACCTGTACAGTGTAAAAATGTAAGATTTCTTACATAAAACAATCCAAAGATGCATGCACCAAAGCTAGATATATGTGCGACAAAACAATTTGGAGTTGAATACATAAAATAAACGTGAAAGATATATCTAAATTCCCTATCAGAATATCGTTGTTGAGATTGAGTGAGATTACACTATATTCATTTGACTTTTGCTTTGATCCGGTTATAATTGCTAGCTGTAGAAGTTGTGATATATATTCTCTTTGTAATAGTTTATGTACCTGGAATTGAAGAAAGTATTTTTATCCGAAGAAATGATCAAAGACATGAAAATCGTGCTCAAGAAAATAAATAGTACATATACTTTGAATGTATTAGTCTCATTAGTTTTCAATTAACTTTAAGAAATGAAGCTTATGAACTGTTATTTCATTGCTCTACCAGACATGAAGAGGTTTCATATCAAATGTGAGAGACCATGTGAGAAGGTCTAAAAATATTTGTGATGAACCATTGTCAATATGTGTTGAGAAAATTTAAATTTGCAAAAAATTGGATTTTCAGTCTCTGATTTCATTCTAGCAGTCTCAATGACCGGTGGTTAGATCGGCATTGCTTAGCGATCAGATCAGCTATCCTTTGAATTTCGGCCAAGGGTTCAAAAATTTAGGAATGTGATCAAGGATTGGGTAAGTTGGTCTTAGGTCAGTGTATTCATATTGCATGAAGTATGTTTGAGCTAACGTAGACTAGGTTGTAAAGAATTTGTGTTTGAAAATGATTTTTTTGGTCTTTATATATGCAGAAAAGTTTAGAGTCAATTATGATCAATGGCGAGGACTAAGACTACGCTCATAAAGGATTCGAGGTCCAAAATGATCAAGGATGTTGGGTGAAGTGGTTGAGCTCAAGCATAGCACAAGATAAGGAAGTTGAAGGGAAGGTTCGAGCGACGGGTTGCACCAAGTGGCTTAGTCAGTCCAAGTGATGTATGGTCCGGTGGAAACCTAAGAGAGAGACTTGCTAATATGTGACAAGTCATTTGTGCACCTATACGTGGCAAGCATAGAGATTGCTTAAAAGAAAAAGAAAAGACCGGGTCAATGTGAGGGTATTTTGCTTTGGTCAAATACCAAAAGCTTCATTGAATCAAAATCGTAGTGCTTGAGCTGTGCTTGGAAAAGTGATTTAGATCAATGAGATGCTGAGAAGATTAAGTGAATCAAAGGCTAAAGACTTAGCGAGTTCGGACTCATGTGCTTTGAAAAGCGTGCATAAGTTAAATATGAGTGTAAAACCCATATTATGTGGGGCTAATGGGGGTTTTTTTTCAATTATGCTAATGGGTAGTATTTGATAAGGTTAGATATGGGCTAGTTGTTTCATCTATTTAGTAGGTTAGGGTGGAGGCTTACAAGCTAACCATCCCAACCATTACCATTCCATTCTTGAGTTCTAGGGTTAGGATTTAAGAGAGAAGACCGAGTGATATGGCATGCTCTCTTGTCCTTCTTATGGAGTGGCTGTGAAATCTTCATTCTTAAGTAGCAATATAATCAGCTTTATCTATCTCTCATGAAGTGTTCTTATTTTAATTAATTTGCTCTTGTTCTTTTTGGTTTTTTATCTTTTCTCTTCCCTTCTTGATCTTGTTGTGTGCTAAGAATGTGTAAGTAATTGAGATAACTCATGTAGATCAGATTCCATCCATCTAGGCACTATAGTTTGTAAGATTTTGAAGTTACCTAGTTCTTTCTTCATGTGGATCCCTTCTTGTGGATTCTTGATCAAAGTGTTTTGACTTTGATTCTTTGGATGATCTTACTTATTATGACATGTAAAAACTCATCTAGAGCTATTTTGGCTGTTTTTAACCCATTGGTAAGTTGTTTATTAAGTATTTGAGATTTGCTTGGTTTTGATGTAATCTTGTATGTTT
Source organism: Melocanna baccifera (assembly GCA_036346265.1). Classification (NCBI taxonomy): domain Eukaryota; kingdom Viridiplantae; phylum Streptophyta; class Magnoliopsida; order Poales; family Poaceae; genus Melocanna; species Melocanna baccifera. The sequence goes on along the minus strand of CM070697.1, from coordinate 27,368,252 downwards.
TGAGAAAAAGGTTATAACTTTGGCTAAAATCTATACGATCTTTGGATAGAATAGGTTTCTGAGACTCTCAATAAGATGTGTGCAAAATTTGACTCCATTTAATTATGGATTTTGAAGTTTGCACCAAAGGTGGTTTTGACTCGGGCGGATTTTTTTTTGTTCTGAGAACAGGGAAGCAGTCAAACAGCTCCTAAGCCCAGTCAAACCGGCTGCTGCTAGACCGTCGGTTTGTGGTAGGTCAGACCACCCACTTGTCAGACCACACCTCCAATGACGGTTAGACTGGTTAGGTGCTGATTGTGTGAGGCTTTGTGATTTAGGGTTGTGGTTTGGATTTAGGCTCTCAAATTTGATCTTCTTAGCTCTCTACCTATAGAGTGAAAGATTTCTAGATACTTGGGGTCTCATGTAAGTACATGTGAAAAAAGAAACTAGCTTCACCAAGAAGAGAGAAAATAAGGTTCAGAGGGGGAAAGCTTCTTGAAAAGACTATTCAAGTTTGGTTCTTTCTGGAACGGTTCAAGTGCTTAGTGAAGCCTTCAAATGTTCTAGCAATGTCTTTCAGCTGTTGATCTAGGTTTTTTAGCAACTACAGTAATTGATTCTGATCTCCTCATGTATGGTTATGCAAGTCCCTATCAATCGGCAGGGTTCATAAAAGAGTGTCAAATCCATGTATGTGTAGATAGCTCAACTGATCATCTTGCTAGAATATACACACTTTTCTTGCTTCTTTACCTTTCTAGATATCTTTATGGCCAGACCATAATATCATATATATATTATCTCTTATTAAAGGTCGATATATATAGCCCTATATATCAACGTGCCTAGCTAGCTACTTCGCCGAGATCGATCGAGCGAAATGGCTTGTTACACGCACATATATAGCTAGCTGTATGATAGCATGTACACACGATGTGCATGAATTTGAGTATATATCTTTTGCACCTTTGAGTTTGAGGTGTACATGTAACATGTACATATATCGATATGACAAATGAGAAAAAAGAAAGAGATCGAGAAAGAAAGGGAGCAGAAAAGAAGAGCCAACCAGCGAGAGAAGAGAACTATTCATCAGGGGTCATGATGTTTTGGAAGCTACCACTCTTATGATTCCTTATGCCAACATCAATGGACAACGATCGATGCTTCAGCCATGCATGGAACCTAAAGGCTAGCTTAAAAGTGTACGTAAGATAACACATATGTGTAGGTGTGAGTGATGGTTGGTTGAAGTGGTGGGGGGTAGCAATATATATAGCACTGTATGAGCGCACGGTGATACGTCAAAAGGGCTCGTGCATGCAACGGTGCTAGCTGCACCAAGCTTGTGTAGGCACCACTTGGTAGCTAGACAAGTATACATCATGATAAAGCACGAAGCTGTAGTACTCAGACAGAGAAGATCGAAGCCGAACTTTTCTCCAGTGTTTGGAGCAAACACAAATCAAATCACCAGTGCATGGAGCAGATGCATACGTAGTCAGGAACCCTAAAATTCGCATGCATGAACCAACTGCATTTCAGTTGGGTTTGTGTGCTTGTTACTTCATGCGATTCGTTGGTGAAAGGTCTGTGTGTGGGTGTGTGTGTGCATGCGCAAAGAGGCAGACAGAGAGAGCGAGCTGAAGTCACGGGCATCCCTTGGCTGATCACAGCTAGCTAGCTAGCAAGCTCGTACACAGGGAGAGTATGGAGATGTTCTAACCTCCGAAACGCACAGGCACAGTGCTATACTGCGCTACGTACGTACAGTACTGGTGATAATTAAGCTGCGTACAGTACTAGCAAACAACGGCACATGCCTTAAATTACCGGCATGCATGGCAAGAATTCCCCCCAAGGACAGCCTAGCTATGTGTGTGTAAATGCCGGCATGTCCTCGATCCGGCCATGTATGTATGCGCCATCCATATGCATGCAAACCCTAATTGATCTCTCTCTTCGCTTCACAAGTGTATATGGTTGTACAGTTAAAATTAGCCGTGTATATATTTGTCTATACATGTATAGAGTTGGCTCATGTATAGCGCTGGATATGTGTGTGATTGTGAAGATCGAGAATCAAGAATACCGCGCGCTTTCTGTAAAAAGAAAAAGAAAAAAAAAACCTCATGCTGTGGCCGGATTGAACATGCATGTCAAATTGCTCTTAGTTTGTCCGGCATGGCTAAGGCACCGCTCAAAACAGTTTAATGTCAGTTTCTGTTTCTAACTTCTATTTTTTCACTATTCAGTAATTTCTTCTTTTTCTGGTTTTTATAGATTTTTTGGGCTTTTTTATCTTTTCTTTTTTTCCTGTATTCCTATGCATTGTCCGTGATGGACTAACATGTTTTTTTATTTTTAAATTTTTTAAATTTAATTATGTTAAATAAGCCAACTCAGGTACAATAAAACAATAAGCCAACTACAGTAAAAAAGTTATAGACCAACGCTAAACTAAACGCTATCTAAGTTTGGATTTCAAGTATTGATTGATCTGTCGAAGTAGACAGGACACTACTACAAAAAGCATAATACTAGACGCCAAATCACAGACGGTTTTGTGAAACTGTCTGTGATGTACACTATCACAGATGATTTTAATTTGGAGACCGTTTGTGCTGCTGAAGGATTATCACAGACGGTTCTTACCAACGAACCGTCTGTGATAGTGGACTATCACAGACAGTTTTGATTAAAAAACCGTCTGTGATAATCCTGCTATGTATTTATTGCGCCGCTTCGCATCATCTCTGTCTTCATTTCGATCCGATCTAGCGGTCTTTGCGGTGAAGGCGCAAGGCTTTCAGACTATTTAATTAATTTGGTGAAAGGAGGCTTATGGCAGGAGAGCTTTGAAGATTCATTGAGTTCTTGGTTGCTCTAGATATAGTTAGTAATGAAATTTATTTTTGGTTGCAATATCAAAATTTTGATCTAGCTAATTAATTTTCGGTGACTGTTATATATATACTTTGAAGATCTAGCTAATTTAGATTTAGCTAGCCTCAATGCATATGGTATATATGTAGTAATAATTAATTAAATTAATTTTAATACTAAGTTGTTATATATATGCATAATGTAGGACCGAAGCTGGATGTATACCCAGGAGAGGGCCCTGGGTGTTTTCTGTTGGCTTTGTGAGTTCTCGGCTGGTTGGCAATGCGGTGGGCAATACTAGCAAAGCTGGAGTTGAGGTTTATATGTGGGATGTTTCGGCCTCTCTCTCTCTAGCTCGACTATGCACAGCTAGGGATGCCCAAGCTTATCCCCTCTTGAGTCTTGTTGCCCTGTGGCTTTGGCGGACCGAAGGTCCTTAGTGTGGGATGTTTACTATTTTGGAATTCTTTGGGGGCTGAGGTAAGTCAAAAAAATAAAGGCTTTGGATTTTTCAATGCCAAATGATGAGGGACACTTATGGTGAGAGATGCCGACTGGTCCGAAATAGTCTGGGAACCTCCATGAATGCCACTCTCATTAGCTCTAAGAGCCCAAGAGTACTGACAAGAGTTCTATTTCCCTCTTCTACTTTTATTCTCTCCTCGACTGACCGAAGGTTGTAATTCATTCTTGTAATTAGTGTGTTGTAATAATTCCTAATTCCTTTTTAAATATTGCTAATTATACTGCTTTGAGTTAATTCAAGTTAAATTTCTTTCACCCAGTCACTGCTCAAATTTATATGCCACCGCTGAGCTTTCCACGGAGGTCCCCTTCAACTCGCCACCCCTCTTTCAAGTTTCAAGTCTGCTGCTAGCTAGCAAGCTAGGCCCTTCCTAGTACGACTGTAGAGCTAGTCAAATGTTGTATTGTTCTCTCCTTTTTACCAGGGGCGTTTACAATGCAACAGACAGCTGATACATATACCAAGCCAGGACCTCATGCACCAATGTACAGAGATGGACCTAGCAACAGCTCTAAGTTGTGATGTTTGATCTCTCCAATTCCTAGGCTAGCTAAAAGTAACAGCTATTAATTAACACCGGCATGTACATATCAGCAAGTCCTCATCTTGGTGCTGTGTATGTGTTAACTACTCTCTTCTCATCTCTCCCCCACACCACCAGCTCGGTGGTACGACTTGCACCAATCAATCTCATTCTCAGCTCCAATTACAAGGCCACACACCACAACGCTCTAGGCCAGCCCCCCTGCTGTTGTGTGTGTGTGGCGTGTATGTCTAGTTAGGGCTAGCGGTCCAGCTAGTACAAGTACTACTTCTCCTCCTCCTCCTCTCTTCCTGCTATAAAGGCCGGTGGAGGGGCGGGGTTGGGCGGGAGGTGATGACTCGAGGCCGAGCATGGGGGGCACCGATCACCACGACGCGGCGCGCGGTGGCGGCGACGACGTGCAGGCTCACGACATGTTGATGCCGGGCTTCCGGTTCCACCCGACGGAGGAGGAGATCATCGAGTTCTACCTCCGGCGGAAGGTCGAGGGGAAGGGCTTCAACATCGAGCTCATCGCCTTCGTCGACCTCTACCGCTTCGACCCATGGGATCTTCCCGGTAACCACTAATTAAGGCATCCATGCATGTGTTTGTGAGCTAGCTAGCTGGCCGAGTGGTTCGATTTTTGCGTATATATGATTTCATGTGACCCCCGTCTGATTTCATGTGAACCTTTTTCGCTTACTACCTTTCCTCCCCTGCCTGCATGGGGTGCTTGTGCGTGCTCGATCTCTACATACAACAACAACAACAACAGCTCAGGCTAAAATCGGGGACAAGGAGTGGTTCTTCTATGTGCCGAGAGACCGCAAGTACCGCAATGGCGACCGGCCGAACCGGGTCACGCCGTCGGGGTACTGGAAGGCGACGGGGGCGGACCGGATGGTGCGCGTCGACGGCAACCGGTCGATCGGGCTGAAGAAGACGCTGGTCTTCTACGTGGGGAAGGCGCCCAAGGGCGTCAGGAGCAGCTGGATCATGAACGAGTACCGCCTCCCGCACGGCGACGCCGACCGCTACCACAAGGTGATCATTCCATGCTTCATTGCCTGTCTTGCTACTAATCAATTTTGGTGGATTTTTTTTATTTTTGAGGCTCTGTTAAGTTTGATTTCTCAAGAGATTTTAATTATTTGCGTTTGGTCTTCCTTGATTGGATCGATGTGTACCAAAGTTTTGTGAGTCTGCGAGATCTTGCAAAAGCATAAAGTGTTCCTGCGAAAGATGCATCCACTAAAAAATTCCTTTCACTTTTCGAGTTGCGTTGATGATGGGTAGATTGCTTTTGTTTGTCACCGGCAGGCATGTGTATGCAAACTCTTATTGGTACTTATTGTCTGGGGAAAAGGTGTAAAAAGCGCAAGGTGAGAATTACATGCGCAAGAACAACCTAGCTAAGTTCTCTCCATGTACACATGGTTTGACTTAATAATTGACACGAAAGGAGCAAATTTCCTTCTCTTTGTTCCCCCAATGAATTAGGGTTTTCGTGTGACTAGTAATTAGGAGATACACCAAAAATTTCTCTTGTGTTTTCTAAAGAAAAAAGCAACCTAAATTTGGGGGAGAGCTTCCCCTAATTTTTGCACAGATCGATGATGTCTAGTCTAGACTTTCTCCATCCCCTAATTTTTGCACAGATCGATGATGTCTAGTCTAGACTTTCTCCAGCTTTTTCTCTGCGACCGGTCCCTCTTGCTTTTTGGAAGTATGCATCATCCTCATCCTTCATTTGTACAAAGGTTTCAACTTTTTAAGATGTGCATCTGGGATAACTAACTCCAAAAAAAGTATACTCGGTTATTCTAAAACAACACTCCTATAGGAGCAGGAGAGTGAGATCTGCAATTAAAAAACAATCTATTTTACTTTCTTTTGCCTAGCATGAAACCACACATCCTCCTTTATTATTTATTGTTTATTTAGTTTCAAATAAAAAGCCTTTTTTATTTCTTTTGCTTTTGTATTGTCATAAATTTCCTAATCTTGTTTTTGGACTACTTATGTTTGATCAAAGCAATTGAATACTAAACTTAATTTCCAGTTCATAAAAACCGAACAATTAACTAGAATACAAATATACTGCCTTCTAATCACATGGATGAATTATCTCTACATATTTCGGCTGGTTAAATCTATTTTGGACTAATCTAATTAATTCTACCTCGTGCATCCGTGAATTAATCAGGAAATTTCGCTCTGCCGAGTCTATAATCGCCCAGGGATCGTCGACAACTTCCACCTCACCGGCACAACAACAAAATCGTCCGGCTCAAAGGCGGCGGCAATGATGGACAAGAAGCGCGCCGCAGCGCTCCGGACATCGGCGGCGCCCCGCCTGGCTCCAATGTTCGTCGACGGCGGGCACTCATCTGCTCTCATGGAAAAGGCGTACAACGCGCACGGTACCGAAGGAACGAACACCGCCATGTCATTGTCGGCAGCAGCAGGGACGACGATGCAGCCGACGTCCATGTTCCGGTCAACGGCCTCCGTCGCCTCGCTGAGCTCCACCACGTCGACGGAGGAGGACGGCACATCGCTCTACCACCTGAAGGGAGCGAACCCGATGCAGTTGCCTTCTTCCACGCACGCCCTGCTCAATGCCAAGTCCTCTGCAATGGCCACCATCCCGATAGATGAGCTGAGCAGGGCAATTGCGATTGGATCATACAGCCAAGCCAACCCTAACCAACCTATGCTGCCATCACAGGGCTCATTGCTTCCTTTCCCTGGCATGGAAAAGATTTGGGATTGGAACCCCCTCCTGGAATCTCCAAAGGTTTGCACAAGCTTCAAATAACTTGTTGCATGCATGATCGATCTAGCTAGGGTTCATGCATGCACTGATCTATGCACGTACCATATGAGTACTTATGTATATGTAGACACTTATTTGGGCTAGGACACGATTATACATGTAACGCAATTGGGTAAGGTAGTTCTAGTCCCATGCTACCACCGCTCCATTAAGTAGTTCACATAACAGGTGTAACCTGTACTATGTCAATTGCAATTTGATCCAGGGGATCGACCTTGTAGTGTAACTCGATTAGATATGAATAAAGATTAATTAGCATTAATTATAGATATATGTTCCAATCATTTTCCCTTTGTATTATATTCTTGATTCAAACCATGCATACAGCACTGTACATGATGAATGCATGGCATGTGTGCTCGTAATTTGGATATATCGATTGATCTTTAATTTTTTGCATTTACAATTTCTTGTTTAGATGAAATGATGATGCACTCGTTTTTTCAGATGACATAATGCATATTGTATTGGAAATGTTCGCTGTTACAGAGAATTCATGATATTGTGATTTCTGCTGTTCTAATTTAATATATTGAACTTTTCGCGTGATCACATCGATCGATCCTTCACTGCATCGTCCACAATTAATCCAACACATGTATACAGGTTCATAACCAATATAATTGTGCGTAAGCCCATTTTGTTGTAAACTATCGGATTGGCTAAATATATATACTAGATAGCTAGGTTCCATATCCTTTTAAGTGGTTCTAATGATCGATCTTAAGGCTAATAGTCCTCTAGTCAATTCCTATAATCTCTTGAAATTTACCACAATATGAGTATGATTTTTTCAGAAAATTTTGGATGCTAAGGGATTGTGTATATTGCTATATATTAATAATTTTGCTCCAATTCATACACTTCATTGTGGGATAGGTAGAGGAGTGTATACGTGCAAAGGGAGCACTAGGTAAAATGCATGAGCCATATATGGTCATGCAGGCAGTGCCACCTGTAAGTTGTTCTTAGTACGTCCTTTTTTTTAAGGTTCTCACGTCATCAGTGGCGGACTCAGGACTAAACTGTAGCTAGGGCAAACTCGAAACATGAAGCAAACAGTATTATGCAAAAGCAAAATAATCTATGATCAAACTACGTTGCAATCACACTAATAACACCACTAGAAAGTGTAATTGATGTTTTTTTTTTATCTTCCATTCAATTTCTAAGTACTCTAGTCAATCTTATCCTTCTATAGGGTAGCCATTAGGAACTTTCTGCATATAAGCTATGTGGCTTTGATTAGGGATAGGACCTCCACCAGTATTTGCATTAAAACATCCATGAGCAGATAATTATAGTGATCGAAGGAAAATGAGCTGATAAAAAGTAAACCCTCTCTGGCTAGAAACTACTGTTAGGTAATTATAGTGATTTAAGAAATATGAGCTAATAAGAACTAACAAAAGCCTTGAAACTATACAAACATATAGGTTAAAACTAGGTATATAGCATTAATTTCTCTAAGCATCTCCATAAAAGTAAGGGGATATTACCAAGAGACCATATGTCTGATTTGAATCCATAAGGAATGTCTGCAAGACTGCAAGTAGCTCTGGGCACATGTAATTTGGTGTTCACACAACCTAAGAAAGCACCATGCATTCTGAGAACAGAAAATGCATTAAGCTAACATATCGATACACTATTAGAACATATAAGGAATTAAGGATGAATCAATATGTGGTTTTTCATGCAAGATTTCAAAACAAAAAGCAACAGAACATGAAGGAAATATGATAGAAGTTTAACAACGAGGCCAAATCACTGCCTTTAAAGTCTTAGCCAAGCCAAAATCCCCTGCAAGTAAACTAGAGATATTTAAACTGCAGTAAATGAAGCACAGAAAAATACAGATGGAATAGCATAAGGGAGGGCGATCGATCTGCACGGGAGGGCGGCGAAAGGGAGGCAGTGGGGGCGGTGGGGCAGCCGGAAGGAGGCGGCGGGCCGGGCCGAGCGGAAGGGCGGCGGCGGCGGCGTGGGCGCGGAAGGCGAGTGGCGAGGGGGAGCCGGAAGGAGGCGGCGGGGGGGGAGCCGGGGCCGAGCGGCGGGCGACGCGGCGTGGGGGTGCGGAAGGGAGGCGGCGCGGGGAGCCGGAGGGAGGCGGCGGGGGGGCCGGGGGCCTAGCGGAAGGGCGGCGGCGGCGACGTGGGGGAGCCGGAAGGGAGGCGACCGCGGGGGCCGAGCGGAAGGAAGGCGCTAGGGGGTGGGAGCCGGAAGGGAGGCGGCCGCGGGGGGAGCCAGAAGGGAGACGGGGGCGGGGGCGGCGGGGGCTCGAGCGAAAGGGAGGCGTCGGGGGTGGGGGGGACCGCCGGCGACGAAGCTCGGGCGGCCACCCGAGCATGCTCGAAGGACGGGTCCGCCCCTGCACGTCACGTGTGTGCTTGTAGCCGTACCCTTACTTATAATTTTGTACTTACTGCAGGGGGGAAATCGTAATTAAACAAGCAAACCGTACGACCAAAATTACAAACGGACGAGCGAAGAACACATGTATTGTTAATTGGTCTTTAATTACAAACGGATATGTCGTCTGGATTTGGATGCATAATTTCATATGGGGGCCGGGTAGGTCAGGGAGTTATGATTGGGAGCACCACAACCGCCGTGCTTTTACACATGCGTCCATCCACGAACGGCCTACCAACCTGCCGGGCCCTGCTTTACCGCTGCATGCGGCGGCAGCGTGCACTTGGGCTGCCATACCATACCATGCAAGCTGGCCCGACGCTCTCGCTTTGCTCTTATCGTCGTATGGTATGGTATTTGCTGGTGTTTGTATTACGTCCTGTTGCTGCTGACTTTTAGCTGAAAAAATAGTAGTAGCTGATAGAAATAGTTTTTAGAACGAGGGAGAGAATGGTGGAAGAATGGGGAAAAGATGCATATGTGAAACGGGAGCGAAAAGAGTAGGATGTGTGATGGGCCTGTGACTCCTTATTTACCTCAGAACGAGATAGGAGCGAGAGGAGTAGACAAAAACATTTTAAAAAACGAGATATTCATATTAACTTTTGATTTCTCCAAACAGAAACAAATACGAACAATCCCTCTGTCTACTCGATCAGCCAAGCAACCCTACCAACACCGGCCAGCCTGCCCCAAGCAAGCAGGCAAAGCATGCATGCATGCTCTAAGTAGATAATGCTGTCGAGTTCGCCGCCTGTGGGCGCTTCGGCTGCCGGCGGAATGAACAGGGACCGGACGTAAGAAAGGGGCGGAGCTGTAGATGAGAATTGAGAGAGCTCGGAGCGTGGTGGGCCATGGCCCATGGGTGTCCGATACCATGGGCTTGTGCTGTACGTACGATGGGTAGCAATTCCCAGGATGTATACGTGCGTGCATACGAACGACCTGGCCCGAGTTCAATTTCTTGTCGGTGTTCATCGGAGCACGCGCGCATGCGTTGTGCTAATCTCAGCTGGTCTCTTGGTTGGTATGCCTTGTACATGTCATGAAAAGGTGCATCTCTCTCTTTCTCTCAAAAAAGAAAAGAAAAGAAAAGAGAGAGATGCAGCCTGCTGCTCTGTTCAGACGAGCGTGCGGTGGCTTCTGGTGGCTACTCTCTGACCCCGCTTGTTTCAATTTTTTTTCAACTTCAGCTTCTAACTTCAGTTTTATTTTCACTATTCAGTAATTTATTTTTTCTGAATTTTTTTAGATTTTTTTGAGTTTTTTTTGTATTTTTCTTTTTTTTCCCGTGTTCCTTTGCATTATCCGTGATGGGTTAACATATTTTTTCTATTTTTATATTTTTTTAAATTTAATTATATCTAAAAAGCTAACTCATCTACAGTAAAAAAACCAACTATAATAAAATTTCAACCAGAAACTATTGTTAAACCATCACCCCCTCTGTCGATATGGCCGCTCTTCGATCGAATTCGATCTCAGGCACGGAGAACGCATGGATCATGCGAGCAAACGCAACCCAATGTTCGACTTTACCTAGTCAAATGCATGCGTTGGGCTGCTATGGATACATGGCCTGTCTACTCTGATTGTATTGGGCTGCTATGGATACATGGCCTGCCTGTTCGACTTTACCTAGTCGGATGCATGTGTTGCCGTGTCCTCCTTTCTATCGAGATCGGAACGAGCACCAGGCCCAGATCTCGTGCGGCCCAGTAGTAACGCCCATCTCTGTTCCTCCTGTAACCGAGACAGGTTCCTGGTATCGCCACTGTCGCTGTATACTCCTGTTTCATCCCTCAACCCAATGTGATCTGAATCCCCCGTTCTGGGACTGGTTTTCAGCAGATCAGAATTCAAGAGATACTTCAGAATATTTGCAGTTAGAATTCAGAGAAACTAGTTGTTTTTCTTTTTGGCAAGTAGTGATTTGGGCAATGCTATGGATATTTTTCTCTCTCTTTGCAGTTGGCAGCAAGGACAATAGGACGGACTAGCTGCTACTAGTCTCTCGTACTAGAATTAAACCAAGAAGCAAACAAGAGAAGGGAAGAGAACACCACATGCGCACTCGCTAGTTACATTTGCACGATGGATGTAATGGCATTTACAGGTACGAGGAGGCGACGCCGAGGCCTTTAGCGTCGGAGGGGACGAGCGCGAGCAGGAGCAGCACGGCGAAGATGGCCACGGGCACGAGCAGGAAGAGCAGCGGCGGCGGCGGCAGAGGGGGAAGCAGCAGCGGCAGCACCAGCAGCAGCGCCGTCACCAGCGCCAGCATCACCGCCGCCTCTGGCCCGAAGTACCCACCTCCATTACCACCCTTGCCGCTCCCCGCCGCCGCCTCCATCGCCCCGCGCCTCTTGACGATCACCGGCGCCGGGAACCCTGACGGCCCTCTCGCGGCGGCGCTCCTGTTGGAATCGACGTGGCCGACCATGGCGTCGCACTGGAGCAAGAAGACGCCTCGCATCTAAATCCGAACAGTGGCTTGGAGATTCGACCGGACGCGAATCCCGCTCGATGGATCGATCCCCTCTTGGCTTAGCACTCGCTGTGGAATGGAAGCGAGCAAGACATTGTTGTCTAGCCCTTTGCTGTTTTGTTGGACTGCTTTGCTGCGAGTTTTTTTTTTACGCGATTTATTTATACTCCGCTCCTTGGATATGGGGGAAGAACTAGTACAATACGCCTGGGTGGAAGACTGGCCGTGTGATGTGGATACTCTTTTTATTTAGGAGAAGGGCCGTCCACTTGGTCCTTCCACGGAGCAAATAAACATGGCAGTTTTTTTTTTTGCAGTGTTTTTAAAATAACTTAACAAAACAGTATTTCTAAAATTATATTTTGATATATACTCCTGCTCGGTTGTTGACTTTTGTTCACCGTTATAAATGCGATTAACATTAATTAAATACAGGTAGCACTGATTAAATCAAATACAGAATTTGCAGGCACCTGTCGGATTCTCGGATTTACAAAGAAGAAGAGGAAAAAAAAAGGGGGCGTGAACAGTCGCACGGATACAGGCATCAGCAAGGACGTGGTGGTGTGCGCCCACTGGCACAGAAGAGCTCGCCCTGCTCTGGAGCAAAACCAAAACCGCTCATCGGGTTGGCGAGAAGGGTGGAATCCCATGGGCGGAGAGCCGCAGCATCCAAGGCCTGTTTCGCGAGGTGCATGCACCCCCCCCCCCCTGCGGGCCGCTGTCCATCGACGGATGGGTCCATTAACTCTCTCTCTCTCTTCTCTCTCTCGTGGCCTGGCCAGCTCGGCCGCACGAAGGGAAGGAGGATAGCGTCGCTTCGCTTGCTTGTCAGTGTCTGTCAGCTCCAAAGACAGATGGTGGCTAGCTAGCTAGCACGTGTGTCCGGAGCCATGTCTGGAAACTTACCCAAATTCCAGCCCCAGTCCGGGCCCAGTTATCCACTCGGCTGTGCCGTTTTTATCTTTTAACCGAAACACACTGCTACTGCTACAGGTACCGGTAGTTTTTTTAAGAATGTTTAATTAAAGAAAAAAAGTATAAAAAATAAATAAAAGCACTGTTATATCTCTATAGTTAATACAAAAAAAAGAGAAAAAAGGTGCTAAAAAGGCAAGCATTTCAATGGCTTTTAGCTTTTAAAGTCATAAGTCAAAAACTATTTAGAACGAGAACTTAAGTGTGCGCACACCTACAAGTCGATTTCTTTGGCCTCCCTTAGCTTCGTCTAGAACGCCTCTTTTTAGCTTATGACTTATGGTTTATCCCGAATATATAAACAGATCGACTTCTTATCTGCATTCGATTCATTCGTACAAACGTTTGTATTAAGACCAAAAACTATCAACTGTAGCTATAAATTATCCTCCGCAGTCGAAAAAAACCTACCATACATGTGTGGCTAATGGCTACCACTGTTGGCTTCTGATTCTAACATGAACGTTTATACGAACGAATTGAATATCGATAAATCGATAAGTCGCTTCAAAAAAACTGTTTTTCGAGAAAAAAAAAGCTATCAGCGTGCCACTCCTTTGGCACACGTTCTGGTGATACAACTGATGCACTAGTTTCCTCTCCTCTAGTGTTACTCCAAGAGGCCACTCAGTTAGGTTGAAACCTAGCGGTTTATGATTGAAATTGTATTGTAGTTGACTGAAATAATATCGTAACTGATGATGATTTATTTGATATAATTAATTTTAAAAAAATCTAAAAATCTAAAAGCGGGGCCTAATCCAACCACAGCCATGATTCAGCGATTCTGCAACACCGGTCGAAAGCAATTGCGCTGTGACCCATGCATGTATTACGGCTGATTACTCCGACCTGTTCCCACCAACTTTGTACATGTTGGATGTTTTAATTAGTTGTTCGCGCTCTTAGCTGGAGCAATATGCAGCAGCATCGACCCAACTACAGGCAGCCATGCCATGCCTTAAGGCAGCCTTTTCTCGATCTCCCACTAGTTAGGACAAGCTCGGTTACATTAGTGATCAATTAGTCCATAAGTAATAATGTAATAGTTTCTCTCTCTCTCTCTCTCTCTCTCTCTCTCTTTGTCTGGAGGGTACAGCCACCCAGCTGATCGGGAACCTCGGTTGCTTGGCGATTTGCAAAGCTTATATTACTTAATTAGGAGGAACAAAGCTGTCATGTGGTACATCAGATCGACGGAGTAAAGCAAATCGTGATCGATCACATTCTCCAAGCCATAAGGTACACCCCAAGTGTATCTCCGTGATGGGGTTAATTATTACATTACACATGCAAGCTAGGAGCCGAACGCAGTTTAATTAATTACGCTTTAGTCTAATGCAGGTGGTTTTGCCGGCACACAAACCCACCTGATTTAACATAGGCAAATGCGATCGAAAGGAATGAAACAGCTGGTGAAGCAGCCATCTTTTTGTTATTTCGTTTAATTACCCGGGGATCGATTTTGCAAAGACAGATCAAGCAGCGGAATTCTAACCCTTGTGATGTAGACCCTCCGTTAAAGCGTATTTTTTCTTAGCATATATATATACAATAATTAATTTCAAATAAAATATCTTTTTAAAACAGGATTTATAAATCGACTTGTAGTATACACTGTAACAACTTTATTTATATCAACTGAAACACACGTAATTTTCTATTACTATATACTATTTTTTATAAATAACTCAAAAGTTATAAATATATATATGTTTGAAAAACATAAGCTACATATAAAAGTTATAAACTAAAACAAAAAACATGCGTGAAGCAGTTTGGCCGGCATGCAGTCCTTTTTCTCTGCAGTACGGGCGGCCACGGTTCCAATTGTGGCACATGCAAGTTGCCGGCTTGGACACTGGGATGCACGTTGCTGAGCTGACAATGGGCTCGTTTGGTGACCTATCAGTCAATGATGATCCGTACATCTTGTTGCCTCTGATGAAACTTGAATCATACGAGGCATGATTAAGGGAGCGATCAGATGAGCTTTTTTTTCAGCGCGATGGCTTCGCGTTCACTGTAGCCACGATCATTTTACTGTAGCACTTTTGTCTCCATTTGATTTTTTTTGTGTTTTTTGGTTTTTTTTAGTTTTGTTTTTTTTCTCGTATTCCTTTGCATTGTCCGCTCTAGATTAGCGTGCTGCTTTTATTTTTGTATTTTTTTAAATTTAATTATACTCAATAAGTCAACTCAATACATGATGTTTTTTCACCAATTCATGATATTTTTAAAGAAACCAAAAGCCATCGCTATTCCGATCACCCCCTAAACCTTCTACTTTTTAGGGGTAAGATTGATTGAACTTAGCTGAGTTATATACTTGAAATATACACATCCAAACTAACCCTTCCAATTCCACCCATCCCTTTGAATTGAACTATCCCAGGCTTGAATACCATTTGTACAACCAGATCGGTATAGGCCTTGAAACAATTAGTGTCTGTATAGAACAACGCAAGAATTGCATAAGAATTCAACAAGGACCCTGTCCTTCTTCCTGGGTCGGTGCAGCTTACTTATGCTCTTGTTCTTTTCGACTGTAGCTAATATAGTTTATAGTTGTAACTGATGGTTTTTGATCTTAGTATAAACAGTTGTACGAATAAATTGACTATTGATAAATTGATAAACCACTTTTAAAAATTAGCCCGACAAATCTCTTTAAAATGACAACAGAGAAAATATTCTATTTATTTATTTTTAAAAAAAATCAGAAACTTGGAAGAACTACGCTTACTAGTCTTGCTTCTCATTACAGTAGAGCAGCTGGGTTCAGCTCACCTGGCCTGCCTAGGAAACCAAGTCACGCAGACGCACGTGTTGACTCGATCGCCGTGATCCTGATCCGGATATTTGCGCTGTGCAACGAGCTTTTCTGGGGCATAAAAAACGCTCATCGAGTGCACCACACTCCGGCACGTAGACCGTCGTCGAGCCACACACTCGAAAAGTACTAAGCAGTGGTTACAAGGAAAAGGTACGGCTAAATTGGGTGCTAATTGTCAATCAGTGTACGTTGCTGTGGTTAATGCATCAGTTCCTTAGCCTCTCTCTCTCTCTCTCTCTCTAAAAAAAAAGGTCTCTGGGCAATGCAGGTTCAGATGCTGTACGAGAGTTCTGAAAAAGAAAGCTAATAAGACAAGCTCCAAACCTCTGCAACTCCCGGAAACACACGGAGACGAGGTATCCTTGTTTCGCTCGTGAAAAAGATCAACGAACAGTATAGTTGTCCATGTATTGCCGTAGACTGTAAGCGCCCAGTTCGCAAAGCAATTTTTTTTTTTTGAGAAACGGTTCAATTCCTACCCAACTAAGGTAGCGTTTGGAATGACGATAATTTATAGTTTTTTTACTGTGCTGATTGATTTTTTTACTGTAACTGAGTTAGATTATTTAGTATAATTAAATTTAAAAAAGTTAAAAATAAAAAAAATAGATTAACTTATTACGGACAATACAAAGGAATATAAGAAAAAATATAAAAAATCATGAAAATAAAAAAGTGAATAAGAAAAAAAAGCAAAAGTCCAATGCAAACACCAGCGTTTACTGACACCACCACGCAGAGGACTCCGGCTTGCAAGCCTATTGTTTCAAGGCAATTACTTCGGCTGGCTCAGCACCTTCTCGATGTGTGACTTGTACATGAACTGCTTTTGTTAGAGCTGTACATGAACTGCATCTGGGTCTGTCTCATCTGTTTCCATGCAGTACATAATCATGGACAAACAGAGGTAGGCCATTGATGGCTTGAGGTATCTGTCTGAATAAGGGGGAGTAGAAGGATTCATTTCAAGTACTGCTCCATTAGTTGCTGTCTTGGGTACCCTGGTGAGCAGGCCGTCTTTGTGATACTATTGTCGTGCAACCGAAATGAACAGGAATATAGAAAGAAAGCGTCAGGCACTCATGGAAAAAAACGACGAACAAGTTGGCGTTTACAAGGCACAAACTCATTGTAGAACAAAAACTTTATACTGTATCATAAATGGAAAGAATACAAAAATCACTGTATCCGGCAAAAATGTAGCTTCTTTTCTCGAAAACGTAAGAAATTTGCGTTTCATTGATTAAGAAGAAAATGTAGCTTCTTTACATATGTCTACTGTCTACATAATGTGTCAACCATCAACCGAACAACTTCTCGCAACAGAGAACCATATCCTACACCTACCTTCTGACATGCTGCAACGGTGATCAGCACATAGGAACCGGGGATCCAGAAGTAGAAAGCAAAGGTAAATGTGAAAAACCGGGGATCAGCACATTGGTTGTGTAGTTTCATATTTGCCAAGCTCCTACAAACTACGCGTATTTTGGCGAGTGTGCTTTCTCCACCTCCTCAGCATACAAACGCAGCCCCCAGCTGCTAAAAGGCCACAGGCTGCGAGTCCAAGAATGGTTGAATTTGCAATGTTTCGATGGTAGGCACCCTGTAAAAAAGAAAAGAAGAAAGAATGCTCTCAGGCCCTCAGCCATTGCGTGAACATATCGGCACCAAAACATTTATCGCCAAGAGAACTTCAGATGCGTACATGTGTTAGGAAAATGAAGATGGCAGCATTTGCCAGTGCCAGAGAAAAGCTCATCATGCCCCCACGTAGTTCATTTGGCAGGTACCTTCAGCAGTGTCAGCTAAGTAAACAGAAAGCTCTAACAAGCAAATTAAACATGGATTATTTTTACACGATTAACTTACATTGTTCTCAATCTTGCTAGAGAAGGTAAAATAAAGCCTACACATGCATGGAAGATGCAGAACAGTACCACCAATGTTCCAATCTCCTGTTGAAAGAACATCACGACAGATTAGACTGACGGGTTGTGGCACCAACTTTTTACCGCATGTTGCCTTGAAGATATATAGCATACCTGGTAATCATAAGCCACAATTGACAAAGCGAGCCCAGCAGCAATGTATGCTATTGTCAGGCTATCTTCATTCTGGAAAGGAGCTGTGGCACCATAAAACCATGGAAAGCCAGCACTTCCAAGCATTCTTGACGCAAAAAAACAGGGGTAAATTAGTGACAGTTGAGCATCCCTTCCATCAGCCTGTGCCAATCAACAGATGATGTAAGTTTTTGGTACCCTAGTCATACAGAACACCACAAGGAAACCTAGCAGAAAAAAACTTCAGCCGAAAAACTTCAGTACAGACTCATACCACTATGGTTGGTGCCCAGAGAAACCAAAAGGCTGATACAGAGAAATGGATACTTGCTTGAGCCAAGACCAGAATCAGTACTCTCTTGTCTGAAACACACAACAAATTCTTGTGAGAAATGAAAATGTAACATGTATGCATACAAAAAGCTTGACAGCATGTAAATATGTAAGAGCCTATAACAGAAGTAACTGTTAGATATGTATTATATAAGCTGTGTATTTACCCTGTTATGTGAGGGGTTTTCTGCATATATACCATACCTGTACATGTATATATATTAGCCCATTGGCCTCATGATGAATACAAACGCTATTCACAACAATAACATAAACGATTCACTAGCTCATATTTACATGTAGGTTTTGTACCAGTACATCATTAGTTACTGGAAAGACTCTGTTCATTTATGCATTATTGCTGCCCCAAATATACAAGTTAGTTTGAGAAACCCAAAAAATGCATCAGCTTACCCATTCAGCCTCTCGAGTCTCCTTTCCTTCACAATTATATTTCCACATGGTTTACATATTCATGATAAATGAAATATACACATTCTGTGTGAATTATATTATCTAGACAGAAGCATGCACTAGCTCACCAATACAATGGCATTCTCTTTACAAGGATATATGCTAAAGCTTACAACCGTTTACAAAAAAACTAACACAAAATGCTCAACAGATTCAAATGAAATGCCAATGCCATCTAACATTGACAGACCAATTTATATTTCCATAACTAACATTTACGGGTGTTATTTGGCTAATGGTATTAGAGTTTCATTAACTGAAAATGAGACAAAAAGCACTGCAAAAATAGACAAGATGACATACTCACCACTCACCTCTGAGGACATGGGCAAAAAATGACTTTTGGTAGCTCCCGATCACAGATGCATGCTGACTAGTACTTGATGACTTTTTGATATATAGAGTCCCTATTATTGATAGTAAGGCTGCAAAAGCACAGGGAAGCAAGAATCCCTTGTCATCATTCTCAACCAATAAATTTGTAATTGCTTGACTGCCAACAAGGGAGACTGACTCAAGGAATGTCATTAGCCAGAATGTATCAAACAACAAATCTTGCTTCTGGCCCAGCTGCAAATTTAAAATAAAGAAGTTTTAGACTAGGACAACAGTGAAGAAAAGTAGCGATGGCAACATAAGGTGTTTCACAAAAACAAAACTTTTCATGCTCCACCACGATCCACGTCTCGAAACAGAAAGAGAACATTGAAGAGGCAAGAGCTAAAATAGAATTGTTAATCCATGCACAACGAAGCCCGCCGAAACTCTTCATGGCTCCCACTGCAAGCTGAAGTGTCCAGTAGAATGTGCAAGCCCTCCGAGGTCCTCTGTGAACATGAGTACATAAATCGTTATAGCTATTAGGACAAAAACATAAGACTTTTGTATCACATGATATTAACTGAAAGAAAAGGGATTAAATGCTGCTGGCGGGACACAAATGTAGTTATAGATTATTGCTCTCCTATACCTGCCTTATACATCATCCAAATCGTGTGTTCCATCTAGGTTTAAAAATCGCAGAGTACACTAGAAAAAAAAGGTACTACCTATGATTTGTCTTTTGAATATTTATGGACTCAATATCAGGCAACCATTGTACTTGGAGCCCATATCTTATAGGAAAGCGAATGGCTAAAAAAACTAGGTAATGAAGGGGTACATCTTGGTACAAAATAGGTAATTTATACCAGTGCTGGGATCCGCAAGCTTTCGTGAGAAAGGGTATAATATGAATTAAGGATACATATAAATGTAATATTTGTCATCGATCACTCCACCATGGAAATGAAATTGCTCAGTCTATTATAGAAGAGAATAAGGATATCTCTTAAAGAACTATCATCGTAGAATCAGCGAACATTATAACTATTTCAAACTAATGTATGTAAACAGAATACCAGAAAACAGGCACTGGCGACACATGGATTGACTATTACCAGAAAGTTGACCCTGGTTACTAGCACGAGTTACTCTGTTAAACGTTGCAATCTTACCAAGATTGTTTTGAAATTGAATGCTATATCACATAAATGTGCGGGATTTGAGTGAGTTATGCAAAATATTCCACCATTGGATATAAACTCACGGTCTAGATAAAGACTTCTAGTAACAGAACTGCACATAGCGTTCCTCCCGAATGGCAAGCAAAAACTCACAACTTGTCAGAGATGACGCCGGAAAGGCCACCGAAAAAAAGCGTGGCGGCCGCGGAGGCGGCAAGACGCGAGGCCATCTGCTCCCTGCCAAGCCCGCACCGCGCGAACTCATCCTCCCCGAACACGGACTGGATCCCCTCCACCACTGCACAACACAAGAACAGCAACGAAATTAACCACCACAGCTACGTCCACAGAGAGAGAGAGAGAGAGAGAGAGAGTGTGTGCGTGCGTGCGCGTACCCGATGCGAGGGAGAAGAGGAAGAGGAAGGCGCGGCGGAAGCGGAGGAAGGGAGTGGTGCCCACGTCGAAAGGAGAGGGGGAGGATGAGGAGGCGGCTGCGTTGGTGGTGTGCGATGGGGAGAAGTAGGGGAGGAGGAGGACGGCGGCGAGGGAGGCGGCGGAGAGGAGCGGGTAGGCGAGGGGAGTGAGCGCCCACTCCTCCCGCTCGATCACCACCCCCATCAGCGGGCTCGATCCGTGGGGGCCGAGAACCCTCCGCGCCTAACCTCGCACGATCCGTGGCTGGATGGGAGCCGGAGGCGGTGGCGCCGGCACGGAGGAGCGAGACGGTGGTTTCTGGCGTGGTGGTGGTGTCGCCGACGCCGACGAGACGGACGGGAGTAGGGAAATGGTGGTCGCGGAGTGGGTGGTTTGGGCCGATAATGACAACAAAAGAAATCGGGCTAGTTGGGCCAATGCTGGGCCTTTTTTGGAGCGCATGAATTATACTATTTTCTGACGAATTCACGCGGAATTGCTGCCAAATTCAAGTTACTTCTAATGAACCATCTAGCTGAACCATAAGGTCGAATTAATTCAACATGAAGTAATATGTCTGAACATGAAGTAGCTAGTACCTAAGAAAAATACCCTCTTTACGTTGGATTTATGGTACGCTACTGTCATGAACAAGCTGAATTTCTGGTGCTCTTTAACACATCCTTAGGAACTATTATACCTAACTGTTAACGTCCTGCTGAGAGGTGGAGATTTATATTTCAATTTGGCCGTTTAGGATGGTATCATGATATGCATTTTCCCAGTTGACATTTGAGAATGGCCATCTGCTGCTTGGTCTTTTTACCTGATGATTTCAAATTGGGCAATTTTCTTTCAGTGGTAGTGACAAAGCAAGCTATGTTTTGTAATGTTTCCATGCCTGTTCAGTATAAAAGAAAGGTAATGATGCATCTATTCTTCCTTCGTTTTGCAGGTGGCAGAGAGAGCTCTGTTTCTATGGATCATGTTGAGGGTTTGATCAAACAGAAGCAACAGAACAGCAAGGTGACACTGCCCATATTTGTTCCTGCATTACAACGAAATACAATTATACAAAAGACCACTGTAACCAGGTAGTTCAAAGCTTGAGTCTTAATGTTCGCAAAATATACAGAAATTTGGAAACGAGGGCGCTAGCTCAGGCGACGGCGGACTGGCTAGGGCGCTAGCTCGGCCATCGCGCGCGCATGCGTGAGACGGCGGGGCATGGTGTGCAGGAGCACCGGATCCGACGAACTAGCGACAGTGCAGCGTTGAAGGCGGTGGCAGCTGTCTCGACCGGCGAGCCCGACGGCGACCGCGAGTCCGACACTCCGACCGCTGCTCACTTCGTTCCGTTGATCTGTCCGCTCCTGGTCTTCGTGAGACGTTTCGTCACAGCTGTGCGGCTCGGATTGAGTAGGACAATGTGGTCAGTTTTTCACATAGCACCCTCCGAGTGATCTGTATTGACCTTTTACACCCTTCCAGATTTGGTCGCGAATAATTTCGCGATTGTGGACCGTTCGATCGATATTGTGCGGTTCAGATGGAGGAAAATATCATATGACTTGGAGGCATTTTTCACGAAGGAACCTTGCACTGCTCTCTATTCTCTGTTTACATCCCCCATATTTGGATCGCAATATTGACCGTTCGATGAACGTTGGGCGGCTCCGATTTGCGCAGGGATTATTAGCAAGTCTGGTGGCACTTTTTCGGAAGGGCCCCTTTGGATTACTTTACATACGCACTCCTTGTCGCGGACGATGACCGGGCCAGAGGGAGGCGGAGCGCCGGCGATCGGCGGCGGCCTCGTCGGGCGTTGAAGCCGTGGAGGAGATAGCCTGTTCCAGCGATCGTCCACGTTGACGAATGGCTTCACGAGACCTATCCACAGACATAGACAGATATAAGGGTCCGTCAAAGGCGAGCACGAGCGGTGAATCAGTCAACCGTGGAGGCCGGCGCAGCCGCGCGCAGGCGAGGTGCGGCAACGCCACGTACACGTCAACGGCGTATCCCTCCACGTCTCCCATCAGGGCTCCTCGTCCGTGCCGCCGGTGATGGCCGCTCGCGGCGGCTTCCGTGGCTGTACATGTGTTAGTTTCAGTAGATGTATGCAGAAATTTGGAAATGAGTAATGCTTTTGTGAATTGTTGGATTCTGTGAATTGATGGCTTATCAAAATTTGGCATTCTAGTTGATGGATTGCATTGCGAGATCAATCTTGGATGAACAAATTTGATATATATTTGCATTCCAAATTGGGTTGGTCAGTGAAGTTAACAAACACAAGCAAATGACAAGAGTTATTCATTAAAAAATAACAAGAGCTGTCACAGCAGTGTGCTGATTGCACTTATCAATCAAAAGGTACCCTTTTTACAGTAAATGTGGCAAATGATCGAAGGATTAGAAGAAAATGACCTGTCTAAACAAATATCAGATGGAAGCAGAGTTGGAAAGGCCGAGCGTGATGCTGCTGGTTTAGCTGTTTAGAAGATTGACTGCTTGAGTACTTCTGAATAGTAGATATAGAAGGAGAACCAGATCTTAATACATTAATACGGTTCCATCAAATTCCAAACTGAAATTCCACCTATGAACACTGATTTGCTTACGTGAGGCTACATGGAAGCCATTAGAAGATATTGCCTTGTTAAAATCTGCAAGCATGCAGTGAGGAAGCTGCAAGTTCTCCAGAGGCAATAGTTCATCAGCAGAATTTCTCTACCTAACTTGCTTGCCGACTGCATATGAACAGGTCTTTCGCAGGATCAAGAAAGATCACTGATGTGAAAGTTCATGGATGTCAGCATGCCCCTTGTTAGTTGGTCCTGAATATTTTACAGGATGACGAAGAAAATTGAGCTATATCAATTGATGTATCCGCACCTGGTCTCTGTGAGACGTCTGATCACAGTTGTACGGTTCAGATTAAGTAGGAGAGAGTAGCGGAGTATCTTTTTAACATAGGACCCTTACGATATTCTGTATTGACCGTGGGATCCTGGACCAAATTCGAGGTCGTAGACCGTTCGATCAACCTTGTGCGGACAAGATGGAGGGGGATATGGTATGACTTGGAGGCACTTTTTCACTAAGGAACCTTGCACTATTGTCCATTATCTGTTTCCATCCCCCGTATTTGGATTTGCACACGCACTCCTTGGCGCGGGCGATGGCCAGAGGGAGGCGGAGCGCCGGCAATCGGCGGCGGCCTTCTCGGGGGCTGAGGCCGTGAGGGGCTCCACGCCGACGAGCCGCTCCACGTGACCTACTCACTGACATAGACAGATAAAGGTTCCATGGAGGCCGGCGGCGCAGCCGCGCAAGTGAGGTGCGGCACTGTTGATAGCTTGCGCGACGTCTCCGAGCAGGTCTCTGCGTCCGTACGCGCCTCCGGTGCTCCTCAAGCTTTGGCCCTCGCCGGCTCGCCGCCCACTGCTTCCGCGGCTGTACATGTGTAAAGGAGTTTGGAAAATGGGCAATGCTTTTGTGCATTGTCGGATTCGTTGAAATCGATGGCTGCTTTATCAAAAATCTGCCACTCTGATTGATGGCTTGCATTGTGAGATCAATCTTGGATGAACAAATGTGAGGTATATTTCGGCCGGAACTTGGGGTATAGTATTTTGTAGGCTTTCCTTTGTGCTACTATTGTTTCCCTCTCTTGGGCTTTGTTTTGGAACGGAGAAATTATACTAATATCTTTTCTTTTTTGCGAGGAAATTGTACTATTTTCTGACGAATTCATGCGGAATTGCTGCCTAGTTGCTTCTAGTGAACCATCTAGCAGAACCATAAGGCCGAATAAATACAACATGAAGTAATATGGCCGAACATGAACTAGGTAGCTTAGCACCTAAGAAAAATCAGTATTCTAATTGTTGTATCTGTCCATCTTTGATTTGTCCATGACGCAACGCAGCCTCCAATGAGGAAAAAATTGTGTGGGCTCTTTTCAGCTCCGACCAATATTTTTTTGTTTTTTTGTCTTAGAATGAACACTTATGTAAATAAATTAAATATCGATAAGCTGCTTCAAAAAGACTGTCCTGATAAACTACTTTAAAAAAACAAAGAAATCATTCCATTTGTTTGTTCAGGACAAATCATAAATCATAAGCTGAAAAAGGAGACTATATGTGCACTGTTCCAGCACCAACTCTAAACATGCAAGCTTAGACATCAAGAGGAAACGCAACGGAATTAACCATCCAAACTTAGGTGGCACTCAAATTGGCGATAACTTATGACTTTTTATTGTAGCTAGTTTATTTTTCACTGTAGCTGATGTGATTTATTTGGCAGAATTAAATCTTAAAAATAAAATAAAAAAATAGATTAGTCCATCACAGGCAATACAAATGAATACAGAAAAAAGAAAAGAAACAAAGCCAAAAAAATAGAAAAAGATAAAATTAATAAATAATACAAAAAAAAGATAGAAGTTAGAAGCCATCGCTAACTTAAGCCGAGGCCTAATATCTAGCAAAACATGCACCTGCTGGCCGATGTTTGCTGTTTCCTTTTTGTGCCCTAAAGTTGGTGCAGAGATGTATGCAACAGTAGAACATATCGTGTAGTGCAAGCCCCATAAGTGGAAGTGAGATGTGTTTTATATTTTTTTAATAGTGATTTGTATAATTTTTAAAGTATGATAAATAGTGAATAGATATTATTTATTTTATTATTTATTTTAAAATTATTGATACTTTTTTAAAGAAGAAAGCATGAAACATTGCTGTGAGTGGAATGATTGGCTGCTTCCGAACCCACCCCGCAAGTAGAAGTACCCGGTAGTCCTAACACTCACCACCTTCCTCACTCGCCAGCGTGCCTCGTGGACTCTCTCTCTCTCTCTCTCTCTCTCTCGTTCTCGTTTTAAGACCGTTTGACGGCATGCTTCCCATGCAGATGCAGCACCCCCGGTGGAGGGCGCCGCCCATGGACGATCACCTCCACGGCGAGCCGGCGGCCCGCCAGGTGGCCGTCGACGCGTGCCTGGTCGCGGCGGCCATGGCCGGCGCGTCCTTGCTCACGTGGTGGTCCGTCGTGTTCCACCCGTCCAACAGCATGCTGTGGATGGTGCCCGTCGGGCTCGTCCTCGGCTGCACCCCGCCCGTCGTCTGCCTCGCGCTCTCCTTCTCGGAGGAGACGTCGCGCGTGCCGGCAGGCGGCGGCAAAGGCGCGGATGCCGGTGCAGATGCGCCGCCGTTGTCCGCCGTGGTCGTCGAGAAGTAGCAGCAAGGCCGTGTGATATGTACAGTACGTGCGTGCATGTAATATTCTTTAGTTCTTGGAGTTCATTATATCTGCTTGTTGCTTTATCCTTCTGGCGTCTCGATCGGAAATACATATGTAGATGAAATACGTATAGATGAGTAGAGCAGTGCATGTAGAGAATGTAATTAACGAAGATAAATCTGTTTGAGCCATTCATTTATGCAGATTTAGATCTTCAATTTTAGTGTGCTCAACCTAATGCTCACAAGAAAACCACTGTAGAAATCAAACTCTGATCAGAGAATGATAACGTGCCCCCTTTTCGGGGCAGTAGCTATGCGTAGAGAAGCTTCGATGCTGCAATTTACTTTTACTTATGTTCCGCCACTTGTGTCTTGGCATTCCGGGATGCATCTACCTGGTGCTGCGTAGGGCCATATATAATCATATATACCTTCACCGAGAAGAAGAAAAGTAGTGCAATATCAGGCCGAGGAACCTTCCTAGCTTCTTGCAGAAAGTTCAAAAAGAACACGGGCATGCACTGTACAAAAAGAAGAATGCGCATGTCACATCCTGTTTTCCATTTTGGACTCTTGAGAGAAGCTAAGTTAGGCTGGATTTAGGAGAGCTTATGATTTTATAGCTTACGTCGTAATAACTAGCTTTTAAATGATACGTTTTTAAAGTGTAATTAATAGAAAAATTATAATAAAAATATACCGAGTTTAACTATATCGATCAAAATTATATACAACTATTTTTTTCTACATATTGCCTCTCGCGAATAGTTAGAATTCAAAATTTTAAACCATAAACCACAACAAAAAAAACCCACCCTTAAGCTCTCTATCTGCCTTGAAAATTAGAAACATTGTGCATTTCTCTATTATCTTAGATGCGATATACCTGGTGTCAAGGTCATTCATCAATGTATGCACACCTGTGCTGCTGTGCAAGCCAATAGCAATATTTGGCTGTGCACGTTAGAGCTTCAGCTTTTAAGGCATGTTTTTTATTCAGCTTTTAAAAACTATTTTGATTTTTTATAGTAATTAGCTTTTAAATATAGTATCTTTTTAAATTTAGTTCTACAAGTTAATTATAGTACATACTGTAGCGACTTCATTTATATTGATCAAAATTGTATGCGAGTTTCTGTTACTCCATACTTTCTGTCATAAACAGCCCAAAAGCCATAAACCATAACCATAAGTCCAAGCAAAAAAGAACAAACCTAAGTTTTTAGCTTCTTAATTTCATATCTTTTTGGTTCCTTGGCTTTTTTTAGGGCTTTTTGTCTTTTCCTTTTTTCCCTTATTCCTCTATATTGTCTATGATAATATTTTTCTTTTTTTAATTTAATTACACTGAAAAGCTACCAACAATTACAATGAAAAAAACCTCTAAAAACTAAATAAGTTAGAAGTATGGAGCTCATACTTTTAACCCTAAATGAGCACATCCTTTTATCAGGTGATCAGGAAGTGCATATTTTTTTAGATTAAGGAATAAGCAATATTCCGGCCTCCAGCATTCACGAATGAATGAGTATAGCCATTCCACAAACACATATTCAAAACTAAGACCACTCCTCACCACATGGTGCAACATAGGCTCCACAAAAACCCCAAGCAAAGACTCAAGTTTCAATCCTGTTCCTACTACTCCAACCAAACTTGTTGAAAAAAACCATCACCATGGTCTCCAACCGTCGGCACCCTTCCTTTAGTGGGATTCTCTCTTTCTCTTTAGACAGTTGTGACCATTGCCTGATCCAGTATGTCCCCCTGAAAATGCCCTGTAAGAATGAATGAGAAGTATTCCTTTTGAAAACAGCATCATTTCTACTCAACCACATTGCCTAACATAGAGCTGCAACTCTAATTAAAATATGATTTCTAAGCTTAAAGGAGAAACTTCTAAGCCAAGAACCAAACAAATGAGAAACACTAGAAGGTGGTTGAACATTAAAGACAATGAAAACCGAATTCCACATGGACCTTGCAACATGACAATCAAAAAATAGATGTTGAATAGACTCCTCAGAGCTACAAAAGCAACACTTAGTGCTACCAATCCAGCGCCTCTTAACCAAATTGTCTTTAGTTAAAATCACCCCTCTCTTCAAATACCAAAGAAAAACTTTAATCTTCAAAGGTATCTTAGCCCTCCAAAAGATATTTTTCCCTGGTATCATTTCTCTTTTCATTATATCCTTGTATAAAGATTGAACTGAAAAGGAACCACTCTTATGCAAATTCCAAATAAAGACATCATCATTTTCATTTAAGGATGTTCATTTGGGCATGCAACCCCCTGTGCCAGTCTAACCTGGTGGAGAAGAAACTAGGCAGTAACCACCTACATGCACGGTTGGATCCACATGTGGTTTCTTTCGGCTATGGCCGATAATTTATGGTTGCGACTGATACCTTTTGGGTTATAACACGAGTGTTTATGTCAACAAATTAAATATTGATAAGTTAATAAGATAGTTTGAAAAAGCGACGGAGAAATTGTTTCGTTTATTTATTCGAAAAAACTATAAACCATAAGCAATATCAAACAAGAGAGGTATTCATGTGCATGTTTGTTGTTACAACATCGATGATGTGATCCCACTTGTTCGCGTTGAAGTCATCCGCGGATGCCCCCCACTCTCTCTCTCTTACACACACACATAGAAAAATGGTTCTATACTATTGGAAGTATGTACTTTCATATCTAATATACTCCTTTAATAGTGTTGTTATACTTTTTTTTTATCTATTTGAGCATATTTTAATAACGACTATAAATACTTCAAAGTAAGTTTTATGAAAAATTCCATCAAAGGTAACCTTTTATAGTATAAGTTATGTTTGTACTCTTTTATACATAGGAAAGTGTATATAGGAAAAAAAATAAAGGGTTTCAATAAATTTTTTCAACCAAGTTGTATTGGAGTATATCACAATTAGTATTTAAATATAACAAAAGTGATAAAGAGATATAAAATAACCGTTTAAGTTGTATATTATAAGTGGAAGTATGTACTTCTAAGGATACAGAAAAGACTTCCTATATAACACAAATTTCCATTACTTGGTTAATTTCTTGGTAACTTCCTAGTTAGCTCTTTCCTTTCCACAAATCCTAAGCACAAAGTTAATTAGCGAAAGATTACCAGTGTGTTCCGGTAACTCGATAAATGTGATTTGTTGATGTGATAAAAAAAAATTGTCCTGGCGATAACGTGGACATGACAGTAGTAATAAATTGATATATATTGAGTACTTGCGGGGTGACTAGGCTTATCTGTTAAAGCTGCACGCGTGGAGCTCTCTCGCCGATGGTTGGGTGCTGATTCGATCTGAATTGTTAAGTTGCAATGGATTATTGTTGCCGTGAAAAGACGAAGGCCAATGGGTGCCCTTGTGATCTGATGGCACCAAATTTTTTTTTTCTGTCGTTCCTATCGGATTGATTCCAATATCGACGCGCAATTGTCAAGTAAACAGCAGCGCAATAATCGAGAGATATTTCGAGGGGGGAAATTATTCTTGTTTGTTATCAGTGGAATTTAATGGAACTGAGCTGTGGGTGCCTAGTGGTGCGGTTTGGACGAATCGAGCTTTTAGCTCTAGCCGCTAAACCACTCCTAAATCTGATCGGATAAGGGCTATTTTAATCTGGTGAATCTTCCACTAAATCTAGCTAGGGTTAGCAAATCAGTTGATCTTCTATGCCTCATAAAAAAAAAAGGGCACTAACATGGTCATACGCGCGTTTGCATGGTCATATTACATGTTACTCCAACCACAGAATTGCAAAAAAAAAAGGGAGAGAGATAGAGAGAGAAATTCTAAAACAGCTACAAGAAGTGCTTTTATATTCTTGGAAGAATTAGGTCGCGCAAAGCAATACAGTTAGTAGTGAAGCAGTACGACGCTGCAAGTAAGACCAACAATTCACCAAGCTTTAGGTAAACTTTATAATTATTCCTGTGAAGCTCTTGTGTTTCCAACAAACCTTTAAAGGGCGTTTGGAATAGCGATGGTTTATAACTTCGGGCTGAAATTTTACTGTAGTTAGCTGATTTTTTACTGTAGATGAGTTGACTTATTAGGCATAATTAAATTTTAAAAAATATAAAAATAAAAACGACATGTTAATCTATCAAAGGTAATACAAAAGAATATACGAAAAAAATCCAAACACAAAAAAACCAAAAATAAAAAGAAAAAGACATAATGCTACAGTACCTGAGAAGCTGTAGCCGAACGCTGAAGGCCATCGCAGAAGCCATCCTGAATTCACAAATTTTCACCTTTTCGAGAGCATAAAAGTAAGCACACGCACTCATCATCATGTAGTCCATCCGTTTCACCGTGTTTGCTTATGATCTCTCGAGTCTTCAATTTAAAATACTCCTACAGTCCTACTTAAATCTACGTTGAATGAATCGAGAGTGTATTCATTATAATATTTTCTACCCTCTACCCACATCTAAATACTTTTAAAAAAGATTAAATGGTTGTATTATGCTATTTAATAGAGTATGCATGATCATTTCTTATTATTTTTTTAGATTTAATGTTTCTCTAGTTTATACGGATAGGACAGATATTATGGATAAACATGCGAAACGGAGGGAGTATACATCGATCCGAAAAGCAAAGCTCGCGGGGTAGACTAGATACCGATGGATCGAGCACTCGATCGATCTTTTCATGTTCGTTCACCAAGGCACTAGATTTCTCGCTGAAAGACGTTGATATATATATATAGCGACGTATGGTCGAACAGGGGGGAGGAAACAGTTCGCCCGGGAGTCGTAAAGCAGAAAATACTTTTGCATCGACCAACTGCGTGACTTGCTGAAAGACGTTGACATAGCGACGTATGGACGGCCAGGGGGAAGTCGTAAAGCAAAAAATATTTTCCATCGGCCAATCGCGCGTGACTGACACCGAAGTTAACGTTGTGTGTTTCGAGCTTTGGTTTTTTGTTTAACTTTTTAAATTGAAACTGTTTATGAAAGAGAGTGCGAAGAAAGATACTGATATATTATTTTGATCAATATAGATAAAGTTAAGATAATATCTACTATAATCGATTTATAGATCTATCTTAAAAAGATATTTTATCTATAAATGATAGTTACTGTAAAAAAAACTAAAATATATGTCTAAAAAGAGTCCACCTTAGGTATGGTCCCCGCGAAAGAGACGGCCGGACACATACGGACGCAACATTGTTGCAGCAACGGCGAATCCGGCCGAATCCGGTCGACACCGACCGGCCTTGACATGAAGCCAGTGTTTAAATCGGTCCATGTCCGGTAGAACGTGCCTACGTGTCCGAACAGTAGAGCTCCCCCGGATGCCGTCCAAACAGCTCGGATATTATGGCTAGCCAAGTTTAGTCGAGCTGCCACGGGGAAGAACAAGATTCGTCGATAGATGCCTGGCTTTAACGCAACAGGTTTGATTGTTTAGCATCACAAATCGGCAAGGCTTAGGCCCTTTTGGGGGCTTAGAGCTGCCGTTTGCTGCTAACAAGTCGGAAGCCCCAAACACCCTGGCTTTAAATCAGCTTTGAGGACTAGCCAGCTTCTAGGGGAATGAACTCGAAGCTGAAAAGCTATGATAGAGTTGCTTTGCTGGTTTTTTGCTAGGTTAAAATTAGAACACTGCCACCGAAAGTTGATGAAATCTATCCACCAAAAAACCATTGCATAAAAATTCATTTGTATCCCCCCCTCTTGTTCCCCCTCCTAACTCCTATTTCCCTTCCCGCTGCCTTCCTCTTGATGCCACCACTGCCTCCCCCGACGGCCCTCCTAACTACCATTTCGCCTCTCGTCTTCTCCCTCTCGACGACGATGCTGCCCTCTCGATGCTGTGACCCCCCTCCCCCAGCTCCCTACCAACATCGTCGGGTTGTCGCTGCTCCCAGCAGGCTCCTCCACCTTCCTTAGGCCACCCACACAACCGTCCTTCTCCGCCGACCCTGACCTTCCGGCCCTCCCTGACCTTCTGGTGACCTGAGCGCCGCCACCCTACCAGTCGAAATATTGTTGCCCCTCTCCGGACCTAAGCACTGCCTCCTCCTTATACTAGACCCGATCAGCGCCGTAACCCTCAAAGTTCCTTTGCCTCCATCAATATTAGTTGTTTCATCAATATTTCTGCAAAAAAACCATATTTATGCTAAATCAGAATACAACACATGCCTTGAACCCTCAAGAGTATTTCAGACATTTCAATCTTTATCCGCAGCTAAAGCAGCCAGGTGTGCCAAATTGACCTCTCACAAAAAGATACGGCCATTAAGCAAAAAAAAAAAACACAAAAAACAAAGAGCTACAGCTCTCCAATGAGGCGCAGAGTTTTTGCGTGTTCCCCCACAGAGGGGGCAAGTTTGGGAACCGGGTTGCGGAGTAAAAGGCCAACCTTTCAGCCCATGTAAGCCCACACCGTGAGGCCTCATTAAGCCGACCTTACGCATGCACCTAGGCTCCAAAAATCTTTCGGGCTCCAATCGATTGGCCCACGAGGATTCCCACGGTTGCCGCACAATATCCAGACCATTGTTGTGGCCGTCGTGCCTCCTCCTAGCCTTGTGCTCGCGGACGAAGCATCGGCAACCAGCAACAGCCACGACGCGCGACGCAACTGGTCCATGAACTCGGTGCCGCCGTGTCATCCCGGCAGCCTCACAACGAGCGCGGCGCGACGCACACCAAGGAGCAAGAACCACTGCGCAGCTAAGCGCAACCCAGTCGGTGGCTCTACGTAGCCACAGTACAAGCTGCAGGATCGATGGCGCTGCCCATGGAGCTCTGCTTCGCCACGCGCGCCGCGCCGTGCTCGGCCGGGAGGGCCCCGAGGCCGAGGCGGCTCGTCAGCACGGTGCGGTGCGCGGTGACAGCGCCGGCGCCGATGGGGGAGAAGACGGAGTACCGGGACGGGCCGCTGGAGCGGGCCTTCATGGGGCTGTTCGCGCGCAAGATGGAGAAGTACGCCTCCGCCGGCGGGAAGCAGGCGAAGGACGACGACGGCGGGGAGCTTGACAAGAAGAAGGAGAGGGCGGTGTGGGAGTGGGACTACGATAGCTTCGTGGACGTGTCGCGGCGCGTGATGGTGGGGAGGACGCGCGCGCAGCAGCAGGAGGCCGTGCGCGAGGTGCTGCTCTCCATGCTTCCCCCCGGCGCCCCCGAGCAGTTCAAGAAGCTCTTCCCGCCATCGCGCGGGGCCTGCGAGTTCAACGCCGCCCTCACCGTCCCCTTCTTCCACTGGCTCGTCGGCCCATCAGAGGTAAACAAAATATATGTATATATCAGGATTAATTACTACCCATGCATTTTCAGATATATCATCATCAGACGAAAACGCTCTGAAGAACTCATCAGGTCATCGTGTGCATTCAGGTTGTGGAGGTTGAGGTGAATGGGGTGAAGCAAAAGAGTGGAGTGCTTATAAAGAAATGCAGGTATGTATGATGGTACCACTGGGCGCTGGTATATGTTGTCCGTTATAGATTACAGGCCAATTAATGGAATGCAGAAAAATTCTTAGAAAAATGTAAGCAAACCTGAGATGCTTGAATGTCCATGGAATGCAGGTACTTGGAGAACAGCGGGTGCGTGGGAATGTGCGTCAACATGTGTAAAATCCCGACCCAGAACTTCTTCACCAATGAGTTTGGACTTCCCCTGACCATGAATCCAAGTAAGCCTCCTTGATGCTTAATTCGGGCTCATGGAAAGAACAAAAATGTTGTTCTTTGCAACCATGTTGATGCAACCATAAAACCTGCAAATTAGTAACGAAGTTTCAACTTTGATCTGTAATTTTTTTCTATGCTACATGCTTTTATAGAGTAAATCAATGCTATCCAGAGTTTCCATTAGCGAACAAGATTGAAATGGTTATGTCAAAAACTTAAGAAGTACATATATTCTTCACATGAACCATTCGTCGTATGATCTCGCCTTTTCTTTTCTTCCTGAAATTCAGTTAGCCCTAACTGATCATCGTGCACACTGACCTAACATAACATCTCAGATTTTGAAGACATGAGCTGTGAAATGATATATGGTCAAGTACCACCCCCATTGGAAGAAGATCCAGTCTCAAAGCAACCTTGCTATCCCAAGCTCTGTGAGTACACCCAATTGTGCCATCATCTCAGCCTAAATTGAAGTTGTGGACACCGATCTAGCACTGCACTTGCACTAGCAGCAGTGTTTGTCGCCAACTTTTTATGTCGTTTTTTCTCAGGTTCCATGTCGACGGCCTCTGCCCCAGTCTGTCCCAAACTTCAGTAGAGAAGTTTATCACGAGGAGCTTTGAGTTCCTCTGCAAATGCTCACACGACAGTTCATACTCCATAACCCATAGGAATAGGAGCTAGGTAAGAATCAGCTTATCACGAGAGAATTTCCACAGGAATATTAGATAGCGCATCAATACTGAATGTGCATCATGTAGTTCGTATTTACTGAAAATGTCATGGCCAGTACATTATATAAAGATTCATGGTCAAAAATTCTTTTGTCACTGCTGGACCTTTTTGCTGCATGCTTGCAGTTTTTCACCTTGCCATCAAACCTGCGGTGCCCTTACAAATGTTCAGGCATAAACTCTTGACAAGAATGAAAATTTTATGGGGGGAAAAGCTGAAAGAAGAACGGACTAAAAAGGCTACTGTTCGTACAAATTATCAAAGCTTACTCCCTGTACAGATTATATCAAAGCTTAAAATTTTCTTCTTTTCATTGCACCCTGTACAAATTATCAAAACTTACTCCCTGTACAGATTATATCAAAGCTTAAAATTTTCTTCTTTTCTTTGCACCCTGTACAAATTTTCGCCGTCGTCGCTCGTGACTATCAAAGTTTAAATTTTTCTCCTTTTCATTGCACCCTGTACAAATTTTCGCCGTCGTCGCTCGTGAGTGAACGGATTGCGAAAAATAGAGACGAATCTAGGGCCAGGAGACACGATTATAACGTAGAGAATCTTTGTGAGGAAGTACACGAAGACAAAATTATCATACGTAGAAGAATTATAAGCACAAAATGATGTGATGTCTAAAACGTGCGACTAAAGATGGTACTAGCAGTGCATCAAATATGCTTGTGTGCTCTAGCGCTTGTGCTTGTGCCAGGCTAGTATTAATCTAGGATAAATAATCTTGTGGCCATCTCATTAATCCTAAACTAACAACGCCTAATGCCAAGCCTGAACGGTCGGCCTGTTTGGGCAATCAGGGTCTCGACGAGAAGGCGGCCCATGTAAGAGGCGTCCGCGAGGCAGCACCTCGTTTTAGTACCACATGGCTGAGCGGAGAGGAGACGTGGCGTGGCGAGGCTATAAGAGTATCAGGTTGTCAAAGGTTTTAGCTCATACCTTTCTCGGCCTTTTGGCTAAGATCAAGTGTAGTATCTGTTTTTATCAGTTTAATATCTGATATATGAAGCATTGCTTCATAATGATATTAAATTTATTTTTTGTGGGGAAGGACCAAATAATGATATTAAATTTATTTTTTGTGGGGAAGGACCAATTAAAGTAGCTTGCTACTTGGGTTCTTGTGTGTCGCCTTAGCGTTGCACTGTTGCTTGGGCTTGGCGCACCCCAACCAAATTAAAATCAAGTGTTTTGATCTATTTGAGAAACTGGTTGAAGAAGAGCAGCAGTAAAATTCATCTTTGGGTTACCACGAGCTGTGGAAGGATGCCGAATCAGACCAAAAGAGCATGTTTCAGCCATAGAATCTCTGAAATGACCAAAAAAAGCATGTTTCAGCCATAGATCGTCTAAGTGATTGGTTTAATTGAAGTTGTACCAAAAGAGCATGTTTCAGCTATGGAATCTCAAAAATCTAAGTTGTGGAAGGGCTTCAAACCTGCGGTGCCCTTACAAATGTTCTGGCATAAACTCAAGACAGGAATGAAAATTTATGAGGGGGGGGGGGGAAGATGAAAGAAGAACGAACTAAAAAGGCTTCTATTCATACAAATTTGCTCCAGTGGCGGAGAGAAGGGAGCGACTAGGGCCTGGCGCTCCCCAAGAAAAATAGAGACGAATATAGAGGCAGGAGACACGATCTCAACGTAGAGATCCTTTGTCAAAAAAAAAAAACACGGATACGAAGACAGAAATCATTATACGAGGAGAAATATAAACACAAAACGATACGATGTCTAAAATTTGCGATTAAAGATGGTACGAACAGTGCATGTAATATGCTTGTGCGCTTTAGCGCTTGTGCTTGTGCCAGGCTAGTATTAGTTTAGGATAATCTTGTGTCCGTCTGATTCTCGTTTCCAGTTGTTTGGGGTGGTTAGTTGACTGACTAATTTGGCGAGGGTAATGTCATGTTTTTAACTCAAACAAACGAAACATTTCTCCTTCAGAAGAACAATAACATCCCTTTAAAAAGGAAAAAAAATAGAAAAGAACAAAGGCGTTCGGTTTATTCCACGGTGATGTGCACATGGGCGGCCGAAGCCGAAAAACACAAGCCCATAGGGCCTTTTTCCTAATGCCAACACTGAAGGCGTCCGTGAGGGAGCCGGCGGCCCATGCAAGTGGCGTCCGTGAGGGAGCACCCTGTTTTAGTACCACATCGCTCGGCGGAGAGGAGACTACTGTGTGGCAAGGATGTAAGAGTATGGGGTGGCCAACCGTTCTAGCTCATACCTTTCTCGGCCTTTTGGCTAAGATCAAGTGTAGTATCTGTTCTTATCAGTTTAATATCTGATATGTAGAGTATTGCTCTATAATGATATTAAATTTATTTTTTGTGGGGAAGGGTCTATTAAAGTAGCTTGCTATTTGGACTCTTGTGCGTTGCCCTGGCGTTGCACTGCTGCTTGGGCCAGGCGCACCCCAACCAAATCAAAATCAAGTGATGGCATTCTCCTCTATTTAGGGAACTGTTTGATGAAGAGCTGTGGAAGGATGCCAAATCAGACATGATCGCTGATTGGTTTAATTGAGGTTGTACGAAAAGAGCATGTTTCAGCCATAGAATCTCAAAAATCGAAGTTGTGGAAGGGCTGCAAATCTGACTTCGGAGTAACTGAAGTTGAAGTGAAAGAGCAGGATTGAGTACAGACTCTGCAATGATGAGGAATGTCATGAGGGTGTCACAAAGTCATCAATTCAGTGAAATGCTGTTGGATCATCAATTCAGCTCGAGAACAGAATTTGACTGCCAGTGCTGAGTTGCGGGGAGTTTGCAAGCTCAAGCAGAGCGCTGAATTGATAGGAGGTGAAGAGGTTCTGAGTGATAGAAGAGCTTTCAGGTGCAGGTTATTTCGTGTCCTTGAGCTCAGGTGAAAGCAACAAGGAGATGCTGGTGACGGCTGAGATGCTGCCTGGATCGACGAGGATGGCGATCGAGAAGGGCGAGTAGTAGCGTTTTGAAGCTTTGGACACCAATCTAGCACTGCAATTGCACTAGCAGTAGTAGTGTTTTGTCGCCAACTTGTCATGTTTTTTTTTCAGGTTCCGCGTCGGGGCCCTCAGCCCCAGTCTGTCTGTCCCAAACTTCAGTAGAGAATTGAAAGAGTGCACTGTTGAGTTCAGATGTAGCGCGCCTTTTCTTCTTCAAAGGCTCACACGACAGTTCATAATTCCTAGGAGGTAGGTAAGAATCAGTTTATCTTGTTCTTGCTGCCTATGACTAATTCCCTTTGTTTGTTCGCTCGCATGCAGACGCAGTCACAAGTTTTATCTTCGGGTATGTCATACGTAATAGATGGATCAAATCGTCAATAATTTTCTTTGTGGGAGACGCTTCTCACCAGAGAATTTCCACAGCAATAATGTAGTTTGTATTTTTCTTTAAAAAATATGTTATGGGCAGAACTTCATGTAAAGATCCATGGTCTGAAATGCCTTTCGCCACTGTTGGACTTTTTGTTGCATGCTTGCAGTTTCTTCACCTGGCCATCGAACATGCATTCACACATAAAGTAAGACAAAAAAATGAAAATTTTATGGGAAAGGAAAAACGAAATAAATTTCTCCAATTCAATTCCTCGTCTCTAACATGTTGTAGGATGGTGAACCAGTCTATTCCTCATCTCTAAGAATTTTCGCAGCGATTGAATTTTAATGGGTAAAAATGATGAAAGAAGGCGGTCGGTGAAGCAAACTCCGACTGCCGTCTCTCCGAAGGACGTCGTTGACTGGCAATAGACAACAGCTTGAAAGCCAAACATAATCAGGCTCACTTAGAAGGCCGGCCTGTTTGACGATTCAGGATCTTAACGAGCCGGTCGCCCATGCATGAGGCATCCGCGAGGGAGCACCTGGTTTTAGTACCACATCGCTTGGCAGAGAGGAGACTACTTTGTGATGAGGCTATAAGAGCACGGGGTGGCCAAAGGTTCTAACTCATACCTTTCTCGGCCTTTTGGCTAAGATCAAGTGTAGTATCTGTTCTTATCAGTTTAATATCTGATATGTGGGGCACCGCTCCACAACGATATTAAATTTATTTTTTGTGGGGGAGGGTCAACTAAAGTAGCTTGCTACTTGGACTCTCATGTGTTGCCTTAGCGTTGCACTATTGCTTGGGCTTGCGCACCCCAACCAAATCAAAATCAAGTGTTGGCATTCTCCTCTGTTTAGGGAGCTGTTTGAAGAGGAGCAGCGTTTAAATTCACCTTCGGGTTACTACGAGCTGTGGAGGGACACCAAATCAGACATGATTGCCTAAGTTTTAATTGAAGTTGAACCAAAAGAGCAGGTTTCAGCAAATCTTAGTTGTGGAAGGGCTGCAAATCTGACGTCCGAGTAGCTGAAGTTGGAAGAGCACGATTGAGTATACTCTGCAAGGATGAGAAATTTCATGAGGGTGTCAAAGGAATTAGGGTGACTATACTTGAAGCTCGAGAAGAGAATTCATTAGTCAAAGTTGTGTTGTGGCAATCTTGCAAGGCCGGAGAGTGCTGAATTGATTGGACCGTGCAAAAGTAAAACGGAAGGGATAGAACAGCTTTCAGTAAAATGCTGTTGGATCATCAATTCAGCTCGAGAACAGAATTTGACTGCCAGTGCTGAGTTGGGGGGAGTTTGCAAGCTCAAGCAGAGCGCTGAATTGATAGGAGGTGAAGAGGTTCTGAGTGATAGAAGAGCTTTCAGGTGCAGGTTATTTCGTGTCCTTGAGCTCAGGTGAAAGCGAAAGCAACAAGGAGGCAACAGTGGATGTCACTGGGCCATCCGAAACCGGCAAGAACTCCGAAGATCCTGACAGCGCCGGTTGTGGTTCTTCGAATGCTGTTGGATCACCAAAGGGTCTCAACGCGAACCTGAGGAAGATGAACGTGCCGGTTCCTCGGTCACGGGAGCCTTCAAACGAGCAAGGGTCTCCCCAGTGTGCAGCTATAATCTCACTGTCACCAACAGATGCAAAGTGATTTGATATTACAAATCAAAAGAGCTCCTCCCTATTTGCGCGCCATGGTTGCCATGGCTTCAAATCTGATGATGACATCCGAGTATTTGAAACACTGTAATCGACTAAGAATTATTCTCTTAAGAGTCTTATTGAGCCTGTGAACTATTTAAACTTTATAATAACAAATTTTTTTTTGCACTTTCAAGATTGAAATAGATTTGCTGCCCATCTGCAGAATAACAAGAGTAAAAACTAGCTAGCAATGTCACTTGCACGACTGCACGTCTATTGTTACTTTTTTATATTTAAAAAAATGTGGTGGTAGATTTCTATGGTATTGTCTTCATGTTATTAAACATTACCTCAAATTTGATGAGACACCAGAATTTTCCTGCAACCCATATTTGAAACTTTTTCTACTGTTTAGCCTGTAGAATCTTATTTTTTTAAATCTAGCTCCGTGGCACATATATTTACAAAAATAACACCTTTCTCAAGCGTGAGTGGACGAAGAGATGATGCATATCATATCGAGCGGCCCCCACCTTAGCCGGCTGGATCCACCACGGGACGACTGCGAGCATGGCTGGTGGTGGGCCCACCCACCTGCCACGGCACACAGGCAGTAGAGGCTCTCCATGCTAGCTGTGCCCGCCAAGGGCTGGAGGTCGGCATCTGCCGCGTTAGGAATCCTGCGCCTGTGTTCCCCGCCCATAAAGCCTATGGCCCAGCGACGGGTAACTAGTTGGGCTTAAATCCGGATGTTTAATGGGTCGTTAGTTGGACGACATTTCGATTCTTGATGGGTGTTAGCTGGGCCGGTCATAGGCGTGCTAGTAGGTGGCTGGGCCTTCAATGATCAGATGTGGTGGCTGGCCCTTCAATGAGCTGGCTTTACGCAGAAGTCTACACGCTGAATGTCGCCCAACTATATTGTTTCGGGGGCAGTATTTCATTCTACAAGTCTACATGCCTACCTAGGTTGCTATTCATGAAGATTGATGTTTGGTTGGTGTGCTCAGGTCAGTGTCCCAATGTACTCGTTGAGACAAATTAGCAAGAAAAGCATCTGCTGCCTCTAATCTGTAGATTCTTTTGTTACTACTGGTGCATTTAAAACCATGGCATAAGACACTACAAAAGGCGTTATTTATCACATATCCAACTTTGAAAAAGTTTATTATAGCACCTCCTAATTGACCTTCCAGGAAAAAAAGATAACAAAAAAGGTAACATTGCTATACTACCTCCTATTGTAAATGTAAGTTGTTTCGGAGTTTGGACATTGGCATTGTCTACAACTACAACCATTTTGACGCTAATTTCTATCAGAAGATGCTTTAAAAAACAAAATAATATATTATGAAAGCACATTTCATGAGGGATGTAGCAATATAAATTTCATATAGCTAATATAGACGCTTTTTACATATTGATGATCGAAACTAAAAATGATTGACCGATATGGACTCTAGGAAGACTTGTATTTGCAATTGGGAAAAGTACATGTCATGTGTTCCTCTTACAACTTTCACTTTCTCATCTAATGATCTTGACCTTCGAGCACTCAGCAGCCTAAAACTCATCAACCACGTGGATGGGCAAGCCTTCAACCACCACCTACACCATATGCCACTCAAACGTAAGGATCATTTAACATGGAATCAACAAACCCACCACCTACACCAGATGTTCCTAACTTCATGCCGTCTAGAATGCAAACACGAAACCACTTGTTCACTTTTCACGGTTCATAATCTAATAACATTGAATGAGTTACAATTTGCAGCCTTGTAAACCAACGACCACTGAAAGAAGCCCCATAAGCTGGATAGAACATTATGGTAGCTCCTCGTTGCGTGGACGAAGCTAGACACCCAAAACCATAGCAACACAATTTTACATTGCATTGGGCCCCAGTTCCAATCAATTGCACGCAAAACGGAGACAAAACACATGCATTTGCTCAAATATGGAGGAACAAAGCTCCAACTGGATGTCCACAGATAATTCGTCCATCAGTTTAACGCTACAGGCGCCAGCAAGAGATGCCAAAGCTTGAACACTTTGTTTTCAGGGGATCAGATCACAAGCACTGCACGACACACACGTTATTGAAAAGGATGGTACAACCGTACAAGTCTCTCTTATGCTGGAACAAGGAAAACAAGCTCCTATCTGGTTTCATTAACAAATCCATCATCACATACTGAGATGAAGGCACAAAGGCAAGGCAGGAACTAGTAAGGGCGATGTCGTCGGCTGTGGCTCCCTTCGCCACCTCTGCCACCGCTATCCCGTCGGTCAACCCTTCGAGGAGGGGGAGGAGGGGGCATTCCACCAGGTTGTTGCCTACCAACATTAGAAGCACGTTGTGAGGAACTGGAGACAGGGGGCTCAGACATCTTTTAACATGACAGCAGAAAAATGGACTTACAGAACATAGCCAAGCCGACCATCTGGGAGAACCATTGGTACCATCCTCATTCCAGCTGGTGCTGGTCCTCTACCGTAGATCATAGGCTGAAAAAAACAAACAATATGCATAAAGCCAAATAATACATTGTAAATATGGTAGTCTATGAATAGTTAGTTTGGCTTACTTGGTTGAATCCAGGACCGCCGCCACCATAAGCACCATATGGATCTCCCATGTAGCCACCATAAGGAGGCAGAGGAAAATTAGGAGCTCCTCCAGTCTTGAATGAATGATCAGGTTTCTTGTCTCCCAAAGGTTTGGCCATGGATACTTCCAGCACTTGCCCTGTGTTTCAGACAGCCCAAGGTTAACTCTAGTTCTGCTGAACCAAATTTTAATATGTAGCTGTTCATATACTATTTGGCTATTCCAGTGACTAATAACCTACTTTTATATGTTCCTCAAGATCCAAAATCAACCAGTCGATATTTTCTCGCACACTGTTATTTTATAACATAATAGTGCTGACTGAAAGGCCCCATACAATCACTACATTGATTCACATCTTATTTCCACATGAAACAATTACCTAAATAAACATGTACCTTACCGCTATAACATTAAATTTCTTTAGATAATGATAACAATATGGAGAACAGATTACCATCAATTTCATATTTTTCACTTCCTTTAACTGCCTTCAGTGCACTTGATCTTTCTGCGAAGTGAACAAACCCAAAATCCCTCTTATGCCCAGCCTTAGCAGGTGGTAAAACGATTTTTGTGACCTCTCCATGTCTTTCAAAGAGTTCCTTAATCTTCTCTTTAGAAGCATTCTCTGGTAGGTTCTTCACATATATAGTCTTCACCTGCGAATCAAATATGGTACTTTGATGTTAATGTTTGCTTATGAAAAGAAAACCAAGAAGCCAAGAGTGACTTAAAACAAATAGGAGATTCCATTCAAAACAGAATGGAGCTCACAAAGTTCTAGCCCATGGAAAATGAATAGGTAGATTGATTCTGAACTCAGTGCAATTATTTTGATTGTTTTAGTACAGTCAACAACATGTTCTTGCATATTCATTTCCTAACTTGTCATACAGAAGCTAAAGTCAGAACGCAGTTATGATTAATTTTGCAGCGGAGAAATACATTTTGAAAAAGATGGTTAAAAATTGATATGAAATTCTTAAGTAGCCATTCTGTTCGGACATGGTGACTGGCTTTACATGCAATAGAAGCTTTTTGTGGTGACTAAAACAAATGTTTCTTCACCGTATGTTCAACTGAAAGTACTGTTGTAAGACTGATGAAGTTTCTGTCCATGAAGTCATGTTTCCTATACTAAATTTATTTAAAAAGGCTCCACTAAACCTTTTAATGTGAATGAGAAAAGACTAATAAGCAAATATAAATCAAGCTCCAAATACTTAATGCCTTAAGTATGGTATGTGTAAACATTGAGCTTTTCATGTGCAGTGTCTACCTGAGCAGCCGCAGAAGACGATTCTGATGTACCCTTGGGTTCGGCCCAGCTGACAGTCAATTGGCTTCCATCAACCTTAAAGTTTGGTGCCGACAATTTCTGCTTGGCATAGTCTGCGCAAGCGTGGTTATAATACTCAACAAAGAGGAACCCACGATTACGGCTTGGGTCATGCAAATCCTACAAGGCAACATCTTTATTATCAAATCTGGAACCTTCATCGTACAGAAAACTATCATGACATCACAAACCACACCTTGAACATCTCAATGTTCACAACACCTGGTCCCTTTCCTTGGATTATGTTCCTCAGTTCCTCCTCACTCAACCCCTTGGGCACATTCCCGACGAATAGCCTGTGCTTTGCCTGTGACAACGAGCATCGTAGTGTCCTCCCCTGCACCAAACCATTCAATATAAGTGCATCATTCATACCTGACGGAACCGCCATGGCATGCCGCCAACTAGACAATACACAAAGCCACACTACCTTGTAGTCCTTGTCATGCAGTTCCTCAATAGCATGCTGTGCCACGTCCTTAGCGGTGAATGTGACAAAGGCGAATCCTTTGTTCTCCTTTGTGTCCTTATCCTTCATCAACCTCACCTACCATGCATCACAATATCACAAGGCACTACATCACATTCCAAGTTACAAAGCTGATAACCAATACCAAAAAATGCTGAGAGCTTTCAGAGACCTCATAGATTTCGCCCAATGGCTCGCATAGCTCGCGGAGGTCCTCCTCGGTGGTGTCACGAGGGAGGCCACCAATGAACACCTCGGAGCCCTGCGGTGGCAGCGTGAGCAGCTCATCCCACTTCCTCTTCTCGTCCTCGTCCTCAGGCCCATCAACGCCACCCTTATCCATCTCGTCGCCACCTCCGCCTCCTGCAGCAGGTTCCTCACCCGCAGCTGCCATCCCGGCGTCCTCCTCCCGGCCGTCGCCATCAACATCGCCCTCGACCAGCCTCTCCTCGGGGTCATCCTCCTCCTCCGGCTCGTCGGAGTCCTCACGGCGGCGGCGGTAACCGTCGTCGTCGTCCATGATGTCGTCGTCCCCCTCCAGGTCCACCTGCTCCTCCGGCTCCTCCGACCGCTGCCGATCCGACATCCCAAAACCCTAACCCTAGAACAACAAAAAAAAAATCACCAAAATAAATAAGTAATCCCTCACAAAATCCACAAAAAACGCAGAAACTCGCATCAGAAGAGACAAATTGCACACGCGTGCTACGGATCTGACGGCGGGAGATCAAAAACGGTACCTTTGACCCGGAAAAAACCTAGGGAAATTAGTCGATTTGAAAAGCGCGGCATGATGCGAGAGAAACAGTAGCATAAGATTAGTAGTAGTAGTAGTGGCGTGAGAGGATTCGATTCGATTTTGATTTGATATTTGAGCAGTAGTAGAAGGAATTGGAGAAGAGGAGGCGAAGCTTACTGGAGAGTGGAGTTGTGTGGTTTGGGGGATTTGGCTTTTGGATGCCTGCTGCTGCCTCGAGCGGTGAAGGCCAGGATCTTGCGGGAAGTTTATAGCTAGGGATCCAGGGTCCCCATCGAAAGGATACTGCTTACTTATACGCGCTTGGATCAACATCCAAGGGTCGAGGGGAACCCATCCATGGAAGACTACGCTACACAGATTTTTCGTCAAATAGAACGGCCCATATACAGTCCTGGCCTGGAGCAAACAATAGGCTAAAATCTGCATATCCTAAGCCCAATTAAT
The DNA here is from genome assembly GCA_036346265.1 of Melocanna baccifera. NCBI lineage: Eukaryota > Viridiplantae > Streptophyta > Magnoliopsida > Poales > Poaceae > Melocanna > Melocanna baccifera. The sequence goes on along the minus strand of CM070697.1, from coordinate 27,323,700 downwards.
CAAATCGCCTAAGCCCACACTAACTGTAAATTATCTACCGTCGAAGCAAGCTGCGCGCACTGACATGTACACATGAATTCCTCTCTCTCTCTCTCTCATAAAAGGACATGCACACATGAATAGTTGACAATATGCTGTAATTGCCAACAGAACACACATATAGGGGGCATTCGTATTAGATTTTATTGATAACTTTTGACTGAAAATAAATAGTAATGCCTGGTAGAAATAGCTTATAGAAACTGGAACGTTCATGTTGGCTTTTAGCTTTTTACTAAGTGCATTATGTAAGAAAGAAAGCAAACAATTGTGCAACACAAGGTACTAGAATATTTGAACCACCATACGACTTACAGAATTATCACATAATGTCCACCATGCTCCGCACAGAAGAGAAAAGAGGGGGCCTTAGTGATTTGGCAATCATCGCAGAGTGCACACTAAAGACTTCCTTTTTTGGTGTATTCCATTTGTTCTTTATTTGCTTATAGGTGTACTACCGACCGGTGTGCTCTTCAAACTTCCCAAAAAGGTTGTTGTACCCCTTACCAGAGAGGCAATTTTGTGGGTGGTTGCCGGTGTCCAGTTCCTCCAGGTAGACAGCAATGAAAATGTTGGTCGCTTCATCATCCCAGCATACTGGGGTTTGTGCACTTGCTGGCCATCTCTGAGACCACACGGTAAGGCTACTGTTAGTTTGCAGAATAGACGGTGGTGCACAACAGAGGACAGAGGACAACACAATCACGCCCAAAACATTCGACACATACACAGACCGATAATCATGAATTATGTAGGGATAAAATGAGAATGGATGGTGGAGGATATCCTACAATTGGGCATGGAGACGACGGGGAGGTGGTGCGAGTCGAAGCTTCGGGTGACGGGAGGGGGAAGATGGCGTGGACGATGTGCGAGGCACCACAGGGGCGAACGAGTGGTGCAAGCTTCGACCAAGAGGGGGTGGATGGTGGGCGAGGCTCCACGGGGTAGAGGTGGGTGAGGCACCATAGGGTGGCCGGCGGGTGATGCTCCACAGGGCGGCCGGATGGTGACCGATCCAGGCGTGGACAGAGCGGATATGGGGGCAGGTGGTGGATCTTGGTGTAGAGAGAGCAGATCTGGGAGGATAGGTGGTGGATCTTGTGTAGAGAGAGCAGACTTGGGAGGGTAGGTTGGGAGGCATCAGAGCGGGGCAGGGACATAGGACCAAGCGATCGAAATGTCACCTGCGCAAGAGAGGGCAAGAGGAAGAAAGGAACATGATGTGGGGGAGGTGCTCGATTGCGTGTCACAAGCCTTCATGTCAGGTTTTTACCCTTCACGTGCACCCTCACCAGCAAGCGGCTTCTGCAAAGCTGCTAGGAGAAGCTAGCTATTTGTATTGGCTTTGGTTTCTCCAAGCAAAAGTTAGAAGCTAAAACCAATATAAACAGGCCCATACACTAACAAGAAAAGGTGCATGAACAGTTTTCTGCATGATGATGGTTGGAGCACCCAACAACTCAAATTTATCTCCTAATTCTATCTCAATCATTTGAGGTCAATTCAACACCCAAAACATGATAAGTTAGCACTGCTTGTTGCTGTCAAGTTGTCATACATGTTGTAAAAACTGGAGGATAAAACATCTAGCATTCAACCATCCATGCATAAACTAGTGAGCCACTAGCTACTTACTAACAACCATACATAAATATTAGAATTGTAAAACCTTTGACCAAACCATGCATCGCCTGTCCTCAAGTCTAACCAAGAAGCTTCATGGTAACAAGAAAAACAAGAAGTTCTTCCACCATTCACAACACATGTCAATAAGTAGTGTTTGTTCAATTGCTTCCGATCCAAATAATCGCCAAACCAATGCCAATAAGTAGTATATGTTGAGCGTGAGGGTATTTTGGGAATTTTCCAATTTATTTTGGATTTAATTAAAAGGGAGAGAGAAGGATCAGATCCCACTTGTCATTGAGAGAGGGAGAGGATAAGGGAGCCTCTAGCTTATCCGTTCGGTTAAGATTCTGTTTATATTCATGCTTATTGTCTTATTGACCTAATTATCATAGTGAAGCAACTGAAAGTGCAATTCATAACTTGTTATTATTTCTGAATTACAACTGATTATTATGGTAAGGTAATTAGCTCGAAAACTAGCCGAATATCTAGTATCGTCATTTTAATTGTTGATTATATTTAGACCAACTATGGCAAAGCAGACCTTGTTTTAAACAAGAGCAGCGACATCTGAGATCCAAACGTCAAAAATAATACATTGAGTATTAGACTAATTGTTCATTTAGTTTGAGTAGTCCTCTTAAGCATGATTTTATATTTAAATGAATTGGAAGAGATATATGATCTCACAATCATTTTAATATTGTTCTTATCATTTAATCTATCTCGGAAACACACGTCATTACTTATTCATAATTCTGAAAATTTATTTAAATATTTGCTGAACCGCACATCGTACAACAGTGTCAACCAAACACATTGGAGCACACACATCGTATCCCATTCGGATCTAGCTAGCTACCAACTCTCGGCAAGAAAAGCACATCAACACGCCACAAACACAAATTCAACGTCGCATTCTAAAAGACTAGAGATTGCTGCGTACAGTGCTGCTTTCACCCATGCATCTGATTCATGCATCATAGTTCATCCAGGAGGTCACCGCGCGCGTCGGCGCCGGCAGCAGCAGCTTGGAACGAGCAAACCCTCGCCTCCGTGTACACCTTTCCCGGCCGGCAGAAGTAGCCCTGCTCCGGCGCGCAGTGCGAGTCGTCGGAGCAGACGCAGAGCCCTTCGATCGCGCAGCCCTTCTCGACAATGTTGGGGCTCCCGTTGATGCCGAGGACCTGGTCGCTCCACTCGCTGGAGAAGATCCCGTCGGGGTCGTACCTGTCCTTCACCTTCAGGAACTCGCCGGCCTTGGGGTACCTGGCGATGGCGCCGTCGAAGGCGAAGTTGCGGTTCTTGCCCCAGTGCGGGACGGCGCCGTACTTGCGCAGCGCCATCTGCTCGAGCTCGTCGATCACGTCGGCGTGCGCGCGCGGCGCGCCGTCGGTGTAGCTCCGGTAGTACGTTACGTCGAAATCGACCGAGTCCTCCGCCTTGCCGAGGTAGGCGGAGGAAGCCTTGACGTAGCGGAGGAGCACGCCCAACTTGGCGTCGAGGCCGCAGAAGGCGCGCGGGTTGAGGTCCCGGAGCCGCTGCAAGTCGGCGACGAACGCCGACGCCTTGGAGAGCGCGACGCTGAAGCCGGAGTTGTAGAAGAAGGGCCCCCGGATGCGCGGGTCCCACGTGCAGGAGGAGAGGAGGCCGTCCTCCGGGCTGTTGATGCACGTGCCGGACGCCTGGATGCGGTGCTGGAACCCCACCACCGGGTACCCCGTGAAGAAGACGCCGTCGTTGGTGAAGCCGTACGCCTGCAGCTCGAACGTCGCAGACGGCAACCGCGCCGCCAGGCAACGGGCGATGTCGGTGCCGTTCTCCTCCAGCCGCTCCTCTGCACATCGTTCAATTAATACGTTCAGCACACAGTTTTTGGTTAGCTAGTTGCAGACGTGCACGTGCACATCGATCAGCATGCAAAATATTACTACTAGTGACCTGTGGCTCTGGCGATGATGAGCCCGAGCGTGGGGTTCGCCCGGAAGCCGAGGTAGTTGTTGAGGCCATTGCCCGGCGACGAGGCGTCGACGCGGTCGTCCTGGCGGTAGATGACCTTGCGCTGCCGCGGCAGCCACGCCATGTCGCCAAACTCGTGGAGGCCGCCCCACACGGCCACCTGCTCCGCGAAGCCCGACTCGTCGCGCGTCACGAACGTCACCGACCGCTTGAACAGCGGCTGCAAGGACAGAGTAACCTGCGCCCACGTCAACAGAACACAACACAAAGCGATCGATGAGTCAACAAGCAAGCATGCGTGCGTGCAAGAGCAACAGCTTTGCGATCCAATAGATCTCGGTGTAGACTGAGAAACTCTTTTCATGTCAAAGTACTAGGTTCCACTCCATAAATAAGCCTGGTTAATTAGGCTTATCTTCATGGATACTACCTCAACGCAGGGAGTGGCTAAGCTTCATGGATGCATGCATGCATGCATGATCCATGGATGTATGGATCCAAAGCAACTAGCGCAAGAACATGCCCATGCACGGTCCCGGCCGAAGTGCAATGGAATTTTTGTAGCTCGTACGTCCGTGCGTACCTGAGAGACGACGCCGAGGACGCCGAGGGAGACCTTGGCCGCGTCCAGGTCGGGGTCGTCGGCGCCGAGCTCCCTCACCACGGCGAACCCCTGGCTCGCCGGCGCCGGCGTCACGATCCTCAGCCCGACCACGTACTCGTGCACGGCGCTCCCCTTGCCCCACAGCGAGCTCCCGTGCGCGCCGGTGGCCAGGAGCCCCCCGATCGTGAGGCCGTACCAGTACGGCGAGTGCGGCAGCGAGAGCCCCGCGGCGCCGGCGGCCTGGATCAGGTCCCTGAGGACCATGCCGCTCTCCACCGTCATGAGCCGCTTCCCGGCGTCGATGCTCACCGTCCGGTTGAGCCGCATGGTGCTTATGATCGTGCCGTCGCGGCCTCCGGGGCACGCGAGCTTGGGGAAGCTGTGGGAGTGCTTGGTGGCGACCTTCACCTTGCGCTTGGCCGCGGCCGCGGCCGCCACGGCCGCGACGAGCTCCTGCTCGGTGCGTGGGTAGGTGACGTTGGCGGCGCGGCAGATGGTGCGGTCCGGGAAGGAGCCGTACACGTTGGTGACCGTACAGTCGGACGTGCCGCGGGTGCAGGACACCGGCTCCGGCGGAGGGCTGGAGCCGGCGAGGTTGAGGAGGAGCCCTAGGAGGAGGAGAACCACAAGGAGGCGGCCTTCCATCGCTGCAGCTCTTGGTCGTCCTTGCAGTGCCGTTGATATGTCTTGTGCATGTGTTGTGGAAGCCCTTCTTGTAGGCAAGGGCCTTAGATGGGCAAGGTCGCCACTTGGTGCAACGATTCCTCACTACTTTGTTCATCCAGTACAAATACGACCGAATCGCGGCTGCTGCGGTAGCTGGATAAGCATGCGTACAGCTTCGTTACGTACGTGGAAATTACGAAAATAAGCACGCTTTCACCGTCAATTCAACACGGTTAATTGACTTTTCAGAGAGATGGCACCAGCACGATGTAATGATCCGCAGATGAACATCGATCGAATTAACATCCACGCTGTATATATTGTGTTACGGTTGGTGACAAGGCACTCTGGTTTTGGATAACATAGCATCTACTTGTATAAGTTTCACTGATGTGGCATCCACATGGATAGTTATCGTTGGGTCAACAAAGTTCACTTAGAAAAAAGCTTGCTTGGCCCCACCATCATACTCACGTTTCTCCTCTCTCTTACTTCCTCCCACCTCCTCGAGCTCAATCTGTCTCAACTTCCTCTCCATGTCCCACGATCTCTCTCTCTCCAAGACTACCCTAACTTGCCACCGCCGCTTAGCCCAACCGATTCCGCCTGTTGCTGGTGCCTACCTACGCTTGTCTCCATCGAATCCACATGCTCCTACGCTGTCACTACCGCCGCCCTTGGCCTTGGCGGCATCCATGGCTCCGCCCTCTCTACTTTAACCCAATGCGAGACCGCCTAGCCCTCCTCTTCATTTTGCCCCCAAACTATTGCTCCTATCTCGCTATCGTTTGGTTGAAACGTACGGTGTCATCACCTTCTTCCCCAAGTTCGGTCGCCGCGCCCTCTCTCCAATATCCTTGTCTGGTGAGCTCCTTCCAAAATCATACACATCACTTTGTGTTCCTGAACCTCCTCTCTCACCCCCCTAAGTCATTTTATTTTTCATGCAATCGTTCACCTCTATCCGAGTGCCAACGTCACTAAATTTGTCCTCTCCGGTGAGCCTCTGCTATTATCAACAACACTATCGTCTTCCTCTCATCGCGCTCTATATCATGCTCATGTCTCCCTCACCGTTTCTCTCAACAGAACTTCGCCAGAGTACTGCCACCACCGTCCATCTCCACCTTGGCCACCGCCTGACGTTGCCAGCGTCGCTGTCGTGCTTCCCTGCCCGCGATACCACTGCCTATCCATTCCCCAAGGTATAGCTGACCCATTTTTGGTCCTTGATCAAGCCCGCCGTGTTGTCGTTCATCGTCACCGTCGCCGCCATGGAGGTTAAGGACTTTGACGCGGGTGTCAAGTCAACATAAAACTAGTCTACGTGGCAAAAACTACTAATGCAACCAGCTGTTCGGTAATCCGTCTCAAATATGTCTGTGTTTATCAGCAGTCATGGATCGAACACGGGAAAAGATAGTTTTTTCATTCAAATTGAGGTCACATCGGGGTGGAGGCCGATCGAGGTCTGGAGAGGAAAATTAATCCACGTGTTAGTTCGCCATTTTTTCCCCCGCTCCAGCACGCGCGTCCACATGGAGGCAGTTAGCAACCGGGCCAACTCCAGCACTCTCGTCCACGTGGAGGCAGTTAGCAGCCGGGTCAATTGGGACATATACGTACCCATCGATCTGATCAGTGGAGTAATGTAATGCATGCATCAGTATAAAACTACATAGCAACGGGTATCATATCTCACTAGTACTTGTCGCTTAAGCTCTGTACATGTGGAGATTGATGCGCAGTACTGCACCACTGCAATACCATAGCGCCGAAGAAGGATCTTACTAGCTCTGATCATCCATCAAAAGCATATCTCAAACTTTCTTTTATAACGTGCAAAAGCTTTGCGCGCCATTTCATTAACGGGGTGTTTAGATTGACGCTGTCTTATGATTTTTTTACTGTAGCTGGTTTATTTTTTGTACTATAACTGAGTTAGTTTATTTGACATAATTAAATTTTTAAAAATTAAAAATAGAAAAAACATATTAACCCATCATGAACAATACAAAGAAATACGAAAAAAACCAAAAAACCTAAAATAAAAAATAATCAGAAAAATGAACAGTTCAAAAAAAAAGAGGTCAAATGCTAAACGCATAAGCTGAGTTGAGAGCTGCCTTAGGCTGCACTCACGTCGGCTTCTAGCGTTTGGATGGCTTTTCTTTTACTGTTGTATTTTTGTTTTTTTATTTCTTTGTATTGTTCGTGATGTGCTAATATGTTTTTTCTATTTTTAATTTTTTTAAAATTAATTATGTCAAATAAGTAAACTCAACTACAGTAAAAAAACAGCTAGTTATAATAAAAAAGCTATAAACCATCGCCATTTTGAACTCCCTAAGAATGCCCATGGATTTCGAACTGAAGAACACAAAATGCGCATGCACAGAATATGCCTTTCTTACAGAAAAAATCAATTGTGGAAATTATGTACGGTCAATCGAGGAGATCAATTCATGGCATGGCCTTACCTTTCATCAGGTGGATAAAAACTAGGAAATAGTATACCATTCGAGCAGTATACTATTCTTAGCTTCTTCTTCTTTCTCATGCTCGCTCACTCTCGCTTGCACGACGGCTGACAGAGGTGGCACCGCCGCTACCGCTAGATATCCCCGGTTATAAAGGGAGGCCGGGACGGCAACTAGCGGCACTGGAAGGCAAGTTAACGAGGTGAGGGTTGAAAGAATATTAGGTTAGGTAGAGTGACTGGTGAGGGTGAGGGAGCCGGTGGTGCTGCGAGGCAGCGAGCTTGCCATCGGCCATAGAGAGAGGTTGGGACGGAAGAGGAGGCGTGCGGAGTTGCGACCAACATGGCGACGACGACAGTGGAGGTTAGGGAGAGAGAGAAGAAGGGGGAAATAGCTGAAGGAAGAGCTATATCGTCAAAATCGATTATGCCGGTATATGGTACCATAGTATTTCCAAAAAGAACATGCATGACCTGACGCACGCATGTAACTAATCTAAAACAGATGTTTGGATCGACCACAGAAAACACTGGCTAGCTAGTCGGGATTACTTGCCGTGGAGTACCACTTCTACTAGGAATTTCCTTTTGTTATTCTCCTAAAGGAAGGACCTTAGTAGTTCAATTCAAAGAAAGCATTGATCCTGATTGTCAAACTGGTTGAATTGTGTATCATGAATGGAAACACGAATAGCCTAATTCCTAATGTATATAGCCCAGCAGGTGGACCTGCCCCCCTGCGAGAAAAATGGGTATTTTTCACCGGAAGAGCTAGCCTTAACCCGTAAGTAAGTAGAATGACGGGGCCAAGGCATCGTTGCTAGCTAGCAACCTGCAAACCCTCTGATCTATCCATCTAAAACCGAAGAAATTAGCATTTACTGATTGATTGATTAATTGAAGAACTAATGAAAGACAAATTGATTTATCTTGGCGTGCCTGAAACTCCCTCTTGCAACTTCGAAGTCTGAACTAGCTCGACCACGCAAACGTCTCACTGTCCCGTTCAAAGATTACATTGTCTATCGTGTGACGGAGTTGCTAAACAGACAGCATTTGTTGCATAAACTAGTACTCCAATTGTTTAGGCAAGCATGCATGCATATAATTAATTAAGAATGAAGCGCCCATAGGTCTTAATTATCTAGGTACTTAAACTTTAGTACCCATAATGTTATGATACCTTTAGTACCCATAGATAACGTTCAGAATGACGATAGGTTATGACTTTTTTTACTATAACTGACTGATTTTTACTATAACTGAGTTAGTTTATTTGGTATAATTAAATTTAAAAATAGAAAAAACATGTTAACTCATTACGAACAATATAAAGAAATACGAGAAAAAAGAAAACACAAAAAAACAAAAATAAACAAAAAACAAAAACAGTAAAAAAAAATGCAAGAAGTCATCACCGAACGCGACGATGGCAGGAGCTAAGCGCGACCTATAATGTTATGATACGCGGAATTGAATTACTTGCAATAGGAAGCTAGGACTAGGAACGAATTACATGATCGAATGTCCCTTGTGTGCAAAACCATCTTAATGCAGATATACAAACAACAATTTTACCCCTTAATGGTCACTTGGGTTTCTGACCTTCTCGGGCCACGTTTAGTACTAGCTAGCTAATCAGGATGAGCTACCCTCCAATATGTACATTACGGTGCCATGTGTGTATGGAAAAACACATTTTAATTCATCTGCTTTCCTTTCTTAGGAAAAGCCTCGAAATATGTAAAAATCTCTTACAAGAAAGTCAATCTTTCATAAACATGACCAGAGCACTAAGGCCTAAGCACGTTTCACGTGCGGAGGCGGCTAATGCCGCGACCTGCTCCTTGCTAGCGAATATCTCTACATCCACACACAAATGAGAAAAACTAAAAAAAAGATATATTTCGAATGGTATACTATGTTGAAAATATATGTAATATTTTAATTCTAAATTTTATAAGAAGATAAATACGATATAAAACTAGTGATACAAAACTCACAACTAACAGCAGACTACTTATTATACTTCAAAAAATACGCAAGGAAAATACAATATGAAAGTAGATTGAACGCGCGAACAACTTAATGTTAGGCTTAATGAAGAACAGAAAACAGCGTAGACATGATCCAGTGCAGAACGTAGATGATGCAGTGCAGTAAGTGGTCACGTATATGTGCATTGCCCAGAAACCTTATTGCTACCCCCTGGTGCAGATCTTCACAGTAGCAACGGTACAGAGATACCGCTCTCATTCTCCACAGTGCACGCCGGAAAGAAGAGCCAACGAGATTCAGACAGCGCAGCACAACAACACAAGTTCACAGAAGGAAGAAATGAAGGTAGTGATTTTCTTAGCAATATATTCTGGACGTCTCCAATTATATATATAGATAGACTGATAACTGACATAATTAAACAGCGATTTACCCATTGATAACTGACATATTTAACCAGCCATTTATCCACTGGCAACTGCCTATCATCAAACCCAATAAAACCCCAAATTCAAACGTTTGAATCTCATTCAAACAGAGAGAGAGAGAGAGTGATGCACGGTTAAGCAAAAATAAAGGTGAACTTGGTCTGCCAAGTGGTGCGCCACGGTACGGTATAGTCACGCGTCGCAAGTCATGCGATTTTCACTCGAAAATACGTGAATACGCTCGCATGGGATTAACCAAAGCCCTCCTCATGTCATCCCTATCCATAATTCAAGGAGTGGCATAGACTCCACATTATAAATTAGTCTCTCACACCTTGTCTTAATAATATGGTACTAAACCATACACACTTTAAAATTAAGAAAATGGATCTTACTAATAGACCTATTTTTAACATGACATTCTTAGCTTCTTCTCTCTTGCTCACTCATTCTCGCTCTTGCGCTGGTGCCAATGGAGCAGAGAGGCAGCGGAGGTGAGGGAAAGAGGGAGAGGGAAGAGGAGGGGAGGGCAGCCAGAGTAGTATGAACTATAACGTAGTATTTCTCTACACAAAAAGATTGATTAGCACAGCACACCAGTGTATTATATTCCCCACGACTGTTCGTCGGCTGGCTAGTACAAGCACTGTATTGTAAGCAATTAAGCAGCCCTTTCTGACAATACTTATTAACTACTATAGCACCTATCCTTATGAAATATATAGCATGTACTGCTTGAATAGCAAGCAGACTTTCTGTCCCAGTTGATGAATTATTCTTGAGTATACGAGTTTGCAACCATGCATACGCTAGCTAATACTTGTACAATACCACAATATATACTCCACTGTTAGATCAAGTGGATCGAGGTGTATATACAAGTATATATACGAGAGACTGTCGCTGTTGCATAGGCTGGATCAGCAGTACTACTGTACTAGGCAGTAGGTAGTGGATATATATGTATTGCACTACTTGTCACTTAATATAACAACACAGATCCACTCAGGGGGTGATCGTTTTAGCGATGACTTCTGGCTTTTGGCTAAAATTTTATTGTAACTGGTTTTTTTTACTGTAGCTGATTTGGCTTTTTGGGCATAATTAAATTTAAAAAAATGTAAAAATAGAAAAAATATGTTAGTCCATCACGGACAATGCAAAAGAACACGGGAAAAAAATAAAAATACAAAAAAGCCCAAAAAATCTAAAAAAATTCAGAAAGAGACGAATTACTGAATAGTAAACAAAGCTGAAGCTAGAAGCTGAAGCTGAAAAAAAGCTGAAACGAGCGGGGCCTTAAACTATCAACCTGTCGAACTCAAGTCTAAACAACAGAATTAAGCAATCATTATGAGATAGTAAAATAGGGATGGAAAATCGCCCATAATTTTTAAAAACTATCATGTGGTTAGTTCATTAATGTATTGTACAAGTATACATATCATACGTACCACAATGCATATGGCGTGTTGTGACAAAGAATCGGTAGGATCGATCGAGCTACATAGCTTGTTATATATGTATTCTTGTTCAACGGCCGCAGTGTTACGTTGCTAATAATTAAGCAGGCAAGCACCTAGCTAGCATCAATTGTTACATACATAAACAATGCTTATTTAGTTATTAATTAGGTGTGACGGTGAAGTTGCTAAATGCATATAGCTATAACTACTCCTATGTATATGGTAACGTGACCATGAAATGTTGAAAAGTTGACCATGACATGGTCAAGAGTCCTTTTAACTTAGCAGCTAGCTCGGCGCTTCTAGCTTGTGGAATATAAACAGTGGAGTCATTGATCGTGGCCAGATGCCAAGTTTACTATCAGTTTATCTTTTGGTTACAGGGCTGAGTCCCCATTCCTCCTCCTGGAGCTAACTCATTGCTGATGAGTCGGCCCACTTGACCCAGAATGCCGACGGCCTAGCTGTCCGGCCTGATCCGTGGGATAAGGATAGGAAAGGAGCCCTAGACACAGCTGCCCTGCTTCCTCCTTGGGTTGACTGCCGCTGGCTTCTAAGGGGCCGATCAGAACGGAGACTAAAACATTGTTTAGCGATTAAAATATTATAGCAGCGATTAAAACACTGTAGCACCCCCTAAGGGGAGGCGAAAGCCAAAAGCCATTGCTATTCCGATCACCCCCTAAGGGGAGGCGAAAATCTGGCAGAGGAAGCAGGCGACGCCTGGCTAAGAGGTTCTACAGCAAGCCGCCGCATGTGTGTCGTGCCCCCACCGCGCTTCATGCTGTCGCACAGCCGACAGTGCCACTGCCACCCATGTGTGTGGTGTGGCCTCGACAACCCATTTTGGGGTTGCTAGCAGCCGCCATCACCTCCCTCACCGGTGACAAGCACAACAAGGCCGTTGCCTGGTTTGGACGAGATGAACACTGTAATCCACATGTATTATAATCGTAATCAACTGCTATGTCGTACTCTATATAAGAACTCTGTCATGGTATTATAATCGTAAGCGAACTGTTTATCAATCTGTGCGTAACTAAAATCTTGGACAATTGCATAAGTGCGGATATTCCTGGTAAATTCAAGGTCCCCACATTCATCAATGAGAATACTTCTCACCAATTGCTCCCATGATAATGGTAAAGATGATGTCAGTGTAATAATCTTGTCATTTTTCTCAATTTTCTCGTCCATAGTAGTTAGCTGTATGATAAGCTTATTGAAGATGTTGAGATGATTGATGAACCATGTATTTTCCGCTATGCACAACCTGTATAGTTGTTATTTCAGCACCCACTGGTTTGTTAGTGACTTTACCATATATAATTCTTGTAAGTCCTTTCATAATTTTTTTCTCGAATTCTTCTTGATTATCAAGTACTTTACCTCATCCGAGAGACATAAACGGGTTGTACCAACATCCTTTCGCTCAATCTCTTTCCAGTCTTCATCTAATGTCTTTTTCGATTTGTCCCCTTCAAGAGCATCGATTAGCTCTTACTGGACAAGGACATCCTTCACCATGCATTACCACACGCTAAAGTTTCATCAGCTATCAAATTTCTCTATTTGATTCTATATCCTCGATATCGATCTTGTTTTCGTGCCATCTGATGCTTTACCGATCTTCTCATAAATCAGATTAATCTGGCATTGGCTTTGATACCACTTGTTACACTTTGATACCCCTTCTTATACGTAGCAGCTTTGTATCGGATCAGAGTTTATGAGATACGATACAAGCGTCCATGGTATCATGAATAAAAAAGATGAATGTCGTAGAGAGAATTAAAATAATGACGTTAAAGCAAACACGACGAGAGAGAAAAAATTTGGCGATGTCAATCGCAAATTTCTTAAACATGATCTTAAAAGAGTACAAGGAGTTGTCGCTCACTCATAATCCTCTCGAATCTTTTAGAACACTTGGATCCTTATCCTAGACAAGAATCTAGTGTAAAAGAATATCATAGGATCTTGTCGATGTTTCAATATCGATCTTACGTATGATTTCTTGAATTCAGAGGAAAGTTCTTAAAATCCTTGTATGATCAGGCGGAGTAAAGATACATGAATTTTTATATAGGTTCGGGTCTTCTCTCGGGAGAATAACAACTCTACATCCTGTGTTACTATTATTGAGAAAAAGTTTACAAGTGTGCATAGTGCGAAAAGTCTAGCACTCCTTCCAGAATTGATCGTCCCCCTCCCTTTTTAACATCAACCCTTATATCGGCGACGATGTGGCGACAGTTGTTTCTTGCCATAAGACGTTTTGACACTTCAAAAATTAACTGCCGGATGGTGATTATTGCTAGAGAGACATGGGTAGCTGTTCGCCATTGGACGGTTGTTATCAAAGAGACGTAGGCAAGATCGTGTGCGGTTATTGAGCATAAATGCACATTCTAACTGCCTTGTTAGACAGACCCACAGTGAGGGTAGGTTAGTCGAACATAAGAGAATAATTAGAAAGTCGTAGCATGACTTATGACTAGATAGTCATAGCAGAATTTACGATTACGGAGTAGTCATAGTAAGACTTATGACTACTTTACGAAATTTCTCTGTTATCGTTAAGAGGTATATTCGGAGAATATGATGACGTAATGAATAGAAGATTATTATATCCTTGTCAACTCTAATCCTCTCGTATGCCATCTGTTTTGTATGGGTAGACTTGATTGCTACGTTGCTTGGTTTTGTCTCTATGATTACCCCATAGTTTATATAGTTTCTACTAGCTATTTTCCAATTTAATGTAAGAATCATAATTTAAATAGTAGTAGAAGTTCTAATCTTAATAGGATTTATCTATAATTCTTTATAATACACTATTTTAGATCCTAAAAACTAGATACAAGTCACTGTGACTCAACTTCCTCCAACATCCGACCGTCAAACAGCGATGCCACGGAATCTTGGTGGATCTAAGACTAATGTCAAGACAAACGAATCGTATCTAGGCAGATAAGAGAGAAGAATGCAAACGACAAAAGGAACATTCAAAGTCGTATAGCACCACACAACTACACAAGTGTGTCGAGGCACCGGTCGGACCCGATCATTCCACCTCAAGTTTTCAACTTAAAGCCATAGAAAACTTCACATATTTTTTCAGCGAGGTGGTATTCTTCAAAATTCTTAAAGCAACTAATTAAACGCCATCCTCTTGTTCTAAAAAAAAATTAAGTGCCATCAAAACTACTACTCCCTCCAATCACAAAATAATATCATTTTGAAAATCGATACAATATGCAAAACTCAATTTTGACTACTAGTTTCTATTATAATTGATGTATAAAATCTAATAAAATTATATATTTGTGAATGTTCTTTTTGAAATAAATTTTTACTAATCTAAATACTAAAAAGATAACGATAGCTAAAGTATAAACAGTTTGATTCTAAAATAATATTTTTTTATGATCAGAGAGAGTAGAGGGTTTTTTTGTCCGGAGAGAGAGTACCAAGAAGCGTAGTGCTCAGGAAAGAGGGCCTGCTTCACTCGATGGAACTGTTGCCATGCCTACCATTCCTAACAAACCCATTGATGTGATGATGCATTAATCCTTCGCGTCCGTCTAATCACATGCGCAAACTAAGCCTTTATGCACTTATGGCTAGGTTAACATTGTCATATTATGCCAAAGTAATTGCAAGCGCTAGGGTAGTTAAACCACTCGCTACATGGGACTGCTACGACTCTGGCTCAAAACTCGAATCGAATGCTCGAGTACACACGAACCTAAAAGACGGGAAAAGCAAAAGGCGCCTACGCTACCCAACGCACGTAAAAGCGTCACCCTTCCCGCTTTCCCAAACTCCAACTAACCACCTACGCTTTCCAGCTTACAGTGCAGCCTGCGCCTGACACATTGGCCCCACCACACACACTAACACAAAAGCAGCCATGAATCGATTGCACGACTTAGGAGGGCGCGATGGAAAAAACAAGGAAGAGAAAAGTACTCGTAGTTTTTTTTTCCTCACAGGCACTACAGTGAACACCTCGCCGGCGGCTCCCTCAACGGAGCCGCCGGCGGAGGTCGGTGGTGGACGACGGGGACACCACGTCCCCGCCGAGGCTCTCGGCGCACGACGAGGATACGTTGGACCGCTGCTCGGAGGAGAAGCGCCCCGCCGCGCTCTTGAAGCTCGGGCTCTGCGCGTACCCGTACGGGTCGAGCGGGACGGGGAACGACAGCCTCTTCTTGGCGCCGGGGCCCTCGCCGAATGCGAGCCGGTCGAGCTCCGGTGTGGCGGGCCTCTGCCGCGGCGCGCTCTGGGACCGCACGCGCGCCTTGGCCGACTCCGTCGCCGCCATGTAGTTCGGCACCGCCGCCCCCGAGGACGCGTGCCGTTGGGAGTGAAGGCTCGGGGTGTAGCTTCCCCCGCCACCGCGCTCCACGCGCGGGCTCGCGGAGCGCACCTGGATCGGCGGTCTCGCCTTCCCCGGCGACGGCGTGACCGGCGAGTGTTGGTGGTGGTGCGCCCGGTGCATCGGCGAGGACGAAGGGTGGTACGAACCGTTGCCGCGCTGCGAGAGCGGCGCCTGCCGGCGAGGTGTGGAATAGGAGAAGGGCCGCGCGGTGTCGATCTCGAGCGTCTTGACCGGGTCGCGGTGGTCCGTGGACGCGCGCCCCGCCGCCGCGGCCCTTCGGACGCTGCTCCTGTTGGTGTCGAAGGACGCGCGCGACGGCATCCACCTCTCCGCCCACCGCGGCTGCCCGTCGACGTCCATCTCCTCCTCCACCGACGGCGTCGGGTTCCTCCAAATCTTCGAGCCACACACGGCAGCAAACGGTAAGATCAAAAAATCGCAGCAATATAAACTCGAACGCTGCAATATGGACTAATTACCAAACACCACAAGGTGCTTCTTACTTGATGGGAGAAGGCGTAGGAGAGTGCTCTCTCACGCTTGAGCGCCGCGTCTTGCCTTGTCTGCAGCATCGCCTGGATCTCCTCTATCGTGCGCGGCCGGTCGTCCCAGTCGTCGGCGGCGAAGCTGCTGCCGTCTCGCGACCGCTCCTGCAAAGCCAACCAATCCATCATCATCTGCTGGCATGAAGTAGCAATGCGAGATCGATGTGAGAAGAAGGAAAGGGACGGACCACGGAGCGGCGGTCGGCGTAGTCGTGGGTGTACTTGGAGTCCCAGAAGGTGGAGGTGTCGACGCTGTAGGAGGACATGCTGCTGCCGCAGGGCCCGGCGGCGATGGCGGACATGGCCTCCTGCGAGAGGCGCATCCGCTGGTCGCGCACGCGCGCCTGGACGCGCACGAGCGCCTGCATGCACCGGAGCGTCATGTTGGCCTGCTTCCGCACGTTGTGGCCGCGCACCAGCGCCTGCAGCTTGACGAGCCCCTTGAGCGCGCGCAGCGCACGCCTCGCCTGCACGACGCCAGCACACACGCATTACGACAAACGCCTCGGCCTCGCTGAAGTGTGGCGCGGCCATTGCAACAAGCTGCTGCTGCTGCCTGCGGTTTTTTGAGTACTAGTACCAGGTATCCTCGGAAGGCGGTCTGTATGACGATGGCGGCGTAGTGCTCACGCACGAAGCTGGAGGAGGGGCGCGTCAGGCGGACCACCTCGGCCGCCGCCTGCGCCGTGGCCACGGCGGCCTCGGCCGTCGCCGCCGTCGCTACGGCGAGCGCGATGGCGTGGCGCTGCTCCTCCGTCACAACAGGGGCATGCGTCGACCTCGCCGCCGATTGCTGCTCCTCCGGAGCATCGGGTGCCGGTGACGGGGATGAGGACTTCCTGAATAGCCATCTCCGCCTCTCCCTCTTTCCCTGCGCGGCGAAACAGAAAACCTAAGTCCTGGCAAAGAGGCAGACAGCGAGGAGAAAGAGAGATGCAATCATGCAAGTAGCAGGCAGGTGTTGGACGAACGGGCCGACCCTGTCCTCGTCGGCGTCGGAGTCCTCGCGGAGGCGGGAGGACTTGTTGGGGCTGTCCTCCTTAGACGGCGAGCGGAAGGCCCGCATTACGGCGGTGAGCCACGAGGTGCCGCGCTTCTTGGCCATCGCTGCCGGCGAGCGGCTGTGCCGCCGCGGGCATTGAAAGGCGACCGAGCTCGCACGCAGCAGTGAAAGCTGAAAACCAAGAGAGCCCAGCCCGGTGCGGTGCGGCGCTTCAATCAGTGCCCGGGCAAAGGTTAGCACGAGGCTTATTATGGCGGCCGAGGCCCCTTTTACGTGGAGCCAGGCCAGGCCAGGCCAGGCATCGCCTTACCAAGCGCGCAGTGGAGCAGCGAAGACTGTAGTCGGCAGTGGGGGGGTGGAGGGCTGACACGTGGGGCCCAGCCGATGTACGTACGTGCGCGGGTGTACGTGGGGCCGGGGCCCAGCGCGCAGCGCGTGTCATGGCACAGGCATACAGGCTAGCAGTTAATGCTATGTTTAGCTGATGGAGCAGTAGCATAAATAATAACGGGAGTAGCCGTGGAGCGCAGCGCAGAAAAGTTTGGGTCATACGGCCTGCACTGCACTGCGAGCAACGTGAAGAGGGAAAAAACAGAGGAGGAATCCAATCCAACGGAGAAGCTAGCCGAGGCGAGGCGAATAAGGCTAAGGTTTTGGTCTTGTCATCGATCTGCGCACGCACGTACGCAACGAAATCTGTCCCCCCCCCCCTCCCCAGGTACGTACCGACACATCATCAGCACGCGTCTCCCTCCTCCGGCCAAAGCTAGGCAGGCACGAGACCATGATGGACAGAGATGCTGCACGTGACTCTGCCTTTTTGTTGCCTTCACTGTTGCTGCTGCGTGTAAACGTACGTGTATGCACGCATCTTGGGTCCATTAGCGGTTGTTAATACCGGTTTTGTTGCTGCCGCCGCGCGCGATCGAGTGCCTGGTGCCGCATGCGCGCGGCCGACCAAAGCGCGCGACGGCATCGACCCCGAGAAGCACTTCTATATTTTTTATTTATTTTCATAAGGTTGTTTTCTATTTTTACAGCTTTTGTTTTGCTGTTGGTTTATATTTTGGTTACGTTTGTTTTGCCGCTTTGTCTTGGTTAATGTGGTTCCCTTATCTAAAAAAATAGACCATATAGCAGCCTGCTAGGAACTCACGGCTTTCATCCTTTCCTCCATTCATTGTGGATAGTAAACATAGGTTGTATTTGAGCACGCAGGTCTCTGGTGATGGTGATAGTGACCGGAACAGAAGATGTGTTTGCTTCCGTGCACCAGCTGGTCGCCAAAGTTGCGTTCTCCAACTCCCCGTCGTTCGCTTCCATGTTCCAGCTGCCAGCGATCCTGAAAAGCTAGGATGTGTCGATCGAAGCAAGCTAATACGTAGACGGTTGGTTTTGGTTGATCCAGCTTATAACCATATAGATTTCATCTAAATAAACGACGGTGTTGATTCAATCTTAAGCTTTGTCTAAAAAGTTTCACATGTGGAGTCCGACCAAATCGATTAAGAGTAACTGTCCTAACATTATTTGAAAAAGTTCCTCGATCAAACTCAGGTATACATGTTTGGGATCTTAATAGTCCGAGTCCAATTAGAATCTCCAACTACGTGTATATATGTGTCTCCATGTCCGCATGTGGATACAAAATCACTGTAGACAACAGCTGAATTATCCGTGCAATTCGTGCGACTAACCTCCACGGTAGATTTAAAATTGTAGTAATATATAGATGAAATGAAATACATCTAGCAAATTTCGCTCTAAGAGGGCTAGAAAATGACATGATACATTATCATGGTACAGACCTGTTGTTCAACTTATAGAACTCTGGAAATACAAATCATATAAAAATATAAAAGAAAAGGAATGTAAATAGTCCAATAGATCACTTTCCTACACTAATCATAATTCTACACAAATTATTTAGACTGTTAAATTTTGGTATTCATAATTATATAGACAAGATACATTTTCTTTTCCTCCGAACCAACTCCCCTCATCTTTAGAACAGTCGAATCCTTGATCTGCTTCGATAGAGCTACAACATTGCTTTTGATGGGTTCTAGATTATAACGGTACACATTGATTTTATTTTTATAATAAATACAACTTTATTTGAAGGATATGGTCATGTCAATTTGGGAATCCAAGTTAGCCCAACAACCATGAACTGCTCTCCTGATCGAAAGAGAGAGAGAACAGCGAATAAAGCTACAAGGTAAAAGGAAAAACAATGGCCAAGAGCAATTCGACCACATCCTATAAGCCAGATGCATCACCACTGCATCTACATCACCATGGTAATGGCATACAGAGGAGGCACTTTGCAGGTCATGTCCGACGCCCATGCCACAGCTACCACCCAATAGGGACCTCAACGAGAGGCAACACAAGCCAGAAGCACGAGTTACGTCAGCGGCGGGATGTCACCGGTGAGTTGGTTTCCATTAAGAAGCAATGAGATGAGTCGCAGCACGATGGCGAGGAAGAGAGGGATATCGTCGGAGAGGTGGTTGCCATACAAGACGATGCTGATGGCAAGGTGCAGCAAGTGAGGGAACCAGTGAGATACCCCCTAAACATCTGAAGGCTAATCTAATTGCCAATAAAATCGACTTACTATTAGGCGAAAGATTAAACAACTGACATGGATAACTATCAATATTAAATATGTTAATGATACTTAATAAATCTAGTGGTGCAGATGCGCGCCAGTTTGCTTGAAAGGAGGATTAATTAGGAAGTTGGAATGAAGGATTGGAATCGCTCGCGCGTAGCCAGTAAACTTTTGGGCTTTTGGCTGCTGCTGCTCCTGGTGGTGCGTCGCAGGCGCGGGGATCGATGCGGCCGGCGTGATCAAGCAGAGCTGAGAGCAACTGAACCCGACCGGCTGACTGCCGCCTTGGCATCCATGGCTGCAGTGAAGCGGCAGAGCGCGCAGCTCAGGCAAACGCATCGCCTCCTGCCACCCACACAGCAAACACATGCCGTCTTGCTGCGCCGCACATGTCTGACGTGGCCTCCACGTGAGCCACTCGTCATTACAAATGCATAATCCAAACAAGAACAGTGCTTTTCGGTAGCAGAAGGCACTGTCCTTCTAGTAGTGTCTAACATGGCTAATGGAGTGCGTCTGTATATGTGTATGTATGTGTGTGTGTATATATATATTATTCTATTTTCTTCTTATCACCTCATATATACTTATATACTAATTCTGAGATACTTCAATACCAACCACATGAAAAGATTGTAAGAGAACATATAGTTTTAGCATATTTTGCTAATATGATCATACTCGTACATAAAAATGAGTATGTTCAAAAAGCTATACATACCACTAGATGGTCTTATATACTCGTATGTTACATATATATAGCCTTCATTGCGTGAGATACCCTTACTTTGCAAGATATAACATAGCGAGTAACTACAACCAAGGATTTTGATGAAATTTTTTATGGAACTCACTTTGGAGTATCTTATAATCATTATAAGAGTATACTTGAATAGATAAAAATGTATAGTAATATCATTTAAGCGATATATAAGAACTGAGAGTACATATTCCTAAACATCTCTGCAACATTAATGCACTGACCAAACAGAGGCTGGTCAGACCAATTGAACATAGTGCAAACAACTCTCTTTAGAATAATGCAACCACCAACAAAACTCTGGTCATACCACTCGACGATCTGACCGACAACTAGCCAACGGTCAAAGTCGCGATTAGCCAATGGTCAGATCAGTTTGTCTGGTAGCAAACTTGACAAGATGCAAACTTTGTAAACTTCAAATTTCAGTTCCACAAACTTGCAATAGTTCATCACAAAATTATCTTGGATCTTCTCACGTTGTCCCTCAATCCCCACGATAAACCCATTACCAATTTCTCAAAATACAAATAGAGGTGTTTTTAGAAGTAAAGAGGGAATTTTGCAAAGAGAAACTCAAAATGGTCACAAAAGGATTAGAATGACTATATGAGCTAGAAATAGAGTGAAGCTACTGAATAGAGCAAGTTTTCTATAAAAAAAACTTCAAATATACAAAAGGAATTGAAAAATCTTACTCTAGATCCATATAAAAGAATAATTATTGCATGTTAGTTTGGTCATATCAAAAGATAAAAGCTCTAACTTAGCAAGAATTCGCACAAAAGTCTGTGATATCTACCATATCACCGTCCGTGATAGTTCCTCCTATAAGTAGTGCCCTACTATGTTTTACACCCTCACTCACTCAGCCACATTCTTTCGCCTCCTCACCTCTTGATGCCTCCTATCCTCCCGACACCTAGTCAAATCCAACTCCCCGTCGTCACCCCCAACCGGATCGACCACCTCGCCATTGCCCACAACCAAATCCGGCTTGAATGCTTCGGCTACTCCCAGAGTTTTTCCATCTACGCCTTTACAATTGATGCACCGAAATCACAACTGATACGGGGTCGCCCGATCTTCTCGATGTAGGATCTGAATATTCACGTGGATTTGATGAACCGTGGTGATCCCCCGTTGCCAATGCAAGAGTTAGCACTCTATAATTCGCCCAATCTCACGTGCTGAACTTCACGACCACTAATGAAGTTCTATTGCGCTCCCAATTCTCAGCGGAAAAGGTTGAACAATCTTAATTTTAGTGAACTCCCAATTCTCTCAAGTTGGATTGGCCAACGAAAGAACAAGAGTATTCTATTATCAAAAGTGGTTCCCTTTACAATGGAGGTCTACCCCTCAATATATAGTCTCAGCCCAAGACTACTCAACACTAAATTTTCCATGTGGTACTATTCACGTGCACTGTAGTACGATACTGTTCATGGGCCGTACTGTTCACGGGGCCTTTTACTGTTCATGCGCACTGTTCACGGGCCTGTTCACGCGGGGCACTATTCATGGGCCGATCATTATTTATGCCGTGGATATGTGCTTCATTGGGTGACGGCCACATATCCTTGATCTCCATCCATCGCTGACTCTTTAAACCTAAGCACAAGTAAAATATTATTTTTAGGTAGTATACAATTCTCATCAAAATTAATAACATGTTCATTAAGGAGCAAGTTCACTTGAGATTGTAGTTTCTTAGCTCGTGCTCTTGTTATTGGTCCTGTTATTGAAGTCTCATTACTAGATTTGGCATTACTAGCGATGTCCTCATCAACAACTTTCTCGGGAATCTGCAGCCAACAAGAACCCAAAAAAGCCTTGAAATTACTCTTTGAAATTTCTCCAAATCACAGCTTCACAGCTACATGCCTACATTCTAATGATGAGGGTGACGAGGCGGAGTGGACGGCGACGTTGATGGCGGCAGCGGCACTTATTAGCTTTCTGAGTAGCAGAGGGCAGCTTTTTGGTGGTGTAGGAGGGGATCTGGCAATTAGGCTGTGGTGGTGGGCTGACTGGGGGAGCTGGAGCGGTGCACTGGGCGCCGGTGCGACGGAGAGGAGGAGGCGCTAGGTGGGGCGGTGGCGGGGCGGCGGAGAGGAGGGGGCGCTAGGTGGGGAGATGATTCCTAGTTGCGTCTGCTAGGGTCGGGGAATGAGGTGAGGGCAGAGGGCTTCCATGGGGTTCTTGGCAAAATAGGCATGAGTGGGACAGGAGAGCATTCGCCTTGATCTTGGCCACATATCTCAGATCGAATGGCTGAGATTTGATATGTCCATATATCCACACGAAGCCTCCCATGTACTCAGCCTTCAGTCTTGGTGCTGCACAATATGGGTTGGGTTCGTTTCTGTTTGAGCTTTAATTTTTGGCTTATGTGTTGTAGCTACAATACTTTTTACAAAAACTATGCGTTTTTAAAAAAAAATGAGGTCTAAAGGTCAATTGTAGTACATATTATGCTGATTTCGTATGACTGATCAAAATCACATGCAAGTATCTATCTCTCCATAATCTGTCTCACGAACAGCCAAAAATCAAAAGCCATAAACCAAAAAAACTAAGCAACAACTCAAAAAAACCCACCTATAAAACTTACATGACTACACAATAGCCTTAACCTACACAATTGCATGCCATACAAGCCAAGAAGTGGTCTGTCGGCGTTTTGTTGGGCAAAGGGGTACAGGCCTTACGTAACGCGTCTCCCACGCTCTCGCCGTTGGCATACGTACGTACGTTGGGATTCCGCCGTTGTTAGTATTATCCTTTTCGTTTCCCGCTCTCCCATGCACGCATACACGCATGCAGGTCAATTAATCTGCCAGTCAAAATCCCTGGTCAAAAACCTAACCCTTTGTTCCCCTCCCATCCCAGTCGCTCTTCTGCAGCTGCAGCAGCAGCACACAAGAAACGTTGGTTGCAGCGACAGCCGATTAGCAGCCGGTGGCCTGGGACTTGACCTGAACAGGGCATGCATGGATGTGACGGTGCCCCTGCGTGCGTCCATGCATGCACGCAGCTACGAGAGCGTTGCTTTCTCCCAGTTCCTTCACGGGAACCTGTCGGGCGTACGTGCCGCTGCCATGCATGACATGCACTCGCCAGCCAGCGATGCCACGACACACTGCACGCCTTCCTTTACGCAGTGATGGATCTAGAAATTTTAAAATAGGTATTCGAAGTTACAAAAATACTGTTCAATCTGAGTCAAAATTCAAATCTGAATAGTTCTGCAATATAGTTGTACAATCATAATAAGATTGTACAAAGTTCAAATCTGAATAGTACCGCTGCCATGCATGAGATGCACTCGCCAGCACGCCTTCCTTCACGTATCCCCGTCTCCCCTCCTCCGCATTACTGTTCCTCTCATCGTCTTCCATCTCTCCCCCTCTCTTCTCTGCTGAAGAGGCTGGCTAGTGTGTTATTGTGTGCTGGAAATGTTAGGTGTATCTGCAACAGCTAGCTACCATGATGCACGCGTCACAGGTTATGTCTACGTACGTACGGCTGCGAGACCGGTACCGGCCAGGCAGGGTCGTCGTTTCCGCCGTGCCTGACGGGGCGGAGCCGAGATTGGGCCGTAAGGGGGCAAGAGCTAGCTCAAGAAAAAAAAAAATCTGTTATCGTCCTATTTAAACTACATATAAAATTAAAAATTTATATAAGAAGCAATAAAGCACAAATAATGATCATCATGGATGGTAACATGAGCTCGGCGTAGTTCGGCACATTTGCATGTTTTACCGAGCCACGGAAGGTGCGATAGAAGCCAGATATGAGCAAGTAGTGCTTGATAAAGCTCTGAATATATGGAGACATGAAATATCATGTACTTGTACGGTACAAATTAGACTCAATCTAACTTATAAATTCGGAAGAAAATACAATCTAGATGCTACATAAAATGATTTCACGTGCCGCAGATTATCTCTTAGGGCATCTCCAATGGTGCTGAGTCAGCTAGCTATTTGCATGTACACATCAGCATATATCCTATGTGGAGGAAAGAGAATATGCAAAACACAAACAGCTAGCTACTATTTCATCTCTAGTCTATAACGCAAAACGAAGCAGTCTCTATAAATAACTGTGTGTGCATGTAAGTATCAAATAGCTATCCTTATAGATAGTTATTTGGAATGCTAGCTTTTAGTGTGTACTATATGAATGATGTGGAAGTCTTCTAGTTAGTTACTAGTTAGGATCATTGGAGATGTCCTTAGGTTTTGTAGTTTCGCTTTTACTGTTACTTAATCACGTAATTGAATTTGTAGGGGCGGCATGGCATGGCTACTGTACCTCTGTCTACATGTGGTCCTAGTAAATTGTCCTCGCTCACTAGACTTGGTCTTCTCAAGGCCATTTAATTCGGTTTGGTATGTAAAAATGGTACTACGTACGTACTGCTCGTAGCAGCACATTTCAGCGTTTTTGGATATAGACCTCGGCCTGTTTGGGAGGTCCATATGAAATTGGTTCGGTTTATACGAGTATCTGGAACAATTCAAAAGTACTCCTGTGTTAATGTTTTTATTCTTAGGACTTTTTAAAATTACAAGATAGACACACATATACGCCCATCATGTATACACAGAATGTCCCAGAGCACACACTTAGAATGGCGAAAGCCAGAGATAAATCTGACCTTAATTAGGAAGCGCGACAGGAGTCCGAGTACTTATTCTATGCCCGGCAATATTTGCGAAAGAGAGATGGCCGATTGATTTGTTATGAGAAAATAGCCCTTCAGTGGGACAGCCCATCTGCGGCCCAGTATGAAGGCTTTGGGCCTCATCTTTTGAGTCCCTTTTTCCTAATGATCGTTTTGAAAAGCTCCAGGCTAGACTTCACATTGGCCCAATCTTGTTCGGCTTAAATAATTAGTGAATCTTCGCCTATCCTATATCGGTCCATTAGTTCTACTACGATATTTGGTAACTTGGTATATCACTTAAACAATTTGTTTCTAGATGTTTCCTGATGACATCAGAACTGCTGAGAATACAAGTAATACAATAGTAGTGCACAAAGTCTAACTTGAATACGCATCTTGGCCAAACCAACTGCTGAGAAAGCTTTTGGACCTGAATATGCATTTTTGACAGTGTCTTTCAGTTCTTTTGCTTGGCTTAAAAACCAGAACGCAGACTATACAGCCATATCATACATTGATTGGCCATTTTAGAGCTCTAAAAAGTTATACAAGATTGATCGTGGAGACCAAACCACGGGTACGCATCAGCAAAGAGCGATGTCCTTGATATTCACCTTCAGCCTTCCGGAGAACACTTGTTGATTCATCTGCATAATTCACGACAGCATCTAGAATCTGCAGGTCAGAGGAAGAATATTCAACATACTGCACTGCTAGCCGATAAATATGTGTGCTATAGACAAATGCAAGATAGCAACAAACGAGAGGTGCTTACTGTTTCTGTGAGAGGCATTAAACCATTTATAGCTGCACATTTACAGCTGCCAATTGTCACAGCTAGACAAAAATAAAAGGGAATAGGTACATACTAATGTACCACCGGGCCATACATAAGTTGAACATAAATCATATATAAGTGATAAATTCATACAAACTACAATAGGAACACATAGGTTCATACGAGATTATGAGTACCATACATAACATAAGTTTATCTTACCATAATAGAAACATAAAATAATAATAGTATAGGCTTATAGTCTCAACCAAACAACAACTGAACCCTCAAAGTGCCTCAACCAGACAACAACTGAACCAGACATCAACTTTGTTGTAAACTTATAATATCTATGTAATGCCACTATAGATTCAAATTTTCACTGGGTATTTTGCAATGCCAATATCATAACAAATACTCTTTTTCCACCTATGACATAATAATAACATCCATTGCTATTCAGTGAAATGATCATAACACAATGAAATGTCATCTAGATCTCATGAATAGATATCAAGTAAGATACACAATCAAACTCAGATATACCAAACCCCTGAATCAAGAAGTTTCGCGCCTTGTTGTTTGCCTCCACTTTTGTAATATTTGTCGAAGTGATCTGGTCATCTGCAGGCATAACATAAAGTCTATTGACTTTAGCCCAAATTGGTTACCCTTGGGCTTGAATGTAGGCGATCATCCAATCCTTCCAATAGGGATAGTCAACTCCATCAATGTTCGGTGGTTTAGTGGAGTACTTATTTGAAGTTATGGTTCTAAGACTGGATAAGATCTATTAAGAAGAGCTAACTAAGCTTTGATACCATTTGTAGGACCGGCAATAGCAACAGAGGGGGTTGAATCGTGTCTTCTCAAATTTCCCCTAACTACTAAAAATCTTTCACTCTAAATCTAGAGAGCTAAGAAGATTAGATTTCACATTCTACAACCAAACAATAACCGAAAATACCAAAGATGCACAGCACTACACCTGGCCATTTTGACAGGACGAAGACCTACGGTCTAACCGGAGGTAAGCCGATGGTTTGACCGGCTGGATACCGGTTGTCTGACTGGACCTAGGAGCGATCTGACCGCTCCCCTATTCCTAGAATAGAAATCAGGCTGAGTCTAAATCACTTTTGACGCAAAACCCAAAATCCATAATCAAATGAAATCAAACTTCACACACACCTTGCTAAGGGTCTTAGGAAACAATTCCATCCAAGGATCGAAATGATCTTGGCCAAAGTCTTAACCTTTCCTTAAAACATGCAAGGTTGCATCAAAACTAAGCAAATCTCAAAATATTGAGATACAACTTGCTCATGGCTTAATATCAGTCAAGATGGCTTTAAATATGTTCTCACATATCACAACAAGCAAATCAACTAGTGAATCGAAGCTAAAACCCTCATATCAAAATTTCTCAAGAAGAGCTCCAAATCAAGCAAAACCAAGCAACTTCAATAACTTGCAAACTACAATGCCTAGATGGATAGAATTAGATCTACATGAGTCATCTCTATCTCTTACACATCCTTAGCTCCAGCATGATCAAAAAAGTGATAGAAGAGGCAAAGAACCAATAAGAACAAGAGAAAATAAACCAAGGCAAAGAATGATTCATGAGAGATGAACAAACTTGATTATATTGCTACTTGAGGATAAAGATTTTACAGTCACTTCATAAGGTGGACAAGAGAGCACACTACAATACTCACTCAACTCTTTCAAACCTTAACCCTAAATCAAGAATGATTGGAATGGTTAGCACATAAGCCTCCACCCCTTCTACTAAATTGATGAAGCAACCAGTCCATATTAACCCTAATGGATATTATCCACTAGCACAATTAGGGAAAACCCGTTAACCCCACACAATATGGGTTTTACACTTATACTTGACTCATGCACGTTTTTTAAAGTACATGAGTCTGAATCTGCTAAGTCTTTAACCTTTAATCCACTTAATCTTATCAGCATCTCCTTGACCTAACCTGCTTTCTCAATCGCCGCTCAAGCGACGCAGATTTGATTCAACGATATTTCTAGTATTTGGTCAACTACTAAAATACCATCGCTTTGACCTAATTTTCATCTTTCCTTGCAATAATCGTCATAATTGCCATATGTAAGTGCACTAATAGCTTGCCACACATCGGTAAGTCTCTTTCGTTCTGGTTCCATTAGACTATACCTCAGGTGGATCAACCAAACCATTTGGTGCAACTCGTCGCTCGAATAGTCCTTTCAACATTCCTTACCTTTCTTGTACGATGCTTGGGCTCAACCATCTCACCTGATATCCTTGCCAATTTTGGACCTCGCTCCTCCATGAGCGTAGTCCTGATCCTTGCCGTTAACCATACTTGACTCGAATTTTCTTTGCATATCCAAAGAAAAAAAAATCATTTTTGAGCACAAATTCTCCACAACTTAGCCCACGTTAACTCAAACATGATTCATACAACATGAATGCACTAATCTAGGTACAAATTACTCTGTCCATGACCAAATTCCCCAAAACAGACCTCACTGTTGAAACACAGAACTTACCTAGTAGATCGTTGTGCCTAGCCGGTCTGATCGTTGAGTATGGCCGGTCAGACCGTTAGGTATAGCCAATTTGACCGATTCCAACTGCCGATCTGATCACTTAGATGAGCTGGTTTGACCGTCAGGACTAAAATCTAACAAAAAAATTAAAATCTTTCACAAATTTGAAATTCAACTTCACAAACATTGACAACAGTTCATCATAATTAATCGTGATCCTTGTCACATAGTTCCTCAATTGAATAATATGCATGCATGCGGAGGGCGCATGCAGGTATGGGGATCTGTTCCAGCAGGGGTACGAGGTGGAGACGATGGCGCTGAGCTCGACGCTGTTCAATGATTGATGGTCATGCGGCACGTGCTACGAGCTCCAGTGCTATGGTAGCAACTACTGCAAGCCCCGCGCCGCGACGATGAAGCTGACGGCGACCAACTTTTGCCCGGCCAACTACTCTATTTTGATTTTTTATGTTCTCTAACATGACACTTTGAATGTGATTTTGTACCATAATATACTGACAAAAAAATTAAAAATATTTGGCAAAACAAATATAATGGAATTATTTTCATATACTCAATATATATACCTCAGCATATATTAATGGTCAATGTTTTAAAACCTTGCCCATTCCAAATGAACTTATTTTATAAGACGGAAGGAGTATATAATCTCCCAAATTGCAATTATAAGACATTTTAGTTTTGTGCACGAGAATTAAGGAGCACAAAAAAATGACCTCGGTGGTGCCCTGCAATCATTCCCAAGAATACAAGTCCTTTTCTCTTAAATGCATGATGATCTTTCTCTCACTTTATCATTCACCATGCAAATATTAACCGCAACACTTACCGATGGCATAAATAATATATAGAACGGAGTATAATATGACTTGAAATCGTCGAATTACTTGTTGGCTTAAAAAAATTATTACTATGTCCTTGTGGACTGCCAGCCATATTCAGGCCGACGCAGGTAAAGCATAGAAGGTCAAAAGCCCAATATCGAAAGGCCCATGCAGACAGCCGCTCAAAGTTGGTCCCATTTGTGGTAGCCCGGAATGGGTGGGCAGTCGCTAGGCTGGGCCCTAAATTTGGACGCTTGTCGTTAAAATTTCCATGTAGCTTTGGGCTGGTTTCTCGCTCCTTTTAGCAGTTGAGTTCAATTGGATTTACATTGATAAAAGTGATACATGATGCTGAGTTTTGTGAAACATCGCATGCATGGTCAGTCTCATGGGTGATTTTCAAAACAGTGATTTATATAATTTTTAAAGTATAATAATTAATATATATATATATATATATATATATATATACTTATATCTTTGTTTGCTTTGAGATTACTGCTGCTCTAGTTAGAGATGAAAGTATAGAAGCACCGCTCTTACATTATTGTACGAATTAATAATAGAAGCTACATGATATGCATCTAGCTAGGGTGTGCATGGCATGTATTTTTTTTGAGAGGATGGCATGTGTTAATTTGCACAGCAACTGGTTCACCTCAACTGTGCATTGTATAGTGGTACACGGCCCCTCTCTCACATTGCCATTATTCATTGTGCCACCAAACCCGGTCCTAATATATTTATTCCACTAACCAATTCATAGTTCCATACACCACATAATATGCCACAATATCCTCTCCACTGTTTGAGCTAACCATCACTAGTCGTAGTGCTCTTGGCAGCCACTAGCTCGGGAGACTTGGCCCCTTTCAAGACTCAGAGTTACTGTTTGAACCAACCCCAAAGATATGGCAATTTGGCTCTGATTTGACCCCATTAGCTTGTAGCGGAATTAATTTACTGTTGGAGCTAACACCAAGATCATGAGGTTTAGCTAGGACATGATTTGACCCCTTCACAAACAAGAAGTGTACCTACATTGCCTGGTGGGAGAGAAGGGATTGTTCTTTTTAGCTTCACTTATTACTTTTAAGCTGTTTATGAGATAGAGTATGAAGTAAGTAATAGAAACTCACATTCGATTTTGACCGATATAAATGAAGTCACTACAGTGCATACTATAATTAATTTATAGATTTCACTTTAAAAATATATTCTATTTAAAAGCTAATTACTGTAAAAAATCAAAAAGCAGGACCTATAGCCTGTAGCTCCCAAGTCAATGCAGAAGAAAAGAAGAGGACGATGGGGGAGGAGGAGCATGGACAAAATAGAAGCCGGCGGTTAGGGTGCTCGAAAAGCAAAGATGCTCAAAAAAAGTTCCAGGTGCATGGTGACAATATACACAGCTCATGACACTAGCTGACATGTAAATTTGGAACAGGGCCTACCTACCAATCGAGACAAATCACTCGGTACTTATTATTGGGAATCGGAGAGCTTGAGTACAGCTTTGTACTCTTTCGAAACCTTTTGTAGAGCTCTGTTGTACTCACTGACCATGATCTCTGTCGATCCCAAGCTTGCTGGTAGCGTCGACACAGCCAGCCATCAGAGGAAAACATAGATGATGGCTTCACATCGATGTGTACATCTGAGCTTGCTTCTTGTTTTAACCTATCATTCGGTTCATCAATTTGCAACAAGCGAACACATTCTCCTTGTCGTCACGGGACAGGCTAGGCGACAATGGTGGTGTGACGGTTTGCACGCATCCTCCGCGATATGTAACCGCGAGATGAACATCGTTTTTGCTATCTTGGCAGATCCATGATGTAATTACTTGTACACAAAGTTGTTTCTTTCTCATAAACTGCTCAAAGATTGATTGTTTACTCAGTGAAGTTGCAAAAGGAAGGGGGAGAGAGAGATAATTAAGCGACAGATTCATACCGCAACCTCTTTTTTGCTCTTAATTTTGCGAATTTTCAAAGCCCTGCTTATTTCAGCTTTTTTTCAGTTTCAGCTTCTAGCTCTAGCTTTTTTTTCACTATTTAGTAATTCGTCTCTTTCTGAATTTTTTTAAATTTTTTAGGCTTTTTTATATTTTTCTTTTTTCCCCGTGTTCTTTGCATTATCCGTGATGGGCTAACATATTTTTTATATTTTTACATTTTTTTTAAAATTTAATTATGCCCAAAAAGCCAAATCAGCTGTAGTAAAAAAAAGCCAGATACAGTGAAATTTCAGCCAAAAGTCAGAAACCATCGTTAAAACGATCACCCCCAAAGTGTCTCTTCCCCGCTAATTTCTCTAGAAAAAGTAGATAGGTGCAAAAAGAAGACTTCACAAGTCCTAATTAAGACAAATATGGCATATGGCGAGCCTAATTGGTTAACGTAATTGTCGACGATTTAGTAGTTAATCTTACGAAGTAAACAAGGAAAGACAATGATTGAAGCTACGGAGGAGGTAAAAGTGTCATTATTGCTTAGAATGCGTTACAACTCAACGATCATAAACACCAATGAGCGTAGATATATTACAATGCAAATCTACCATGTACTGCTGTTGATCTAAGTCTTATATGACGCTGAAGGGGTGGTAGCTATAGCCGATGGAGAAACGACTTATTGTTTCCGAGAATTGGTGCACACGGAGGCAGTTGCTATCAACTGAGTCATCCTTCATGCGCAACTAAAGGTGGTTCCTTGGACAGTTTTTGTCAATGACCCATATGAGTTGGCTGTTCTTCATCTGCTTACGGTAGACTAATGAGCCCTTTAATTAGTACTATCTGTTGTTCACGTTGGACTATGAACAAATTAGATACAGGGATTTACGGTAGGCCTGATAACCCTGATTATTTCTCCGACTAGGGGTCGTCTACCCAGACGATGCCGACCGGTGCTTGAAGAATTAAGGGGGTGATCGTTTTAGCAATGGTTTCTGGCTGAAATTTCACTGTAGTTGGTTGTTTTTTACTGTAGATGATTTGGCTTTTTGGGTATAATTAAATTTAAAAAATGTAAAAATAGAAAAAATATGTTACCCCATCATTAATAATGCAAAGGAACACAGGAAAAAAAGAAAAATGTAAAAAAACCTAAAAAATCTAAAAAAATTCAGAAAGAGATGAATTACTGAATAGTGAAAAAAAAAACTGAAACTGAAAAAAAGCTAAAATGAGCGGGACCTAAGCACTGCTTATGGTAAAGTACTAATCATGAAAATTTTAATCCTCATCAATGATCCAAACCAAACTGGCGTAGCGTTATCGAAACTGAAAGAATCTCACTTCTTTTGATGTGCTCACAATATTCCATCTACAAGCAACGAACCAGAGAACCTCTCGAGCTAAACGAGAGAGAGCGAGAGGAAATACTACAGCTACAACTTACCAGCAAGCACTCCCAACACACGTGGATGGAAGGTAAATTTCCTAGAATTATTGCAACAAACACAACAGAGACGTCCATGTACAGCGTCGATCGACCAGAGTTCACACGAGAGAGAGAGAGAGAGAGGGAGGGAGGGAGAGAGAGAGAGAGAGAGAGAGAGAGAGAGAGTTGCTTCAGGTTTGCTTGGTAAGCATGGTACTAAAGCGACAGAATGCATCTTTTGGCGTTGTCAGGCTTTGGACTACTCATGGGTGCATGACCTCGCAAAGCGCCCTCGAGGAAAACATGCCGGCCTTTCTTATTCATCACCATCACTGCTCAATCCCTCGTTGTAATTTTAATCAATCCCATTCGTTACGTAGAGCACTTTCTTCTCTGTCAAAAAAGCACCTTTTCTTTCAGATTGGAAGATTTCGAAAAAGGTGAAAAGAGATCATAAAGAGAAAGAAAAAAAGCAGGGAGAGAGAGAGAGAGAGAGAGAGGAGCTGCCCTGCTGGTTTCTTGTGCTAGCTTGCTTTCTTTCTTCTTGAGAAGGGTTTCTTTCTTGTGCTAGCTAGCTTGCTTTCTTTCTTCTTGAGAAGGGTTTCTTTCTTGCGCTAGCTAGCCGGTCCTCTTCTGCAGAGCTTGGATTTTATCCGGACGTCGTTGCATATAAACGCTACACACGTAAGAGTAAACACCTGACCTAACGATCGCTGTACAGATGGACAAGCTAGCTAGCACAAGTTAAATTCGGTCAATTCGAATCTCAGGCTCCATTGATCAGAGAGCTGGGAAGCTTGTGCCGACTGCATAGGTATTTACAGTCGAATTGTTGGCGTTTTCTAAGGTGAAAATCGCCCAAATATTCGAGCATCGAGCTTTATCTTGTCGCCAAGCATGGCTCTCAAGGCCACGATGGTACGTACGTACTACGGTGTACATATGCGTGTAGTCGTCAGATGTGTACGTGCGTACTGATTTACATCAGCGTTAAACTGCATCTGGAAGAAACAAGAGATCTAGCTAGGGGAGTTGGTGAGCTAGCGAGAGAGAAGCTACCTGACGAGATGGATGTCCTCCACCTTCTTTTTTCTCTCTCTTTTTTTTACCTGGTGATCTCATCTGATGGAAAACTAATTACCTCCCATGATCTTTACCTTCTTTACCCGCCTGCATGTGATTCTCGGCATTGCCCACACAGATCGCCGTCACCAACGCTTACTTCTGATTCGATGTACATAAAAGGTCCACAATATGATGGGTAAAAAAAAAAGAGAAGAAAAATTAACCAGCGGATCCTAGCTGTGGTCTAATCCATCATGATTAGTGTTAGAAATATAGGTAATATTTTAATTCTAAATTTTACTAGAAGCAAATACAATAAGCTAGTGATGCAAAACACATAACTAACAACAGACTACTCATTGTATTTCAGAAAAAAACAGAAATAAATTATAGTATCAAAGTTGATCGAACGCGCAAACGACTTACTGTTGGGCTTGATGAAGAACAGGAAGCAGCGTAGGCTCGATGCAGTGCAGAACGTAGATGATGCAATGCAGTGAGTGGTCGCGCAGATGTGTGCTGCCCAGAAATCTTATTGTCGCCCCTGTGCAGGTCTTCACGGCAGCAACGGCTCGGAGATACCGCTCCCCTTCTTCACAGTGTATGTCGAAAAGAAGAGTCGACGAAGTTCAGACGGCGCAGCAAAACAATGTAAGGAGGATGAGAATGGAGGCAGAGAAATTCTTGGTTATATGCTCTGAACGTCTCCAGGCATATATATATATATAGACATACTGATAATTGATATAATTAAAACAGTCATTTACCCACTAGTAATTGACATATTTAATCAGCCATTTACCCACTGCTAACTGCCTGTCATCAAACCCAATAAAGTTCCAATTCAAATATTTGAATCTCATTCAAACAAAGAAAAAGATGCACGGTTCAACAAAAATAAATGTGGACTTAGTCTGCCAAGTGGCGTACCACGTCACGACACAATTACACATCACAAGTCACGCGATTTTTACGTGAAAATACGCGAATACGCGCGCGCATACGTGCGTGCATGTGTGATTAGCCAAAACTTTCCTCATATTATCCCATCCATAATTCAAGGAGTGGTATGAACTTACCTTATAAATTGGTCTCCTCTACTTTGCCTTAACAATATAATACTAAACCTTACATACTTTAAAATTAAGAAAATAGACCCCATTATATAGGTCTATTTCTAACAATTAGTAGTGGCAAAAAAGCTTATTAGTGAGGCCCGTTGGGTCGATTCAAAATTAGTTTAATTATATTTATTAATTGGTTAAACATTAAAATGAGTTGATTTTAAGTAAATTTGAATTTTGCACTAGCTCAGCTCGGTTTGTTAGCTCGTTTCCAAAAACACTTACAAATTATACATAAAATAATATTAAAATTTGAGAAAATCTTGATAATATCGAACTCTAACCATGCTCGATATGCACGCCTAACCATGATTGGGGCACGGTGTGCACGTAGCTTGGTCGTCTGTCCTGCCCGACCCAACGCTTGGGCTTTCGCCCAAGCTAAGCCGTTGAGCCTTCCTATCCCAGTGGCTGACTGGTACACATGTACCACTCTACTCCACTGCTAGGACTTGGGGACTGGACTACGCTGTCGATATCGTACATTTCAAAAACATTTGCAAGCTACCGGTTTTTATATTAAGTAGGTTGTGTTGTGCCCAGGCATATATATAGTGTGGGGTTCGAATATAAGATCACCTTTTTAGCCTTTTTTTTTTGAGAGGGTGCGAACAAGTTGCCATCATAGTCATCTAACACTCACAATCCACAAGTTTTATATATATATATATATATATATATATATATATATATATATATATATATATATATATATATATATATATATATATATATATATATCCTAAAAATTCATAGTGCAAAGTCCTTATATACGTCCACACCATTGGGCTATGCTGCGACTGGCCACGTGGCTTATATTTGGTGCACTCGCGTACATCTCCTGGTAGGTGATGCAGAGAGACAGATGCTTCTGCTAAATCCAGCACGCGTGTGTGGTTCTCTGAAACAGCTAAATGCTCAGTGCTCACAGTGATGAGTGATGATCCCAAGCATATCGATCGTTTTGTCTTCTCCCGGACTGGATGACATTCTCCTGGGCAAAATGTTCCTAGCCTTCGTGGGGATGGTCACCTTTGACAAGAACACAAAGAATATATACCTGTGTGTCTGCTTGTTGATACTTGATGCACACCTATTTGCACTCATTGATTGCATGACATAGCCATGCACACACTTTGTACTTTAGCATTGATATATGTAGAGTTTTCTGTCCTTCATATTCTTTGCTTCATTTTGTCAAGTAGCATCATGTCTCTTTGATCATGTGCGACTGTGCAAGAGCCGTGTATGTATATATAATCATTAAGCTCGCTTGCTTATTGCACAAATGACTTGTTCATAGAAAAATTGCAATTGTGCGCCACCACTTGCCACATTGCATATTTAGGGTAATATTTTTTTGCTATATATATAATTCAACCAGATGGTGATATATATTGTTCATGGTACGTAGATTGGCTACCATGCATAGTACAACGACAGTTCAATTGGCCTATTCTTCTAGTTTGCGGCTGATAACTTTAGTTGCGTTTTTCAAGATAATAATGGATGGCAGAGATACTGATATGAACGGCGCACATGTCTATAAGGTTGAGAAACCACTTAAAGAAATGATTTTAAGAAACCGTAAACCCCCTCCCCAAAGGGCCAATTTGAGGTGGCTTTGGCCGGAAAAATGAGGCACTTGTTTTTTTATCACCTTACCTTTTACACAACAAGCAGGACAGGGGTCCGTTAAAATCAACAACGCTACTAGCTAGCTAGCTGTGCCCCGGCCTATTTATTCTGACATTTAGCCGAACGACAGGCTCAATTTTGAAGGTGACTAGCTACTTGTGAAGCACTCCCTCATGCATAGACAAATTAACCTAGCTCTCGTAGCACGCCAAATTATAAAGTGTCATAGCATTATCATATTGAGCTATCTGTTTATCATGCATTGTCAATAATTTTAGGCCTCGCTCAGGATGATTTATACCATCGCTAGCGGTGGCGTTCAGCGGCGATTTGTATTGTAGCGTGTACTGTGTGCGCTACAGTAAAATTTTTTTTCGTTTTTTTCCTCGTATTCCTTTGCATCGTCCGCTCTAAATTAATGAGTCGTTTTTATTTTTATATTTTAAAAAATTTAATTATACTCAATAAATCAACTCAGCTACAGTGTTTTTTCAGCAAAAGCTAAAAACCATCGCTATTCCGAACACCCCCTTAATCACGGGGAAGTCAAAATTTTTTTGAGACATATATATAGTTTACTGCTAGATCAAGACAGCGCATATATGTCAGGCGTTTTCACGGACATAATTTGAGTTACGCGGCTCTCCTTAAAGAGACATTTAGCTCTCAAAGAAGTAGTTTTCCAAGAAATTGAGGCGAGGGATTAACAAACAAATATTAAAATTATACAGTCAAATCAAATAATCTACTAGTTGCGAAGCGTGTGTGTGTGTGTGTGTGTGTGTGTATAATTTTAACATTTAACTCCTAAAAATTCATAAATAACCTACCTAAAATACAGTGAGTTGGAGTACTCAAATCCTACTTAATTTGAACCAAATTTCCCAGAATCCACGCCGATTGGACTGCTTGGGGGCAGAGATTACTTGATCCAACAATTAATTTAACAAGTATTGAGTTGCATGTACAAATCAGTCCACCCAAAAGTTTAAGTTGATGGAAAAAATATGGGTAATTCAAGGGGAAAAGTTTAAGCTGATGGAGATGTGTCTTCATTCTATGGACCATGCTTGCATGCCCATGAGCTACCTAGCTATTCTGTCACAGCAAGATAATACATGCAGGTAGCACGTACATACTTGCTAGCTCTTTTTTGTTTAGTTGATTAAGTACTGATGCCTGCATTTTAACCTGCAAATTTATAGTTAATTACACCAATGAATTGAATAGTTTTTTAAAGTGGGACAAGTCCAAGAGGATAGTACATGAAGCTGGTAACACAAAAAAGTAGTACATGAAGCTGGTAACACAAAAAAGTTACAAGCTTCAGATGACAGAACACAAGGATGATTCATGCATGCATGTTCCATGAGCTGCATATATATTGATCTAGCAAGCTGTTAATTAGTATTAGTCTTATTTGCATGCACTGCATGCATGCCCCACAAGCTGTAGCATCAGAATTAATTAAAAAGGGTCACTATACAACTTGTAATCTGATAATTCAACATATATGAATCATATGACGCTTTAGCTTAATTATATTATATGAGGCTGGGCTGGGCTGGGCTGGCCAGCATATGGCTCCTCCTTTTCTCCTCGAGTTAGTTATCGCATCTGCAGGTGGCCCCCCATGAAAAAATATATTTCTATGATGCGTTTATGTGTTGATGGGGCCACTGAAAGCTATGGCCCTCCGACCCCATCAATCATATTTCCACATCGATCCCTATGGTCATCTTTTGCATTAATTTTGCCTTCTAAATTCTCCTCCTCCCCTTAATGCTTGATGTCGTTCACGCTACTACTACTACGACTACAACGCCTTAATCAATTGTTATTTTCCTTCTAGAATTGACCTTAATTATCTTCTCCCAAAATCATTTTTACTAGGTACTGTAAATTAGCCAGTACGTACACTCCAAGCAAGAAACTCCAAAGTAGCTAATCATGCATGAAATGTCGGCTTGTTCTCTCTATGCGTGGCATCGATCGATCGATCGATCTAGAAGGCCGAATGAGTGAAGCTAGATGGAGCAGCTACCAGCTTGGAGCAGTCCATTTCCCTTTCGATCTCAAGTAGATTGGAGCCTTAGTTTGTCTGTTTTTTCACAATTTCCTTCCCATGATAAGTACCCTCACAGGTCTAGGTGTCAAGACACCATTAATTGTACACATATTAATTGCAGGGTCTTCAGCTAGCACCTAACTAAGCTAGCTCTGATTTGTCAATATATGATTGCCATCTTTTGCATTCATGATCAATTTTCCATCGCATCGACTAGCTCATGCATGCACACTCCAGATATATCAATTGGTCAGCATATGCGTGCTGCTCATGAATCGATCAACAGCCCGGCCATATATCGTGCACGCAGCGGCCATATTGCACAAGAATGAAGGCTAGCTAG
Organism: Melocanna baccifera; assembly: GCA_036346265.1. NCBI lineage: Eukaryota > Viridiplantae > Streptophyta > Magnoliopsida > Poales > Poaceae > Melocanna > Melocanna baccifera. The sequence goes on along the minus strand of CM070697.1, from coordinate 27,284,627 downwards.
CTTACTAAGACAAGAAGGCGACCTGTGATCGAACACAGGCATATTCAGATCAGGAGAGCAGAGCCGTAAATTAACATGTACAGGCAGTACAGTACAGTAGCTGAATCATTCTCTTCTCGTTGTCAGATCAGCTAATCACGCGTCGATCACGATGCATGTCGCATGCATGGGCTTGCATGCGTGGCAGAACGACACGGCCACATCAGCAGGTCCCCTGCATGGTAGGTGCAGAGGAAGATCGAGGCAATAGAAGATGGGAAATAAGTATATAATTAACTTGGTGATTAACTGCTTGAAATGAAGAAATTTGCAGCGGTAGTTACTACATTTTCTGTCAAAGCATGTACAGATAGAGCACCTGAACCACCTCCATCGATCTACTGGGTAGCGTAGTCGACGCTGAAGGGAGGGTGATAGCGGGTGTTCGTTGGATTAGAATCCAGTGGATGCCTGTGAAATAGCATTTCCGATATCTAATATAGGAGCACATAGAAGGAAGGCGGTTTGTGTATAGATTTCCCCCCTGAAACTTAGGCACATTTCCCCCCCGTAGATAAGCCTCTTTCTTATGCTTTTTGGCTTTTTGTACCTTGCTACATTAACTCGCTTTAATGGTATGTTTTTTTTAAGATAGAGTTTACTGGTCAATTGTATAAGATATTGTACCGACTTCAACTGTAGCGACCAAAATCACATGTGACTGTCTTGCTTTTCGTAATCTCTCATAAATAGCAAGAATTCAGAAGTCATATATAAGTCAAAACTATAAACCATATCCCAAAAAAATAAACCCACACTAAAGCTCACCAAGAATTAAATTTCACATTTTTTACGAATATTAAATTTCGCATGCCCAACATGCATGCCAATAAGATTATGGAGATGGACTCATCAACTAGTACAGGAAACTCCCACTGTCCAGCACCAAACAATCTTAGGCCCGGGCGCTGTCGATCGCTAGCGTCTTTCCCATACCAGAAAGAAATCTTTCCAAGCAATCCAAACTAAGCCTGAATTAATTCAGAACGCCTCCCATGAGCAAGATGCATGAGTCGTCGACTTACTCCGATTTCTATCTCAAAAAAAAAAAAGAAAAGAAAAAGGAAGATGCATGACTCGGCTCGATCGATCCATCGTCGTTAAGTACGGACACCCATCAGAGAGAAGGAAACAAGTCATCCATGGTCATGCATGATCTCCTGTTGTTATCAGCTGGGGCTTTTCACTGGTAATTGCCGGTGTTATATACACATTTGTTGTGACTAGTTGTTGCGGTGGCTGGATCAATCGGTTCGTAAGAAAGATGCAAGAGGAGAAAGAAAAACACTGCAGAAAATAGCTAGCTAGCTCGCTAGCTGCGTCATGCATAAGTGATGAGAGAGAAAGAGTGATTTTATTTTTATTTTAGAGAGAGTGAGAGAGAGATGCCTTGTTTGTTTAACTTAGCCGTTCGCTGACTGTGACGACCATGATCCATGAGCATGCAGGTCGTTTGCGCGGTGGCTGTCGGTCGAGATTTTTATGGTCGGAGGTCGCTGGCCGCGCGATCGATGCCGCCCCGCCGGCATCTGCACCGGCATGTGTCACCGACCTCATTCGCTCTCGTTGCCGGCCGCGCGCTGTGCTCGTACGTACGAATCACCATGCAGCAGATCAAGCTATGGATCCGTATCCCTGGTTCGTCGGCATGGCAGATCGAGATCGACAATCAAGAGTGGCCAATCCTTTTCTGTATAGTCGATGCACGCACGCACGCAGTGGTTGCTGCGACTCCGGTTCGGGTTCAGGTACAGGTACCAGCACGATTCATGGGGGAAATATATATACAGTTGCACACAGCAGGGGAAAGGGCCTTTTAAAGTTCAGATTAGTTACGAGTGTTAGCATAGGTTATGATTTGGTATGGTTCTCTTCGCCATCTCAGGCATGGGCAGCAGCAAGTAGGGTCATGGGGTGCACAGCACATTAGGTCTAAACTCTTCTTTTTTTTTTTTACTATAGTCTATGTGTAAATGATATGCAACATCACTAGCTTAACCCGAAGGGCACCCTTAGGCCTCAAATATCTCGAAGAAGGAAAAGTAACCAAGCAATCCGTGTATCACCTCACATATCAATATAAAAAACTATTATAGAACGTCATCACCAAAATAGGAAATAAATAATAAAAACAATAAGAGAAATTGCAAAAGAATTAAATCTTTAAAAGTACTTTGTGAGCGGAAGCTGAAATAAATGTTTGAAAGATAGGACCAGTCCACTTTTAACCAAATAAAGAATAAATGAAATAACGAAAATAGTGAGCAGCCACGGTATTGAAAACTCAAGTGCTCTCACCCATGCATGATCCTATCACTCCACTGACCTTTTACCTGAGAACGGAAAGAGCAAGTGTGAGATTGAAAAATCTTAGCAAGTACCCAACAACAATCGCAAGCAACATGTGTAAAGGATAAGTAATACAAGCAAGTAATTTAACACGAGTCAAGTGCAATGTAACTAAGTTACCGAAAACACTGATAATGATCAGACATAGGGGTAACAGGAACAGTGAAAATAAGGATATTTGTTATATAACAAGTTATGGCAATGACATTGGCAATTACTTCCCACATATCTGGTTATACGAGAGTAATCAGGCATGTCACCATCATCGACTGTATAACCGCAGACGGAGTGTAATATCCTGAGTAATGAAAGTGTACAGCCTCCCGTATTTTACTAGGTAGGTGAAAATCTTTCCTATATGTGGGTAACCCCAGGCTAGATAACTGTTATATTATTATCAGATTGTAATGAATGAGTTTAAGAAAACTAAGAAAAGGCTAAGACAAGATTATGGGAAACGAAAGGATTTACCAAGATTAAAAATAGAAGAGCCTAATACCCGATAGGGACGATGTGATATGATAATATGGTGATAAAAATAACTGTTATATTATAGACAGATTATATAGTATAAATTTAAGAGAACCAAAGGATAGTGAAGATAAGGCTATGATAAGTGGAAGGATTTGCTGAAGCTGAAAATAAAAAGCATAACTCCTGATAAGAGGGCGGTATAAAATGATAATAAGATGGTAGAGATCTAGGAATTAATCTAAAAAGAGTATTATAACATAGCTCATACAAAGGTTGTCAACCATCTAAGTTTTATTATGTGGTAAGTGATTATTAGTCAGATTAACAGATATCATATATTTATATATCATGGCTCACATACAACATCATATAGTTAATGCATCATGGTATCACCCTAATGTAAAAAGAGTGCTAATAGTTTTAAACCAAAATTAAACATGTTCATATGTTACCCCCATTAATAATTGAAGCATTAATTCAAAATCACTAATTAAAAAGTATAAATTCTAGAACCTAATTAACTGAGTATTCTAATAAGCCTAAAAGCATGTAAAATCAGCTACCTAGAACGTCATGTCATAAAAACTATAAAAACAGTTTATAACCAAACAAGCATTACAAATATGGTAATTGTACTCAATAACAAAGATGACAAGTAATCAGAAACACGTAGTATGTGAAACAAAATTGTTATGACCACGAGGTACTTGCCTTGAGCACGTTCAACGGACTCGCTGCACGAGGGGTTAGGGTTTCGCAACTGCCCAAACGTTCCCTCAGAGATTGGGTGCAAACATCAAGATGGAAAGGAAATGAATCAGATACGACCTAGTTGAAATTGACGAGAGACGACATGCGATTCACTTGATCGAAAAGAATCGGGTTCGCTAGCCCCCTTCGCCATGTGAATCGCTGTTCACACACTAATGGATCCGTGCGCGAACCGTGATTCAACCATGCCCCTCGTCGACCGAACCATGACGTCCTACATGACGGCCAACAGCTGCCAACCACCACCACCGTCGTTGACCGTGCTGCCACCTGACCAACGCCGCGCCTGACCGCTGCTCGGCCAAGACCAGCGCCGGCCGTCCCGGCCACGCCGCCCTAGCTGTGCCGCCATCGCCCGCCAACCAGTCCAGCCCGCACACCCTTGCACGTTGCCTGCCGCCGTGCCTGGTCCTCACACGCCAGCTGCCGCTGCATCTGGCCTGCGTGTTGCCTGTCGCCGCTGCATCCTACCTACGCACCACTCGCCGCCATCGGCTGCGCCACCATCATCAGCCCTAAACGGGGAGAGAGAGATTAGTGATGGGGAGAGAGATAAAGATATTAGAGATAGGAGAGAGACATAAAGATATTAGAGACAGGAGAGAGATTTCGGGTTCTATAATCCGCTAGTGCGTAGCCTATGCACAATTCAGCCACGACTGACGTGTTCTCGTTGATAGCACACATAAACATGAAAGTATAGAAGGACAGCAATTTAGAAGGCCATCATGCTCGTGTTGCTTTGTTCGGTGCCCATCGATTCACATGAATGAGCCCCTAGACTGAGCCGTGGCTCGTGCGAAAGGAGTTGGCTAGCAGGAAGAGGTGCTACTAGAGGCCACACGCCCAGCCACCGACCACAAATGGATGACTCATTGGCATTGCCGCCTCGCCACCCTTGCCATTGTTCTCTTCACAGGCCGACAACAGTAGCTCAACTGCTCAAGATGAGCCCTTCAGGCCTCTACGCTTTCGATTTATTTCAACATGTTAATTTTGATTACTTCTAATGTTTCTAATTTAGTTCATGCATAATGACTAAATTTGTGATTTAAGGATTCAATTTGAGGAGTTTGTTGATTTTTCTTAAATTATAGAGTTAGAGTTTATTCAAATAAATGGTGAAAGATTACGAGTAGGCTACACTAGCGTAAATTAAAATTTCTACCGCATAAACCAGGAAACCATACGACTAAAAGATCATAGATCGTTATCATAAGATGCGCAATTCAGCAGAAGAAGAGTTGAAGCAGCTCAGTTCAATGTAGTGTGCGACGGTGTAGTGGAAGTAGTCCATCGTCTAACATCTTCAGAAAGTGATCCTTAGAAGTCGATCGTCCTCTAGCGACAATCAATCTCCACAATCAGTTTGTATCTGGTCGGACTAAATGACCTGTTTACATATTCACCTGTTACTTCATGATGCATGATCAAACTCCAGATGAGAAGTATGATATTTATGGACTGTTCAACCTTTTCCTGGTAATTATATATGTGATGGTATGTATGGTGATATCCGATCATTTTTATTCTGGATCTACCATTGAACTCTGGTGTAGATGATCATATATACAGCTAGCCATTGGTTACGACCGCGTTAGTATCTTAGCTTTGCTTTGGTGAAACGTTCCATGACATGAACGAAACCGATGGATGACGCTATGGCGGGAGCACCTTACGCATCACGTTGAATGGTACATAGTCTAGATTAATCAGGAGCAAGACACGATCGCTCGCCATCAAGGACAAATCGGGAGGGCATCCATCGAACAGGAATAAAAAAGGTTAGATTATTACAGAGGGAGAAAAAGCTGGAGATAGAAACTGAAGTCAAAAAAAATCGGAACATTAAGATAAAAGTTGGAGTTTTGTGGTTCGATTAGCACACTGTATAGTACAGGTCGGGAAAGTGGGGCCTCAGTACGGTAGACTACGGGTAATGCATCCGTCGTATACCAACAATACAGTGTACGAAACGTCGTACTTGAATCTTGTTATTCGTTATATCAAGTTGCACTTTATAATTACCTCCTTATCTAGCTAGCACGGTCTGCATGCAAACTGAATCTGATGAATATAATATCCTTTTCTCTTTGTGCACCTATCTGGATGCTCAAGGCAATTTGCTTGTTAAGCTGCTCTGTCTTGGGCTTAATTTACATTTTTTTGCTCTGTCTTGGGCTGGAGTTTGAGGTAGTGCTCCTTTGAGCTTATGAGCGTAGAGTTCTAGTATTTTTTATACTATAGTTGTTGTTAACTTTTACAACGTAATTAAATTTTAAAATAAAAAAATTATATCATTATAGATAATACGAAGAAATAAAGAGAGAAAACAAAAAAGCAAAAAAATAATAGAAAGGACGAAGTCAAGAAGTTGGAAAACGAAGCTCTTGAGCAGGGCAGTCACAGTTGCGGCGCAGGGAGGCCAATCTTGATGCTCACCTTCGCGCTAAACCGGTGATTGTGATGTTTCGCATTGTAACTTGGGACTTGTAATCCAGAAAATGACAATAAAGCGACCTCTGGCATATTGCCCTAAAATAAAAACAAACTGCTTCACTTTGATAGATCTGCAGGAAGCATATGCATTGAAGACAGAGGCCGTCAGAAATCCAACATGGGATATTTATCTTTACGAGGGCGTTCAGAATAGTGATAGTTTCTGATTTTTGATTAAAATTTTATTGTAGTTGGTTTATTTTTTACTGTAGCTGAGTTAGCTTATTAGGTATAATTAAATTTAAAAAAAATATAAAAATAAAAGTAACATGCTAACCTATCACACGCAATGTAAAGGAATACATGAAAAAATAAAATACAAAAATACCAAAAATAAAAAAACATATAAGGACAAAAAGTGAACAGCAAACCAAACGCTGCACAGTAGAAAACGCGGAAGCTGAAGGCTAAGAAAAAGCTGAAGTGAGCACGCCTTTTAAGGTATGATCGCAACCACCGTTGTTTTATAATTAGATTCGTTTCCTTTCACGGTAATTTAAAACTAGTTATTGCCAAGCATAATTTATGCTTATTTCGAATGGTTAGAGATGCTTACCAGCATAATGATTTGGCTTATTCTTTTTTAGAGGATAATGTACCGTGCGGAGAAAAGCCAGCAGAGGCATCAAGTGCAAATCGATCACAACGAAATTTTGTAGCGCCCAAAGACTCTGCTTGTTAGAGCTTCTATTTCTAGTTTTTGTCTTTTAACTTCTTACATTCATTTTTTTTCCTGACGATATAGTCTTTTTGCGCTTTTTTATATCTTCTTTCCCCTTATTTTTTTAATTATCCGTGATGATATATTTTTATTTTATAAATTTAATTACGCTAAAAAACTTTCAACAGTTATAACATATTTTCATCCACTATAAAATAAAATAAACCATAAATCAAACTTTTTAAGCTTAAATAAATACCACCAAAAAGTTACACTACTGCAATAGAACATGAACAAACTGACATGTACGAAGTACAAAACTAATCCCGACGTTGTACTTTTGTCAGAAAACGAATAGGGGGGGATGGAGAAAATTGGATTGCTCGTAACGGTACAGACGTACTACTACGTAGTCCCGTACATGTGTACGTACTTACTGGAGTCCATCACCCACTGGTCGATCGATGTACCCCTCTCGATCTCGAATTTACGCATTAGAGTTGTGTTTTTGACACTAATCCTCTGATAATTAAGCATGATTTGATTTGATTTGAGCAGCGCAAATGGTCCAAGCTGATACCTCTCGGTAGTTTACGCTTTGCTTCCGAGGGTTTTGCTTTTCCGAGAAGCCTCGTAATTTAGGCTGTGCTCGCCTCACCTTACAGAAGTCAGCTTATAATTTATTTTATAATGTATCTGATTTATTTTGTACTGTAACTGTTGGTAGCTTTTTAACGTAATTAAAATCAGAAAGTTTAAAAATAAAAAATAGGTTAACTCATCACAGATAATATAAATAAATACAAAAAAAGATAAAAGATAAAAAACCTAAAAAGTTAGAAAAAAATAAAATTAAGAAATAGTGAATTAGAATCCAAAATTCAGATGTGGAAATCAAAACGAACGGGTCAATATTAGGCTTCTCAGAGAAGCCCAGATGCAGAGGCATAAAGTTTCTTTGAAATACGACCACCAATGGCCTTTAGTTGGAGAAAAATGTGGAGCAGTACGACACTACAACAGTCACAGACTGTTTGGGAGGAAAAGCTTCTGAAAGCTTAATGTAAGTTTAAGATCCACTCAAGTTAGCGATAGATTTTAACTTCTATTTTTTATTATTTTGAATTTTATTTTTTTATTTTTGAGATTTTTTGCCTTTTCTTTTTTTTGTATTTCTTTATATTATTTGTGATGGGTTAACCTGTTTTTTATTTTTATTTTTTTAAATTTAATTACACTAAGAAATTATTTTAGTTACAGTAAAAACTAAATCAGCTACAATAAAAAAAAATCATAAAACACCAGCTTTCTAAACACCCCCTAAAGTTCAAATTAACCCCAGCAAACACGCCATGATACGATTATTACTTCTCCGTTGGTGGCATATGCTGCCCATGACGATTGAGAATCTTAGCACCTAGATGAGACACACCATGAGCAAATTTTAAGGTGCCACACTAGCTCCAGCCTGCCACTAAAAGCAGAGGTGCAGCCTCTGCCAAAAAATAAATAAGTAAATAGGAGACAGAGGAAGATGCCAAATGCAAAAATACTATAATGTTGTTTGATCTCCAGTGGCGAAACTAATTAAGGGGATTTAATATTTGGAGACAGAAGCCAACAACTCTCGGGTACCCAACAAACGTCGACACTGGGCAATTGTCACCAAGCTGGCCACTGCAGCGCGTATGGTCCGCCAACGTACGATGTTTCCTCCTCCCATGTTGCCATGCTGCGTGCACGGGTCAGATGTACACGCGTGCTCGTGTTCATGTTTTCTCGGACACATTTCCTAATCAGAATAATTTTTCGATGGAAAAACAGTTGGAAATGATCATACCGTATGCACCAATATGTTAATAGTAGAGGAAAAAAGTTACAAAGGAAAAAGAAATTTACAAAAAGAAGAGGAGGAGGAGGAGAATTCAGTCTAGACTGCTGAGCCATTCTTCTATCTGAGGGAAGTTTTTTTTTTTTTTTTGCCTTAGCTTGCATATATATGTGAAGTTTACAAATAGACATGTAAAATGTACAATACACTGCGTATGCAATCAAGTTGCTTTGCGTATATGCGCGTTTTTGTAGGAAGACAAGGACACAAACATGATTCAATGGTATGACCCGTGCAAAGCGGACCATTTGGCTAATTATAACATGTATGTACAATAACAGTATTAGCAAATTAACATGATAGTGGTGATTATTAGCTGGTTTGTACGGACGCTTTGTAATGGTGTATAGCCTAAAGCCAAGTGATTGCATTGTCCACACAGTGAAGCTTCTCCTATTTCGGACGGAAGAGACCCACCCGCCCGTACGGGCTACGCTGCAGTAAAACTCGTCAAGTCGCTGTGCGGTGCATCGCCATCAAACCATCATCAATTCATCGTCTTATCGCTCGCCAACAAAACAAAAAAGATATCTTCTTAATTATCAGCACTCACTTGACCTGGTCGACCGGTCCTTGATGAGAAAATCTGGTTAGTTACCCCCTCTGATGAGTGAAATTTTCTACACACTCAATTGTCGTCATGACAGAGATTTTTTTTTTCTCACTTTCAGCGCAATATTTTTCTGTTTTCATTACATGTATCTTTGTTTTGTTCTTCTTTTTTACGTATCTCTTAATTTGTTAGAAGCGTGAAATGTATTACCCAATCTGCTTTTTCCTTTTTAAATAAAAAACAAAGCAAGCTGAGGTTACTCTCCATCTCTCTGTGTTGGAAGAGTAATTCACCTCTCTACCGACGGGATCCACTCAACAAAAGACACCTGCCTACAAACTAAGAAATGTAATTACACTTATAAAGGACGATTGTACTCCTCACTTGTACTCATAGCTATTCCCCAAGGGACATTTTGGTCATTTATATAGACCTAAGAGCCTATAAATACCACATGTATCTTTCATTTTAGAGGGCTATCTGGAGCTCTCATTAATAATAAAAAAGCATATTCAAACTGATGAACCCCCGGGGGCTCCCTCTCCGGAGATAATCCCCCGTTGGCTCACCGACATGAGTAGAGTGGTCATGTCGGACCCCCGAACATATATAAATCTTCATGTCATTTTTACTCTCGTGAACAATAGCCTATTACATGGCTGACATCTACCTTCTCATTTGTGTTTTGGTTTTTACACCTACAACACTCTGCTAGTCCGAGGAAACAAAAAGATCACTCTCAAGAAGTAACAGAAACAAATGCTGGTCACGTTGGCTGCCATGTTGAATGCCTGGTTGATTATGGTATATAATAAGCATTTGAGCCAGCCAAGAATAGAATAATTAGGCTGGAAAATATATACTTTGCATTTTCCACCTGATTTCACTGAAAATTACTAGTCCTCTTTGGCATAGGAGGACATGACAAATGTGACAAAAAGTTTGTAAGCATGATATATAGCTAGCTAGCAAGAGGTTACCGAGTTATACGTTTCCAGAACCTAATTAGTCAATCAATGGTGACATTGCGATCACTTCATTGTAGTTATACCGGGTACTTAAAGCGCTTTTCCAGCATGCGTCCCCGTCTGACACCAAACTTTCACAAGCTGATACACGAGCCTACTAAGCAATTAGAGCAGTCTATATATGCCTTGAACAGTAATTATTTAACTAGGAAGGTATCTAAACTAAGTTTCAATCCATAACTGATTGTGTACATAAGGACGGTCGGTTTACACCAAAATATTAAGGGTTCACCCTCCGTACATATTCTGAGAGAGATATACTCAGTGCACTTACTCTCATTTTTTATATATCACTTAAACAAAAGTGGTATATCTCTCTATCACTGCAATATACTTAAATACTAATTATAAGATACTTCAATACGACTTGGTTAAAAAAAATTTCATCAGAGCTCGGTATATTTGCTATATATCATTTTCCATATATAAAATGAGTTATATACAAATTATGCCATAAAAGTGGACTGATAATTTTTTTTATAGAACTCGCTTCTAAGTATCTTATAATCATTATTAGAATTATATACTCAAAAGCATAAAGAGATATAGCAATATTTATTTGTACTATATATAAGAAGTGAGAGTACGTACTTCTAAAAGTATAAAATCGTTTATATATACACACACATGTGCGTAGACACTCCTGTAATTTTAAAGTGAAAATATAAAAATAAGATTCGTCTATTGCCAAAATTCGGCGATCTTTGATGTTGATAACTGAAATAAATGAAATACAAACCCTGGTCGATCGCCTTTCTTATGGTTTATTATGACTAAAAGGGATTGGTTTGAGGGGGCGTTTGGAATAGCGATGGTTTCTGGCTGAAATTTTACTATAGCTGACTGATTTTTTTACTGTAGCTAAGTTAACTTATTGGGCATAATTAAATCTAAAAAATTGTAAAAAGCTCTTGGGCAAAAGTGCGACAGTACTGCTATATATGATAAAAGCTCTCGGGCATAATTAAATGGGAAACTTTATCATATACCCTCCTCAAATTTGAGACTTTCAGGATTTACCCTCCCCTGTCAATGACATGTGGGGTCGGGATGAGTCACTGACACGTGGGCCGGAGGGTAAATCCTAAATTTCAATCTAAGAGGAGGGTATATGATGAATAATTCCTAATTAAATCTATTATATTGTTTTTTCCCGTATTCGTTTGCATTGTCTGTGATGGGCTAACTTGTTTTTTATTTTTAAAATTTAATTATGCCAAAAAAACCACAAGGTACAATACAAAATAAGCTAACTACAGTGTCAAAGAAGCCATAAGCTAGCTTATATAAGCCGAAGTGAGCACACATAATGCATTACCTTTTAATATTTACATCCTTTCAAATTCATAAAACAACGAACCATAATTTCATTGGTTATTTTCGTCAATTTTTGTTTCTCCACATAGCAAATATGTATATCATTCATGAAACTATCATCAATTAATTGAAAAAGTCAAATAGATATTTGTGTATTCAATAGATTAAGAACAATATAATAGAAAATACATCCAATAGCTTACTTACTAGACATTGTGGTCAAATACTATAATTTTACCAACGTTTTGCAATGAGCTAGGCCGGTATTCTAAAAATCAAAATTAAAACCCTAAGTCTTGATCCTACAATTTGGCAAAAATCAATCACCAATCATTACATTGAAAGCCCAACTCACAAATTTAGCCCATGTTCTTGAAATAAACTAAAAGAATCAAGAGAAATTTATAGCAAAGTACGTACTAATCAAGTGGATCTAAGCTTCCTTTGGTCGGCGAGGACGCGAGGCAACAGTGATCAGGCGGTGCTGCGGTGAGATAGCAAGTGAGGGCAGTTAGTGGTGCCAATTTCTTTCGTTCTCCCAGGACCAATTACGGCTTGGCTAGGTGCGGTTGTGCGACAGATGTGGTGCACATCTCTTAGCCGATTATGCGAGATGAACAGGCATCAAGGACTGCTGCAAGGTTACACGCTTTGTGATCGATTAAATGGATGCCGTGGCCTGTTGCGGTCCTCCTTTCTAAGTTGGCTCAAGGGCTGGCTTGACCAGTTATAGTTGTCTCATGGGCTGAGAGAAATGGAGACTCCTCGTGGATTACTGCTAGCTACTGAAAATTTGGACAACTAATGCTTTATTCGTTGGGCTTCAAGGAAAAAACCAGGTGCACTGGGTTTAGACTGTTGGGTGCACACATGAACTGGAGGTAGGGGTGGATATCAAGCCAGTTTCTCATCTTATTGAGTTTTTTTCCTCGAAATTGACTATGCTTGATTTGATATCATTTTATTGATAGTTTGAAAGTATTTTTAGAATCGAGCTAACAAGTCGAGCTGAGTCAAAACAAAATTTAATTACATCCAAAATCAACTCATTCAATGTTTAACCAATTAACAAGTGTAATCGGAGCAATTTTGAACTGAACCAACGAGCTACACTAAAGAGTTTTTTTCTGCCCCTAACTAGAGATGTTAATCCTGCTAAAAAAAATTCCTTGGACCCAGTGTCCCGGTGTCGCCCTTGCATCCATGAATAACTCCCAGAGAAAACTTTGGAGAAGTTTGACATGCATGGCCCAGCAGCAGCCGGTTACTAGAGATGAGAGAAGACTTAACAAGGGAAATTAACTAGTGATAAAGTGGAACTAATAATTGTCATTACACACCATTAATTAGTAGTTTCGTTGGTTGTGCTTGGACGCGCTGTCTCAGTCCTAGTACAACAACTTAACAGGTATACATACGACAAAGTGCAACCCTGGATGTATTCTCCAAAATGGAAAAGCAATGTATGGGCGTACGTACGTACACACACATGCAGGGCTTACTGGATCACATTAGTTCCCATGCAAATTTTATATGCTTTTGAGCCTTCGACCACTACAAGTTTGGCCCATCTTTGTAGGAACAGTTTACTAGGTACCGTATATAGTATTGTTTTGTGTAGAAAGTTTTTTTTACGAAGGGGTTGGACTCCTTCTTTTCGGTTTCTGTTTTCTACTTTTGACTGTTATGCAGTAACTAGTTATTAAATATAGTGTTTTTTTAAAAATAAGATCTACAAATTAACTTACTTCGTACTCTTTTTCACGAATAGCTAAAAGACACCAACTATAGTATAAAAGAACAGACCCGTCTATTGATCCGCTTGTTGAAAATGACGATAATGTGGATTATCTATAAATTGATCCTTGCTCTTTTTTCATGATTGTACTTTTTACACATGCCCATGAAAGAATGAAACGAACACTACCTTAAAACAACTTGTCCTTGGGCTTAATTTGTACCTAGCTAGCACTGCAAAGTGTGGTGTTATTATATTGCGAAGCAACAGGAGATAACACAGATATATAGCTGAGAGAAAACAAGAGAAATGTTAAATAACTGCATCCCAAGATTCTCCTGAAATCAATCCGACTAGCACAAGGGACAAAATTACCTCCAAAAGATTCCACGGCACTCATCTGTTAGCTAGTATATGTGTGAATTAAGAGCTGATCCTTTTTTTTTGTTCTTCCCCATACACATGCACGAAAAGAGGTAAAAATCGTTCTAGTCCTCCCTCTCTCTCTTAATTCTACTGCTGACCTCTCTCTCTCTCTAACTTTCTCTCTCCGGCCATCTCTGTCAGGGGTGGGTGGCAAAACTAACCCCACTCCAGTGACTAGAGCAAGAGCTACACACCCAACAGCATGGAATGATGGCAATATCACCCCCCCCCCCTAATTTCTCTCTGCCCCTTGCTCGCTTGCAATTACCCAACCACTATATAAATGGCCGCCCTGCCTCCCCACGGCCACCCGGCCCCTAATCTTTCTCCCTCTCCATCTCCCTCTTCCTCCTCACCGGCTAGCTAGCTAGCTTCTTCAGTTCCCACTACCACCACTACTACACACTGATCTTCTCTTCTCTCTCTATTTGTCGATCTCTCCAATTACCAGTCTGCTGTGACACACGCATAGCTAGTTCACAAGGAATTCCTTGCAAGATCGATTCAGCGCCGGCGAACGATCGATCGAGCTAGGCAGAGATCAAATCGAGACCAATGAGCATCTCGGTGAACGGGCAGTCGTGCGTGCCGCCGGGGTTCCGGTTCCACCCGACGGAGGAGGAGCTTCTCAACTACTACCTGCGCAAGAAGGTCGCCTCCGAGCAGATCGACCTCGACGTCATCCGCGACGTCGATCTCAACAAGCTAGAGCCATGGGACATCCAAGGTACTTGGGTAACTTCATCTCGTGCCGGCCGGCTTGCACCTAGCTAGTTTGCACTAGCGTTAGCCAGCTTAGTACCACCATTACTTGGTTTATGAAGCAACCCGCCGTACTTTCACAGTGCAAATTAGCCATTGAAGAAGCGTGCTCTTGATGAATGTAACTAGTTTTGGCTAACAAGTACTGGCTTGATTAGAATTAGATGGATAGATGTAATTAGCTAAGCTACTAGGCTCGTTCATCGATCATCAAGTAATGAAGTACCAGCGTTGTACTGCATGCATGCGTATGTGATGGATGATCAATTTGGTGCAATCGGTCTGTTGGTTGCAGAGAAATGTAAGATCGGTTCGGGGCCTCAGAACGACTGGTACTTCTTCAGCCACAAGGACAAGAAGTACCCGACGGGGACGCGGACGAACCGCGCCACGGCGGCGGGGTTCTGGAAGGCCACCGGCCGCGACAAGGCCATCTACAACGCCGTCAAGCGCATCGGCATGCGCAAGACGCTCGTCTTCTACAAGGGCCGCGCCCCGCACGGCCAAAAGTCCGACTGGATCATGCACGAGTACCGCCTCGACGACCCCGCCGCCGTCGACACCGCCACCGCCACCGCCACGGTACGTCACCACGGCCCCTCCCCGCCGGCCACCACGTACAGCTCAATCACCTAAACAGCTAAACTATGCATCGCCTATTGGCGTACACCGCCATTAATTATTGCCGTAACAATTATAAGGGGGCGGTGGTGCAATGATTGGAGTACGAGCACCCGATTTCCAGCCTTTTTCTTTCTCACCCTCTCCCTCTCTCCCTCTTCGTGTGGTAATTAAGCTTTTAATAATTGAGCTTTTTCAAGAAGAAGCAGCACCACGAGGAAGCAGGGAGCGAGATTAGCTTTTTCCATGTGCTTCGTGTGTCCCAAAAGGTAATAGTAATTAAATCTGCCTTTGCCTTTGGATGCCCTCATGCTCAGGTCACTGCTGCATCGGACGCCGGCCAGGAGGATGGCTGGGTGGTGTGCAGGGTGTTCAAGAAGAAGCACCACCACAAGGAGGCAGGGAGCGGCGGCGGAGGAGGCAAGCACGGCTGCGGGGGCGACGGCCATGGCCCCAAGGCGGGGCACTCCTCGATGCAGTACTCCTCCAGCGACGACGCGCTCGACCAGATCCTGCAGTACATGGGCAGGTCGTGCAAGCAGGAGCACGAGCTCTTGCCGCAGGGCGGCGTGGGGAGGCCGGCGTCGAGGTACCTCCGGCCCATCGAGACGGTGCTCGGGGGCCACGGGTTCATGAAACTGCCGCCGCTCGAGAGCCCGTCGGCCACGGCGCTGACGCAGCGCGTGGCGAGAGGAGGCGGCTGCGAGCTGGCCGCCGACTGCGCCGACCGCGGCGGGATCACGGACTGGGCCATGATGGACCGGCTCGTCGCGTCTCACCTCAACGGCCAAGCCGACGCGTCCGCGGACCAGCTCTGCTTCGACGGCAGCAACGTCGCCGGCCCCGGCGACGACAACGACGACGCGGCCGTCGACGGGCTCGCCTTCTACTCCGCCGCCCCGACGAGGCTGCTCGGCGGAACCGCCGCCCCCGGAGACGGCCCCAGCGGCAGCACCGGCAGCGACGACGACCTGTGGAGCTTCGCGCGGTCGGCAGCATCGTCGGTCGTAGCCACGTCAGAGCGGCTGAGCCGCGTGTGACTGTAACACAACTGTAGCTGCCGTCGTCCAACCATACCGAGCTGAGGGAAAGGTGGCGATCGGCGCAGGAGCAAGCTGCCCTAGTACAGTAAAGAGACAAGAACAAAAATAATGAGAGAGAGAGAGAGAGAGAGATTTCAAAGGTGATTAGAGCGATGAGTGAGGGAGAGAAAATTAAGAGAGAGAAAAGAACAGAAAAGAAAAAAAGGATTTAATTAACCCCACCCGGTTGATTAGTACAATATTATTAGCATATCATTACTTATATAATTAAGGTCGATCGGTCGTCGGTGTTATTATACATTGTTCAGTTAGGAGTATATGCATAATATATTGGATATATGATGATTAATTGGTAATTACCTAGCTAGGCAAGCAGCCTGCTTAATTAGTTCAGTAGTATGCATATATGCATGGAGGTGCATGTTCACGTACGCACGTACGTACGTACGTACGTACGTGTGGCCGGTGTACTCAGCAGCTCCCGTGAGATGAGCTAGCCAGGCATCCAGGTCCAGGTGTATATTACTTGTACCAGATAGCCCTACATCGTCCCATATGTTAATATATACGTAAGTGAATTTTCAGCAACAATGTTACAGGTAACAGATCATCATGTGTAACAGGATCGATCACACACTGGCCTGCCCCCGTGGTGCATATATAATAGTAGCATTGTATGTATTGCAAGTGCTGTTAATTAGTTAATTGATTGATCAATTATCACAGGTAATGACAATTGAGGCGGCAGTCGATGTTGGACGCAGATCGTTATCTTGTTTGTCGTGACAGGAGAAAAAGGGGAGCAGCAACAGCAGCAGCGAAGAGAGAGAGAGAGGCGCATACGGGCCCACGCGGCAGAGTAAAGGAGGTCGATCGATCGGGCCAGCTCGCTGCTGTCCCCAGCGCACGTACCGTGGTGCAATGTCGTAGTGTCCTTTTGGTCCCCAATAATTCGTCTCTCTCTCTCTCTCTCCACCTCACCTCGCTCATAGCTGAGTAGGAGTGCTACTTCTAGAGAGAGAAACTATCAAAAGGTCGACAGAAACAGACTTAGAGAAAGAAAGATCTAGAGAGAGAGAGAGGTGGCGACTGCCAAGTGGGTGTTTGTTGGAGAGAGTAATGCCCGGCGTCTTCCATTGGACGCGATAAAAGCCAAACTTTAGTACGCTTTAGCAAACGAGTTTTACACTATTAAAATCGTCTAACCCTAAAGTTTATGACATAAGATAAAAGATCTCTCTAAATCATAGGCACGTTTAAGCATAGTCGAGATCTAGAACCAACAGTCATCACCTTCTAAGGAATCATCAAAATCTCCTCAAAAAGTTCAACGATATACTCCCAAACTCCTCCTATTAATGATTAAGTATGAGTACAACTATACTTAGCAAGCTATATGAGGATATCTACTTAACTACTTACTAGGACTTCAATAGAACATGATACATAGGTTCTATTTTTATGGGTATAAATGCATGTTTATTTGCAAAGGTTTTTAGACTTGAAATACAAAATATTACTTTATAAGTAAATTACACCACAGGTACACAAACTTGTGAGATGGGTGCATCTAGTCACTAAATAATAAAACCATATATTTAGGTCAATGAACTTGTTAAACTATACAAAAGAGATCCAAAACATATTTTTCAAGAATGACAAGGCACCCATATGGCACTAATGCTTATATTGCATTGATGTGGACACTAACATGAGAAGGTGAAGGCCTCTGTCTCCACCTCGCTAGAAATGTTCATTTGCGTGTCGATCAACGCCATTCCAAAGTGTTCCAAAGTAATTTGGTTTTGATTGAGAAGGAAAGCTGCAAGATTGCTGCAGTGATGGGATTAATTGTGAGGCGAATTCTTATTGCTTTTTGGTCGTATGAAATGCATATGGAGCTGATGCAGCTGCTAGTAGATGTAAATGGAGAAAAAAAGCCAACGAAGAAGAAGGCGACAAGCCCATCCACGTGCTCCAGATCGTGTCGGCTGTGGCTGACTACTTCTTGCGGTTCCTATTCAAGGAACACGTCGACTAATCAAGTGGCACCCTCTTTTATTGATGTCATCTACTTCTACTACCATGCCTCCTCGAGGATCATACTATTCTCGCTTCTTGACAAGAGGACGCAGCCTAAGACCTGAAAGCGGTTGGTAGTGCACGGGACTACGTTGCCTACTATCAAACTTGTGATAATAACAAAGGAAAACACTAATCACCAATAGACATTATTAATGTGGCCAAAGAGTATGACAATTGAGAGCGTGGAATATTTGATATAATCGCACAATTCATTCATTCATGTCATAAAGAGTTATATATATATATATATATATATATATATATATATATATATATATATATATATATATATATATATATATATATATAGCTTAGTATGGCTTATGGGAACGCATGACTAATGTGAACAAAAATGGTTTAATGGAAATACATGACTAATATGAACACAACATATGATTAATGTGAACTTAACGTTGGCTAGAGTCAAGACGACACATGGGAGCTGAGACGCAGAAGCCGAGGCTGTGTGAACATGCAAAACTTGCTAACACCCTCCTGTAGTATGAACGGGAGAAGGCCGAACGTTCAAACTGGAACGGAACTCCGTAAAGACTGAAGACCTTTGTTGCCGAGGTAGCCAAGAGCGTGGTGACCATGATCGTAGCCGTGGAGGAGGAAGCCATGTTAAGGTAGCTGGTGTTGAGGTTGTCGTTGTGCTCGGGGTAGCTGACGTCCAACACATATCATCTGCCAATGTTTGAAAGGTTGAGGCAGCAACAGTTGAGGAGGGACTCGCGACGGTGGCGGTGCGGGGCGCAGGAGGGCCATGCAACACGGCGACTACTGTCGGAGGACTCACGACGGTGGCGGTGCGGGGTGTAGGAGGGTTACGCAATACGGTGACTACCGTCAGGGTGGACAAAAAGAAACAAAGAAAGAAAGAAAAAAAAGAAAAAAATACGACACTGGTGGGGTGGTGTTGACAATGGCAATGACGACCACAGGTATCGACACAAAAGCCCGTGTATGTCGATAGCATGATCACAAGTGTGGGCTTCCGATGGTGCGACGGCTTGTGCTCACGGAGGACAGGTCGACAATGATGATCCGATGTGACGACGACGGTAGATGGGGCGCTCGGAAAGCCGCTAAAGGAGGGCCATATCAACGAGCGCGCTACGTCACACCACGACATCATCGAAGGAGAGGAGACGCCGAAGAGGTCAAAGCCAAGGCGATGAAGTCCGGAGCTGAGGAACGTCAACAGGTCTGCAGGGTGACGCAAACTGATCTATGATCAAAAAAAGTAGAGAAAACTCGATCTGAAGATGACCGAGAAAAATTCTAATTGGTAGCCGATCGGATGATCGACGACACGACTTAAATTACAGACTGCGCAGCTCCCAAGAGAGATCATGGAGATGAGATCATCTCCCATGGGTGGCGCGGCGGAAGCTATGGAGGCGGCGGCTCAGGAGCAACACCGCTCTAATACCATGAGAGCGTAAAATATTTAGGATAATCACACAATTCATTCATTCATATCATAAAGAGTTACATATATATAACCTAGTATGGCTAATAGGAACGCATGACTAATGTGAACGAAAATGACTTAATGGAAACGTATGACTAATATGAACACAACATATGATTAATGTGAACTCAAGGTTGGCTAGAGTTGGGGTGACACATGGGAGCCAAAACGCAGAAGCCGAGGCTGTGTGAACACGCAAAACTTGCTAACAACAATGAATATGAATGATTTATTTGTGTTGTTGGATGCGCGCATACCTCCCTATTTATACATCTAAAGAGTGGCAATTGACATTTTGAATAGGTGCCTCTTGTCTTCACACGCGAGTCTTTTATGTATTTTGAAATGTTGTGTCCTTTGTCAAAAACACCATTAACCACTCTCACGTGTCAAATTAAACAGACACATGGAAAACCATATTAGTCCTGACCAATTAATGCTCTGCTTCGGGTTCATATACCATATCAGTGCTCTACTTATTAAACTTATGGTTGAGTAAAGTCTATGTTCTTTACTTGGCATAAGAATCTAGTTATTACTTGCCATAGATAATGCTATCATTCATATACCATGTGTACTATAGTATAATACCACCAAAATCATACCAAAACCTTAATCATCAGGTAAGGACACAGGCTTCAACCATCTAGTGGCTGCCTGAGCATCACTAGAGCTAGGGGAGTGTGGTGGTGGTGTCGACTTGGTTTGGGATGGTCTGACGTTGAGGAAGAATGTGTGGCGGTGGGTGCGGGGCAATGCGATGCGAAAAGAGGGTGAGGGAGTCGTGAGGCTCAGCTAAGTAGGCGGTGGTGCCAGTAACAATGTGAGAGCGTGCTTGGCGCATGGACAACGATTTGGATGGATGTAAAATTTTTGCACTACAACGGCGAAGCTAGCAAGCGCGTTAGCGGCAGGAGAGGCGTTGCCTCTATGTGAGCACACGAGGTGATGTGGTAAGCAGTGGTGATTGCAAGGTGTCGAATGGCTGGCAGCGTGGATTGATAGTAGGATGGTGCAGCGCAAGGTCAATGTTGGCATTAAGGCTTGGTACAGGTGGTCAGTGAGGTGGCATGGGTATTGTGCATTTTTTGGCACAGACGCTGGCGGCGGACGCACTACGTAGTGAGTGTGGGCACGAACAGCGTCGCGGAGCGTGCTAGCGAGAATACGACAGTATCAGAATGGCTTGAGTCACTACTACAAAAAAGGTCATCTTGGATATCTCATCACAGACAGTTCAACACAAACCATCAGTCATAAAGTTACCACAAATGATTTTACAAGATGGACCATCTAAGTTCACCGCGATGAAAAGAACCGTCTGTGATGACCGACTTATCATAGACGCTTTGTTCTCTGAACCATCTGTGATACATCACAGACGGTTCAGAATAAAAATCGTCTATGATGTATGTACTTATCACAGGTGATTTTTATTCTAAACCATCTATGATACATTACAGCTGGTTCAAAATAAAAACCGCCTGTGATGTCTATAATTATCACAGACGGTTTGTGTACTGATCCGTCTATGATGTATCATAGACGGTTTAAAGTAAAATATCGTTTGTGATGAACTACTTACCACAGATGATTCTTTATCTAGAACCATCTATGATAATATTTCAACTTACCCACTCTCGCCAAATTTAAATTCGTTCATCTTACTGGATTTGCTCTTTAAATTAGAAGGCTCAGCTATTCTTCTCCTCATCTCCTCTTCTCTCTTCTCACTTCTCCTCCACTCCTCTTCTCTCTTCTCACTTCTTCTCCTCCACTCCTCCCCCACCAAATTTGCCCTTAAAAATAGAATGCTCGGTCAACTCTTCTTCTCCCCATCTCCTCTTCTCCTTTCCCTGCATCTTCTTCAATCCCATCCATCCACAAGCCAAATTTTAGGCATATAAGACATCATAAAATTACCTATTTTTTTAGCTCTGGTACAACTATAGAACTGTCTGTGATAAGATTACTACAGATATTTCTAGTTTGGAATCGTCTATGATAACGGACAATCATAGACGGTTCTAATTCCGAATCGTATATGATAATAGACAATCACAGACAATTCTAGTTCTAAACAATCAGTGATATGGTTTTTATGGACGGTTAAAAAATCATCTATGATAACCCCTATTATCCCTGATCCATTAAGCCAGACGGTTTAAGGATCTGTCTGTGATAGAATTTTTTGTAGCAGTGAGTGCGCCTCCGCGCTTGGAATGCGTATTTCCAAAAAGGGAAAGCGGTTTGTCTTGGAAGCTTTCCATATTTGCCAAAAACTCCAAATTCTAGCAAAATTCAAATAAATTTAACTTTTAAAATTTTAGGGTTGTTCCAATACGCGGGCACACAAAACTCAACAAAGGGCAGGAACTAGCTACTACTTCATGATGTAGTAGTGGGTTGTGGCCATGCAACTTTTCCCGCCCATGTAGCGCGCTAGACATGCGTGGCGACTGCCTATATATTACCACTACTTATATTCTTGACTTGTACGTGCATGCCGACGGCCGACGACTACGTACACGCTATAGGTAGCCATGCATGGTTTTCTTTTGGCTTGCCATCTTTATGACGAGTCCACTCGTTTCGTTCTCCTCCCCTTTTTCGTCGTCGTCGTCGTCGTTCTCCTCCCATGGAAGTTTACTTCGCACCGCCCTAGCTAGGTGATGGAAGCAGGGAGCCAGCTGCCCTACCTAAACATGCATGCATGCATGTCTCTCTTCTAGCTATATGGGAAATTAATGGCGCTTTTGCCTTCTTCTATCTCTCTCTAGGTGCCGGCCGGGGACCATGAGTACCCCCGTCGAGCGCGACAGTTCCATGGTTGCCCGTCGCTTTTCGCCGTGGGGATAGGTGTGCCATGTGTGTGCGCTCCCTGCTCGCCCATGCTGATGCCGTAGTATATATATATATATATATGCGTGCGCCAAGATGCCGATGAGTGTGTGCGTGTACTGGCAACACATATAGCTATTACGTACTAACTGACAGGTGAGCTGCCACTGTGTGTGTAGTGTGGGCTGTCGTTCATAGTACATATGAACAGTGGCCACCAGAGATGACACTACTGCATGCATGCGCTGTACATGCACACACGTAGTACGTACGTACGTACATACCTAGCTTTTTGGCCTGAACTAGTCAAAGGAGGGCAACAGAATCGACGTACGCACACGTACGAACGTGAAGATCGGGGCTGTCCTGATCGTGATGAGCTTATGCATGGTCTTTTTCTTTGCAATCTCCTAATATATATATAACCGTATGTGTATATATAGGTAAATTACTTAAAGACACCTACGTAAAGAATCGTCTAATATATACGTATTATCGATACAAATTTTACAGTTTAGGTATAAAAATATTTCATACCTTTGATAGATTTATGGTAAATGAGTTTTAAATTCAGTTCAAACTAGTTTGAACTACCTTTGAATTTAACGTGACTATAGTGATCGAGTATATTCCATAAAACTAGCTCAAACTTGTTACACTGAAATTGAATTTTGTAGGGTCCGTAAGGTGCGTCAGGGGGTGTATGACTTTTTCTAAATCTTCCCCCAGGCATCAACTCTACACAGCGAAAACACCAGCGCATAAACTCATCAAAGCCAAGAACAAAATGATCGAAAAGATTGCCAGAGACTCCTCTCAACTGATCTGATTGCCGACGAATAAACAGTTTGACAACTGGCCAGCCAACAAGCAGTCTGACAGCTGGCCGAACTGACCTCGCTGATCTGACTTGTGGCCGATCGGACCACTCGACTCATTGCGGTCGGACCACTCGCCAAGAAACAGTGCAGACATCACTGCATACTAGACAAAAAAAGATCTAACTTCTAAACCACTAATCCAATGCAATGAAATTTGGCACAAGCCTTCCCTAGAATGTCATAAACCTATTCCAATTATGGATCGTGAAGATTAGTATGAAAGTTCCCACCTTTATCCAAAACAAAGAGCGTTGAACAAAAACCGGGCAAAAGAAGGAAATATTGATCTACTCTAACTCGTGAGTCCTTGATAATCTAGATGAACTTAGATGTGTTCTCACATGTTATAGCAATCTAGATCACAGGAAGAACTAAAGCCAAATCTCTCATAAGAGCAATAAGAGCAAAACCATGAAATCATCTCTCTCTCTCTCTCTCTCGAGGAAAACCGAGTAAACTTAAAAACTATCCCTAGATGGCATTGAAAGCATCTAAGCTTTTAAAAATAATTTTAGTAATTAACAATGATTAAAGGAACTAACTTGTTTATTGATATGATTAAAAAGTTAAGTCTCGGAATTTGATGACGTCATGGAAAAGGCATGCAAAATTGATTAAAGGTTATATAGATCGAGATAAAGCTCAAGGAAAAGGTAAATTATAGTCTAAGGACATTTTTATAATCTTTTACTGGTCTCAGAGTTTAGAGGAAAAGATCGGATCTGTAGAATAGTGTCGTACTATAAAGAGAGGTTATGGCTAGTAGTTTAAAGCTTAACTTGTACCACTTTGATCAATTTAAATGTTCATATATGCATTTGAATTTCATTTAGAACCTTCTCTGGATCTCTTTCGAAAAACTAGTACGAGAGCACACATTGAACGGTAGTACCGCTGATCGATACTATCGGCTGATACATGCTAGTAGTTAATTTCCAGAGATGTATTCTTTTGGCATTCCTTAGATTGGTACTACCGCATATGTTGTGTGGTAGTACCGCAGAGCGGTATGACCGCATGTTTAGCGATATTACAGTAGATTGGTAGCATTGAAATTTACATGGCGGTAACTAATTTCTATCGATGTGTGTTTTAGAATATTTTCTCTCCTCCAAAAATCGGAACTACCAAACCCTGTGAGGGTGGCACTAATAATATTTGAAGTAATAGCTAGTTTATGTGCATTTTATGAATGTGAAATAGCCGTTGAACTGTAGATATAGTAGTACCAGCCACTACATGGCGATAGTATCGCAAATCCTATTTTTTAGGGATTTCGACTCCAACGGTTATTCTAGTGGATGGAAACTATAAATACCTCCCCACCAGCAATAAGTGCTCTCTTCTTGACTTCATTGAATACTCTTGAGCTTCTTGTACTCTCCGTACTACTTATTTGCTCATATTCATTTTTTGAGGTAGTTAAGAGTATTCAAGTGCATTGCATCACAAGTTGATGTTTGTGGCACTTGATAATCTTCAAGCAAGTATTGTGATTCATTACTCTTGGTGGTTATTGACACCTAGATGACTTGGAGAAGTTATGAAGTGATCTCTTCAAAAGAAAATTGTGAAGAAGCCTGACACCATTTGTGACACCAATTGTGAAGAAAAGTGATATCTGGAGTATTGGAAGAGCAACCCTAGTGGATTCGAGGTCTTTGGACTCAATTCGTGGAGCCGATCCAATCGGTCTGGGATTACTTTAACATAGACTAGTGAAGACCGACAAGTCTTTAATACCACAGAAAAACATTACGTGCCTCCATTGCATTTTACTCTCTTGTCATTACTTTCCACATTTACATTTCTAGCATGAATATTGAATTGAATTGTGCAGCTAGTAGTGTATCTAGTATTGACATTGCTAGTGACGCCTTAGTGAAACTTAGAAGATTTAGGCTTTAATTGTGCAAAAGGTTTTTGATTAAGCTCATTGTTGTAGGGATGGCCCCCACCTAAACCCAGCTAGCCTGCAGAGAAGGTTGTAAATCATGTAAATGACGTAGCTTATCCTCGGTGAGGGGCTCCGGGAAAGGTTACGATGATAATGTCACTCTGTACCGTCGGAGAGTACTTATGCATGTGACCAGTCCTTGGGAAAAGGGGAAGAGGTCATTTGTTCACCTAACTCTCCACTACCATACTCTCTCTCTGTTTGGTCTGTAGCCACAACACTCATACTTGCTAAAAATTATAATTTAGCCAAAACATTTTAAAACCTAGTCACCCCTCTAGTCGGTTATTCTTAATCCTATAGGCATCTAGATGGATGAGATCTGATCTTTAAGAGAAATATCTATCTCTTACACATTCTTGGCACCAGAAAAGAACAAAAGAGAGAAATTCAAACAAGAAAGTCAAGCAAATCAAAAACACCAGAAAGGATACATGACATAACTCAATTGGGCAAAATTTAGATATTCATTTTACTAGGAGAGGAATGTTTTACATCCACTCACTCAAAATGGCAGAGCTTTAGCCCTAGAGCGCGTACACAAAAGGCTCAACACAAAGAAACCCTAATCTCTCTAACACAAGTGTTCTACCTGATTCTCTCTCTTCACATACAAGAGCTTATATAGTGAAGGCTTCCACCTCACACCAAACCTTAACACCAATAACACTTAGTGGATCACACCACTTATAATTAGGAAAATATGATAATTCACACAAACGAGTTTTATATTTCATATACTTGCACGCTTTTCAAAGCGTAACTTCTACCAGGATCCAATAGCCTGATTAGACATTCCGTCCTCAAAGACGTGACCTAAACCACAAGGCCAATGCCACACTTGATATGAAGTTTCACCCAGATTTACACGACATGCCATGGCTTTAGGACTCTTTCCGTAGCCTGAGTCTTGCCACTGGCCGTAGCAATAATCAAAGCACCTGTACATCAAAGATCAAGTAATCGATCCGAGCATACATGGTATTCAATTGACTTTTATCAGGAAAATATATGCATGGACACATCATGAGTAACACTTGTATAGACACCCGATGACTAATACTTGTATGGACACTGCCATGACTCACAACCAAAACCAACTCAACTTGGCACATAGGCTGGTCTGACCACGACCACCAAGCCGGTCAGACTAGCCAGTACACGCTAGTCAGACTACTCCTCTCCGGTCATACTATATTTCCAATACTGATACTACCGCACCAGGTCATAGCTCAAACTTCCAAAAGACCTTTTCTAAAAAATAGCTACCACCAACAAAGCGCACACACTACTGCATATCGGTCAAACTGCCCTGCAATGGCCGGTCAAATCACAAGCCAAAGGCTCTGACAGCAAAAGCCAGATATTCAATGGTACAAAATTAAACTCAAACATTGATAGTAAGGCACAAGCAAAGTCAAATACTGATCACCATCATGGGGCTGTTACTACATGGTCTTATAAATTCAATTTTTTTTCAAAGTTTGATATCTCAAATATAATTTTTTATAAGTATGTGAAGATATACACGTCAAAAATCTCAAATACATTGCTTTAATTAACGAGCATGCCTTGTTCTTGAGGAAATAAACGTGGATATATATTAGACCGAGCACTTACAATGCCATTAAGTCATAGAACAGAAAGAGTTAATTAATTACTCGATGTACCGTGTGTGCTCGGTGTTCATGCACGATACCATGGATTGACCAAAAGAACGCAAAGCATATTTACGATCGATACATGCATCGATTTTTTTTTTTAGCTTTTCCAACGAGACCAAACTACAGAAGGTGTGAATTAAGTTAAGGCCACTCATGGCAAGTACCTTTCAAGGTGGTTGTTAATCATACGGTGTATGACCCGGCCTGAAGCAATAATATATCCTCATGAGCTCGATCGATCTCGCCATACCGTGCACCAATCCATCCTGGGGAATTGAAGTGTTCTTGGTGCGTGCTTTACCCCACCAATATTTATATGGTCAACCATGCAAGTCAATGGTCAATCAGGCATGGACATGCATGGTGTCCACCAAGGAGGCATCGATCTCACCAAAGTGGTGTGGCAACATGCGCGCATATATTCATGCATGCATGCATCCATGCGTCGACGACCCACTAATGCATGCATGAAGATGGTGGTCGATCAGCTTTAGGTCTTGTGTTGCGTTGCTTTTCGTAGAGAACAGTACGTGTGGAACATATATATCAGTTAGGCCAGATATTTACGGCTAATCGACATTAAATCTCTTAGATTATACTAGCTACATAGGCGCGGCGTCACGCCGCATCAGTCATCGTGTGTATCGAAGTAAAAGAGGCGAAATTTCGTAGCAAAAGGGAAAAATGATTTTTTTCGTAAAAAATCAAGAGCCTTTTCACAATAAAAGAAGAGCTGATGGGTTTTTCGTAAAAAAACCAAGGACTATTTTGAAAGTACCGAGGACTTGTACGTATTTTTTGAAAACCGCGGGTCGCTATCAACGGGAAAAAAGTGTAAGGGGTTTTTTGAAAAAATCCAGGGATCTATTCGTAAGAACTGAGGACCTATACGTAAATAAAAAAGTTTTGGAGGCTATTTTGAGGGGGAGAGACGCGTGGCATAGTTGGGGGGCCGTGAATCCCCCCAACTTTGTATAGGTGATGATTAGAGGTGGACTGAAGCCAGCCAGGCCACGTACTGCTTCATTTTGGTTAACTGGCACGGTGGCATCATTTTTAGAACATGTTTAATTAGTTTAGCGATACATATGTGCTATATAATAAAGGAACTATATATGCAAGATAAGGGGTTCAGGGAATCCAAATATTAGATTTTTAGAAAGTTATCAATTCGATTAATTTTCATGTCTGTAGAACTGGTTTCATTTGTGATATTAATGTATAGTAGTATATGTTAAAGCAAAGAATATAAATTATATCTTTGAGAGCAAATACTTGTTCTTTATAATTTTGAATCGGCATCTCCAATAATAGAGATAATAGTTGTATCAATATTAATATAATTAAAATAATTCAAATTATAATAGATATTATAGGCAAGTTTGTGTCTGTGCATAGATCGCTTGAGTTCAATTCTATCTCCAGCATCTCACGTCTTAATTTCATACAAGAGTTCTTCAACTATACGTGCATACATAGCACAACGCAAATCAACTTTATGCGCACTTCCTTAGATCAAGAAAATCATTAGTTATGATTTGTTAATCATAATAAGTGCCCACCTAATTAATTAAGAACTATATGCTTTTGTTATTGTGAGAATTTGTAGCAATTATTCTTATTTATCAAGCAACATTCATCAATTATGAATTGCTAAACATAATTAATTAAGGGCCAGATTTTTTTATTTTGGGAAAATTTCTATAATATTTCTCTTTTTTTTCTTAACTGATGTAATCAACTATCCTAAGTTTTTATTGTATGATAGATAACACTCAATTGTTGATATAGTTCAACTTAATTAGAATCCACCGTATCGATGGCGATTCAAGCAAAACAATTTTCAAAGTTGTAAAACATACATTGTTGAGAATCGTGCAGGTAGAATTGGTCTTATCTGTTTTGTCTCTTTTTTCCATAAGTGCCACTTTTTCTCCTTTTTCATACATGGCTTTTACTGATTTATTTTGCAATCCACATCAATATTTTTCTCTTGTACGCGGCTTTTAGTGCAAGCCATCTAGGATTTTTTATTTATTGGGTTTATTTAGAATCTGTAATGGGAAGTCTTGTCTTATGGATTCCTTGTTTTTCTAAGACATCCACTGGTAATCATTCACTTTTTTCTTAGCAATTGTAAAGCTCGTGTCATCAGCTTTTAGTATATAATAGATAGATTTTGTTTTCTCAGGGATTTTCTTTGGAATTTGGATGAAGATAAAATTGCTAATATTCATTTCCCCTGAATTTTAGTTAATTTGGATTGTATTTGCATGGAATTTTTTAATTTTCATTTAATTATTATTTTGAATTTTAGTTATTTATGGATGTTACATTAGATGTCATATGGAAATCAAATTGCTAATTTTCTTTATTTTTTATTCCGAATTTCAATTAATTTGGTTTGTACTTAACATGTGATTCTTTCTTTAATCTGAGTTATTATAATTTCGGTCCATGACATAGATGGTTAAATCTTTCTAGTTAATACAGGAGTTTCCTAGAAGTTCCTAATTAGTATAGATTCATAATTTTTAATATTTTTGAAATTTAGGTTTAAATTAATTTGCAAATCAAATATATAATCATCCTTTAATTTTTATTCTGAATTTGCATATTTTTGAATCATACTTGTTGTGAATTTGTTTAAAGTTTTAAGCTAGAATTCGTATAAAAATAATTTCTATTTTTTTATTATTATTCTAAATTAAGTTTTTTAGGTGTTTACTTTGAAATTCAAATGGAAATCAAATTTCTAATTTTATTTTATTTTATATTCCAAATTTTAGTTAATTTGGATAGTACTTGGTGTGAACTCTTTTTTAATTTGCTAATTTTTGTTTAATTATTATTGAAACTTTTAGTTATTTTTGAATGTTACTTTGGAAGTTGTATGAAAATTAAATTGCTAATTTTTTATTTTTATATCTAAATTTTTCTTAATTTAGATTGTACTTGATATGAACTCTTTCTTTTAATTTGAACCTTTATAACTTGGGTCCGTTATATTGATGGCTAGGTCGTTCTCTAAGTTTATATTAGTATATATATAGATAGATTCTTATATCTCTAACTCCACTATCAAATTTAAACATTAAAAATTAGGAGCCACCCAATTAAGGACCAGCTGTTTACTTTTTATGAGAATTTCTAGTATATTTCTCTTTTTTTATCTTAGCAACTATAAAAAACTTGTCATCGACTTTTAGTATATAATAATAGATAGATTAGGTCTAGTCCCCACAGTAGATCCGCATCCACATGCACACATATATGATAGGCCTGGTTAAGTCTAGACGTGAAAGATAGCACAAATACTACATCCAATACAATATATGAGTTATACACAAGTTCTTCGCGCTAGCTAGCTAGCCAGAGGCAGATGTATAATTTTTATTGAGCTCCACTGCATGGTGAAAAAACGTCTCCCATGCATGCATGGCCACAAAACATGCAGGTACTGTAAATTAATGGGCAAATAAAGGGAGTGATTAAATAACGTGTCTGTCGTGGTCAGTGCTCACCATACAAGCATTCATCGGGTCTCCCACGCCATGATCGATCGCAACAGCCACTCAGGAATGCTGCCAACTTTACAAGCTAAAAGGCGAGTAAAGATCGATCATGGCGCGCGTATATACAGAGAGACCGCGCGCTGTTGAAATCTCTCCTTCCAAACTCCAGCAGCGACTTACCAACAATAAACACACGACCTACTAGTCCTTTTCCATCGATCTTCCCATTTGGCTAGTGATTAATTAAAGGTCTACACATTGGGTGGATTTTTTTCGGCTGCGGCTGGTAGTTTAACTTTTGACCCTAGTACGAGCGTCTGTGCCAACTAACCGAATGTTAATAAGCCGTTTCAAAAAGATTTTCCTAATAAATTGTTTGAAAAAGACGGCGAAGAAATCGTCTTGTTTGTTTGATCGAGAAAAGTTATAAATCATAAGCAAAAAAAAAAACTAGACCATTAATTAATTCATCTCTTCCTGTCTCTCTCCTTTTTTATTGTGGCAATCTGTATTAATTTCCTTAAAGCTAGCTAGTTGTGAAAGAAAGAAAGAAAGATTGGTCGATCGTTTTGGCGCCAATGTACATGCATATGCAATCGTGGCCCACGCATACATCGCACGGAAAAAGCTCATGTGGCGACAATTAAAGCCTGCATGATTTGTCGAAATAATACACTATCGATCCATCGATCATAAACTATTAAAGCGTCCAATTAGTTGTGTCGTCGTCCTTGGCCCAAAAGAGGATCGATCGTATCGGTCGATCAATCGCGGCAACATATATAATTGCATGCAAGAAATTTAGATTTCAATTGCTGAGTGCACGTCTCTGATCGAGTTTGACCGTGACACTTGGCGTTAATTAGTGACGAAATTAGTCATAACTAGCGGCTAGTGGGGGTTCCATCGATCGTGCACGTCAACCTCCCTTTCTGTTGGGTGATCATCGATTTTTACCGTATCATACATCTTGATCTCTTTCGTCGGTTATTGTTTCAAGCAACATGTGTATGTTTAGTACCAACATATAGTACGTACGTACCATGCGTGCATCCCATGACTCGTGACACAAAATTAAGGCACACAAGGGGAGAGCTCGATCTCTAGTGTCTAATTGAAGATGTAGTTTTGTTTGTTATAAAATAGCAACAGCTCTAATCTTTACTATTTAAAAAGAAGGAGCTGGTGGTTGCCGTCACGTCCATCCTCCCTCACTTCTTAACCATTCGATCTTTCTCCTC
The DNA here is from genome assembly GCA_036346265.1 of Melocanna baccifera. Taxonomy (NCBI): domain Eukaryota; kingdom Viridiplantae; phylum Streptophyta; class Magnoliopsida; order Poales; family Poaceae; genus Melocanna; species Melocanna baccifera. The sequence goes on along the minus strand of CM070697.1, from coordinate 27,252,794 downwards.
TCTTCTCAGCCACACGATCTGATTAAACCCTAAAATCCCAACATCACCCCTCCACCCCCACGCCTACCCCTCGCTCTTCCCCCCGCCGCCCCTATGCCTCCTCCTCGCTCTTCCTCCCACCGCCCCCACCCCTCCCCCTCGCTCTCCCCCCGCGGCCTCCTCCGCCTCCTCACCCCGCGCCGCTGCCTGCCCCCCGCCTCCCCCTCGCTCTCCCCCCGCGCCTCGCTCTCCCTCCGCCGCCCCCGCCTCCTTCCCCTCCCCACCCCGCGCCGCCGCCTCGCTCTCCCCTCCGTCGCCCCCCGCCTCCTCCCCCTCCCCACCTCGCGCCGCCGCCTCCTCCCCTCCCTCCCACCCCGTGGCGCCGTCTCCTCCCCTCCTCCCTCCCAAGCGCCGCCGCCTCCACCTCCAGCCCCCCGGGCGCCTCCTCCCCTCCTCCCCCAACCCCACGCGCCATCGCCTCCCCCTCTCCGTCCCCCGCACCGCCGCCTCCTACCCCCCATCCCTCTCCCTCCTCCACCGCCGCATCCTCCCCTCCCTCCGCAGCTTCGAAGACTTCGTTCCCGACGGTGGCGCCGGATAAGAAGCCGGCGGCGACGCGGAGGTGAACGATGGACAGCTGGAAGACGAAGAAGGCGCTGCAACTCCCCGAGTACCCGAGCCAGGAGGAGCTGGAAGCGGTGCTCAAGACGATCGAGACCTTCCCGTTGGTGGTGTTCGCCGGGGAGGTGCGGCACCTGGAGGACCGACTCGCCGACGCCGCCATAGGCCGCGCCTTCGTCCTCCAAGTGGTGATCCCCCACCCCACCCATGGCGGCCCAACTGGTGCTCCTCCTCGTCCTCGCCTACTCCGCCGGCGCCGCCCGCGGGTTCTACCTCCCCGGCGTCGCTCCCGCCGACTTCCACAAGGTCCCGCCCTTTTCTTCTCCTCCTGCTCTCCCCCCGTCTCTCGCGCACTTCCTTCTGGGTTGGGTTGGTTCTTGATCCGGGCGAGTCTTCACGCGCTGAAATTACAAATGAATCGTGCGTTTGTGTTGTTGTGTCGTGGTGATTTGCAGAAGGATCTGCTCGCCGTGAAGGTGAACCAGCTGAGCTCCGTCAAGACCCAGCTGAAATTGTTATGCTCTACAAGGTTGCAAAACTGTTTGCTGAAATTGTTAGTTTGCATTAGATTTATTGTTTAATATAGTTGTTGATATAATGACATGCTTATGTGCTATGTGCCTGTGTCATATTCGATTCGCATGTGTCTGAAGTGTTAGCAGCAGTCCTGATCATGCAATGCTCATATTATCTGAAGTGTTCTGATATCTGAGAAAGACTCGCATGTGTCTGGATTGTTGTTGGATTTGGGGTTCTGATCTGTGTGAATTTTTTTCTTACGTGTGGTGGTGGTGGTGGTGCAGGTGCTCCAGAACGACATCGACCTGCTGAACCCGCCAGATGTTACTAAATCTGTGCTAATCAGAAAGCTATGGCAAATCTTTTATTGATGTACAATTTCTATTTCTATGTACATTATGCATCACTGTTATTTGGTTTTCCGTTGCAACGCACGGGCACTTTACTAGTATCTCGATACATTTATCTAATTTATCTACATAATTACAATCCAGAGCTCGCTAAAAGCAAGTCCTCTTAGCCTCTGGAATCTGGAAGCTCTTCTTAACACAGTTTTAATTGTCTAATAGATCTACAAGAACCGTGCTAATCTCGGTCGCAAGGTGATATTTTGAAGGCCAAAATCATGGTATATAGATGACTCTTCATGCCCCTAGAAGGCAGAAGGACACATATAAGAGACATATAGATATATACAAAAAAAAAAAACGAAAGTAATAGGTCGACCTACGATGGAACATCCAAAACGATTGTTTCCTCTCCAAGCTACGTTGATCGTCAGTCGAAAAACAGACGAACAACCGATGGATTTGTCCGCTTGCACGTACGGATACATCTACCCATCCATCTCTTGACAGACACAGCACGCAGTTCTACTTGCTTAGCATGCATTTCTGAGACGCGTATATCTTTGTACTGCTGAATGATTAACATGCTAATAATTAATATTGCAGCAAATAAATGAAAGCGTTGAGACGTACGTACGTACAGGAGGACTGCTGGTACTAGTAGGCTGGCTGGCTGCTACGTACATGTATGTGCCGGAACGAGGAGGGAACTGAAGGGGCTGGATGGTCCAGTTGGTTCGATCGGACGCATGTAATGCGGGCTCGCCAAGCCATGCGTACGCAGATGCGTTAATGTGTAGCCTTCGAAGTCAAGGAAACCAGTGACATGCATGGGAGCATCTCTCGGGGCTTTCTCATCCTCTCTCTAATACATCTAGTACTCTCTCTCTCTCTATCTTTGTGTCTCTGAGGAGGGTGGCCCACAGGGCCTGACGGGGCCCGCTGATGTCGCGTTGTACCATACCATGCAGTGTGACGCGTGCATGTAGGGATCCGTGGGTGAGTGAGTGTGTGTGTGTCCCTATGGCACACCTAATTCATCCATCGAGGTTCAATCAAATCAATTGTTGGGTCCGATTGCGACAGGCTCGTGCTAGCCCGGCCTCCCTGTTCAGGACTTGAATGAAACCTAAAATTATGCGCAGATAATTAAAGAGCCTTTTGTGAATTAATTGGGGTGAGTTAATCTGCTGGAAATTAACACCCTTTTTTTTTTGCAGGAATTGCTTAGCTTTCCTTTTTGGTGATTCAGGTCCTGACTAAGGCCTAAGGAAGTTTTAGCTAATGCCACTAGCTAGAAGCTTAATGAGACGGCCAGTGTTATTATCCTTAATTGGGGTGAGTTAATCTGCCGAAATATATGCGTATTGGATCCCCCACTTCCGGACTCCCTACTAGTCTTGGGTTCCTCCACTAATTATATTACTTACCCATTATGAAGAGAAGTATTAATGTAACAGGGTCGCATTTTCTACCTGTCAAAAATAGGAAAATGTCTGACACTTATGTACGATCCCCTTTCTGAGTGAAAGTTTGTTGATTCTTATGTTCTATATGCCAAGGGTTCGACCTTCCCTTTCTTTCCTGATCAGGGCACCTTTTACCATCCTCTCATGCAGCTCAGCTGCTCCTCTCAGCTGAACTGCTCTTTTTCTCTTAATTCTTTGCACTTTGAGCAGCACATGTATTAGGAGCAACACTTTCACTAGAGAGATTAGTTTTAAATAAATTGAAACGAGATGTGGATGTACCTCCTGTAGGTGCTATTCCAAGCATGAAGGATGATGTACCTATGAAATTATTGTTTAATGGGACGATGTACTAAGTGCTAGTATCAACATATCTATTTAACCCTTTTGATCCATATATATACATAAATACATAGAGAGAGAGAGAAATTTTCCTTATTAATTTGATATTTGGATTTCCTCACAATTTTATTTTATATATATATAAGAAAAATGCATACACACACACACACACACACACACACACACACACACACACACACACACACACACACACACACACACACACACACACACACACACATATATATATATATATATATATATATATATATATATATTCCTTGTTAATTTGATATTTGATTTTCCTCGCAATTTTCTTATATATTAACAAGGATAATTTCTAAAGAAGATTGTATCATCATATAGAATGTGAAGGTTTTAAAAGGTGATGCAATAATCCATATATTAGCAGCCAAAGTTTGAAAATATTTTAGAATTTTTTTAAAAAAAGGTTTCATTGCATGTGTAATGAAGCTAGCGTACGTCATATATATTCGAACGGAATAACATATATGTATGCCCCACAAATAAGCCAGTTAATCAAGTAGGAAAAAATATACATGTATAACGTTGTGAGGTTAGCTTTAACTACTTTGTCGCTCTCTCCTCCGTCCGTAGTTTTCATCTAGAAGAATATCCTGCGCTGTTGCATGATGATGGATTCTTCTTTTATGGGAAGATATCTTATTTTCTCTAGGCTTTGATTCCTCTAAAGATGATGATGTTCCACGATCTTTTTCTTCATATGGTGCGAGGTCTTGGTGACAGTGATGCTATAAATTGATCGATCCTTTTATGTAACACACAGGACGATCAAGTCTTGTCTCCTCTGTAGATGCACTTTTGCGTACTGTTGATCTCTAGAAATAATGTGAAAAAGGGTATATTAAAAGTAGAAGTATGTACTCTCAGGAGTATAGAATCATTTTCCGTGCTCTCAGGAGTACAAATTTTTTGATACTTCTTTACCACTTTTGATATACTTAAATACTAATTCTAAGATACTCTAATGTGACTTGATTGAAAATTTTTTATCGGAGCCCTTTCTTTTTTACTATATACACTCTTCCATACATAAAAGGAGTATATACATAAATTATGCTATAAAAATGAAGTTTGATAAAAATTTTCATATAACTTATTTTGGAGTATCTTATAATCATTATTAGAGTATGCTCAAATAGAGAAAGAGGCATAACAACACCATTAAAGGATTATATTAGAAATAGGAGTATGTACTCTCAGGAGTATAGAATTATTTTTCATATTATAAGATACTCTAATATGAACTACACGAAAAATTGCAAAGGAGTATGTAGTTTTTAGCGTATTTTATAAATACCTTCATATACATATATAAAAAGAAGTATATCTAAAAATAGATATACCACATCTAAAAAATGTACATACTACTTAGATGGTCTTTTATATATACTCCTATACTACACGTATATACCCTTCGTTAAGCAAGATACTTTCTACGTTGTGAGATACGGTATAGTGAGTAACTACTCCCAGAGTAGAAAAGAGGCATAGCTGGTCACCCATAGTGCCTAAGAGTTATAAAGTCTCGAGGAACTCCTATGACATTATACGGTGGATTTTCAAAAACACTTATTGACGAGGATGTAATAATCCTTTATTTTTTACATTATCATGTTCTCTGTATATAGTACTTAATAATGAGGGAGAAATTTTGTAGAATAGTCTAGGAAATACTACGACTATCTAGTCGTAACTTCTGTTACGACAATCTAGTCGTAAATTCTGCTATGACTATCTTGTCGTAAGTCCTGCTACAACCATCTAGTCATAAGTTATGCTACGACTAGATAGCCGCAAGTTCTATTACGACTGTCTAGTCGTTCTCCTATGTACGACTAACTTACTCTCACGGTGGGTTAGCCTAACAAGTTAGTTAGAACGTATATTTATACTTCATAACCACATACAATCTTACAAGAGCCTTTAGTACTTTCCCCTGAATTCAACAAATCATACTTAAGATTGATATTAAAACATCGACACTTATATTTTTTAAGTTTTAAATTTATCAGTTACCTGAAAGCATTTTTTTAGTCATACGTAATAGTAAAATCTTACTGAAATCGGTAAAGCAGAGTATTTAGCTGTGTTGTTTGGTTCGCATCCTGGTTAATTTTGAGCATATAAGCATATTGCTCAAGATAATATATGAGGGGGAGAGTCCCAACCCAAACAGCCCCTTAATTTTCCATGAAACAGCTGCCCTAGCTTGGCACACGTACAAATCAAACTCAATCAATCAATTAAGTGCATACCTCCAACAATTGTACGTTAGTACTCAGATCGTATAATTAATATCGAGGCGTGTTAGCGATGATATATTATATAGCAACAAAATGTGCAGATTTTATCAGCCATCGGGGTAAAAAAAAGCCTCAAATTAATTAAAAGAGATAGATTGATGGAACGAAAAAAATTCATAATAAATAAATAATGTGCATTTCTTTTTCGATCCATCAAAACGGCGTTCGTTGAGGTGGTTAATCAATGTCTCCCCCCAACTAATCCGGTCGTGTTATGAGCTAATTTCCTTCGCTTTGTGGCCGTCGCCGTCACGATTAGTGGCCATACGCTTTTCACAAAAAGGCCCTTTTTAATTACTTGTCTAGCTAGCTCTATTGATCTCTCGTTCTCACGCATGGACAGGTGGATCCATGGATGGCCATGGCTCATGCTAATGCTTACAACCACAAATGGTAGTAGCTGAAGCAAGCTAGTAGCTAGGGTAGCCCCTACATTCTCCATAGGAAATAACGGGGTAGTATAATGTTCACTAGCACCTCAATTATATACATGCATGACCTCATGCAACATAATATTGCTTCCCTGTGCTTAATTTATTTTCTTGATTCATTTGTGGTCGACAGTTTTTCTAATATGGGTCCACATTTTGTTTTATTCCTTCCCGAGTATATTAAGCTAGGCAATTAGAGACAATTATTTGTAACAACCCTTATTTCTTAATTAGCACTAATAACTGGATCCAGAATAAACACGATTACTCAAGCAAATCACTACATTAGTCAAGCTATAATAAAAAAAAACTCTTCTCAAATCAAATAACAGTATGACAATCCATATTACATCAGTTAGTCAATTACAGTTCGCTTACATCAATTTACATTTCTCGATCTCAATTATGACAATCCTCTCTAGAATATAAATAAATATATCATAATTAAAATTACATCCATATTTGATAAGCCGTAGTTCCCAATCCACTTTTCTGTAAGAAAAAGACCTACATGTCAAAAAGAGAAAAACTAAGAAAAGAAAGAAGAATTATTGTCAAAATCTGTTAGTCTATATCATCCCATAGGATTCACTCACTGAGATATCAGGACCATCCAAGATCAATTGCCACCTCTAGCTAATTGAGTATCACCATTCAGCGTAAAAACAAACTTGAATCAATTCTGAGCATATTTTCACCACCAATCAATCCTAGTAAAAAATAGTTTACCAGAGTACACATCGGTCCATAGAAATCCACTGATAGTTGTCAGTCACAGCCCAACCCATACGGCACACGAGTAGAAGAGATACGAACAAGCGAGGCACCGAGAGAGAGAGAGAGAGCATTCGCGATCCTAAACCCCAGCGCAGCCTTGGGCAAGAAACCCTTCACCAGATCCATCCACCGCATTCCTCTCAATCCACCCAAGCGAAGTGAAGGATCGAGGAGATGGAGACGTAAACCTCACCATGACCAGACAAGGGGGAGAAATCCAACACCAGAGAGGAGACCGAGCAAGCCATCTCTATTCTCATACCCATCCCCACATCATTGCCCCAAATCCAACCCATAGACGTCAAAGGCCATGGGAGAAGGGACTTGAGCTCCATTGCACCAAGACCAACGAGAAAAAGAAGGTCGAAACTAGAAAGAACCAAGGTGGCAAGCCAAACTCAGAGAGCACGTGGGAAAATCACCATCATTGAAGACCCAAACCTTGACTAGATCGAGCAAGATGCCCCCACATGCATCCCACTTCCATCACTATCATCACACTCCACATCTCCACACTAGGACCACATGTAGGCATCCATGGACTAGAATCAAGTCTAAGGGAGGGAGTAGAAACTTACCTAAGCCGGCTAGAGCCATGAAAATGCGTGAGATATGGTGTCATTGACTCACAGCAGTGAGGCCACGCCACGACTGGCTAACTATACACACCCAACAACACTCCACTGTGCTCATCGGCACACAAGGAGGCCCCGAGCCCCTTCAGACTACGCCATGGCCGAAGCACTATATCACCATCATCGTCACCCCAAATCCCTCTTAAAAAGACACATACTGGAATACAAATAACAGAAAATGAAGGTGAAGAAAGTAGATCGAGGAAATAGAGATAGAGATAGTGAGAGGATTAGAATCCTTGAGACCGGATCTGGAACCGTCGTAGACAGAGCAGATCCATCCAGTGGGGCGAGTATCAATGTAGTGGTCTGGCAGTGGCGCCGTAGTAAAGGTGATGATAGGTGAGGTCGGCAGCAGCGTGGTGACATCGGGGAAGCACAAGAGCCGAGTAGAGGGAGAGGATGGCGGCCAATGACGGCGACGGTCGGTGAGGGCTGCGGTGTTCATCCTCGGTCGTGCAACACCACAGCTGACGTAGTAGCGTCAAATCTAGTGGCAGGGATAGCAACGCTGGCGACAGGGTAGGCTAGGAGGTTGGTGGCTGATCAGCTGGAGGCCAGTGAGAGGGAGGAGACCTAAGAGATAGGGGACGAGAATGCATGGGCGACGGCAATGCTCTACCAGGGAGGTCGACAACCAGAAGGTCGGATCCCAGCGGAGGAGGTGGCGGCACTATCGGTGGGGTGAAGTGAGGAAGTAGGGGAGAGAGAGAGCTAAGCGTCGAGCGAATAGACAAAAAGGGAGAGAGAGAGATAAGAGGGAAGGGTGGACCGGCTGGCGGGCTGAGGCTTGTTGGGCCAGTCGGGAGAGAGAGAAAGGGTGAAATACACCCTTCTAAATATAGGTGTATGTATATGCTCATAAATGGTATTTGGTCGGCGACAAATAGTTATTGACATATTGCATTGATAAAACAACATATTTTCATATTAGCAAACATGACAGCAAACAACTAGTGCACAAAACTAGAATTTAAATATAAACACAACAATAGATTTTGAATTAGTGGAAGGGTTACCTTCAAGACACCTCGACGTAGCATATTTTTACATTCTGAAAATTAAATCGTACCCTATGTATAAAGTGCAAGTGGCTACCTAAGTCAAGAGAAGGGACTCAATTTGAGCGCTTCTGAACTTGGGAATGACTACTAGATCCCAGACAAACATGCCTTTGATCAATTTGATTAGAGTAATTTTGCGTAAAAATTATTTCTATGCGAGATTAATATCACTCTCTACATAAAATGAATTTTGAAAGAAATCATGTGCTTGATGTTAATGAGGATGAATATATGCTTGATGTTAATGATGATGTATATGGCAAGATAGGCAGTTAGAGGAGTCACTGTCCTGTTGATAAATAATAGGTGGGTAGAGAATGCTCAGGAAAGGAAAGATAGTAACAAAGGTAAAGTTATCTACATATGGTTATAATATAAGGACTAAACAACTCTTACTCAGGTATGGAGCCGTATGTTCTAGTGTCAACCATATTCTCATTCAAACAGAAAATACTATCCTATAATGTTATTATACACTCTACAATGGGAATGTAGATTATCTAGGTGATTTCACAGGCAAGGGTATGTAGGTTATCTAGGTGATTTCATGGGCAAGGTCTCAATTGGACTCAGGGCCATAAAGGATAAGTCTGGTGCCTACATTTAGTGCAGTGGAGTGTCAGGTGAAGATAAGTCGGCCCGATCAATGACTATTTCACATTTGGGTGAGGTTTTGAGTGAGGGTAAGAAACCAACCTGACCCAACGACTACAGATAGTTGAGTCGAGATATAATAATGGAACTAGATAAATGTTCTGTGCTCTCAACATCGTATCTAAGGAAATTACAGATGACCTAGTTGCAAAGAGCTTGGAGTAGCTATGGATGAAAGACACAAGCCTACACAGTGCTAATTAATTCATGAATTCATGATTGTCTCCTAGATTGGAGACTACGGAGACCGACTAGAGGTTCTTTCTCTTCACCAAGGTGATTAGTAGTGTTTAGAATACTAAAACATGCAAATTATCTCTTTAACTTAATAGCTTATTTTATTAATGAGAAAGAGATGGAATATAGATTTGATTATGAAGAGTTGAGCCATACCATTGCATATTTGCTATTAATGCTTGATGAGTACTTTGTACTCATTCTTGCTATTAACACTTCTTGTTTAGAGGTGAGTTGGTATGATGATTTACTTAGTTATGATGAGGTCTATACGGAGGACAACTATACCAAGGGAAGATAGATTGGACCAGAGTACGATGCACATAAGACGAATGCCCTATATGGAGGTTGGGGATGAGTAGGCAACACCGATAACCGTTTATGTGATTCCGAGTATATTAGTGTGTCACTATCTACTAATTTTTGTACTTGTATAATTGTTATTTGGTACCACTTCTTTCTCCAAGTGTTGTAATATTTGGGCAGTCTAGTGTAGCCCTGTATGGCAATGATATTGTAATAATATTATATCATCTCAAGCTATTGTTCTACTACAACACCCTGATGTGGTTGACGTCATGTTTTGATAATAATGACATGGAGTGTCACATTATTATTTCTCAATTTTTGGCATTCCAAATGGGGCCGGACTGTGCTCTAGGCTAGCTCCAATCTCTGCATTTGTGTCGTGCTACAATGCATCTGTCTATTATATGAACTTTCTCTATTTTTATTGAAAATCTAGAGGGCTACAATGGAACATAGTACATTTCCTATTCAGTTCTAGAAAATTCAACTTTATTGGGAATTTTGAGTCACGCACAATAATTATCAAGTGTGAAGCCAAGGGGGAGGCTTGGTTAGGCTTCAACCTACCCTCCCTCGGTGGCAAGAACACCCCTCCCCAGTGGCCGGTGAGCACAGCAGGGAGACCAGCCAGCGCGATGAGACAACCAAAAAGCAAAAATAAAAAGTGCCTGGTAAAGTCGTCAGCCCACTGCGGCCCAACAAATCCATCTCACTAGCCTACCAAGACACCAACAAGGTAATAACAACTTACAAACCGTAGCAAATTAGCAATTGAATTTTCGATTTCCACTTTTCAAAAGAGGAGAGACTCACGGGGTTGGAGGAGCCGGATCTGGTGGCAAGGGTGACTGGGCGTTGGTGAGGAAGCGGCACGGGCGCCGCTTGTGGAAGGTCGATCCAGGTGGGGCAGGTGGGCCGGGCGCCGCCAATGACGCCGAGGGAGACTGATCTAGGGGTGGGGGGAGCCAGACGAGGGTGGCGAGGGGGAGCTGAGCCGGGGCGGGGGACCACCGGATCAGGGCCAGGGAAGCGGATCAGGTAGGGAGGGTGAGGGCCGAGCAGCTGGCTGTGCCGAGGGAATGGAGGCTAATTCGGGGGGTGGGCCTGGCGTGGGGAGCCATCGTCGTGCGCGATGAGCTCGTGCTGGTGCCATCGGCCATCAGTGGCCCAATGCTGCCCAGTGCCCACCCGAAATGGGGACTGTGGAGTGCGAACTGCTGGCCTAGCCGTTGCTACCTACCCGTCTTGGGGAGTGGCCGAGTCCCGAGTAGGTGAGTGGGGAGTGAGAGAGAGTTGAGAGAGTAACAGAGTGAGAGTGTGAGACAGTGAAATAGTGAGTGGATGAGCCGATAGGTAATGAACTCAATGAGAGTGAGTAGTATTCTAGAGTCCGATATTGATAGTTCGATACCATCACCGATTCACTCGGTAAAACTTCTGCATCTACTATTCTTCGTAGTTTATATTGAGTAATTGACATTTAGCAAGTTGAATTCTTAGAGTTAGAGATTATATATAATTATGTATGTTGTATTATTGCTATTGACTAACTTGAATTACTAAAATTAAAATTATGATTTATGTGTTCCGATTAGAATTGATATGCCTCATGATTTAATCTTGCGTGCTAGTGGTATATTATATTTTTATTGAATGTTTATAATTATTTACAATTCATTATCATATCACTAATTTTATTATTTTTAATATGCAGATCACTGATCTCTACTCACCGAAAGTATATTTATATATTTTCGGGATGTGCTTTCTATTACTGAGGTACTTTCGTTGTATTTATCACTTTTTTGCTTTGTTTCTCTTCTAATAATGTATGAATTTAAATTGAACAAGAGTAAAATAATATATTCATGACAATTTAGCTTGGCGCTTTAGCTTATCTTAGATTTTATTCCTGGTCTCGCCACTAATAATTATGTTAATTAGTTTCATCTTTCACGAGGTTATATTCGATTTCACTTCCAAGGCATCTGCATGTGTGAAGTACTCTGCAACTTGGACCATCGTTCAATCAAGGACGATTGATTGAATAATCATCACAGAGACAAGGGCGGCCGGATCGAGCACTGCTTTTTTTCCCCTTCAATCTCTGATGAACAAATGTCTTCATCTTCTTGAATTCAAGTGAACATGATATCAACTTTTGACAAGCGTTCTCTCCTGTTTATCTCTGGTCTTACCCGTACATTCACCAAACAAACTTGCTAAAGAAAGTAAAAAAACAATAATAGTAACACTAGTACGTGCCACACGCAACATTACATTCACGCTATAAAAATTAGCACATGCGACAAAGCTACATAGCCTCCAAAACGACCCTTTACTACCCCTAAGAGCTAGCTTGGCCTTGCTGGCTAGCTAATGTAAGTTGAAACTTCTCACTCAAATTAACAATCTTGAACCCAATAGAAGCAAAAAAAATTATATATAAGCCAAGCTCAGTTGTGATCCACATGGAAGTTAGAAGCTTAATTTCTACTTTTCTAGAGTTTAGTACAAGTCAAAAATTGCCAAACAACTTTCTTGTCCCAGTAAGAAAGACATAGTTTCTCAGGTATATCAATCCCTGGTACATCAGGAGTACCACTGATCTATATGTTGAAAGGATAACTAACCTACCTTTTTTATTTGTTCTTGTCTGTTTACATTCAAATGAACATTCATATCAGCTTTTGACAAGCAATTCACGCTACAGTGTGGTGCACCAGTAAGAGAAGGGAGCATATATACGGATGAAAGGAAAAGAAACTGAAGCAATAAAGCTAATTAACACGTGCGGTGGCTTGGTCGCAACAACCTAATCATTTCGTTCTACACGAGCAATGATATTGCTATATATCTACACAAAGAAGTTTTACGTGATCGCAATGCAGACAAGTTTTTTTTGGGTTAAATGTATAAAAAAAGTTAGGGCTTATTATGCAGTGGAGTAATAACTTGTGCAAGCGTAAAGATATCACATTATGTGCATCATATATATATATATATATATATATATATATATATATATATATATATATATATATATATATATATGTGTGTGTGTGTGTGTGTGTGTGTGTGTGTGTGTGTGTGTGTGTGTGTGTGTGTGTGTGTGTGTGTGTGTGTGTGTGTGTGTGTGTGTGTGTGTGCACACATACAAGCATGCACGCTCACACAAGGAATATTAAAGATCGGTATATATATAACATCATTTGAGCGGTATATAAGAAGTAGAAGTACATGCTTCTAGAAGTATGAAATTATACACACACACACACTATTATGCACACATGTATAGAATGCCTGCCGGAAAGTTACTGCTAAACACATATAAAGTTACTGTCAGTTATAACACTTCATAACTGATAATAACTCTACACGCATTTGATAGTAACTTCACTCACACACGATAGTAACTTTTCAACGCGCACAGGTGCAGAATAGCACCATTGTGTGTGTATACGGTAGCACTATTCAGCGCCTACGTGCACGCTACGCGTAGATCCACTTCCTAGTGTGTGAGTGTTAATTCGGCAATAACTATTATACGTGAAGTTACCATCAGACAACACATAAAGTTATTATCACTAGTTAGGCCAAAAGTTATCACTCATGTAATAGAAAGTTATGGTCTATTAGGTGTGACGTTATCATTAGTTACTTATGACTGGTATAAAAAAATATGAATTTTGCAGTGTCAAAACATATTCAACATTTATCTTGTTTTATTAAGCTCATAATTTCAAACACAATAGCGCAAACATATCGTAGATCGGACTTTCTGTGAAAGAGTTATTGTATTTTTAGCTTGTAAACAGGATAAAGAAGTCCCCACATTAATTGTACTACTGCATGCATGTGATAGTTTAGTAGATTCGATCGTGAGGAAAATTATTGTCTATTATGAGTGAAGTTACTTATTATTTTGAGGAAAGTTATTACCTGTTGTGTACTGTGAATGTTTGACAGTAACTTCATTCGCTACTGATAGTAGTTTGAATACATACATACATACATACATACATATAGGGATAAAAGGTACATATTTTTTTTCAAATAATAGAGTAGTTTGAATAAAATGATCACATCAATATGCACAAGTCATTGAAAGGTGAAGATGGCATGCATTGACATAATCACATGCATGAACAATGTCAAGTTAGCTAAGATTATTAAAGAGAAGAAGATAATCGGCCTTTTTTATCAACTTATGGCTTTCCATGAATAAATAAAGGGGTCGGTTTCTTCGCTATTTTTTTGAAATGATTTATCAAGACAAACTATTTGAAGCGGTATATCGGCATTCAATTTATTCGTACAAATGCTCGCGCTAGGATTAAAAGTCATCAGCCACAACCATAAATCATCAGGCGTAGCAACAAAGAATCCATTCATAGATAGGGGTGGATGCACGTTCTCCAATGTGGGGGCACAGGCCCCCGCACCGATTTTAATCTTTGTTGCTTAGAGTTTAAGTTTACGAAGTATATGCCCTCACATACCAAAAACTAGTGCCCCCACATGTCAAAAACTACATCTATCTAAAAGAAAGAATACTTAAACACGTTGACAAACAGGGGGAGAAAAGAAAAGAAAAACACGCAGGACGTTGATAAAGTAAGATACTCCAAAAAATACGTGTAATAGTAGGTTCTCGGATTCATCATAGAAGTATGTTTTTTATTTTCTATGTTGTCTGATAAATAATTATTTATCATTGAACTTTGTCATGAAGTTAGTTGATGTTACAAAATTTAGAATGCATTACTGGGTCTGTTCTTTTTTGTTTCGGCTTATAACTTATGGCTACGACTTATGGTTTTTGAGCTCTTCGTAAGAGAGAGTATAGAATAACAAAAAATTATATGTGATTTTGACTAATATAATGAAGTTGCTATAACGTGTACTATAATTAATTTATAGATTTTGTCTTAAAAAGATACTTTGTTTAAAAGAAAATTACTGTAAAAAAGTCGAAAAGCAGCTTTTAGAAGTTAAAAAGAAGAGGACTACTATCTACTACATTATTAATAGATGCACTAATAAATATATGTATAAAGCATAAGACCCTTATACCATTTTATTTTGTTCTAGATCTACCATGTTCATATGTACATATGGAGTAACGTAAGAAAAGACGCAATTAAGATGACACCAACATAGTCAAAGAAATGACGACGACTGATGGGGATACTACTACTGTCTCTCGGAGAGAGAGAGAGAGAGAGAGAGAGAGTTTGTTGGGTCCAATCCTTGTAATAAAGGTCACTTGACTAAAGGGCTCTCCTAGGCCATGCTTGCATTAAGGGTATTGCCGTGTTTATACACAAATCAAAACCCTGTTTAGGAGGGGACAGCTTCATTAATTCGACATTATCAAAACGTCACTTGAGTTGATCTTTTCTAGTGACACTTTTTCTCAGCAGTAGTACATTAGTATAATATGCGTCACGAACGGACCTCTAGCATAATGATTAGAGCGCTCTAGTAGCACTTCTCAGATCCTGGGTTTGACTCCTAGTGGGAGCGGATTTTCAAGGGGCTGAGGAAAAAAACCCACTCGCGTGCTACCGCACCAAAGCACAGGTCTAAGGTTGGCTCTGGTCGTGGTCGAGGTCGTTGGTAGCTCTCACGAGGGCTGATGCCGCTGTGTATGGGTGAGGGTAGGGGTTCAGGGGTTTCTCGATCTGCGTGAGAGGATCTTTTTCTTAAGCAAAAATGTTCGGAGGGTTTCTTCCCTCCGCAGGTCGAGTTTTTTTTAGTATAATATGCGTCACACGCAGTTACGAATTTGGTGTGAAAGAACTATTATCTTGACCGATCGAGCAAAAGAAAAGGTGAACTGTATGCTGTTCATGATCTTTCGATGGTATAAATAATCTATCGTTGTTCATATAAATGATCTGAAAGAAGAACCTAGGCACGATATAATCATCTAATTGGTCATATCTGACATGAAGCCGATTCTGTGCATCTGTCTATTCAGAATTATATTACAGGTTGAAATGTGTACCACGTGCAATCGATCTACACTTAAGACTTCAAATTTTTAGTAGCTATTACAACTTGATTGCTTCGCAAGATAAGACAGTGACAAGAGAAGAAAATTACTCCAAAATAGAGACAAAATGACAAGCAAGCAGTCAGAGTGGTAGCTAGCTAGATAAAGAGTGAATAGGTCAGTGACATGTGGTCCGAGCCATATGTTTCCCAGCTAACTCAAGCACTGTGTTGGTTGCAGAGATGTGTAAAATGCACATGTTACTCAAGGTTTACTACTTATTACTACTCCTTTAGAGCTTAATAACCAGAAAGGAGCTGTGGTGCTAGTACTATAAGGACAACGAGATGCAGGGTATGTATCATGCCTTAACTTCGACTGCACCAACCCCATGGATGAGGCCACAACTAGCTAATAACTCCCTGTAAATTGTGATTGAATAGCTCTAGCTAGACAAATGCCTATCTAATAACATTCCAAATGTCTGAAAGATTTATCTGCAAAGATGGAGGCAGCTAGCTAGGAAGGAGCAGCAAGCAAGCATGCATGCACGCTCACAGTAGTACGAACTCCCCGGCCTCACCCAATTTGACTTTGCAGAAATGTAGTTGTTGACAGGTTGCCTCATGCATGATGCATCCCTGGCTTCTTTCTTTCCTCCTCAGCTGAAAATTGCCACGCATGCACCTAATTAAACATGCAGCTCACAATCAGCCATACACTGCACACTTGACATATCTGTCGATCGATCTGTTAATTTGTTAGTATCCATCGTTGAATTCAGATGATCGGAGGAATTAATAATGAGTTATATATATATATATATATATATATATATATATATATATATATATATATATATCATCATATATATATATATATATCATCAGTTAAGTCACAGCACATCTGGTTGTTTCAACATGTAAAAGTTCATGTTTCCTCCTTCGCAATCTTTCCTCGTATGTGTATATGATGCATGGATGCATCCAACGTCGACGTCTTGGCCGTGCACGCATGATGTGCTTTTATCTGTGGCTTACATGATGGCCATCAGAACTGGAAATGGATCATGCAGTACTACTACTACTACTACATTCTGCATGGAGATATATATGCGATCAATGTGCGCTAGCTAGCTAGTTTAGATCGATGAACAGGTACGTACGACAGAACTGAAGAGCTCCACGTAGATGAATCTGATCAAGGCGAACAATCGTGCTGCTGATATGTGCATGCATGACAGTTAATGGCAGAAAGTACAAGCAATTAGTACGTACGTACAAAGTAATTAAGCTGGTAAAAATTGACCGGTCGATCTTGAACATTCTTTACGTGCTCGGTCGATCGCGAAAAGCGGATGGCGATGCGCACCATGGATCGATGGACGGCTCATACATCGTCAGGTTTGGCTTGGTGTACACACGGTTAGAAAAGAACGGGTGGGTTCATGGCAGAACAACAAGTATGCAGGAAGCAACGACCCAGCTGCATGCATGGGCCATCGCCACTCGCATGTCCGATCGACCGCGATGTAGAACGATCAGACACAGAGGAACCACTCATGCCACTTGTGAGCTAAAAAAGCTTCACACACACACACAATAATAATCCATGGATAGATACGCGTGTTTGCGTTGTGTCCCAAATAAAGATGGATCTGTCGGCTCGATCGTGCACGCATGAACTACCTTGATTATATTTAGGGTGTAGAGAAAGGAATTAGCTGAAAAGATCGGAGTTGCAGTATGTGTGTGGAGTGATGGAAATAGCTAGGAGTAGATTACGTTGACAGATGTGTGCATCATCCCAGTGCCATGCCAAGTGTTGCCAATGCATGGGGTGCCTAGAGAGAGAGAGAGAGAGAGAGAGAGAGAGAGAGCTGGTTAGTGGATAACATCGCAGTCGTCAGTGTCCGATCGATGGCAAGAAAGTTGGTTAACTTTAGGAAGGATTTGGCCTGCGTTAGTGGAATCCAGTAGTGCGCGAGAGCCCCCATATTTCTCGTTGGGTTCAATCACGCCTTGTCGACGGAGCTAGCTAGGATCGCAAGTCAAGGCATATACATATGGACCATGCATGCAATCGATCCAACTAATCCATACATTCTTTTCTCTTCTTTTTCTTTTCTTTTGAACAACTACGACAAATCGATCGGGCAACTGTGTCGTTCTTTATACAAATCGATCACGAATCATATATATATGCACAAGTCAACTACAAGATGTATGTGTATACTTAATTTGGCTACATGATATATGGCTCCTACTACGACGCCGGTGACCACGTCCACCGCCCGGCCATGCAGCCGTCCAGGATGACCCGGCCGATGCTGCCGCCGTCGCCGACGGCTCCCCTGCGAGACGCCAGCGCGCGGAACTCGCTGGCGCGCATCCGCACGGTGACCCGCTGGCCGGCCGGCAGCTCGGCCGGCGGCGTCCATGGGTGCACCGCGCTGAGCCTCTTGCCGTTTGTCGTGCTCTTGGAGGCACAGCTACCCATCAATCAAAATATACCGAATTAATACACACTATACACACTTACTAGCGTGATAGTAGTAATCTCTTGTACTGCCTTCAATTCTACAGAATAACAAGAAATATAATTGTTGTACGTACGTGACATGCACACATGTATATATAGAGATCGAGATGGAGAGAGAGAGAGAGAGAGCCAGGTCAGGTGTAGAAGCAAGCAGGCAAAGCAAAAGCACATGAAGTTGGACAAGCGTCAAGAGATTGGTTACGAATGGATGAAGACGGCAAGAAACATTCATGCTTTACAAGGGAAGTAGTGATCTACGATAGATAGTGAAGTCTAGATCATATGCATGATCACGCAAGCTTTTGGACTCCCGCTAATGCTGTTGTTGCTTCTGCTGCTGCTGGCTTATCGGTTAAGGTTAGCTCCTGATCAAGACATGGGCCATGCTCATGCTAGTCATGCATGCCTGCCTGCTTGGCTTGAGCAAAATGGGTGCAGAGCGACCTGTCGTGTGCAAGCAACCTTATCGGCCAGCCTGAGAGAGAGAGAGAGAGAGAGAGAATATTCTATAGTGCGAGGTACGGTGGTTTTCTTTTTCCTTTTCTGTCGATCCGTTCTCTTGTCCGGTAATATGAGAGAATATTCGTGATCTTACAATACTACGGTTTGACATGTATGTACAGACTCGATCGATCATATGGGTACGGTATATATATAGCGTTGGAATATAGTGCGTAGAATACATAAAGACGTAGGTATATATACACTTGGGCCGTACAATCAAGTTGATGCCCTGTTTCCGCACAGACGCGCATGCGTGAAGAGCAGTGGCAGTGCTGGCTGGTAGGCAGGCTCAGCAAACTGCCGTGTACCTGTGGACCTGCTGGTGGTGGCGTCCCGGTACATTCTCACGAAGGCTGGAACCCGTGCAGGCTGAGGGGGCGAAGGACCAGCAATCCAAAAGGATGGATAAATCAGAGGAAAATGATTGTGCGAGGACAACACATGAACACTGTAGATCGCAGCTCCTCTTCTTACAAGCCAGCCAGCCAGCCAGCCAGCTAGCGCGTTAATTCAGGGCTGATTTGGGACACAGAAAAGAGGAACCTCGTATGTAGGAAGGAAACCAAACCGGCACCAAAAAAAAAAAATACACGAGGCAAAGCAGAACTGCAGCCTACGGAGACACTACGGTCAGAACAAAGAGAGAGAGAGAGAGGCTGGTTATGCACGCATGTATGCACGGCCCTGTGACGGCACAGAACAAGAGGAATAGGTCGGAACTCCAACGACTTGAGATCTGATGCGGCATCTAACCTCCGTCACATCGCACTGGACATGACGCGCAGCGCAGGTGGCGCATCGGCACGAGGCAACTGTTGCTGAGTCTGCATGCGCTCCCGTTCCGTCCGAACGAACGGCAGGACGCTGTGCACGCACATGCAGATAGCTAGCCTGTATTTATCATCAGATTACTAACTTACTGGTGGTAATTAGAGAGAGAGAGAGAGAGAGAGAGGCGGTGATGGAAGGCACTGTGCCAGCCGGAGCCGGGGATTGGCACGCGGACGCTTTTCCTGTCCTCTCGCCTGAATCGGCATCATCCTGCCTCGCTTTTCCCCCCTCACGCTCAACTGTAGGCTGTAAAGGCTCCTGTAGATGCGAGCTGCACTAGGCAAGTGAGACACTCGAATCGTCGTGGTCGAATCTCTCGAATTTTTTCTTTGCTGCATACCCATTTCTGCTTGAGCCCTCCTTGTGCCTGCCAGTGCCAGGGCCATGTGTGGGCTGTGCGAGCTCTCGATCGTCGCCGTGGCAGGGTCAAACAGACCTACAGATCAAGACGGGCACACAGGCGCCGCCGGCTCACTGCTGCACCGGCTAAAGGTGAGAGATCGTCAGCTAGCTCAGGTCAGGTTCGTTCGTTACTCCCATTCTGCCGCCGTGCAAGGTCCAGACGTTAATCCGATTCTGCTGTCGCCTGCACCGCACTAGAAATCC
This sequence comes from Melocanna baccifera, assembly GCA_036346265.1. Classification (NCBI taxonomy): domain Eukaryota; kingdom Viridiplantae; phylum Streptophyta; class Magnoliopsida; order Poales; family Poaceae; genus Melocanna; species Melocanna baccifera. The sequence goes on along the minus strand of CM070697.1, from coordinate 27,232,579 downwards.
GCGGTTTTGACGCTTCGTCACATGGTTTTTTAGACTAAAAAATAAATGAATGTACCACTAGAACAGGCTGCTCGTCCTCATGGAACCTGAGAGATGTTAAACCAGCGGACGAACGAACAAGCACGATCCACCCCATGTGGCAGATGCAAGTGTCCAACAGTAAAACATCACATGCTCCTGCTTTTGTAGTTTTTGCCATATTTACAACTTGACAAGAATGAAATGCTAGCGAATTACCGAAAGGGAGTTGTAAAAAAGTAAGATGATTTACGTGCAGTTACCACTGTTGACCAAACTTAAAAACTGAGGTGAATTGGTGCCCAAACACCCTGATATATTCAATTTGTATCAACCTATAAATCTACTGACATCGACTGACATCGTATAGTGAAGGCAATCAACCTCGCAATTTCTCAGGAACTAATAATCTACAATTCATATGACGAGCAAATCCACAGAACAATGTAACAAAAATGCTTAAGCTGTTGATGTACACACTGAAAATAAGTGATAGATAGCATCCGGCCACAATGGTACAATACTCGTAAGTTATCTCAGATGATATCACCAAGAGGACAAGAGGATAAGCATCAGCAAGAAAAATAGCACGGGGGCAAATGATACAGCATAATGGTAAGTGTTCACCATTTTCAAGTAACGAGTTCTCCAGGTTTTGAGTGGCAAACAAGACACAGCAAACAACTGAACACAAGTCCAGGAATTTCGCCTTGTTGCATCAAGGACAAAAGCGTCAGACCCGCTTCTAAAAAGCTCTATGTGCAAAGGTAAACACCAACCCAATTCCGATTTCCCCCCTCCGCTCGGAGTGTAGATACTCAAGCTACAATAAAGAGAAGGTCGAGCGAATATAAAGACATATATCTTAATTTCTCTTTCATATATGTCTATCTCTATATATATAAGCAGTGCCATCAGCACCTCCTGTACCTACAACATCTAGTGCATCAGTTGGCGAGGTGCACGGGGACGCACGGGAGTCTTTGACGGGCTCACCCTGAAATATCAGTAAGGCACCTCATCATTTCCTGAACTAAATAGATTATGCATATGTTTGCAATATGTTAAAGACCACGATTTTACCTTATTGGCAAGGAACCCAGTATCACACCACTGCAGTTGAGAGCAGCAGTAGCACTTTCAGCCTGACAATTAAGAAATAAATGAACCTTAGGATAGAAATCAGTTAAGGGAGGGAGGAAAACAACCTATTACTACAAAAAAAAAACTAGCACCATTTACAGACATTGCTGTTACAGAAAAACTATGCATCTATGGATTACACTTCCAAAGACCCATCAAAAGGCCCCCAAAAAACAAAGACAATGTAACGAACAGACCGATTATATACCATATATAGTAGCGACAAAATATCCCGAAGTACAAACAGTGCTGAGTAAGATCATGTTAATGCGCTTAGCATGAGCACAGACAGCAACAGCAAGCAACAGTAGTTCTTGTTAATTGATAGCTTTTCTATCGACGGTACTTAGGACCACTTCAGGTTCCAAGACATGATCTTAAAAGATCCACCTAGATTGCCATGCAATGCTAGACATCAGATCATAACTCATGGATACCAACCATCCAAACTTGTATCATTCATAAACCAGTAAACCATTGATCAGGAAAGACTAATGGAGTAGAACAGAAGAGAGCAGTAACAAGTAGACATTTCTTAGAAACCAATCACATCCTAACTCATTGTTCCACAGTTTTTGCTCAAACACACAACAGGTTTCCAACTGTTTTCTAGCTAATTAATCTGGGTGATCAGAGCTAAAACTCTCAGAAAAAGACGGAGCTGGTTTCATGCTGGTTTCTGGCTCAACTGATTTGGGTCATCAAGTCTAACATGCTACCTACCTACAAACCACAACAAACTGACCAGAAACCGAAACTGGTGGTACATATTTTCTGCTATGTGAACAGTACAAGAAACCCTGCTTCAAGCAAACATATGGCATGCTATGAATGTCCATGATAAAATTTCCAAATGGCACAGTTTAGCATTATATAATTTAAAATAGTATACTGTGTTGTCACCGACCAGTAACACTAAGAATACATTAGAAAAGAAATCTATATTGCAACAATTTTACACAAATAAGAAACAGATAAGGCGTCTTGCTAACCATCACAAACTCCACAAAGGCAATGCGAGTAGAATGATGGTAGTCACCAAGCAACCTCAGCCGATAGACCTGCAATGGAGATATTGCAATTGCAATGAGCGAATAAACATGTTGTTGCTTGAATTGCATTTCAATTATAGTGGCAACATGCATAGTATAATAGGGTTAAGGAAGAGAATGACCAACCTCTCCACATATTGACTCAAAGAACAATTTCACATCTGCCTGAGAGACCTGTACCAAGTGCATCAAATAAAACAGAAACATAAGTGTAAAGAATATATAGATGCAGAGTACAATGGTAGGGTAGCAAACCTTCTTGTCGATGTTTGTGCAGTAAATAGTCCTTGCACACATCTCACGTTCATCATCAGACTGCACACCACAAAAAAGGCCAAAGTTTTAGGCATCACATGTACATCCATTAAAGTAAAAAAATGAACAATAAAACTTGGACGAATACGTGGAGTCCTGAAATTTGGCTTACCCTGGGCAGAAATGTTGGATTGACTGGTGCAATGGCAGTTTTCGATGGCAGCACCCTAACAGGATAATATCCAAGCACAGTTCCTGACAGATTTAGAGCAGCCCTTGCACTCTCTGCGACATGGCAGTTTTTCAACCAATGGACAATTGGCCTAAGCATGTTTGATTATCATTCAACCACTTACCCTCATCAGTAAACTCTATAAAAGCAAAACGAAGAACTGAATTTGGGTCCCCACACATACGACAGTCCACAACCTTCATAAAGAAAAAAATCAAGATTATGCACAGTGCCTCAGAAAACATATGGGGAAATAAATAAATTGACCTGCCCGCAGTTGATAAATAGTGCCGCCAGTTGTTCTTCAGTGACCTGAACACCAAGAAAGATATAAGCAACTAACCTCTACATACAATTGCCGGTTTGCAAATAGATGAAGGTAAAAATGGCCAGATGATTGTTTCACACAATACAACAGTGGATAAACAATGAACAGCAGAAGCTAACATAAATATGGAATTTAACATGCTCCACAAGTTAGGTTTAGAAGCATTACAAAATCCAAAAGGCTGCAGCAGCCAAGTCAAAAATAAATAAATAAGTGCTGAATGTCAGATTAACCTTACAGTACACAGGAAAAAAAAAGACAGATGGAAAGTCCGCAGCGGCACTCTAAAGGCATGGTGGAACACAGGCAGTGGAGGCAGCATCCTTACCCAAAAAAAATCAAAACTGCTCTTGTTGTACAATTTCCTCAAGGGAAGTTGGTGTAAAACTAAGGCTACAAGGTACATGTAAAACAAATGCTGCAAACATACAAAGAAACTGTGATGAACCTTAGTTCATCCGGGTAAACACCGTTAGGAAGACAACCGGACAGCGTCGGCTTGATTGGATGAGGGATTAAACTATAGATGAGGGAGAAGAACCTTAGGAGAGAGAGATTAGATTAATTCATCTTCATTGCTTGATTGATAATAGATGCATGATGTCTCTTTTATAGGAATAACTTGACTTAACCTCTAAAAAATAATTTCTATATCTAAGAACACATATCTCTAATAAATGAAATATATCAATAAGGTAGTAAACCCATCTAATACTCAACGGCGGTGGTCTCAGGTGAAGTCGGCGGCGGCCTCCAACCTCACCGAAGCACAGTCGATCACCGACGCAAGATCGGAGTGCCGGCGGTGGCGGTGGCAGCAGCCCAGCGATAGCCAGAGCGGACAGCGGCGGTCTAGCCTTGGGTGGAGGCGGTAGCCAGCCTCACCGACGGCCCAACAGCAGTCGGAGCTTTGAGATCCGGATCTGGCAGTGCCAGTGAAAGACCGGTGGATCGAGGCACCAGTGAAAGACCTCCGGCGCTAGTGTGGAAGACGAGCGACCCAAATCGAGGCGGCCACGGGCGAGAGGCGTCCTCACGGGCGGAGAGATGAACCAGCGATGGCACTAGACGGCAACTCAACTGGAAGAAGCGGCGGCGGTAGAGGGCAAAGCCAGCGGCAGCGGGGGCTGAAGGATGAACCAACGGCACAAAAGCAGCGACGGCGACAAAAAAAACCCTAACCCTAGGTAAGGCTCTGATACCATGTTATGAATAGCGCTTGTATTCATCATAAAACCAATGGGCCAGTATATACACACGTACAGGTATGACATACATACAGAAAATCTCTCACACAACAGGGTTAATACACAGCTATATAATACATATCTAACACTTATCTCTATCCTAATTTATCTAATCATGCCGTATACGGACGCTACAGTATCGTGGTACTGTTCACGTGTATGAACAATAATTTCAGCCCATGACAACTTCTCCCCCCTTCGGTGATAGCTTGTCCTTGAGCTGTGTTGGCGGCCATGGCTGCTACACTAGGAGACCCTAAGTTGACAAAATACTGTGACGTTTAGTGGTGACTTTGAATACTGTGGCCTCCACGTACAGGTGTAACAATATTGATGACATCTATGATCACCACGGCAGGTGCGATGGCAACTACGACAGTGTTGTAGTAGGCTTCCACGATAAGGTTGTCATGACAAGATTCGATAGGGTCACGGCGGCCTTCGATAACACCATGATAAGACATGGCATGGTCGTGGTGGGCGTCAATAGTACCACAGCAGATCGCGGCAGTGACATGGTTGTCACGATAGGCTTCGGTAGCAACACAGCTGTCGCGGCAGGGCATGGCACAGTTGCATCAGGCGTCGGCAGAACTGCAGCTGCCACATGTTCTATCAGCGCCATGGTGGCTGCTGGGAACAACGTTGTTGCCGCCTCTTGTTGCGTCGTCTTTTGATTCGCGATCTTCTCCAAGGTGGCATGCATGTTGAGGAAGATGGCAGCCATCTTCTTGTCGATGTCATCCATCTTGATGGCGTTAGCCTTTATCGTGGCCGACTCGGCAATAGGAATCATGATAGCAGAAGTCGTGGAAAGGGATTGACTGCTCTAATACCAAATGTGATGAACCTTACTTCATCGAGGTAAACACCATCAGGAGGACAGACGGATAGCATCGGCTTGATTGGATGAGGGATTAGACTATAAATGAGGAGGGAAAATAACCTTGGGAGAGGGACCGGATTAATTCATCTTCATTACTTTATTGCTTGGTTGATAGTAGATATATGTTGTCCCTTTTATAGGGATAATTCGATTTAACCTCTAAGAAATAATCTCTTTCAGGAAACATATCTCTAATAAATAGAATATATCTATAAAGTAGTAAACTCATCTAATAAGTAAACTAATAGTTCTTATCTCTATCCTAATTTATCTAATCATACTATATATGGATGCTACAGTACCGTGTTACTGTTCATGTGTATGAACAGTACACATGAACAGCAATTTCAGCCCATGACAGATGCAATCGGAAGACTTTGTCCGCACATCTTAATAAAGCCTCGACAGATTAACTATTTAATGAGAAACTTGCATACAGAGAAGTTAGTGATCAATTGACATCTTATTAATTGTACTAATGTGTCACAAACTTAATATGATGTAGACCGCATTAAGGATTATGTGTTCTACAGACTATACTACAAAGCAAAATCATGTATCTTTGCCATCAAAATAAAACAGGAAACTTCCAAATCCCATTTAAGCTTCATATCAGGAACATTACTATAGATGGAAAGGCAAGCTTTGGGCTTGAAATTCTAGGCAAGCCCTGTGAGCCCATAAACAATGAGAAAGTGTCAACTTCTTAAATGAGGCCTAATTTTATCCAAAAAAACTTCAAGAATATAGGCCCCATAAAAAAAGGTTTGAAACTTTTGAATGAACTAGAGCTCGTGCCAACTCCAAGCTCAAGTTCAAATCCCTCTATGAATAGGTTCTACATAATAACACCTAGAATGACACTCAAAAAGACACATCCATATGTATCAGCTTGCTCCATATACAGTATGTTAACAGTAGACCTGGCTAAATAGGTCGGGCCAACTGTGCCAGCTCGAAGCACGGTACTGTTGGCCCGGCCCAGGGACAGCACGACACGAATAGTAAACGAAACGTGCCGTGCTTGAGTTGGCACCTCGTCACGACGGGCAGGCCAGGCATAGCACACACAATACCATGCCAAGGCACAGCCTGGTCCAGCACGCCATGCCATTTACTCCCCCCCTAAAACAAATCCTCCCGATGTAGCAAAATTGCTTGCGATTAGCAGTAAAATTACTTGTGTTAAGGTTATTGTACTCTTCTGAGCGCAGAAAAGCGATTTGGTAGTAAAATAACTTGCAACTGACAGTAAACTTATTAACGTGCTCAACGAGCCATCGGTGACCCGTTGAACTAAACGTGCTTGGACCGACTCAGCATGGCCCAATCTCCCTGTGTTGTGCCTAGGTCGGAGGGCATGCATGTGAGACAATACGGCATGGTAACTTATTTGGGCAAGCCATACTGGGCCATGCCGTGCCGACGGCCCATTTGGCCAGGTCTGGTCAACCAAGCTTGAACAAGGCAGAAAGAATACATATGTTAAGTGATTCGCTCGCTACAGCCAAGACTATGACTACTATTATGTGAATGTACAGCCAATGAACATGTGTGCAGTGCATCGCAAATGCATAAACACTACTATTATGAGGTACAGAATATTACGTAAACACTACAATTACAAGGTAGAAAAATACTATGTAAGGTGATGTGCTCTTTTTTTAAAAAAGAGCAGTGACCAAAGAGAGAGAAAGCACCGCTTTCTTCCTTCAGAAACAAACATGGCACAAAACTGTTTTAGTGAACACTTCTTTTCGGGAAAGGTTTCCAAATCCTAGAAAGGATGCATATGTCAAATGAAAATTGATCACTATGCATTACAAAAGAAATGCACTCACTAGTAAACAGAATCAGTCATGTAAAACCTTTCTAATTGCAATGCCTTGATCTTATCAACTGTTCAAGCACAGCCTATGTTCCTTTCCGAGTTTCCAGTACGCAAATATGAGCAACATCGCTCCAAGCAACAACTTGAAGCATAGATTCAATTAGAATAAGTTCCTTTGTTTCTTTTTACAAAACAATTAGAATAAGTTCCTTTGTTCTTTTTTTTAGAAAACAATTAGAATAAGATACAAACAATACAAGACCAAGCAGGAGAATCAACATAATCGACACACTTATCAATATTGTACATGATCTAATAAGTCAACAACCATACCCAAGGCATCTATTAAAAGCATAAAAGTAACTAATTCATAAAATCTGGTCCTACTATCTGTATTCCACCAAATAGGAAATCTTGTGCAATGTGCATTCACCCTCAAATCTATCATTCTTTGAAAAATGCAAGAATCCATAGGCTTGAGACATCTAAAATTTGTAGCAGGCAATCTACCATAGGGCACGCTTTGAATACTTGCTGTTCCTTCCTAAGATCACTCCAAAAAGGGAACATGAAAGCAGGGCTCATGAATAAGACACTACCAGGAATACACTGCCTACTAAATAAACTCCTACATTCAGGGTGGACAAGTTGGCACATACTAGATAAAACCAGTAATAACATGTATCCTAATGCAACAAGAAATCCAATGACAAACCGACACGCCTGGTGCACGCATCAAAGCTACCTGACATGCCGCAAACAGAAGCGCATGATATGTGAAGCCAAGAAAATAACAACCCCAAATCAGAGAAGAACACAATAAAAGGCTGGCCGCACCTCACCAAAGCACATGAAAGGAAAAACAGCCCATACGACTTTCCAGATTCCATACGAAACAAATAACCAACAAGTGCAAAAACAAACTATAGTGAAAAGTGGCATCCAGATCTACCAAAGCGACAAAAGGATGACCAAAAGTAGCAACATGGTAGCGTATAATACATCCCAGCCTGCTCCCAACCATCCACCCATTAATTACACCACATCATCTCATCTCATGTTCTCTCCTCATCCTGGTATGGTCTTCTCCCCCTCTCAACAGCACGCGTGCCGCGCCAGCCAGAACCCCAAATCTAACTGAGCAATCATCACAGCAAGCACCAAGAACATAGCAAAATGACATCACAATTCACAAATCAATCGATAGGTAAACCTCTAAATCTAACTGATGAGATTAAACGCGTCTACGACGAACGAATGAACAAGGCATCACAGGCGGAATCGATAGAGGGATGGAGGAGGGTGCGGGGATGGATCCGTGGACTGACCTGGTGATCGATGTCGGAGACGTAGACCGTCCGGCGGATCACCTCGTCGTGCTGTGCCATGCTCGTGCGGCTGTTCATCCGGCGCTTGCCCCCGTGGCCGTGGCCGCCGTACCCTCCTCCACCCTTCTTCTGCACGCACGAACGAGCAGATCAAAAACGAACACAGGCGTCAGAAACAGAGGAGCGCAATACCAACCCGAAAATGGAATCGACAAGGTCAAAGCACCCCTTACCCTGCCGCGGCCGCCGAGGCCATCGGCGGCGGGGAAGCCGACGACCCCGCGGTGGCCCGGCGAGGCGACCGGCGCAAAGCCGCCGCCGCCGCCGCCGCCGAGGTTGGGATAGTAGCCGTAGGCTGCGGCGTGGGCGGGCGGCGCGGCGAGGGAGGGCGGGACGAACTCCTCTGCCATGGGGTTGAGCTTGGAGAGGAGGTCCTCCAGATCCCGCATCTCACGCTCGCCGGCGTCCCCCTCCGGGCGGTACGGCTCGGGAGAGGCCGCGGAGGGGGGCGCGTAGTCGGCGGAGGCCTCGCCTACGGCCATCCCAATGAAATGAATCGGTCGGGGCGGGGAGGCGCTTGGCTGGGAAGGAGTCGGGAGCTCGAAGGGGTGGGGGTTCTGGAAGGTTCGCGAGGGGAGGGAGGCGCGCCGGGGTGGGGGTATATATAGGCGTGCGGCGGTTCGGTGACCGGAGGTGGATCGGAGGGGAAGGAGACAGCCAACCGCGGGGGTGGTTGGTTGCAGGCTAAGAACGCATCGGATCGGATGGAGGCGGGTGGGAGGGGACAGCAGAATCGGCAGCGCAGAGCCGACCGGCGCAGAGCAGAGCAGAGCAGGGGAAGCCGGTGAGGTCTCTCTCTCTCTCTCCCCCCTCTCTTGTTTGTTCTGTGTTGCTTCCCCTGTCTCTCTCTCTCTCTCTCTCTAGAGGAGGGGGGCGAGGAGATGTTTCTTCTTTCCGCTTTGCCCTTTTTGGGACAGGAGGGGAAGGTCGTTAGGGTGCAACGAGCGGATAATTTCGATCGAAGGTTTATAAAATAAATACATAATAGAATATAAAATAAGTTATGTCCATCCATATACATCTGTATACCAAAAGATATGAATAAATCTGTTATAATTTTACTTTAAAATAATATAACAGATTATCGTACCTAAATAAATGGGTAATACTGAGTGATTTTTTTTAATATCTTGATAATTTATCTATATATATTTATTCTAATTACACTTTTACTGTTCGATGTTCCACATAGAGATACAAGAAACAGCCGTCTGCATTAGCTCTGATTGAGCCTAGAGTGGTCTTGGTTGCTCCGCCTGCCTGTCTCCCTCCCTTTTCTTCCCTTCACTCTCTCTCTCTGTCCTGTGCCCGCCGGGCGGTCTGACTTTTTCCGGGAAACCCCTCCTAACGCTCTGAATTTTGGCGGTCTTTTTAACGTCAAGGGTGTGTTGAAGGCTGTGTTTGCTGGGTTGGCTGTGCCTATATGAGTTGGAGCATACGAGTAATACACAGCTTTTGTAACAATACTGCTAGTTAGGGAATAGACAGAGATGCTAGAGGTTGCGTATTTGAAGTCACTGTCGTGTATTCAACTGGGGAGCGTTATCTTGTAGGAAGAAGCGAGCGCTGATGAAATATTTACAAGGGGCATCCGAGAATTTGCTCATCCTATATAGATGCAATTAAAGATTTGTTATCGATATATCATTGACAGATAGGTTTTATAACCATATGTCAGTGACATATAGAAATGTAAATCCTCAATTGTATCTATTTGTAACGGCAAATCCTCAATTATCCTTGTTTGGAATAAGAGTTTAAATCTATGTGGGTTGAAACAAGCGTTTCAATTCTATGTTCCTGTGGATCTTTTTGCTCTAGTCTTAGCTAAAATTAATCAAAGCAATTTCTATCTAGAATCTTTTGGGTTTATAGTTTAACTTTCTATATTAATTAATTTTTAAATAGAGTATTTTTTTTAAATTAGATCTATAAGTTAATTGTAACAGATATTGTCCCAACTTCGTTTATATCGACTAAAATCACATATAAGTATCTCTTTCTATATTATCTCTTACGAACAATAAAAATTCAAAATTTTAAACCACAAATTATAAACTACAGCCTAAAAACCGACCTAGCTAGCAAATCACTCATCCTACCAAAAGATCTCCCCAATTGGAATATCTCATTCATCGGTGGATAGGGGGCTAGGGATGCAAAAACAAGACATTGGCAGGGGATTAGCGATGGAAGAGGACAGAAGAGAGGAAGCTTCTCGCCTGTCAACTGCGTTACATACGCCTGACCTGTAGCAGAGAGAAGCTATACGGCTAGCTACCGTACCGGCTTTAGCAGTTTAGCACAAGCTGCTTGACTTTATCACCGCGCATGAACCCGGCTCTCCGTGAACCGCAGGCTTTACACGGTGCCATCCCGTGTCGCCTTCCCCGGCTCACGTGGAACCGGACCAGGCGCCCTCCCCGTTCCGTGCTGGTGGGACACGTGGAAATTACAAGGAATACTAAGATCATCTGCAATATATATACTTAGCCAGTTATTTTAGCGATGGTTTCTGACTTTTGGCTGAAATTTTACTATAGGGTCTGTTCTTTTCGGCTGCGGCTGATGGCTTTTTGGCTGTTTGCGACAGAGATTGCGGAAAGAGAGATACTCGCTTGCTATTTTTGATGGTAAAGATATTAGTTTTTTAACGTGTACTACAATTAACTTGTAGACCCCATCTTAAAAAAATACTTTATTTAAAAGTTAGTTACTGTAGCAAAAGCCAAAAACGACTTTTAGAAGCCGCAAAGAACAGACCCTAACTGGTTTTTTTTACTGTAGCTGATTTGTCTTTTTAGGTATAATTAATTTTTTAAAAAAAGTAAAAATAGAAAAAACATGTTGGGCCTGTTCTTTGCGGCTTCTAAAAGCCGCTTTTGGCTTTTGCTACAGTAACTAACTTTTAAACGGAGTATTTTTTTAAGATGGGGTCTACAAGTTAATTGTAGTACACGTTAAAAAACTAATATCTTTACCATCAAAAATAGCAAGCGAGTATCTCTCTTTCCGCAATCTCTGTCGCAAACAGCCAAAAAGCCATCAGCCGCAGCCAAAAGCCATCAGCCGCAGCCAAAAAGAACAGGCCCGTTAACCCATTAGGGACAATACAAAAGAACACGAGAAAAAAAGAAAATACAAAAAAGCCTAAAATATCTAAACAAATTCAAAAAAAGATGAAATACTGAATAGTGAAAAAAAAGCAGAAACTGAAGCCGAAACGAGCGGGGCCATCTGGAAACCGATTCAATAGGTTGGAATCTGTTGATCCAAAATGAAATTATAGAGAGCCGATGCAAACTTAGCATGCGGATATAACTCAATAAAATAATATTTTCTTAGGTAGTTAGCCGATACATTAAGTGAATTAGCTGTTTGTATTAACTTACCTTTTTTTAGCCGATACAATAAAGGATAGAAATTAGAAAAAAAATTGTGCCGAATGATTATTTTATTTTTACAGTAGATTCGTCTAATACATGTGTTCGATATATGGAACAGTTTTGAACCTAGCTTAATTTAATACATTGAAGATACTTTAACAAAGCGTAAAATCTTTTATCTATTATAATTCACCATTTTGCGGGATGAAATTCAAAAAATTGGAATTGAAATCGTAAGATTTCGGTCCAACTCATTTGGGCTTCTGCTTCTGCCTTATAGCTTCTTAATTTCATTTTTTTTCTATTTTTTTGGTTTTTTAGGGTTTTTATTTTTTTCTCCTATTTATTTGCATTGTCATTATAATAAAAATTTTTATTTTTAAAAATTTGTAAATCTAACTACACTAAGGTCCCGCTCGTTTCAGCTTTTTTTCAGCTTCTAGCTTCAGCTTTTTTTTTCACTATGCAGTAATTTGTCTTTTTCTGAATTTTTTTAGATTTTTTGAACTTTTTTGTATTTTTCTTTTTTTCCCGTGTTCATTTGCATTGTCCGTGATGGGCTAACATATTTTTTCTATTTTTATATTTTTTTAAAATGTAATTATGCCTAAAAAGCTAAATCAACTACATAAAAAAGCGGATCTGATGAAATTTCAAATTAAAAGTGCTCATCGCTAAAACGATCATCCTCTAAAAAAAACTAACATTAAAAGAACGAGAAGCTCGGACGTAAACCCGAACGAGGACCACCTTTGTTCGGTTAGCTGCCACCAGTCGCAGGAGGGGCAGGGTGGAGACCAAAGCTGGCGTTTGAACTCGTACTGCATCTTTTGTTCTCCCTCTTTTTCAAAAGAAAATTAGCTTTTGCCATGTTAATCGCGTACATGCATGCCCAATCCTCTGTGCAGCTGTGCTCTATTCTGACGATCTGAACGCCCCTTAGGAGGGAGAGAGGCACCAAGAGGGAAGGCAGGGTGACGTCACGGCCGGCCGGGCGTGGCGTGGGCTGGGATCCGGTGCTCCCGCCACGCACCGAACAATGGCCATCACCACCACCACCTACCTCTCTCTTGCGGCGGCGCCGGTTACTCGGAATAGCAAACTTGGCACCGCGGTAGCTCTCCCAGTACGCGGCAGCGGCCCTGCAGCTCGAGGCTCTTTGCTCGGGAGCAAACATCTCGTGGTGCTTGATCACCAACGCCGGTAGCGTGTACTCGAAGAGCTGTTGAGTCCAGTGAAGGTGTAATATAAAAATTATAGATAAATTTTAATAGAATTAGAATACTTACTTTTTTAAGTAAGATTTCTACTCTACTTTAGAGGAGAGCTAAGAGGATTATCTAAAGCTATAAAGGAACAATTATAAAGAACCCAACCAACTAAGCGACAAAGAAAAAAATTACTCATCTAAAAGGTACAGTAAAATTTTAACCAAAAGTTACAAATTATCGCTAAAACATCACCCCTGTGTGTTTCAATGGTTGGTGCGTGAGAATATCCGAGCACTGCCTTGTCTGGTTTCTCCCACCCTACCCTGCCCTGCGTACAGACAGCCCTGCTGCTCCTTTCTTCCGTAGTGTACGAGAGGAGCACAGCTGCACCTGCACAGGAGGAGACGTTGGGATCCTCTGCGCACCAATTGGCAATTGCTTTCCTGCTGTTTAGGTTTTGGATCCTCTGTTGCGTAGGCACCGCAACTGTGGTGCATCTGTAGGTCGGTATACATCGCTATTACACCAACAGCTGTTGTACAAAACATTATAAACAGACATACGTAGATATCGTCGTACCTCCACATCACTCTCCTGAACCCTGTCACCGGCCACGCCGTTTCCTTGCCGCCGCTAACTGCAACATCCCATTTTTGGGACTTTAATTTTGCTTGAGTAAAAATTCGAATTCCAAATATCAACTCAAAAACCACCTAAATTTCAAAAATTTCAAACTCCAAAACTCTCTTGGGCTTGGCCCAGCCTATCCCTACCTCTCCCCTAGGCCCACCTGGCTTTGGCTCAGCCTGGACAGCCTTCGGTCTGGCTTAGAATGGCCCATACCACTCCTTCACACCGGTGCGCATCGCACCCTATGCCATCACCATGCCACATTGTCCGCCTTCGCTAATTGACACACCAGTGTGGTCAGGTTCAGTGCCAATGTGTATAACATGTTCATAGACCACAACACCTGTGCCAGCAATAGTCGTTCACAATCAAAGATGCATAGCTCCCCCCTGATGATGATCTTGCAACCGCTCTCCTCGAGCTGTCCGAGGCTAACAATATTGCTTCGGAGTTAGGGTATGAAGTACACCTCGGTGAGCACCCGGTGCTCCTAGTTCTTACACTAAAACATCACAACACCTTTGGCATAGATCTCCACCACTGAACCATCTCCAAACTTCACAGTGCCCTGCACCATCTCGTCAAGTAACATGAGCGTCGACTGGTTGCCTATCATGTGACTACTGGCGCTAGTGTTAAAGTACCAAACGTCACTGCCAGCATCCACCGGGAACACCTTCTCTTTATTGAGGTAGACCGCCTCTTGCTGCGTGTTGTCAATAGCACGAGCTCGTAGTGCTCGACCATGAGGAGCACCAGTTTCTCCCCCTAAGCGCGCAACAGATTGGCCTCCTCGCATTCACAGCGCAGCTTACAACACTCACGAGCGAAGTGCCTGTAGATGCCGCAGTTGTGACACTTGACCTTTCCATTGTTAGACGCACCATCCTTGTTGCTGCCCTTACCATGGCGCCTATTGCGGTGCTTATCATCGTTGTCGTCCCTGGTCATGTCACCGGGTGGCCTTTCACCACCAGAAAAATTTTCACCCTGCTCGTGTTTCTTATGCACACAAGCCATTCCTCCTCGGTGAAGAGCAGGCGGCTCCCGAAGCCGCCCATGTTGCCAAGCTTGCACCGCTCCTCGACGGGCTTGAGCCGCCCGGTCAGCTCCTCCACATACAACGTGTCTAAATCAATAAGTGTCTCAATGGGCAACACTATTTGGGAATACCTAGGTGGTATCACACGCAGAAACGTCCGATAACTTTCTCCTCGTCGAGCTTATCTCTGAGGATGTGGAGGTTGTTGACAAGCCAGTAAGCCTCATGGCAAAATCTTCCACCGACTTGCCATCATAGAACGCAATGATCTCAAACTCTTTACAGAGCGTCTGAGCGTTGGCCTTGCGCACACGCGCAACGCCCATACGCACGGTTTTGATGGCATCCCATATCTCCTTAGTGCTTTCCTTGATGGCGAGGGTGGAGAGCATCTCTGGTGGTACTACTCGGAGAATCTCCTCCAGCGCCATAAGGCCCTTATGAAAGTCACCGTCGTCGCTCTCGACTGCGTCCCATATGCCACGCTCTTGCATCATGACCTTCATCACGAGGGCCCAGTCTCCGTAATTGGTTCACGTCAGCTTCGTGTACTGCACTAAGCCCCCCGAGTCCCTCACCGCCCGCAATACAACCAAGCCACAACCATTGACGCCGTTGTTGCCGCTGCTGTCACCACGGAGCTGAAGCCGCGGTGGTGACTCGGAATTCTGGAATGACTATGAGCCATCTTGAGACATGCTGACAGGTACGAGAGCAACGAGTCTATTTGCTGTTTTGGCCAACTCGTTTAGCTCGTAATAGGTTACCACGCTCAGCTGAGCAGTGACCTTTCGCAAGCGATCTTTTTTTGGTTGTGAGGAGAGTTTAATCGGTCTGTGCTGATGACAAGCCAAGTCCATCAAAGCCGCAGCTAATTCTTATGGGAACTGGCCCCGTCGCTTTACGCTACTGGAGCTTCGAAATCTTCCTGAAAATTACTACATCCCTCGTTGATGGAAGCTCAGGTCTAAAAGGGCACGCAAGATATGTACGAAGTTGCTCCATATTTGTTCCATCCAATTAGCCAATTGCAAGAGAATTTGAACAAATTTGACGGCACAAGATGAAAAAAGACCTCACGTTTAGACCACTTTTGGTTGAGAAATTAATTTCCCCTTATGGTTCTGTACGATGGGAGTCTGATTAATTAACATATAGACTACGACAAGATACCACCTGCAGCCCCAAGTAAAAGAATAAATTCATCCTGCTTGGATACAAGCCCAGCCGGAGAGCTGAGTCTGAATCTCCAAAAGTGATTTACCACAAAATTTTACAGCAGGGCTAGTGAGATATGCAAGCAGAGTCTTTAACCCTTGACTACCATGCTTTTGCTACACCTCGTATGGCACTGTCAACATCCTTCATTAACAAGAGCTATCTACAAATTCCCTAAACCTACATGTGTGCATCTGGCCTACAGAAAAACGAACCCCATCCTCCCTGTGCTGTGGTGGATCACTTCCAGGATACACAAAAGGGTCCGGGTCGCCACTCACCACTGCTTTATCACAAAATTACACTAGCCACTCCAGAGTCCATCCTGTATGTTACTATCTAACCAGATCTACTGATGATATAACTTGCATGCTAACAAATGGCGATCCATTGTGCTTAACGGGCCTCCGCCAAAACACTTTTATGGTATTATTCAGCTGCCACGATTTCAGTTGTTCCAAGGCTCAACGAGTTCACCAGACGCTGTGAAGTGATCGTGGCTGGTAATAAACCGACGGCACCCACTGACAAGAATGGTAGCAAGGATCAAGACCCAGAAACCTCAGCTAATGTTGCTTCGGTGAAGGATGTTCTTGTCCCATCTCCGTGCCTTCCCCTTCTCGATAAGTGCCATTAAGACCTGCAACGTGCCCTCTGCGTCTTCAATGTTTGGCAGCTCGACACTGAAATGAAATAGGGGAATGAAGGCTGAGCTCGTGGCCTTGTTCCTCGTGCTGCCTCTCTTGTCCCTTGGTGATGTTTCTCCGTTGCTCCCAACAATGTTCACTACCTCCTGAGCTCTGTCCAGATGAACAATGCATTTGAGGTTCATCTCTGTTTCAACCACCCACTGTGGGTCAGGAGGAACACCAACAAACTGGGGTGACCCTAAATCCACTAAGTATGGGCTCAAGACTAGCAGAAGCAGTTTCTCGCTAAGCACAAGAAACTTCCCGGGCACTCTGAGAGTCTTGCACATGACGAATGTCTCATCCTTTAGTCTACCACAATCAGCTTGGAGAAGCAGAGATACACCAATTGCTTCTTCCCAGGAGTATGGGAACAAAGGACGATCTCTGGCGACAGGCCTTGGGAAACGGACACGCAAGCAGTTGGATTCATGAGGATTGCTTCGGTTTCTTATGCTCTGTGCAGTTCTGCCTGTGGCTTCAAGAATGCTGGCCATAGGCCTGGCCACAAGCCCAGCTGTTCCCATTGCTATACCTGTAAAAACAGATATGCAGTTGGTCAAAGATTGGAACAACAATAACAGAATACAAAGACTTGTTGGAATGGCATTACCTGAGATAACCCCGGGAAGACCATGTTTCTCAGCACCCCTGATTGGTGATTGGAGGAGCCCAGTCAGACCCTGCAGAACATGATTGAAATGCGAAAGGTATATGCTGCTTTAGAGGAAGGTCCAACAAGATTCTATGGCACAGTGAAAACTAAAGGGAATATAATAGCAATGAGCTGTGACTCATGGGTGATTTTCGTCCCAAGTGGTATGCCAATGGAAGACGCGGTTACCGAAAAGAATTGTGCAAGTATCAAAATTATGCAGCAAGAACAAGCCCTCATGCTCCAATGCCAGGAGTCACCTATGATTTAGGTGTGAAGTGTGAACAGGCATTGGCTATAAAGGTAAAATGACAATGCATAATCAAGAGAGTGAGCTTTCACCTCTAGAAACCCATTCAGTACCCCTTCCCCGTGCAAACCTAGCTGTCTTTCCCATTCATCCATCTTAGAAGCCGCTTGCTCGTCGTATGTAAATGCAACAAGACCCTGCATAATGAAATTGTTCCTGAGCTGTGACTTCTTGAGAACGTAAATTTTCAATGATAAAACTGGTGCTCAGCATAATACCTTATAAGCAGTTTTACTAAAGTGAGAAGTGGCGCTACTAACTGCATAAACTGTACTTCCAATAAGAGTTTTTGAACCTTGTGCGATACCGTTTAATAGCTCAACAGGACTCTGTCGAACAGCAAAGCATAGATCTTTGAGATGGAGGATTAGAGATTGCAGATTCCTGATAAGAGCTGCATTTACAAACCTGCAATTTCCCTTTCCTTGAGGCAGATATGAAGTCCTTTAAGCCAAATCCAACATTCCTGGCAAAACCCATGGGATTTCCAATAACGCCAGCAGAGCCAAAAACCTGCACTTACACAGTCTATCACAACAAATTCTACTCTCCAAAAATTCATGTAGTTAACTATATATTACTTTTAAACATTGGAAATAGAGACTATTTTCAAGCTCTAAGATTAATGTTGCACTTGACGTATCTTTCTGAAGACTCCCTGGCTCATGTTTTTGTAGAAACCAAAGTAATCCTTACAAATCCACTTCCCGCCTCTTAACAGCAAAAAAGGAGGTAAATGTTGGCACATTCACCACAGAAGTTTCCAGCAAGCGAAACTATCATGGTGGACAGCAAACATGCACATGGTTGCAGCCACTCAGCACATGATCTGAGGGAAGGAGGGAGAAGAAACATCCATATTGTTTTTGGTTCACAGAGTAACTGCCTTAATGCAATTGAAGCATCTACATTGCCATATGTTGTTCAATACATTGACGGCTATCTTGGATCCAAGTGGTATGCTTCTAGATAAAGATATTTCAGATTAAAAATTCCAGGATTGTTCAACAAGCATTCACATTTTAGTAAGGTTATTTTGGACATTACTATCAAGATGCAAAAGAAATCCTTGACTAGAAAGAACGCTAGCCTGCATGGTAGCCATTTACCTTATAAAGCTCATGAAGCAACTGCCTGATATAATGCCTCACAAGAATATCCTGAATGGATTGCCAACTGGCCATAAGATTTTCCACCATTATTCCTCCGAGGTGAACTGGTACTCCTTCAACATCAATGAGGGCCATAAGACCTCTCTGCGACCAAAATGCTAAACTCAGAAGGCAAAAGAGGCAATGCACTCCGAAATTAGCTTGCAGAGCATACATACAAGCCAAGTGCTATGAACAGATTAACATACTCCTAAAAGTATGTGGAAGGGAAAAAAAATCGCACTGAGAACTTGCTGCCCATTTCATATAAACTTTTCATAACTGCAAATCATAACACTAGAAGTTATCAAAATGTCAATGCCTGACCAAGTTAGAGCCCTAGCCAACACTGAGCAGAGAGGGCAGTCCATGTGCTACTGGGGAGCTATTTGTTACACATCAACATTTATAGTACCTAAACCAGATTAGAGCTTCAGGATGAGCAAGGATTTTGTTTGGGCACTCGGTAAGTTTGAAATTTCCACATTGTGCATATAAGATATAACTGTGCAACTTAGACAGAGCCACTGAGGATATACCATCTTGTGAACTTCGAGAATAAGCATGACACTCTCCTAGAGAAAAAAGAATTCATTCAATGGGCCCGGCATTTGCATTTTTCTTCGCACATAGTTCCTGTCATGCCTCAGATGCTGATATTGTTTTAGGAATGCAGTCACTATCGTAGTGTAGACTGTAGAATGAACTTGTGTAGACAATGAAAGCATGACCGGTGTACCATTCTTTTCAAGAAGTTTTTTAGGGAAAATCTTTTAAAGAAGTTGCAATACGGAATGGACCAACTATCCTTTAAGAGGCAAGATCGAATAATATTACAGAAACCTGAACTTTCTTTAAAAAAATCCCTCTGCAGGGGGAAGGGAATATTTTTCCACCTGAATTGCAGTACTGTTACTGAAGCTTGTGCTGGGATCTGAACCACCTTCATTCCTATTGAGCCATGGAGTGCTCGAAAAACTACAACAAAAGACATACTAATCATGGAAAACTGATAATGGTTTTTCTGCAGTGGTGTCAAGAAAACATAGACATAGAAAAGAGATAACCTGAAAGTCAACTTGATAGGAGTCAACTCAAACAATTCAACATATACTTTTTTCTGCTTCCTGGCTAATAGGTGTATTTGTTGCCATGGAGCACCAATTGGTATAACAGAAGGCAGCAATCCACTGCCTTGCTGTGCCTCCACCGTGTAGGAGCTTTGGGGCTTGTCAGATAAGTGCTTTGAAATCTTCTCATATTCACCAAAAATAGCCGTAGCACCATCTAAAATACTTAAGTCAAAACTTTTCTCCAACAGCCCAAGAAGTACTCTTGATGAAACAGATCTAAAAAAGTCAATCATGCTCAGCACAACTCGTTCTTCAAGTTCAAGGCGAAAAGGTGCTACACTGTGAACCACCAAATGAAGTTACTTCAAGTTCAGATCTAGACATGTGAAAGAACATATACTAATCGAGTAATTAATACCTTATGTTTATGTATTGGTATGAAATGAATGATGCATCTCTAGTTCTCCATTTAGCTGCAGCAAACCTCAGCACAGGTTCTGGGGTATTAGAAGAATTTTTACTCTCATTTGGAGATCTCAGCTTGATATCTTTACTCTTCAAAAAATTCATGGATTTTCCCTTATGGCTTCCCTCAAATGACAGCATGACAGGGTATGGGCTGTCAGAGAATTGGTTATCAATTTGCATACTTTGTATTTCAATCGTGACTCGCTGCTGATCTAAACTCTGCATGGCAACAATTGTCATCTCCTTGGCAGAAGCAAACAACAATTCCTGCCAAAAAAGTAGTAAAATAAACTTCTCTTTTGTGGTAAGTGCTGAAAAAATCGTGCTAGGATTTAGTATCATTCATTGCACTCTGTTCACCTGGGGAGAAGAGCTTATCAAAGATACCCCAATGAATGGTAAGTGTATTTTGAAAACTTCAGCAAAGTTCAACTCGAGCTCCAGTTTCTGATCAGCATGTTTTGGTTTCCTTGATCCAAGGAAATCTGTTTCTTTTGTGTCCATAATGTGGCAATTTGAATCAATACAACTAAGCACCTACAATTTATTATTGCAAATGAATATCTGACAAAAGAAATGGATTGATCAATTCTTGAGAATTAGTGGACCCTAGAAAGCAACCTTAATCGCTCCCTCCGCATGCACCAAGATGCAGAATTTTCTTTCTGCTTTCTGTTAATAATATTTTAAATGGAAGCAGATTAGAAAGCAGCACGAAAATATAAATAATATTGTTAACAAATACTATTGAATGACACATGTTTAGTTTTTTCTGAAATTGGTTGGACCGAAAAGGCCTTCTCATCCCTCAAAAGCTAGCTTATAAGGTAATAAATTCTCTCACTTTTAAGTTAGGTCTTTTGTCCTTCCACAACCAATGTAGGACTATTCTAACAATCTCGCCCTTCACACATTGGTGTCCCTCGGCCGTTCACCGTCCCATTCACCGTACACAGACAATCCCTTAGGGTCATGGTCCATCGGACTTTCACACACTAGTATCTACTGGGTCAGAGATGTTAAAATCAGACTCTGATACTACTTGTTAGATCGGACTCTGGCCGTATGCCTAAGTCCAAACATATTTACTCCCTGGGCCACAGGTTCAAATGGACTGAATACAACTAAGCTGACAGGCTACCACATGCAAGCCATAAAGCAACAACCTTATAAATGGTATTAGGCATTCTCCCCCAAAAGACTAGTTCAATGGATGAGATCTCCTTCATATTTATAAGTTATGTTTTTTTTCTTTCCCACAACCAATGTGAAACTATTCCTAACATTTCCCCCTCACACATTGGTTGTGTACTTTTGCAACCAAGGAGATGTTAGGCGTCTAAACTCTGATACCACTTGTTAGATCAAAAGGCATTCTCATCCCCAAAAGCTAGTTTAAGTTTCTTACCCTTCCACAACCAATGTAGAACTATTTCAACAATCTCTCCCTTCACATATTAATGTCCTTCAGCCGTTCGCCGTTCTCTTCACCATACACCGACGGTCACTTAGGGTTATGATCCATCGAGCTTTCACACACTAGTGTCCATTAGGCCAGAGATGTTAAAACCGGGCTCTGATGCCACTTGTTATATTGGACCCTGACTGTATGTCTAGGTCCAATCGGGTTTACTCCCCGGCCAATAGGTCTAAATAGACTTAACACAACTAAACCGACGGGCTGTCACATACAAACTCTAAAATAACAATTTTATAGGTGGTATTAGGCACTTTCCCCCCAAAAGACTAATCCAATAGGTGAGGTCACCCTCACACTTATAAATTACACTTTTTTCCTTTACCACAACCAATGTAGGACTAGTCCCAACAAAATTCCATGATTTAACAACCTTGTTTTCAGCAAAGGTACCAATTCCATTCAATAGTATTTGTTAAGAAGAAAAATGCCAACTTAACCTTTGATGTATTCAGTTAGCAGCAGCCACAAGACATGCCAGTCAGATTTGAAGGCATTGAATTACCTCGGATGTGGAAGGTAGGGACACATGAACAACATCATTGAGAATATCCAGATTGTATGTACCCAAACTCCGTTCTCCAGGAACCTGTACAATAGTACAGGGGAGAAACCATGTTGTATAGTTGTTTAAGACAAATTAAACTAAAAAAAGAAGCTATTTTTAAAAAAAAACTGAAAAAAGAAGCTAATAAAGTACCTCAACAGTAAGACGATGAGGATAGCAAGGTTCATCCCAAGCATATTGACAGGACGTGTAAGGATGAACAATCGTTTCAATAGATTCACACCTCTGCTGATATATCCGCAATTTCTGAATTTATTGAAAAGGTAATCATAAGTTTGAGACCATACAGTTTTCAAAGAAAGATAGGCAGCAAGAACTAGTTACCTCCATTGAAAAATTGTCAATCCTGTAAGGTTCAAAACCAGTCTTGTCATCAGAAAGCAGAATCAATATAGTACCGGTATTGCCATTGTTTCTTCCAGAAATTTTTTTGTTGTGTATGTCTATATCAGCATTTTGTACTTCAACTCGAACCATGTTTGATACACCTGAGGCACTATTCCTCATTTTCACTTGAACATCTCCCAGACAATCAGGGAAGAAACTACCAGACCATTGCCATCCTGGCCCATCAAATCGAATCGAAACAAGCAACTCTCTGCAAACAGAGTTTCTTCATCACAAACATTAAAAGATCGAAAGGAGATGAACAATTGACACAGATGACCATAGCGTTCAGATAAGATTGAAAATTGATTTCAGTTCGAAATCTTAATGCAAGTCCCATCAGTATATTAAGTAAGTGGTAGTGGCATGCATGCACCACTGGAAAAAGTGGAGCCAGTCTTATAAATCCAGATTTCTACAGCATACATGCATGAACCATCTTAATGCAAGTCCCATCAGTATATTAAGTAAGGGGTAGTGGCTTGCATGCACCACTGGAAAAAGTGGAGCCAGTCTTATCATTTAAATCCAGATTTCTACAGCATACATGCATGAACCGTACGCTCGACCATATTTATCTGTTAACCATTTCATATGATCAAACAAAGCATGGTAATTAAAGATAAAAAATTTCATGGCTAAGCTTCAGATGAGGATAGAAAATCACCTTGCTATATCATCCCAGTGAAGAAAAGAGTGTTGCCCAGAACTTAAATGCTTAGAAAACCTTGTTCCCTTTTGTCTATAGAACAGATCATTGCTGCACGCATTACAAATCACGTATCTGGAAAATAGAAGGAACAGTGGATGGAAGAACTCATTAGCCAGGCCACAGTAGAATAAAAAAGTTACATGGGAGAAGAAAGCAAAAGAAGAGCAAATGATTCCTTGTGGTTGGCTACTACAGTCTACAGGGATAAGCTACAATGGAATATGAGGAAAAGTTTTGCTGTCTGAAATTATAAATCCATATCTAGATAAAGGTAAACATCAGATGATCTCTCGCAGCAAGAAAAATAAGAATTATGTTTTAAAGAAGAATAAGAAGAACTTGTGTTCTACTAATTTTTGTATTAAGGTTTTAGACCAACAACACAATCCTTTCCCATTTTAAATCTTCTAATAATGAGTTGATCAAGTGGTTTCCTTTAAGATATTGCCGGAAAACATGCACAGTGCAGAAAAGTATATATACCCCCAGCAGTTAGATCAAATACCAATTCCACATATAATAACCTTCTGTACAAGAATTTTGGGATTACAAGGACAGAGTTAATCACGTTAAAAAGAATGAACCAGCTAATGCTATTGCAAGATCTCCATGATGCTAAGTTCCATTTGTTCTGGGTCAACGATCATGGTATTCTTTTATTGCTTTTCTTTCTGGTCACTGGAGCTGGTTCCAAATGAAATAGCTCTAAACTTATTAAACAGTTCAGATAGATAACGATGAACACTAAAAACAATCTTGTTGCCATAACAACCAGCTGATGAAAATGGGAAATCTTTCAATTACCTGGGCTGCAAAGCAATAGCCCTTGTCCTTCCAAAGAGTTCTGTTGAAACAGGTATAGATGTTACAGCAACTAAAAAGGCACCAGAAGTAGATGACTGTGGAATAGTGACATTCGTTGAACCACTGGCAGGGGCAAGGAGAAATGGACTTGACCAATCTCGTCGAGTTGTTTCAGTTCTGCTATTAGGTACAGATGCATTCAGCTTAACCGAAAGTTCAGTTGCAGGTGTATGTCTAGCAGGAGCAAACATATAAGCTTTAGCCTCTTTGTCACATTCTTTCTGTACACGCTCACTGTTATTGGCAACCCTTCTGTTTGAATAAGAGGTGCATCCACCCATAATATCCAACTGTGGCATTTTTCTTGCAAAGCGCCTGGTAAGAGAAATGCACACATAAGTTATTACAGACAGAAAAACAGAAAATAAAGTAGTTTTTTTAGCACAGGTATACAGATGTTTTAAGGGCCACAAAGGCACTGACTGTATGGATGGGTCTTCCGAAACAAGAGAAAGACCATTTTTTCCAAGCAAATGTCTTGTGTGCCCATCCAACTTGAAACTGAAAGGGATCACAAGGGTTGACCCACTCCTTTCATAGCTGCTTTCTGTGACAGTAAGCAACAGATCCGTGCAATTGTACAACAAAAATGGCACAGAAAGGTACAATTCTCTTGCACCAGAATGAGCATCCATTGCTTTCTCCAGTGTTACATTGAGAGAACCTACAGAAGAAATCACCACCAAACTTTACCTTTTGCAGAATTAAAATATTCAGAATAAAAAGAAATTCTAAAATGCATACAATTCGACACATTTGAGTAGAATGTAATTGTCTCTGTTAAGGAGAACTTCAAGCCATTTGATTTGGCTGCAGTAGAGAATGATTCCACACGGGGAAACTTTATGGCCAAGGATCTGTAATCTTGAATATGAAATGTAATTCCAAGATCGTTGGAGGGGTCAACAAAAAAAATAGAGGCGGTGCCTACCTGGGAATACCATTCAGTAACAAATTAGAAAAAAAATAAAGTTGAGATAATATATATGTATGACATTGGAAACTTACCTCCTTAAGTAAGACCTCATGTGCAACACCACCATTATCTATTGTCAAAGGTATGCACACAGGGAGATAATTCTTTATGAGAAGAGGTGTACTAAGTCTGACTTGCCGGATGAAATGTTTCGTTCTCAAAATTTGCTTAGAAGCCTTTGGAGCAGAATTTCCAAAAACTGGTTGTGCATGTTCAGTGCAGTACTGGCCTTTCTGGGTACTACTGGATGAAGGGATACTGTATTCTTCAACAGATACACAGCAACGAAATGGATCATTACTAGGGTGAGAAGGATAGCACACAGATGATTTCATAAACCCAACCCTGCTTGCACGTGAAAGCAAACTCGATAAGGAGTGGGTTTCACTCCACAAATAAGTTCTGCCAACAGGATGCCACCTAATCTGGCCAGCCTCGGACAAATGAACCGGCAGTGGAATCTCTTTGTTTGGAAGAACTGGCCCTATTACCTGCAGAACAAAGTTTCATGAAAAATCTCATGTTTGGCTCCTCGTCTGTCATCAAATTAACCATGACTGTGAATAGTTCAGAAGTGGACATTAGGTAGCCAATGAGGTATACAAGAACAAGTTACAGAAGAGTAAAAGAAAGCACAGATTTTAGCAGGGCCAGCAACTGGGCAGCATACCCAGTGCATTGTCCAAGAATAGAACCAGAATTTAAAGCCGCTGGTAGCGTGCAAGTTACCAGAGATCCTGGTAGGGCTTCTGCTTTGGAAAACTGCTCAGGTTTTAGTTAATATAAATTAAAAGTTTTGAATTCAAATGTGACTTTGAAGTTTGAACTTGAGTTACCAACCACCTAGTTTTCCCCCAGCTTCCAGCCTTTTTTTCTCATGAAACCCATTTTTTTACCTTCAACACAAGTGAACAATCTAAAGCCATAGAGGCGATAGCACCCTAAAAATCAGCATTTCAAAAATCCATCTTATCGCTATCTCCTTCTCCCCCCATCTTTATCTCTTTCTCTCTCTCCAAACCCATCAATCTCTCTATCTCTCTCATTCGGCCGGTGGTGGTCGGCGGCGCAGCTAAGGTCGGCAGCGCAGCCGATGTAGGCGCGGCGACACCGGCGGCGGGTGTGCCGGCCAGTGGCGGCTGCGGCGTGTGCAGGCAGCGGCGTGGCGGCTTGAGGACATGGTGCAGGCGGGCACGGTAGTGTGGTGCGGCTGCTGGCGGCGGCGTAGGGCAGTGTGCATGGTCGAAGGAGGCGTAGCGGCCAGGGCGGCGAATGGCCGGAGGAGGCGCGGCGGCCGGGGCGGCGCATGGCCAGAGGCGGCGGCGGCTAGCGAGACCAGGCTGTGGCGGCGCAACGGCCGTGGAGTTGCGGCCGGTTGGCGGCGGCGGTGGCCGGAGTTGCCGAAATCGATTTCGCGACCGTGGGATTCGGTTGGCTAGGAATCATGGACAAATCACATTTCGCATGACGTTTTTGTGGGAACGTGTTGTGGGTGTGGTTCGCACGGTCGAACGACAAATCGCACGACCAAACGGTGATTCACGCGGTGCTTTGTTGGGACGTGTAGCGGGTCGTGGTTCATTCGACCGAACGGCGAATCACACAGCCGAATAGTGATTTGTGCGGTTCTCACGCAGCGGTTGAGGGAGCGTTCGAGCAGTTACGCATTCTAGATCCTTCGTTTAGCGAGTCCGCCGAGCGTGCTCAAGACAAGTATCTCGCGGCCGTAACCCTTTCCGTTTCGCATACCGCATGTTTCTAGATTACTTGTCATCTTTGCCATTGGATACAATTATCATATCATTCATGCTTGCCTAGCTATTATCATGTCACTAATGCTTATCTGGTTATTATCATATCACTGATGCTTGCTTAGCTATTATTGTAGAGAGATGAAGTTGGGGGGGCAATTAACCACGCTCTCAATGGGAGAGGGGCGCCTGTATTATAGGGCAGCTGCTGCTGCTATATATGGCAGTGTACAAATACAAGGACAGGAGTAAATCTCTGATCCTAATTGACCGGACTGCCTAATATACAATATACAGTTTCCTATTGCCTAATACCTGCCTAATATACAATATACAGTTTCCTATTGCCTAATACCCGCCCGCAGCCGAAGCGGGAGGCGTGCGGACGCACAGGCTGGTTCGGAAATCTGTAAATAGTGGCGTTGGGAGCCCTTTCGTCATAATGTCAGCGAACTGATGAGACGAAGGAACATGAAGGACCCGAATCGCGCCAAGGGCCACCTTCTCGCGCACAAAGTGAATGTCAATCTCAATGTGCTTCGTGCGCCTGTGGTGGACCGGATTGGCCGTCATGTAGACGGCGCTGACGTTGTCGCAGAAGACCACCGTAGCCTGGGGCAGCTGAATATGGAGCTCTTGAAGGAGTTGCCGCAACCAACAGCACTC
This sequence comes from Melocanna baccifera, assembly GCA_036346265.1. Classification (NCBI taxonomy): domain Eukaryota; kingdom Viridiplantae; phylum Streptophyta; class Magnoliopsida; order Poales; family Poaceae; genus Melocanna; species Melocanna baccifera. Next base: position 27,204,965 of record CM070697.1, on the reverse strand, counting down.
GGCCACAACGTGAGCCACAAAGACGGATTCGCCTCAAGACTAGAGCGGAGACCGTGGCTTGGCGCTTGGAGGACCAGAGACCGAGTTGTTGCCGAGATAGACGCAGGCAGGTGGACCGCTCGAGTCGGGCAACCCGGCCGATCGAGATCGAGTATGCGGTGAGTGTCTTGATGGAGCCGGCGCCAATGTGAAGACCGGAGGATAGCGTGCCCTTCACATAGCGCAGAATGCGCTTGATCAGCGTACGGTGGGGCTCCCTCGGGGCGTGCATGAAGAGACACACCTGTTGAACTGCATAAGCCGATCGACGCCGCGTCGGTCAGTCGCATCAAGAGCCCTCGCTATGCTCCCGCACTCGAGTCGCCCTTGTCGATAGTTTGTCGCCGTCATGGGCGGAGAGCTTGGCCTGAGTGTCAACAGGGGTTGCCGTAGGATGACATTCAGCCATGCCCGCCATTGGAGAGATCGACAGCAGATCGTCGCCGGGACAGGAACAGGCCGTCGGAGGTGCGGGTGACGGCGACGCCGAGGAAGTGGTGAAGAGTACCCAAGTCGGTCATGGCGAACTCAGACTGGAGTCGGGCCATGAGTCGCTGCAGAAGAGCGGAAGTCGAGGCGGTGAGGATGATGTCGTCGACGTAGAGTAGCAAGTAGGCGAGACTCGTCCCCTCGGTGAGAACAAAGAGGGACGTGTCGGAGGTGGAGGCGACGAAACCGAGCTGTCGAAGGAAGGCCGCGAACCGCTGGTACCAAGCTCGCGGGCTCGCTTCACCGTATAGGGACTTCGCAGAGACGACGTGATCTGCGCAGCGCGGGTCGACGAAACACGGTGGCCGCGGCGATGACCGTCTCGTCGAGGTGGCCGTGAAGAAAGGCATTCTTCACGTCCAGCTGGTGGATCGGCCAGGCGCGGGAGGCGGCAATGCTGAGAACGGTCCGAATGGTGGCCTGTTTGACAACCGGACTGAAGGTCTCGTCGTAGTCAATGCCTTCTCGTTGAGAAAAACCGCGGACCACCCAGCGGGCCTTGTGGCGAGCGAGGGATCCATCGGCATGGAATTTGTGCCGGTAAATCCACTTGCCCGTCACGACGTTCGCGCCAGGAGGGCACGGAACAAGACGCCAGGTGTTGTTGTCGACGAGGGCCTGGTACTCATCCATCATCGCAGCCCGCCAGTTTGCATCGGCCAGGGCGCTGCGGTAGTTCGCCGGTAGAGGCGATGGTGAGGGCGAGGAGGTGGCGGCAAGCCCCTCGTAGTTCACACGCGGGAGGGTGCCGGTCCTGGTGCGCGTGAGCGGCGGAGATGGGGTTGCGCCCATGGACTCAGCTTGGGGCGCCGGTGCGGCAGAGGCAGTCGATGGCGCAGACACCGCCGGGGGTCGTCGACTGTAGGTACGTGGGAACGGAGCCACAGGAGGGCCAGGCGGGGGCACGTGACCACACCCGCCCGGTGATGGAGAAGCCGAACTGGGGCTAGGGGACACAGGGTCGCGTCCCAGTGCGGAGAACAAATGTCCGGCCATCATCGAGGCGGCTGCACAACGTCCAAGGTGGACGGAGCAACCGCGGTCGTCGAGGAGGGACCTCCACCTGCAGGAACAGTAGAGCAAGGCACCGAAAACGAATCGTTGTCTAGAAGGAAATCCAGGGAGCGAGGGAATGGGATGGCGCTGGTGGTGGAAAAGGGAAAAACAGTCTCATCGAACACAACATGACGAGAAATAATGATGCGTTGAGTTGTCAGGTTAAGACACCGATAACCCTTATGAGAGGATGGATACCCAAGGAAAATGCATGCCGCGGAGCGAGGTGCGAGCTTATGTGGGGAGGTGGCCTGTAGGTTTGGGTAGCATAGGCACCCAAAGACGCGAAGGTGGCTGTAGGTGGGTGGCTGTCCATGGAGGCGAGTGAAAGGAACCTCATGGGCTATGGAGGAGGAAGGGCGCCTGTTGAGTAAGTAGCAGGCGGCAGCAAGGGCCTCAGCCCAGTAAGCAGGCGGCATGGAGGCGTGAAGCAGCATGGTGCGAATTGAGTTGTTGAGGGTGCGGATGGTGCGTTCCGCCTTGCCATTTTGAGAGGAAGTGTATGGGCATGAGAGACGGAGAAGTGTTCCCTGAGCAGCAAAGAAAGTGGTGGTGGCTGTGTTGACGAATTCGGTGCCATTGTCGGTTTGGAAGCATTTGACAGGGAGGTTAAATTGGGTTTGTGCAAGGGCTGTGAGCTCAACTAAGTGTTGGTGTACCTCGGATTTGCGTCGGAGAGGAAAAACCCAACAATAGTGACTGTAATCATCCAGCAGGACTAAATAGTATGAAAACCGGATGTGCTAGGAATGGGAGAGGTCCAAACATCACAATGAATTAGGTCAAACGGTGCATGAGTACAAGACTGAGAGGCACTGAAGGGTAGACGCGTATGCTTGCCTAGTTGACAGGAATGGCAGAGGGAGCGGTCTACTTTATTACAGGAAACAGCGTGTATTTTATTTAACTGGTCTAATGCAGCAGGGGTTGGATGGCCGAGACGCTGGTGCCATAGGGTCGACGAAACAGCCAGGAGAGCATGGGAGGAGGCGCCAGCGGTCGGAGGGATAGCAGGTATGGTGTAGAGGTCGCCGGTACTATTGCAGCGATGAATCACGCGTCCCGTCTGGGTATCCTTAATAGAAAAGCCAAGAGCGTCAAATTCAAGAGAGCGGCGATTTTCACGGTGAATTGACGAACGGATAAAAGATTGCGAACGAGGGATGGGGCGACGAGAATGTTATTGAGGGAGAAGTTTGCTGTGGTGGTGGGTAGGATGGAGTGACCTCTAGACGTGACCGGAATGCAAGTGCCATTGCCTACTGTTATAGAGGAGGTGGAGGGGGGTAGGCGCTGGAGGAGCATACCATCGGAAGACGTCATGTGGGACGAAGCGCCGGAGTCAACAACCCATGAGGGCTGCCCGACAGCCAGTGCTGCAGGCAGCAATGAGGCCACCGAGTCCCATGTCGGCTTACTAGTGTCGGTGGAGGAAGCTCGACGGGCGAACGCCGTGTGCGCTGAGAGAGGCACCGAGCACCCCCGTGGCGTGAGGATCGCCATGAGTGGCGCCGGGACGCCGAACGCCCCGTCGCGCTCCCAGGAGGATGACACGCCGCGGGGGTGACACGCGCGCCATCCAAGGATTAAAACCCGTGGCGGGCGCTGGTGTCGCGCCGAGCGCCGCCGCGGCGCGCCGCCGCCGAGCCGCTGCTGCTGCTTCTGGCGCGGCGGCCGCCGCTTGCTGACGCCGGCGCTGGGACACCGCCGGGCGCCGTTGAAGGCGGCGAGAGAGCGCGGAAGCGCGCGACCTTGTCCTCGCTCGAGACGCAGCTCCTTGAGGAGGAGTTGGTTTCGCAACAAAGAAGGTGAGAGGTTCTGGCGGCGATGTTGTCGCAACGGATTGGTACTTCGTTGAGGCGCGGAGCGTGTTGAGGACGAGGTTGGGCTCGGTGATGGTCCGCCCGACGTCCACGAAGATTGTCACCGCCTCCTTCATGCGTCGCGCAGACTCGCCGATGGAGGAGTCGCCCGGGTCATCGAGTGGAATTCGTGATCGTGAAAACGGCACGGAGCCTTGTTAGCTTGGTACAGTCGGTGATGGCCGCCCGTAGCCGCCGGCGATCTCTGGCGCCGGCCGAGCGAGGTTGAGGACGGAGTCGAGACGGTCGCGAAGATCCACCGCGGATGCAAAAATCACCGCACCCATGCGTCATCGATGGCGTAGGGAGATGACGGCAAGGTGCGAGCGACCAAATTTGCCACACATGGCATGGAAGGTCATGGACCACTTGGTGTAGTTGGAGGGTCGCACTCGAGAGTCATGGGAATGTGAGTCTTCACATTGACCAAAGCATAGGGGCAACCGGTAGAGTTGATGGCGCAGCCATGGTCGGAGAGGTGGCGGAGGTGGTGGAGGATTCTGTGGACATGATGGCACGGTGTTGGCGCGCAGCGAGTTGGGGCGGCGCTCAGGGAGAGAGCACGGCTGTTGGGCGGCGCAGCAAGGTTGGGGCGGCGCTCAGGGAGAGAACGGCGCAGATTTGGAAAGGAGAGGGAGGGCCAAGATCAGATTGCTCTGATACCATGTAGAGAGATGAAGTTGGGGGGGCAATTAACCACGCTCTCAATGGGAGAGGCGCTCAGATATAGGGCATTGCCGCTTTGCTATATATGGCAGTGTACAAATACAAGGACAGGAGTAAATCTCTGATCCTAATTGACCGGACTGCCTAATATACAATATACAGTTTCCTATTGCCTAATACCTGCCTAATATACAATATACAGTTTCCTATTGCCTAATAATTATCATATCACTAAAGCTTACCTAATTATTATCGTATCACTAAAACTTGCCGGGTTATTATTATATTGTAATGCTCGCCTGGTTATTGACTGCTAACATAGTGTTTATACATGGTATTCTAGGTTTTCTGATTTTATATGCTTTTAGATTGTTGGAAATGTTCAGTTAATGATATTCTGCAATTCATGCTTTTAATAAATATGCTAGAATTCATGTTTAAATCATTGATAGAGGTGGCGTATAAAATATGTTCGAATGTAGGGTTAAACCACTGATAATCTTTTAATATTAGGGCTGCTATGTTTATGTTTCCATGATATCATGATCTTTTATTTGTATGATTTCATATGTGAGTCATAAATGACATTTATATAATACATATTAATCTGACAAATAATCACTCATCACATAATAAAACTTGGATGGTTGTCAACCCATGTATGAGATATGTTATTAACCTCTTAGAATAATTCTTATACCACTATCATCATATTATATCATTCTACATCGCTCTCGTATCAGGAATTATGTTTCTCTATTTTCAACCTTAACAAACCCTACCACTTCTCTTAACCTTTCCTTAGTTTCCTTAATTTTCTTCCACGTCGCTCTCTTATCAGAAATTTGCTTTCTCGTTCCTAATCTTAGTAAATCTTTCCACTTACCGTAATCTTATCTTAGCCTTCCTTTGGTTGTCATAATCTCTTACCATATAATTTGTTAATAAGATAACGGTTACCGAGTCTAGGGTTACCCACATATAAAGGAGATTGCCATCCACCTAGTAACGTACGGGGGCATATACTTTCTTTACTCAGGATATTACACCCCGTCTGCAGTAATACGATCAAGGACAGTGTGAGGTGCTTGAGTTCCCCTGTAAGTACCTCGGATTGCCTCTCTCCCTCTCGAAGTTATCAAGGGATCAAATTCAGCCTTATGTGGACTGGATTGTTGATCGCCTTCCTGGTTGGAAAGCTGACCTTCTCACTAAGGCCTAGGAGGAGGTGCCGGTTCAATTTGTGCTCACTTCGATGCTCATCTATTTGGCCATGGCGGTTGATCTCCCTTCTTGGGCAATCAAGGCTGTGGACAAGATTAGGACGGGTTTTCTTTGGCGTGGCAGAAAAGATGCAAAGGGTGGGCATTGTTTGGTTGCTTGGGCAAAAACTTGTCGCCCTCCGGAGTTGGGAGGCCTAGGTATTTCTGATCTGCAGAAGACCAATTGGGCGTTGCGAATGCGGTGGGCGTGGCTACAAAAATATGAACCCAATAAACCTTGGTCTATTTTCCCCATCCAAATCCACCCTCGTGCACAGGCTTTCTTCTCCATTGCGGTGGTTGCCGAGGTTGGGGATGGAGCTCGAGTTCTTTTTTGGACAGATAGATGGCTTCATGGACAGCGGATTTTGGACTTGGCGCCACAACTGTCTGCTCTAGTGCCCAAAAGGAGAATTATGAAACACACTGTTCTTGAAGCTCTGACTGACCAAACCTGGATTTTTGATTTTCAAGGGGCCCTTTCTGTGGGAATTCTGGTGGAATTCCTCGAGCTTTGGGATTTACTCTCTGGAGTGATTCTTCAGCCAGGGGTGGCGGACACATATATTTGGCGCTTCTCAAACTCTGGTGTGTATTCGGCCAAGTCTGCCTATAGAGAGCTGTTCCAGGGTGCCACTCTTTTTGGTCCTTGGAAAAGGATTTGGAAGTCTTGGGCACCGGGCAAATGCCGTTTCTTCATGTGGTTGGTGGCCCATAACAAATGCTGGACTGCAGACAGGCTCGAGAAGAGAGGCTTGCCTCATCCTGCTCGTTGTCCCCTTTGTGATCAGGCACCGGAAACAATAAACCACTTGCTGGTCGGCTGCTCCTTTGCCCGCGTTTTCTGGTTTTCCCTGCTGCGTTCAGTTGGCCTTCAACCCTTGTCGCCGCAACCTACAGATCCTTCCTTTGAAGAATGGTGGTCGATGGTGAGTTCCAGAACTGATGGGGAGGTGAACAAGGGACTCAACTCAGTAATCATTTTGGGGGCTTGGTCTCTCTGGAAGCATCGAAATCAATGTGTCTTTGAGGGAGCGTCGCGCCAGTGGCCGTGGTCTTGGCTCGAGCAAGGAGGAGCCAAGATGTGGAACTTAGCAGGGGCACGGGGGATTTCCTACCTGATTGCTTCTACGTCTGAGGCAGGATAGTCCTAGTCTAGACTCTGTGTTTTTGTTGTTGTTTTTGGCTCTGTTAGTCTCGGAGTGCAGGTGCCTTCTGGGCTCATGTTTTCTGTAAGTTTGTTTGGGTTTCTTTAACCCGGGTTACACTTCTTCTTAATATAATGATACGCAGCTCTCCTGCGTGTTCGAGAAAAAAAACGATCAAGGACAGTGACGTGCCTGACTACTCTCGTATAACCGGATATGTGGGGAGTAATCGCCATTGCCACAACTTGCCATATCACAATTGGCATTGCCATCACTTGCTATATGACAAATATCCTTATTTCCATGGTTCCTGTTACCCCTATCTCCGATCTGTATTAGTGTTTCCAATAACATAGTTCCATTATAATTAACTTGTGTCAATTACTTATTTGTATTGCTTGTCCTTTGCTCATTATGTTGCGAGCATTGTTGGGTACTTACTGAGATTTCCAAATCTTATGCTTATTCTTTTCATTCTTAAGTAAAAGGCTAGTGGAGTGATAGCATCATGCATGGGCGAGAGCATCCGACTTTTCAGCACCGTGGTTTGCCACTATTTTGTTATTTCATTTGCTCTTCTTTTGGTTAGAAGTGGACCGGTCCCATGTTTCAAACATTTATTTCAACTTCCGCTGGTTTTCTAAGAAAGTACTTTAAAAATGTTAATTTCCTTACACTTTCTATTGTTGCTCTTATTATTTTATTCTTTACTTTGACGATGACGTTTCATAGTAATATCTCATATTGATATGTGAGATGTTACACCAACATTGAATTATTCTAGTAGTAACCTTATCCACAAAAGAATTTTGAAACAGTCGCAAGATAAAACTAGTAACAATATAAATATACCTTTGAAGAAACACCAAATGGTATATCAAATCGCAACTCTAGGGGAATTGATGTTGCGTTGTAGAGTATGACCTACAAAAGGAGACCATTAGTCTGTGTAAGCATCTAATGATGTAACCAATCATTCAAAAGGTCATTACCGTAGAGTAAACTTGTATAAGCTTGCTGTAATTCTGTAAGGATACATCGAGTACCACAGGCACAATTAATCCATCATGGCTACCCTTTCTATTAGATGCGAATGCTTCCAAGCTTTCATCACCAAGAATTGGCTTCTTAAGTGAAGAGAAGTTTACTTCAAAGAAGTAAATTCCCACAAGGTCCATTGACATTGGCTTAGAGGGCCCCAAAGTTCCGTCAAACTCAATGGAGATCATATAGTGTGAGACTGCACTCATCTGTTTCTCAATGAGGTGTTCAGAAGACCGTGCTTCCCTGTGCTGGAAGAAGAATTCATCTAGAGTTTCTTCAACATAAACTGGGACAGCACACCCTGCCGGCACAGAATTTTCATCTACTATAGAGAAACTATCAGTGTCATCTGAATTAACAGCACCACGGTACACCTTGAACCTAAATGGCAATGATGTACCATTTGAGAGAATGTATGGCGCATATCTTCTGGTATGCACATCATCATGGCTTAACCTCAGGATTCCAGGATCTTCTCGAAGACCACCTCCATTACTCGGATTAAGAGAATCTTTAATCATCTGGCTAAGTCTGAGGATAGCCTACATATGCAAATGATGAGATCAGAGCAACATAGTCAAGAACTGGGACTCAAAGCAAGTTAATTTGTAAGAAACAGAAGTTGTATCACTGTTAGCAGTGGTACAAATTCCACTAGGAGATCCAATGTTGATCACTTGGAAATATTGACAGTAACAGCAAGTGTGGAAATACAGTATACCAGGATCACATACCTCAATCAAGGGCTCTGATATATTTAGATTAAGCTGTTTGCTTGAACTAATCCACACCTCAGTACTGGGAGATATATCCAGTGCATGATCAGCACATTTTCTAAGTACAGTAAACTGAAAACTTGAGGGTTCCATAAAAGGCTCCCACATAACCTACACGCATATCAATTGTTACTCCTTTACAGTGAAAACCATAATACGCCAGAAAGCAAGAAAGTATAATTTTACCTTGTCAATATTGTTGTAATTTACTAAAAGGTCAACAAATGTGGAAACTTCAGTCTGATCACCTGTTCGACTAAATTGCACCGATAAGTTCTTCACTAAGGTCTCTATGACAGGCCCATGACTGCTCCACTGCCAAAAAGAAAGAGTCAAAGGTTAGAGCTTGAATAGAATATAATGCCGGGTATATAAAAAGCACATACAAACATATAAAACTTTGTGTTGTTTGTCGACTTCCAAGATGGACTCCTTTTTTGTAAAGAAAGGAGCCAAATAAACCTCAAAACCGTCTTACACATTCATTTGCAAGGTTGACCAAATAAACCTAATTATCCATTACTGTTCATGGTACAAAATCTTCTTTGGACCAAAATAATGAATAATACAAGTCTCCTATAGGCTCAGAACATTTTGACTTTTTCAAACGAGGTCATGTTCCATTGAGACATTCACAATATAATGCAGTTCGCTTTAGCACTTCATGATGTTCCTTTCTTAAAGGCGCTCAAATTATCTTAAACTTTTCATCCACCAAATGACCCAGAAAATGGCTAAGTCAGATGAGACTAAGTTTTTAGCGGTGATACTGAATCAATCACAAACCTGAATCAAACATTCAATAAATAGCTGGTTTAAGGATACCTGTTATATATCTAAGCCTTATATTGGTGGTGTTTCATTTACAACAAATGAACAACCAGCAGTGTAACATAACTTACCCTTCCATCATTGAGCAGAAGAGAACCTTTTCTTAATCCTGCCTTGAATGTCACAGAACAAAACGAGGAAGCAGATGATGATGACGATGAAGGAAATTTGAGTTCCATACTGCGGCAAAAGCTAAATATCTGATGTGAGAAACCAACATCCATGTATTCTGCTTGTAGATCAATAAAAAGATGTAGCAAGTCCCTTTCTGATTGATGAATATAGCCATCAGCTTTAACCTTAGATATATGCATGAACGGAACAGAGGTACACTTGTTCCCTTGAATCATCTCCAGTGTTACCTTCATCCTATCTAAATCACATTTGAACTTCACCCAGCTATCACCTAACATCACCACAAAATGTTTACTGTCGAAAGTTAAGGTGATAAACTTGCAACCTTTTGGTTCAAGAGATCGAATATCATCTGTTACTTGCATTGAACAAGAACCAGAAGTCCCATCTATATAATTGTCTGTGTGATTTTCTTCTTTCTCCCAGATAGGTACATGAATTACACCAGCAATATTTTCACATGTTACCACCAAGTTAGAATCGTCTTGCGAACCAAAGTCTGATGCAAGAAATGATGACATTGCAGATTCTGAAAAACTAGGCAAAGCCACTGGATGCCCCACAGGCGAACTGTTTTCTTCCTTTCTTATGTACGAATGAAAATGATCGATAATGATATCCCAATCAACTAAATATAACCAGATCTTGAGAAAAGGAACAGAAATTAATATCTCATCTTGTCCAGCATGATGCTTTGTAAACTTGATGTAAACAGGAGACAAAGGCCCATCAGAAATTATGGAGACAAGAGTGTGACCGCCAAATGACTGCAGAGCTAAAGAGACAATATCGATGCCAACATGCTCTGGTTTTTCACTAACCAATACAGCAGAAACATAAAACTGCAGGTTTGCAGTGGCAACATTCTCCAATGCCAAACCTTTATCTTTTGAGTGACCAAAGAGAATCATCATATCCTTGACAGAAATAGTGATATTAGTGGGCTCACTAGGGTCAGGGTTCCCTTCATCGAAACTTCTATGTTCTAAAAACTGCAAGGCATTGCCTTTGTACAATTTACTTTCTTTGCCGATCAAAGTTAACTCATCAATAACATGAAGAATTGCCTCCATCCCATCCATAAAATAGAGATCTGTATATGAGAAAACAAAGTACAAGCTATTATTACATAACCAAGATATTTCAAGAGACATTAAAAGGCATACAAAATCAACAAGGATCTATACCTTCAGCAATCAAGTTGCATTTTGATATTTTGCTCATAATGAATATGGGCAAAGAAGGTTGCTCGGAGCAGGATAGTTCTTTGCAAGGAACTTGAATCCATATACCAGCATCAAGCTTTTCCACAAAAGATTGAATTCTGCTAGGCATGTCCTCATCAAGCTTCAGGATGAGATTTGTTTGCTCGTTTAGGAAAAGAAGTGATATGGATGCATTTCTTGCACATAGGCTGATGACATCAACTCTACTGGAAACTATACACTCTGAACTGAAGAATTCTTTGGGAATATGCTTTGCAAATTCTGTGGAACTTCCAGTTGGGATGAACTCGCAAAAAAAATATGGAACCCCAATCTTTAGACAAAAAATATCTTGTTTTTCCACAGGAAAAACTACAACACAATCATAAATCTCAAATTTGTAGGTGATACTATCATGCAATTCTCCAGAGCACTCAAGATTGTTACTTGCCACAGAGTGATTTTGTTCTGCCATAGGATCCCAATCATCCAACAAAAAATATCCAATAAACATAGCCAGTAACTTTGACAGTAATACACAGCAAACATTTTGAATTCCAATACATACTTCAGTTGAGAGTGCAGATAAGTCTTTGTTAACACGGATGTTGAGTACATTAGCATTACCATGTGAAGATGTGCCCCAGAGTAGTTCATGGATATTTGGTGATGTCCATGATGAAGCAAGCATTATATCTTTAGCAGACAACAATAAGTCCCACGAACTTGCATCTGCCAATGAGAGTGTTGCTATAGACTCGGGAACAGTAAGTGTTGCTAAAATACCACATGATTCATGGAAATGTGCTCTAACTGAAACAAGTGATAGATCTAGAACAGTTATGCTGACATTCTTGGTGTTATTTGATGAGGTGGATGAACAGTTAGAATGCTGGGTTTTACACAGTAAACTGCTTGCAAGCTGTGATGCACAGTAACCATTTAGACCTGAAGTCTCATGACATTGTTTACTCTTTGAGGATGTACTATATAATGCCTGAACACCTTGAGTTTCTAAACATCCACAATTATGTCCAGATATGAAATCTGTATGTAAAAAGGGAAAGTGATCAACAGAAACTCCTGCAAATAATGTGCCCTCTGCGCCACAGAAATTTGACAAAGAAAACTTGGGAAATTTGGCATTAACTGCTCCAGATTTCATGGAACTCTGATCCAGCATCGAGGACACAGCATCACTGCCAGCTGGAGATACTGCATCAAGATTTCTCAAAAACTTCCTTATCTGACCAAATACAGAAGGATTAACATGCAAATCAACATCAATTAAGTTCAGCCGGTACACTTGATGAACTTGATCATTATATTTATGAGTTCTGTAATACAGCTTTAAGCAAGCCTCAGCAGCAGAACCTTCAGGGCATCCTTTTAAGTTTCCACAAGTGCTAGTTTTGTAGTTTCCTGATAAGAATAGCACATGTGAGTTCGATTCATCCTTCAGATTAGTGGAAGTAATTTCAACCATCTTGGTGATGAGCCAAAGTTCTGACAATTCCTGGATAGCATACCTACAAATTACGACACCAATTCACACATAAAAAATCACAGAAAATAATCAAGATTGCAAGACTAGTGAACATCTATTAACCTGACATCAACATCTCCAACATCAACAGTGATGAATGAACTTTCCTCATCATTGTCTTCAAGGTCAACCCTTAAACTTAGCTTGGCTAGCTTGAGAGATGCAGACATATTTAAGGCTGGTTTGTTGCGTCCACAAGTCTTGGTATCATCGAAAGTGTTGTTTTCAACTAAGTTGCTTTCTTTCATGAAAGTACAAAAATTAACAATAGCACTGTACATTGTCTGCGAGAAGTATATGTCGGCAAATGGCACAATAAAAGCAGCCTGTCAAAACAATGGTTTAAAAAAATCTGTTTAGATAAACTTATATTTACAGAGCATACCGTATGAAAATATAGCATATTGTATACATCGCAGCAAACCACTTTTTGTAGCACTTACATAAATACACAAGAATCCAGAGCATCAAGCCATAAAAGAAGTCACCTATCCTTAACAAACCATTACCTCCAATTGTTTCAGCACTGGTTCATCTAAAAATATGCACAATCCAAATACAACAGAAGCATCCAGTTTGATCAGTGTGGAGGCAATATCGTGTCTGCCAGGCATCAATACCTTCACCTGCAAACATACACATATTTATCAAAGGTTCATGTGGATGAATGAACAAAAAACAGAAATAGAAAATATGCACCATGCCTAACCTCAAATCCGGTGAGACCAACCTCAAAATGGTTATAAAGGTCATCCAATTGGAAGCCAAGTAGTAGGTTGTTAGATAAATAACTAGGAAGAGTTTTTGATATGTAATCAAGAAAGGTATTGCTTTCTTGTGTCTGAGAAGCATCCTCAACTGTACTTTTGGATCGCATGGATACATCTTCAGCCTCTAAAACCTGCAATTTGTACTTATTGTTCAATGACAAAGCTAGCTACTGAATGAACCATTTAAAAGTTGGAAAATAAAAAAGCCAATAATATGGGCCAGCCGGAAACATCTTTCTTTTAATAACATTTGATACCGGCCAGTAATCAAGTACGAGCTCCCCGAAGTGAAATGGGACAGCACCGCATGGTTCTCAGGCATCTGGTGTCTGTTGTTGAAGGCTTTAAGTTACATTTTTGGGCAGTTCTATGGTTATGCGTAATATTACATACCGAGAACCTCACTATTCAAATTCCTTTCTTATTTATAAGAAACTGTTGAGCAGTTTCTAAGCATGCCAATATTTTTCGCCTACGTGCATTCATGCATGCATGCATTATCCTCAGTATATGTTTATCTTGACCGAGTGCTTCACGTCCTTGAAGCACGCTACCAGGCACTGGCATCTCGCCAACCTGACTGCAGCAATCTCCTCCAATTGCTGCTACTTTCAACCTTTCATTAACATGTTGCATTTGCTCTAGGTTGTTGTCTTTCAGTTAAGTACTCCCTTATTAAAGCCCTATTCCGCTTCACATCAAGATTAAGAAATGGTGAAACCAAGGCGAGAGAAGAAAAGGTTGACTTGTCTACCCTTATTAAAGGTACAGCTTTCACCCAATTTTAACATTAATAGCAGTATACATATGAAAATATGGACTAAATGCACCCCTGTTTTTCGTAGGGATCCTATTTTTTAACAAAAAAATCAAGGGCAAATGGGACTGACGATGGTAGTTCTAGCCTTTAAAATTTGCCTATTTTATAATTTAAATTTCCAACTTGAAATAAATAAAACTCAGCCGCAAAATTCTGGTAGGGTCAGGGGAAATCTGCTACCTGGTGGTTCCTGAGAGGGATTCGGAAACCTGATCCGTGGACACTTGTGATCATATAAAAACCATGAATACATGCTCCATGACCAAAATGTAAAACAATATTGTTTATCATTAGCACATACCATATTAAGTTCTTCTCTTCCACAATTCTGTGATGGTAGCATAACGATGAAGTGGTGAATCCTTAAATCCCAAAGAAGCTTCTTTCGGTTTGCAGACATGTACCTAGAATTACGTTAAAACAATGAGTTAAAGAGTTCTAGTGTAGAACCATACTACAGTGTTAACAAAAAATAAAAGTAGATGGCAAGAACTTACTTTAGTTTGGAGAGAAGTCTTGTTCCAAAATTATCAAAACAATTTAGTGAGGAAAGCACCTGCGTGAATGCAGAATAGCTAGAGTATTACATAACAATTCATATTGGGAAAATTGCATAGAATCCCAGATCCCTCTGATTTTGTGGGGGAAAACATATAACTTATTTTGAGGCATTTACACCCATAAAACTTCCATCAGGGGATGAAAATTTCAAAGTAAGCGAGAGTATACGGTATATTTAAGTACATGGAAGGCACAAATAAATGACAAAATGAGCTAACGTTAAGTCCAGGGAAAATAGCATAATATGCCAAAAGGCAGGTCTTTTAAAGCAGCTGATCTATGGAATAATATTGGAAGAGTAGAAAAAATCACATTCAAGATCATAGGAACTGCCTTTACGAAAAAAAATCCGCAACAAAAATGAAAACAGAAGGAGTTTACACAGTGGGAAATATAGTTACAGCAAATTTTCTTATTGTTATTATTATTATTATTATTATTATTATTATTATTATTACTGGCTATTGCATCTATCTCTTGCTTCAATACCAATGGTTAGCTATATTGAATAAACTTGGTTTGCATACAAGAACTCAGGAAACAAAGAAAGAAATAGAAAATGGATTAATACATATCCCCTAAACAGTAGAACATGGATATAGATCAAGAATGCTTACCCTATCATGCTGAAACTGGAAGGAGGAAAACAAATCATAGATGTGTAGGATATTACAGAAGAATTTTGGTTCGTAGATGGCATTGAAATCCTGGACAACAACCTAGAAAGGGAAAAGAAAATATCTAAAATCAGCAATCAAGAACACCGCAGAGATATTATGTAATGAATTTAGTCTCTTTAGATAGAAAGAATACAAGTACCCGTGTAGAAGCTTCTGAGCTTTGGTTTGACTTGGGAAAGTCAATTTGAACACTGATAACAGGTGCTCCATCACCAGTGCTACACTAAAATAGATTACAATTTAGAAGACAAGCAATTCACAGAAGGGCACAAAAAGGTCTTAAGAGGATTAAAGTGTAATGTGTACCTTTTCAGCCAGCAAGACTTTATTTTCATTTAACGGGTTAATAATCTCAAGTGAATCAAGCCAAGCAAGGATAGTTGCCGAATCATCCCATATTTTACATTCAATACCAAGCCCAGTGAACATTGAATCAGCAAGCTTAATGCCAAACCTCCTAAACAATCAATGTATAGCAAAGTTAGCCAATAACAAAGGGAGATGTCACATAAGTTAAACCTGTAAATGTGAATAGTTGTTGTATGTATTGCAATAGCCCATAGGGCATATATATAGTACAAAGAGGACACAAGAACCCAAACCCTAGACATAAGGGAAAAGACCTAAATACCCTTAACACCCCCTCAAATGCAAAGCGTATGCAATAGCATTGCATTTGGAAGGGTTGATACTAAAAGGGAAAAGACACAAATACCCTGAATACAAATAAGCCCCTAAGTTATACACATATCTAACAACCCCTTTCAAACTCACGGTGGATCAACAACACTGAGTTTGGAAAGGGAAAAGACCTAAATACCCTTAACACCCCCCTCAAATGCAAAGCGTATGCAATAGCATTGCATTTGGAAGGGTTGATACTAAAAGGGAAAAGACACAAATACCCTGAATACAAATAAGCCCCTAAGTTATACACATATCTAACAACCCCTTTCAAACTCACGGTGGATCAACAACACTGAGTTTGGAAAGGTAGAACCGATGTTGAGCAACCGTCTGCGCTTTGGTGAAGAAATCTGCTAACTGAAGCTCCAAGGGCACATACTGAAGAGCAATAACTTTATCTTGCACCTGGGAGCGCATGTATGAAGCAGCTACTCCAATGTGTTTAGTAAGCTCATGCTTCACAGGATCTCGAGCAATGCTGATCGCGCCAGTACTATCTGATAAGAGAGGAGTCGGTGCAGGAGTGGAAACACCAAAATCCTCAAGTAGCCACCGAAGCTAGGTGATCTCAGCTGTCAACGATGCCATGGCTCTCAACTCAGCCTCAGCGCTCGAACGGGAAACAGCAGTCTGTTTCTTGGTCTTCTAGGCAATCAAGGAGGATCCAAGAAAAACACAATAGGCGGAAAGAGACCGGCGATCAGAAGGATCACTAGCCCAGGTCGCATCAGAGTATGCCTGAAGGTGTAATGAGCTAGAGCGAGGAAAGAAAAGGAGACGAGTGATGGTCCCACGGGGATATCGCAGAACACAGAGAAGGTGACTGTAATGGAGTTGAGTAGGAGCAGAAACGAACTGACTTAAGATGTGAACTGCATGAGAGATGTCAGGACGAGTGATGCCAAGATAGACAAGACTCCCAACAAGGTGGCGGTAGCGAGTGGGATCCTCAAGAGGCTCGCCATCAGTAGGTCGAAGATGAGCAGCGAGCTCCATAGGAGTATCCACTATACGCTGATCAGTAAGACAAGCGTGAGTAAGAATATCCTGAATGTAACGCTCCTGAGAGAGATAGTAACCCTCGGGGGTAGTAGTAACCTCAATGCCAAGAAAGTAATGAAGAGGACCCAGATCAGACATCAAGAACTGCTCACGGAGACGCTCCTTCACAAAAGCAATGTAGTGAGAGTCATCACCAGTAATGATCATATCATCAACATATAGAAGGAGAAGTGTCCGTCCCCAAGAAGAGGTGTGAACAAAAAGAGCAGGGTCATGATTACTAGCAGAGAAGCCAGCAGCAGTAACAACAGATGAGAACCGAGCGAACCAAGCACGAGGAGCTTGATTTAACCCATAGAGAGAGCGACGAAGGCGACAGACCATATCATCAGGGACAGAATACCCAGGAGGCGGTCGCATGTAGACTTCCTCACGCAGCTCGCCATTAAGAAAGGCATTCTTAACATCTAATTGAGAGATGGACCACTGTCGAACGGAGGCAACAGCAAGGAGAGTGCGAACGGTGGTCATGTGAGCGACAGGAGCAAATGTCTCATCATAGTCACGACCATGCTCCTGCTGAAAGCCACATGCCACAAGACGAGCCTTGTAGCGCTCAAGAGAACCATCCGAGCGAGTCTTGACCTTGTATACCCACTTACACGTGATGGGAGTGACATGTGCAACTAAGGGTACAAGATCCCAAGTACCAGTACGCTCCAAAGCAGCAAGCTCCTCAGACATCGCAAGTTGCCACTCAGGATGAGCAACAGCCTCACGATAAGTCAGAGGCTCAGAAGAGGCAGTGGCCGCAAAGCCATAGCACTCAGGCTGCCGAACAGTGTGGCGATCACGAAGGTCATATCTGGGAGCAGGATCTGACGAGGACGGAGAAGAGGAACTGGGAACAGAGCCCAGCAAGGAGGGAGAGCCAACTGGAGAAAGAGGAGGTCGAGGCCGACGAGAGTAGTGTAAGGGAAAAAGTGAAATCTCAACAAAAGAATGGGAATGATGCTCCGACGTCAGTGGAGGAGGATCAGTCGAAGATGTGGCCGAAGGAGGTGGACGAGGCAAAGTATTAGTGGAAGTAGATGAAGAATGAGGGAAAGTCGAAGGAGACCGACTCGGCAAGTGAATCGATCTCGATCGGGGAGAACGAGGGTAGTAAGCTCGAGACTCGCCGAATGTGACATCTCGAAATCCTCATCCGGCGGCCACAGGTCATAGCAACGATAACCCTTATGCTCAAGACTATAGCCAAGAAAACACACTCAATCGATCGAGCGATCACTTTAGTGCGCTCACGAGTGGGAGGAGAACAAAGCGCACACAACCAAAATCTGCGAAGGTGACCATACTGGGCTCGACCAAAAGACACTGACAGAGTGGATCCTCGAAGAGCGGTGGAGGGTCGCATGTTAATAAGGAAAGTCTGCAGTGGAGACAAATTTCACCAAAAATGAGGGGGAACAGAGGAGGCAAGCATGAGGGCTCTAGCAGTCTCAAGTGAGTGACGATGCTTACGCTCAGAGACACCATTCTGAGCATGAGCACCAGGACAGGAATACTGGGGAAGAGTACCCTATTCAGCGAGAAAAGAGCGGAAGGCTGTAGAGAGATACTCGCCAGTAGAGTCAGCACGAAGCACACGAATAGTCAAATCGAACTTTGTGCGAATCATAGTGGCGAACCGCTGATAAATAGAGAGAATCTGACTGCGAGAGGACATAAAATAGAGCCAAGTATAACGAGAATAATCATCAATGAAAAGCACATAGTAACGATGACCCCCTTTCGAAACGAAGGGAGCCGGACCCCAAACATCAGAGTGCACAAGATCAAAAGGACGCGAAGAAATAGTCACCAGAGACAGACCCAAGAACACCACGACCAACAAGTGACGAAAAACGTGAACCACAAAGATGACCGAGACGATGATGCCACTGAGCGAAAGAGGTAGTGGACGCAGCAAGCCCAGATGGAGCGGCGACGGCAGCGGCTGACTGGCTGGTGGAGGGAACGGAAGGCAGATGAAGCCAGTCGAGCTCCCAAAGACTCTGCGAATCACGGCGGCGAGGGCCAGTACCAAGCAAAGTCCCCGTGCGACGATCCTGAACAGAACAAGAGTCAAGACTCAAGAATAACACGACAATCGTGATCAGTAATCTGACCAGCCGACATAAGCTGCAAAGTAAGCTGAGGAACATGAGAAACTGCAGGAACGTGAAAGGAGGAGGTGGACAACGTGCCTCGACCTACAACAGACAGAGGGGTACCATCTGCAGTCTGAACAGTAGAAGAAGAGACTGTGGGCTGTATGGAAGTGAGATGTGTAGAATCTGGTGTCATATGAAAAGAAGCACCAGAGTCTAAGATCCACGGAGATGAAGTACCTGATGAGGGAGGAGGTGGAGGCATGGAAGACTGCTGAGAAGCAAGAGCCAAACGAGCTGAACCCAAGGAGTCTGAGGATGAGCCGACACCGAGGCGCTAAAGAAGCAAGAGTAACTGCTGTGCGGCATCATCAGTGGAACCCTGGCGAGAAGCACGAGCTCCTGAGGAGGAGGAACCGCCAGAGCCTTTCGGGGGACGTCCACCCCGACGACTCTGATCCCTCTTCCTCTTGTAGCAGTCCTGGTACCTGTGACCATCACGCTGGCAATAGGTGCAGTGAAGACCTGTAGTAGAGGCAGCAGCTACAAGGGCACTAGGAGCTGGGGAAGAGAGCTTGGCCGTGCCAAGAAGCCGGGCGAGAAGCGCATAAGACAACGTGCATCCGAATCGTGCACGAAGACGAAGTCTCTCAAGACGCGACACCGTGAGAGCCTCCACTAGGCTCGGGCGCGGGTGACGAGTCAGGAGCTGAGCCCGCACAGTCTTGAACTTTGGGCGAAGACGCGTCAGAAAGTCGTAGAGATGGTGAGTCTCCTAATACGGCATTAACCTCGTCTCGAGCCGCCTGATCCGCATCAGCAGGAAGAATAGGCTGAATGGGTGGTGTGGGACGAGGCGGGTAGGGGTCCTCACCAGTGAGATGACCCCATAGACGCTGGCTGTTGAGGAGAATCCTCAGATGCACCGCCTACTCCCGGAAGTTGGTACCATCAAAACGAATAGCGGGGAGTGGGATGGCAAAAGAACCATTAGCCATTTTTTTCTTTTTTTTTCTCTTTTTTTCTTCTTTTTTTTCTTCTTTTTTTTTCTTTTTTTCTTTTTTTCCTTTTTTTTTACCTGTAAACCTTTTAAGAGGGTAGTGGGGAAGGCTACCTTATCCACAAAGAGTGGAGCCCAGGCCCGACCAGCAGCGGCGACTTCCGGCGGCGGCCAGCGCTTGGTGACTCTGTGCAATGGCGCCCAGTCAGCGCGCGCCCTGGCGGCGGCGGCCTCAGCGGCAGCAGAAGGCGCGCCCGAGCCGAGGCGGCGGCGCAGACCGCAGCGGCGCGGCCCGAGCGAGGCGACCGGCGCGCGCGCCTGCTGAGATAGCCGATCCGACGCAAGGCGATCGGATCCGGACGGCCACGGCCGGATCTGACGGATGACGGCAAGAAAGAGGAGAAGCAGGAGGCGGGGAGAAGAGAGGGTTCCGGCGACGGCGGCGGCGGCCGGCCAGGAACCCTAACCCTAACCTTGCTCTGATACCATGTGAATGTGAATAGTTGTTGTATGTATTGCAATAGCACATAGGGCATATATATAGTACAAAGTGGACACAAGAACCCAAACCCTAGACATAAGGGAAAAGAACTAAATACCTTTAACAAAACCATGTAAAGAGGAAACGAAAAATATTGACCATTGGCAGCAAATAACGGAACTGTAGGAAGTAGGAACTGCAAGTTTCCCAACTGCCACCATTACATACCCATCTCATAAAACGGATAAGTATAACCGGGATGGACTTCTGAAGAAGCTACAGTGACAGAAATTTAGTAAAGTTCTTTTGTTTTAGTCAAATTCAGAGTAAAGTTTTTTATTGTTAAGATCAGGAAAAGGAATATTCTTGGCAACTCTTACAAAAATAATTAAACGTAGTATTTTTTCGTAAGGACACAACATAACCTGCGCTATTCTGTAACTGAAAACTTGGGCTTTTTTGACGGAAGCTGATTCTTGGGGGTTGTTGGCATGGTTGTTACGGCGGAGTTGGTGACCAAGGCGAGTGAGGGGCGCCTGGACGCCACGGCGACGCCAGGCGAGTCACCGCGCTGTGCATGTATGTATCCATAGTTCCACACAAACTCAATAATCTACATCGCGATTCAATATCTGGTTCCATACAAACTCAATAATCTGCATCGCGATTCAGTATCTGCCGACTCTCTCTCTCGTCTCCCCACACTCTCCCCTCTCTCTCTCCCGTAGACCCGCACACGTCGCCACCTCGCCTCCTCCAGTCCTCCCCCCGCCGCCTCTCTCTCTCTCCCCGCCTCCTTCCCGCCGCCTCGCCTCTCTCTCCCCCCACGCCTCCCCGCCGCCTCACCCCCTCTCCCCTTCCTGGTGCCTCCTCCCCCCGCCACCTCACCCCCCCCCCAACCCAAGTCGCAGCGAATGGCCATGGCGTCCACCCAGCTCCATCGCGACGCCTAGGCGACACCGTAACAAGCTTGGTTGTTGAAACTCTTAACTAGGCCAAACAGATCAACAAAAACTATCATTTTAATATTTCATGAAGTTGTTATTTGTTATTGTTTAGAACAAAATGAGTCGAGGGAGCGTTTGCCAGTGGCTTTTGGAGTGCTTTTGTTTACAGTCTTGGGGATATAATAACTAATAGGCAACCACCTTTTTAGAACCATTACAAAATATTTTACTAAAATTAGCAAAGATTTTTTGTAACTAACTTACTTAATTGCTTCTTAGCACAGCATAGCAATGCCACACTGGCCCTAAATCTATTATGAATAGTAACATAGTTACTGCAACAGTAAAATATGAAAGTACCAGAGAGAGAGAGATGAAACACTTGCCTGGAGGTAACAGTTGTGAGTATCTGAGAAATAGATAGTCTAACAAACAAAGAATAGTAGTTTTCTTTTGTCAAACAATTTTCAGCAGAAGAAACAGGATGAAATTCTGTTCCCTCATATATATCCTGAAATGAAAAATTAAGATGTTAGAACTGCCTGTTCTTGAATATCAATTGCACTAAACTGGCTGACCTTATGCAGAATAAGTTAGGGCTCTAGAGTATAACCTTAATAATGTCTTCTGAAACAACACCAGCAAATGAGCTAGTGTCAGCTGTTCCACCTGCACCAAGCATTCCAAGAGAAAGCCAGTTTAACCATCCCCGGCCTGCCCCTGCTGACTGCTCATCAGCTCGAGGACTTCCTGGACTAGAAAATTTATCTTTTGTAGATTTCATCAGTGACTCCTGCCAATAAACAGTGAGATGTTAGTAAACATAACGCAAAAAAAAGGACATGAATGCAATGCAAAACATGAACATCTGCATGCTCTACAGGGCATACTTAAAATAACTGCAGATTTCATTGTTGTTATATTGAAAAATGAGAAGAAAGTGCAACCACAGATATAAACCTCCTAATGTTGCAAACATTGGAAACAAACATGATGTAAACCTTCCAATATTGCGTAAACTCAACAAATCTTAGATTATAGATCACTGTTGTAACGCATTGAGGTCGCTTCCTACACACAAAAAAAAGAGGTTGCCATATGACTGTGTAGTCCCACATTGGAGAACCTACGCTTGATAATGCCATTCGGTAATCTTCCACAGTAACTGCCCCCAATCAGGCTTTTTTGAAGCAGCTGAAATTCGATGTGCCAAGTGATAAATGAAAGGAGGACCTCAATATGGCATTTGTGATGCCAAAGTCATCCCTGTGTCACCACAACATGCAAATCTGATGTGCGGATAGCTATGTACCAGGAGGAATCTAAACCCCATGGTTTGTCATGACCAAGCCTTTTTTTTCTCGAACGCGCAGGAGAACTGCGCACCATTATATTAAGAAGAAAAAGGAGTCTAAGAAGCATGGTTATCAAGTCGACAAGTCGACACCACCCTCCTAGTGACCGACTAGTCGACTAGTCGTTGACTAGTCGACAGACACTGTTTATACTATTATACGCTATTTATACGAATATGTATATACAGAGAAAGATTTTATTGTAATTTTAGAAACTAAGAGGACTAAATCACAAAATATCCCTCTTTATAACCCCACCACTCGCTGGACCGCAGCCGAATCCACTGCCTCGCCCGAGTCGCCCCTCGCCTCCGACCTCCGCCCGTGCCTCTCCTCCGACCCCGGCGCCTCTCCTCCGCCCGCGCCTCTCCTCCGACCCCGGCGCCTCTCCTCCTCCAACCCCGGCGCCTCTCCTCTGCCCCCACTGCCGCCTCTCTTCCTCCGACCAGAGCCGACGGCGATCCGGCGCGCGGTGGCGATCCGCTGCCGGCGGTGGCAGATCCGGCAGCGGCGGCGGCGGAAGCAGTGGATCCGACGGCGACGACGGCGGAGACGGTAGATCGACTTGATAACCATGCTAAGAAGACTCGTATAACCCCTCGCCGAAAGGCGAAATTAAACATAACTGTAGAAGGGTAGAGAGATTGAGGCAAAACACCACACAGCTAAAGGGCTGGGGTGGCTCGTATATATATTGGCCTGGAGTAGGCATACAAGGAAAGCATATACATGGAAGGCGCATACATGGTAAGCGCGTATATGGAAGGTATATACATGGAAGTATATCTAATTATTCTAATACCCGCCCGCAGTCGTAGCGGCAGTCCGGACGCAAAGACTAGATCGAAAATCCTGAAACAGCTGCGTCGGGAGACCTTTTGTCATGATGTCCGCGAACTGATGAGAGGATGGTACGCGCGTAACACGAACATCACCAAGTGAAACCTTCTCGCGAACGGCGGATGTCAATCTCGATGTGCCAGACGCCGATGCCGAATCGATTAGTCGACATGTAGATGGCGCTGACATTGTCGCAGAGACGACTTCGCCGCCAAGCAATCGGGCGTGAAGTTCTTGCGGTTGTCGAGCCGAACACTCGGCCACAAAGATGGGCAACAAAGACGGCATTTCGCGCCGCACTTGATCGAGACACGGTTGTCTGACGCTTGGAGGACCAAGACACGAGATTATCTCCGAGATAAATGCAGTAGCCGGAGGTGGAGCGTCGCGAGTCGGGGCAACCGGCCCAGTCGGCGTCGGAGTAGGCGGTGATAGATGTCGCTGGGGAGAGGCCGATGTGTAGACCTGCGTCGAGAGTACCTTTGACGTATCGCAGGATGCGTTTGATCAGCGCGAGACGCGGCTCCCGTGGATCATGCATGAAAAGGCATACTTGTTGGACGGTATGCCAAGTCGACGCAGGAGTGTGAGGCATCAGAGAGCCCGCGCAAGGTCGCGATACTCGGACGGACGGCCACGGGAGCTCCGTCGTGGCCGGATAGCTTGGCGTGAGTGTCCACTGGTGTGGCCGTAGGGTGACACTCAGCCATGCCAGCACGTCGCAGAAGATCAACAAAGATACCGTCGCCGAGACAGAAGAGGCCGCGGAGGAGCGCGCGACGGAGATGCCGAGGAAGAAGTGCAGTCACCGAGGTCCGTCATGGCAAACTCCGAGCGGAGCAAGCTCGTGAGATGTCAAGAAGACCTTGGGTGGAAGCCGTGAGGACGATGTCGCCGACGAGAGCGCCAGGTAGGCCATGTCGAGTTCCGACGAGGACAAACAGGACATGTCGGAGGAGGCGACGAAACCGATGCCGCGGATGTAGGAGGCGAAACGTTGGTACCATGCTCGGGGAGCCTGCTTCAAACCATAGAGGGACTTCTGGAGAAGACATACATGGGTGGAACAGGCAGGGTCCATGAATCCGGAGGGTTGCTGGCAGTAGACCATCTCATTAAGAGTGCCATGTAGAAAGGCATTCTTGACATCAAGCTGATGAATCGGCCAGGAGCGGGATGCAGCGATGGAGAGGACAGTCCGGATGGTGGCCGGTTTGACCACCGGACTGAATGTCTCGTCGTAGTCTACACCGTGCTGCTGAGAGAAGCCACGAACAACCCAGCGCGCTTTATAGCGGGCCAGACTGCCATTAGAGTGAAACTTGTGCTTGAAGATCCACTTTCCGGAGACGACGTTAGCACCAGGCGGGCGCGGGACGAGGCGCCAGGTGTCATTGTCCATGAGGGCCTTGTGCTCCTCGGCCATCGCGGCGCGCCAGTTGGGATCGGCGAGGGCGCTCCGATAGTTCGCCGGAGCAGGCGAAGCGGGAGAGTGGTCGGCGCCAGAGAAAAACTCCACGAGGGATCGGCGGCATCGAGCCCGTGTCACCATCTGATGGTCCGAGGAGGCGCCGACGTAGTCGTGGTAGCCGGAGCCGCGCGTGTAGTAGCGGTCTTTGGTGCACTGGTCGGAGGAGCCGCGACGTGGCCGCTTCGAGTAAACCGGATGCACGCGCGGTGCGTGGTGGCGAGCGACGGATGGCGCGTGGACGGAGGATGATCGCCGACACCATGCGATGGTGGAGCAATCATCCGGGTACTGCAGGTGCCATTGCAAAGAAGGCGAGGCACCGCAGATGGCGGTCGACGCCGAGAAAATCAAGTCGAGCAAGACGGAGGGTGAAGATTGGTCACTCTCGCAAACGGAATATGTTCTCATCAAAGACAACATGGCGGGAGATGATGACACGCTTGGTGGTGAGATCGAGACAATTGCACCCTTTATGGTGAGAAGGGTAACCGAGGAAGACGCAAGCCGTGGAACGTGGAGCAAGTTTATGAGCGTATAGCGAAAGGTTTGGAAAGCAAAGACAACCGAAACCCGAGATGATCAGATCAGGTGGTGGGAGCGATGAAGGAGGGTATAGAGAATGTCACCACCGACAGAGGAGGATGGGCAACGGTTAATGAGATAGGTGGCGGTGCTAGTGCCTCGCCCGATGATTTGGGAGGCATAGTGGCGTGGAGCGTAAGCGCGCGAACCGCATTGTTGAGGGTGCGAATGATGCGCTCGGCTTTGCCATTCTCGCGAGAGGTGTATGGGCAAGAGAGGCGAGGGCACCGCCGCGGAGGCAAGGAAGGATGTGTTGGTGTGGTTCACAAATTCGGTGCCATTGTCGGCTGTATGGATTTTAGGTAATGCCGATTGTGTGCTAGCATAGGCGGTAAAATCGCTAAAAGTCGGGAAACTTCGATTTCTTTCTAAGAGGAAAAGTCCAACAATAATGAGAGAAATCATCAAGTAACACTAGATAGTAAAGAAAGCCGGATATGCTAGGAACTGGGGATGTCCACACATCACAATGAACTCGCTCAAATGGCGCAGAGGAGTGCGAAGAAGAGGTAACAAAAGGGAGACGCGTATGTTTGCCAAGTTAACAGGACTGGCAAAGAGAGCGGTCTACTTTATTACATGAGATGAGCGAGTTTTTATGTAGGGTATCGAGGCTGGCGATGCCGGGATGACCAAGACGCTGATGCCATAATTGGGAGGAGACGGCGATGTGGGTGCTGGGTGGAACTGAGGTGGCGACTGGAGGTATGGTGTAGAGGTCGCCTGCACTATCGCAGTCAAGCATCACACGCCGTGTCCGGATCCTTAATAGAAAAACCAAAGGCGTCAAACTCAATAGAGCAATGGTTATCACGAGTGAATTGTCTAATGTAAAGAAGGTTATGGACTAGGTTAGGGACAACAAGAGTGTTGGGAAGAAGAAAACGGTGGTTGGTGTGTGAAGAAAAGTGTGACCACGAGAGACAACAGGAGACGGAACCGTTGCCAACGATAACGACCGAATGAGGTGGAGGATGGGAAGAAAGGAGTGTACCGCCGCTCAGCCGTCATGTGGGAAGTGGCGCCGTTGTCCATGACCCACCACCATGTCCTTGGACAACCAGGCTGGTTCGGGCCGCGAATGAGGCCCCGCGATCCCGTGTCCATGGTAGGAGACGGGGCAGCGTGAAGGCGGTATGAGCTCGAGGCGGAGCGCCGAGGAGGCCGGAGCGGGCGAGGGCGCCATTGACCGCCGGTAGGCGCCCATGGGTTGAAGCGAACTGGGGCGGCCGATGGAGATGATGGTACGCGACCACCCGAAAACCAAGATCGTGTCACGGCCGGACTCGCCTGCGCGCCATGGCCGAAACCGCCGCGTCACACGGCGGTTGCGGCCACCACGACGCCCATCACGAGCATGTGCGGTCGGAGTAGTGGTCGATGACGTGTGGCGGAGGAGCCGCTGAGGCGAACAAGGCCGTGGTGGTGGCGATCTTTGCCTCGTTGCTAAGGCGAGTCTCCTTGAGAGCGAGCATGGACCGCGCTCTGGCGAAAGAAGGAAACGGATGCGGCGTTGGCGATGTCGTCGGCGGTGGTGGAGAAGCGCGGTTGAGGCCACGCAGCAAGTTGAGGACGAGCCGCGAGTCATTGATGGGTAGCCGATGGCACGTAACTCGCTTCGCGAGGACCTTCATCTCGCCGGGCGTAGTCGGTGATGGACATATCGCCTTGACGAGCGAGTGAAACCGATTGTTGAGGAAGACCGCGCGGACTCCTTGTTGTCGCGGAACAGCGCCTCGATCGCGACCCAAAGGTCACGTGCGATCTCTTGATCACCAACGCGAGTCGAGGATGTCGCTGGAGACGAGCCATATAACCACCGAGGATCGGCGAGTCGGCGAGGGCCCGCTTAGCCTCGTCATGATGCGTCATGCCGGTCGCCGTCGATGTGGGAGAGAGGCCGAACCGCGCACATGGTCCGAAAGAATTTGGACCACGGAATAGTTCGGCCTTCAGTCGAGTGGTCGGTACATGGGACTTGACGACGACCGTGCGATGAGGGGTTGAGGACGACGGAGGCGGCAAAGCTATCGCATCGGCAATCGAGGGGCCGTGATGGGAGCGATGTCGCCGCAGAATGGCGTAGCACCGGGAGAAGAAGCCATCGTCGGAGTAATGGGAGACCGATCCTCTTTTTTTGGTCTTTTTTTTGACCTATATAAAAAGACTCACCAACTGAAACCGGATCCGATCCGGACCGGGAGAGAGGGGGTTGGAGCGGCGACGGCCGAGGGAGCTCTGCGGCGGCGGCGACGGTGACCGGCGGCGGCGATCGACGGCCGGCGAACCGAGGCGGTGGCGCCATGCGGAGGCGGCCAGCCCGGAGGCGCGGCGGCTTCGGAGAGGAGGAGCGGCGGCGGCGGCTCGGAGAGAGGGAGCGGCGGCGGCGGCTCGGAAGGAGGCGGCGGCGGCGGCTCAAGAGGAGGAGCGGCGGCGGCGGCCTCGAGGAAGGAGGCGGCGGCGGCTTCCGGGAAGAGGCGGCGGCGGCTCGGAAGGAGGCGGCGCGCGACGGAGAGGCGGCGGCGGCGCGGCTCGGGAGGCGGCGGCGAAGGAGGCCGGCGGTGGCGCGGGTGAGATGCTCAGGTGAGATGCTCGGGTGATGTTTGAATCAGGAAAGGGGGGGCAGCGGAAAAGGGCTCAGGTGAGATGCTCTGATACCATGTAGAAGGGTAGAGAGATTGAGGCAAAACACCACACAGCTAAAGGGCTGGGGTGGCTCGTATATATATTGGCCTGGAGTAGGCATACAAGGAAAGCATATACATGGAAGGCGTATACATGGTAAGCGCGTATATGGAAGGTATATACATGGAAGTATATCTAATTATTCTAATAACAACCCTCACCAAATAGGCGAAAACTAAACACAGAAGGTCTTACCGAACAAAACTAGAGATTCGCCCACCGACCAAATGCAAAACTCCACACTTATGGCCATATGGCACTAAGGCCTTTGGCCCTTGCCATACACCACAATTTGACATCATCTTTAATATCTTGCAAAACAATGCTGACGTTGGGTGAGGCGTCGTCAAAAATATAACCATTTCTATGCTTCCAAACCCACCAAGCCACCAACACGACCAAAGAATTAAAGCCCTTACGCTGCTGTTTGGAGACTTGATGTAAAGCTTGACACCATCATTGGGTAAAAACCGAATCATCTGGACCTGGAGCTAGCTGCTGCAAACCCACCAGTGATAGCACTGAGAACCAAACACTTCTTGTGAACACGCACGAAGTGAGTATGTGTTGAATATTTTCATCTACTTGATCACATAGTGGACAGTACTCAGGGTGATCGAGACCACGACGGGCCAAACGATCGGCAGTCCAGCATCAATTAAGCGAGACTAACCACAAAAAGAATTTGCAACGAGGAGGAGCCCAGGTTTTCCAAATTTCCTTCCATGGTTCAAATTCCACAGCCCCCACAAAAAAACGGCGATAGGTTGATTTAGTTGAGAATACTCCCGAGGAAGATGACTTCCACACATGCTGATCATCCACACCAGGGGTGAGCATCACTCCGGATAGGACATCCCAAAGGCCTAGAAACTCGACCAAGGTTGCAGACGGCAAACTACCTCTAATATCTTGAACCCAAGCATTATCTGAAAGAGTTTGTTGGACTGTCCTTCGACTGGCCGTTCTCCTTGGCACATGCACACAAAGAGAAGGTGCCAGGTCCATTAAGGATTTGCCATGAAGCCATTTATCACACCAAAAGAGTGTCCTGCTGCCATCTCCCACTATAGAGGCGATCGGTATGGAAAACATAGCTGCTGAATTGGGATGCGTCTGAATATTCAAACCAGCCCAAGGGCGATCCGGTTGGGTCTTTTTGAGCCAAAGCCACCTCATGCGCAGCGCCCATCCGAGGATATCCAAATCAAGAATTCCCAATCCGCCAAGCTCAATCGGTCTCTTGGCCCTACACCAAGAAACAAGGCAGTGTCCTCCCTTCCCTTCCTTGCAACCCTTCCAAAGGAAAGCTCTACGAATCTTGTCAATTGCTTTAATTGCCCATTTAGAAAACTCCAGAATGAAGAGTTGATAAATAGGAATTGCCGTGAGCACAGCCCGAATAAGTGTGGCCCAGCCGACTGGGTGCATTATGGCAGCCTTCCACCCGGGCAACTTATCTGCAATCTTGTCAATTATGGTATAAAAACCAGATTTGGGAAGTTTCTTGATTGACAATGGGAGCCCAAGATATTTGATAGGGAATCCCTGCGCTTTGCAAGGAATGGATCCTTGCACTATCTCAATGTCCTGTTGATGACATCGGATTGGGGTCACCGAGCACTTGCTTATGTTCGTGATCAATCCCGACGCTTCTCTAAATATTCGAAGAATTTCTTTGATCAACGCCAACTCCTCCAAGCAGGGCCGCAAGAACAAAACCACATCATCAGCATACAGAGACCCGCTGACTAGAACATCTAGAATGGAGGGGCTGCAACAGACCATTCTCACTTGCCTTAGTAATTAATGAGTTAAGCACATCCATGACCAAAATGAAGAGCATCGGGGATAAGGGGTCGCCTTGCCGCAGCCCCTGCTGATGTTGAATTAGTTCTCCCGGCACACCATTCACCATCACCCTAGTTGTTGAAGATCTCAAGAGCTTGGATAACAAGTTACACCAGATTGGACCAAAACCCAAATGGTTTAACACTTACAGCAAGAATGACCATGACACCGAATCAAAGGCTTTTGAAATATCCAGTTTGAGAAGAACTCTTGATTCTGTCTGCCTGTGTAGCACTTTAGCTGTTTGTTGGACCAAAATAAAATTATCATAGATACATCTCCCTTGAACGAAAGCACTCTGATTTGGTGACACCATGTCCTTGAGTTTCGGAGCCAACCTATTGGCAAGGATCTTGGTGACAAGCTTTGCAAAACTATGCACCAAGCTTATAGGTCTGTAATCCTTGATTTCCAAAGCTTTAGGTGTTTTTGGAAGCAAAGTGATGTATGCTGAATTAAGAAGGTGCAGACTACTGACGTCACCCTGCAACAACCTATTTAGAGCAGCCATAAGATCTACCTTAATTATATGCCAACAAGTTTTGTAGAAACGGCCAGTGTATCCATCCGGACCCGGAGCCATATCTGAAGGAAGTGATTTAATTGTTGCCCACTCCTCCTCCAAGAAAAACTGATCAAGAGCTGAGAGGTCATGAGCGTCTTAGTAGAAGGACTGCAGGTTGAGAGAGCATTGTCTTTGAGCAACGGTGCCAAGTAAGCTTGAGTAGAACTGAAAGGCAGCCTGAAGTTTTTCTTCATGCCCAGTAACAATTTGATCTCCCATCTTGATTTTTACCATGAAATTCTTCCTCTTTCTGTACCTAGCTTGCTGATGAAAAAAAGAGGTATTTGCATCGCCCTCCTTCAACCAAACCAACCTGGAGCGCAAGCGAGCAATTGTGCGCTCTAATGAAGCTAATCCGAGTGCATGCCGCTTAAGTTGCCGCCGTAGCCAGTCCTCCTCGTTGGACAGCACTCGGGCATCTTGAGCCATTTCCAGTTGAAGAATGAGTTCCGAGGCAAACCAAAGTTGCAGCTTAGCATTTCCTAATCTTTTGTGGCTCCAAGATTGCAGATCCCTTGCAAGTCTTCCCAACTTCATGGAAATGCATTGCAGCGGGCAAGAAACTACAACTGGTTTGCACCAGGAGCTTTGCACTTCCTGCAAGAACCCCTCAACCTTGGGCCAGTAGCTTTCAAAGTGAAAACACCTCTTTCCTTGAACATTATCCTTCAGGCCAAGGATTAAAGGGCAGTGGTCTGAGATCAAAGAAGTCGAACTGTGAATGATGCATTCAGGAAACAAATGCTCCCAATCGGATGTCATGAAGGCCCGATCCAACCGGACCAAAGTGGGAACTTCCCGCTCATTCGACCATGTGAACTTGCGACCAAGAAGAGGGATTAGTCATCCAGGAATTGGCGGAAACGACCCATCAATGCTCTGTTCACATTAGAGTTATTCTTGTCCTCCGCCATGTATATGAGATTAAAATCCCCTCCAATTACCCACGGACCTTGACAGGCTTGCCGAAAGACACGCAGCTCCTGCAAAAACTGCATCTTTTGGTCATCAGATTGAGGGCCATATACTCCTGAGAACCACCGTGGCAGCCCCTCATGTGAATCAAACTGCACTGAGACTGAATAGGAACCAACTCGAGATGCTAGAGCCCGGCAAACAGTGCCTTTCCATGCCAGCAGTACGCCCCCTCTTGTTCTGCATGCTGCCAACACCACAAACTGATCAAACTCACTTCCTAGCATTAACATGACCAAACGACCAGAAATAGACTCCTTCGTTTCTTGCAGGCACACTACATTAGGCCGAGTGGAGTTTACCAAGTTTCTAACGCTGTCCCGCCTTGCCTTATAGTTGAGGCCCCTTACGTTCCAAATGAGAATCTTTGAAACCATTGATTCAGGAAGAATACCACAATTGACCTGAAAACACAGCCACTAAACACACTTGGAAAAAATAGCCACATCCCGGGGCGCTTCACCTGGAGAAGGAGGCTGCCAACCAAAAAGCGCCGCTAGAGCCGCGATATGAGGAGAGCCAGTATTTGATAATATTCCCAAGTCTAAAAATACCATCAATCCAGATTAAGAATATTAGGCAATCGAAAAGGCAAGTGGTATAGCAATGATGAACCAAGGATGTTATATGTAAATTGTTTAGGTAAAGGGTAAAGACAGTTTCAACTTTAGTGGCTAAAAGCATAAAATATTTAGGTAAAGACAGTTTCAACTTTAAAGTCAAACTGTTGATTGACAAAAAAAATTAATTTGTAGTATCACCCCCATATTAATCTTCAAATAAAAGTATCAAGTACCTGTAGTTGTTGCTCTGCAATTGTTCTGTAGTTAAGTATATCATCTATATCACATTCTCTGTCCATATTTTCCAGCTCTTGTAGAATGTCTTTACTGACAAGCTGAAAATAGCAAACTTCAAAAGGTGAGTTCATGAAAAGTATGATGTATAAACTAGATAAGCATAAATATATAATCTGGTCCTGCTATTATTATATCTGAAACCCAATACAGGAAATTGCTCTCCAGAGAAAGTCATGCACAAAATACTGTTTACTGGCAAGAGGGAATACAAAGTATGCAGTATTGCAGTATGATTTATACGCGCTAGAATGGTTACAGAGTCACCAGCCCAAGCTGGGGCTATGTAGTCAGTGTGACCAATATAACTAGATTGACATATTTAACTGGTATGATTTAGTTATGATCTAGACCAACAAATCTCATTAGAACGAAAATTTGGTCAGTCACCAATCACCATCATACGTACACAAAGATGTTAATGTGACCTCACAATTTTCCATCTTAAGTAGATATTGTAAGACAAAAAAATATACAGAATGTCAAGCTAAAATAAGGTGGGAATTAGATGCTGGCTCCTACTCTACTAGTCAAAACCTGGTTGTTTAGGATAATAGAGTTTGTCATTCAGGATGTTCATAGGGTTCCAACATAGTATAATATATAAAATTAACACAATCCTAAAAGAAACTAATATTAATGCTGGTACATATTATATGCATTTGGCCTATCACACAGGCAATACAAAAAAAAGCAGCAAAAACGACATGTTGTCACCAATTTTGTTGGACATATTAGGATAGTTACCCTGCTCTTTTTGGCGCTATTCTGTTGTCAGTCTATTGCTGGATCTCTGACCTCTAGGGAAGGAGTGTTGAGTGGTACAAGGTAGGTTTGAGGTGGTTTTGACCTTGTTCTCTGTTTTGGCAAAACTGGCAACCCAAGTCAAGTATCCTGGAAACTTTGTCTTAATTTAGTAAAAAGCAGGACCACTATTTGTCTATGGTCTAAAAATAATTTCATCGGACATAATGACGATGTGTACTATAGCCCCCTCCCTTGTGCTCTATTGGCTTTCTTTTTTCTTTATGCAACATACAAGTAAGTGAAATTACAGACTACCAGCCTCATTGCACTAAACTATAGGTAACAATCATATGTTAATGTGTGCTTAAGAAACATAAAAAAGCTTTATGAGGAAAAGCATGCTATACTGAGAAAATCACACAACCTGTCCTTTCTGCAATAGCTTCAGTTTCATTCGGTACAAATTGACATATTTCCGACGGTAATCCCTGTTAAACAAATCAAAGAGGCATAGCTAAAGACCAGCATGTTTAAAATAAACTAGTCATATGCCCGTACGTTGCAACGGAATTCATTGAATGTATAGAGAATAATGATATTAAAGAGAGTTACTCTAATCAATTAGGAAGTGGAGAGTGCTGAGAAGTTAAAAGAATAGGATGGTTGGAGGAGAACGGACGACCACTAACTCATTCTTTTATAGTAGTAATGATATTAATAGATAAATAGAATTAAAAGGAGTTGATCAAACCAAAATTGATACAATTGATTTCAACTACATGAGTTCTAAAGGTTGTAATGGAGATGTTAGAACAATATTATTTGAAAGTGCCAATTCGATTCTCTTTCCACCACACATGACATCTTAAATAGCATACCCTATAATTTCATAATCTTACACCATGCATTGGAGGAGCCCAAAAGCAATTCATACAATTCTCTTGATCTAAATTCAAATAAGAAAATTTTGAAAACAACTGAAATAAAAAAGGATAAGTAATAAAAATAAGAATACAAAATAACATCAGAAGCAAACCAAAATAGCCGTAAGATAGTAACAAATTGCAAGATCAACATCGCCCTTCTCCTGCATGGAAAAATAGAATGCATCAATCACACAATTTGACAATATGGTTTTCAAGAAAAAATATTTACTCATTTGGCAATAGATTGTTGTTCCCCAATTTTTGCCACTACACCAGAACCTGAAGATGAATAGGCCGTCTCCATTCACAAATCTAAATGGCCAAACAACCTTAATAGCTTAATAACCTACACGCCTTTATCAAATTTTGATGACAGTTTCTCTTGTATGATTTAGGCAAATAACCAATACAGATCAAACTCACCACCATATTACTAACTCAATCGCCACCATCTCTGGAACCGAAAGATATGACATCATTTTCCATAATAGTTATGATGATGACGCATAACCAACATCAAGATTGAGATTGACTGAAACAAAAGAGGTGTACCATTTCTAATCTAGAATAAACCACCAGAAACTGAGATATCCTCTTCTAGAATCTTCATTTAATCTAACAATTTCTTGAGTCTGCATGGAAGAAAATTTTGAGGATCTTGGGCAGTACGACATCTATAAAGTGCTCACAAGTCACAAAGAATGTGCTAAAAACAAAATGAGGTTTTGGCCTCGACCTTATTTTCAAAGCAGCTTTTCCAATTGAAGTTAATATCCTGTTAATCTCCCACCCAAATTCTTTGAATCTGCATTTGTAATAAAACTGCAGTTAAAATACAACAAACCAGCATATTCCTTAGAAGGATGGCTTTTATGAAGGCACAGACAAGCTTTGAAATGAATAGGTTATCTAAATTCAAGTACATAAATAAACTGATGGATTATGGATCAAAAATTGTATAGCAGAATTCTGATGAATTGAGGAAGGAACGCTATCTAGCGAGTCAAATTTCATTCACAGAGTGTAAACAATGATGTTTTCAACCCATTTTTCGGTATTGGCAACAGTTGGGTTGCATAGGGCAGTAAGACCACTTGCCTCAAATTCTCCCCGGAAAGATGCACCATACACAAGTATCTTTTTAGGGACGCAACCACGAATGACACACCTCGTACAACAATGAGCTCATAGATTTAGAATGTATTAACATCCCCAAGCATGAATAGCTAGACGTTCAAGTATTCAACACCAGAAATGCACAAAATTAACGGGAGATTCTTACGTCCCGCCGTGTCCTCCTTGCCAATCCGAGCTAATGGGGTGGAACGGGAGCTCGCAAATCGCAACCTACACCACATCTCACAACCAATCAAATTGCACGCAAACAAACCCAATATACTCATACGGCAAACACGATTGCTTACATACGTGTGGTAGGACCAAAAAAGAAAGAGGAAAAAGCAACCTTAGCTCCGAAAGATGCGGAGGTGCGAGAGCCGCGAACGCCGCCGCTCCCCGTGCTGATCACGAAGAGATCATAGTCGTAGTTCTCGCCGTCAGCGACGGCCATCTCCTCGTCCTTGAGCAGTCGTAGTTCTCGCCGTCGGCGACGGCCATCTCCTCGTCCTTGAGCATCTTCCTCGCCATGGATTTCGAACGCTACAAAACCCTAAGGCACAACAAGAGTCTTCCTGAGAACATTCGATCCAAAGTTGCAAATTAACACCACCGCAATAATAGCAAAGACCACTGTGTCGCGCACACAAGGCTCAAGGGCAGCAGTCGGCGACGAGTCCAGCAGAAAGCTCGGCGCAGTAAGGCCCGTGCGGCTGGCCGGAGAGGACTTGTTGTCACGGGTCGAAGACGAAGACGGAGGAGGAGGAGGCGGTGCGGCGGCGGGGCGGGGGGAGGCGGAGCGGGGGGGGGAGGAGGCGAGGCGGCCGCGAGCGAGGAGGGGAGGAGGCGGCGCGGCGGCGCGGGGGAGGAGGAGGAGGCGCGCGGCGGCGGCAGGCGGTGGGAGAGCTCGCGGCGCGGTGAGAGGCGGATCTCCGGAGGCGAGGAGAGCGAGGCGGTGGGCGCGGCGGTGAGAGCGAGGAGGAGGACGGGGAGCGAGGGGAGGCGGCGCGCGCGCAGAGGCGGCCGTGCGGAGGCGAGGGAGAGGCGAGCAGAGGAGCCAGAGGCGGCGTGGGAGCCATAGGAGGCGCAGGGGCAGCCGTGCGGAGGCAGAGGGAGAGGAGGACTGGGAGCAAGGCGCGCGGCGCGCGAGGGGAGGCGCGCCGTGCGAGGTAGGGAGAGGAGGACGGGGAGCGAGGGGAGGCGGCGGGGGGGGGGCGCCAAAGGGAGAGCGAGGAGGGTGGGAGAGCGAGGGGAGCGGATCGGGCGCGGCGGGGGAGAGCGGATCGGCAGCGGGGAGAGCGAGGAGCGGATCGGGGCGGCAGCGCGGAGGGTGGTGCGGGGAGAACGGTTCAGATTCTATCTCATAATCAGATCGAATGGCTAAAGAAAAATGAAGGAGGACTCATCAACCACCAACTCTTTCTTTTAAAATAGTAAAGATATATACTCACATTATTCAGGAGTATGATAAATGACAACTATGTTGTGGGAACAAAAGACCAAAACATTGTAAACATAGCTAAATGCAAGATCGCCAACAGCAACATATCAGTGCAACAGGTCAATACACAAAGCAGTACAGAAAAGTGAACATGAATCATCAAACTGAAAGTGTTTTAACGCTAAGTCCTGGCTTCTGCTGATTGACTTAAAACATCAAGAGTGGTGGATGTAAGGTTAGGACAAGAAACCAAGTCAGCAATTGCTAGTATCAACTACAGAACAATAAAATGCTGATTTCCTATTTCTATTTGTCAGCAGATAGGTTCCTTGCATTACTTATGTCTGAGGCTCTGAGCCCCCTGAAGGCCTGAAGCTTCTTCAAAAAGAAAACAGGAAACAAAAACATATATTTATCAAATCATTTAGTGCATTTGCTGTCATTGACAACCTCAAGTTGACATAAAAAGAAAACCATCAAATCAACAGGTTTCTTAAATTGCCCTGAAGAACAAATTTCAAGTAATTCTCAAACCACCATGTCTAAGAGATTACGAGGGCCTACATACTAACAAAAATGTATCTCATATAATATATATATAGGAGACCTTTTTTCTACTCCCAAGTGTAGTTACTCCCTATGCCGTATCTCGGAAAGTAGAAAGTATCTAACGTAACGGAAGGTATGTACGTGTAATATATGAGTATATAAGACAATCTGTTAGACGACTTATGACCGGCCGGCCCCCTTTGGGCTGCTCGGCTAGTGCCTTTTAGGCAAGGATCACACTCTTGATTAGGACTGATTAGGATTGAGTCATTATAGGCAAGGATCACCATTGATTAGTTCTATTTCCATAAACCATACCCTGGGTCATCCTTGCCTATATATATATTCATCTCTTACACAATCAATCATTCTCCACCGTAAGTGGTATGTATACTTTTTCCATAATCAATCATTCATTCTCCACCGTATTCATCTCTTACACAATCTTCTAAGTGGTATGTATACTTTTTTAAGGTGACATATATAGTTTTTTGAACATACTCCTTTTTATATATGAATATGAAGGTATTACCAATATATGCTAAAAACCATGTGTTCCCATGTTTTTTCATGTAGTTGGTATTGGAGTATCTTAAAATTAGTATATAAGTATACCTAAGATGATAAAAGAGTATGTTAAGTTCGTTTAGGTGGTATATCATATGTAGGCGTAACTACACCAGGAGTAAAATGTATTTTTCATATATATATAATCGCATCCAGCAATAGTTGTACCGATTCAACTATATTTTTTATGTTCATTTCACATATTGCCTATCAAGTTGAACAAGGAAAGAGTTGCCAAGAAACTCACAGTCGCTGCCCCAAGTAACTCCAAGAAGTTTTCCTCAGTCTTTTGCGAACATCTGCTAAAACAGATCTCTGAGCATAGTGCCACCACATTCTGTGCCAACCTTTATGTCTCTTAGCTAGAGAGCTTTGAGACGGACGGTACCGACCATATCTGTGAAAATAATGGGAACGAGCATTAAAAGTGGTAATGACATTGTTAGATTATCTTTACCATATCAGCAAATGCTCCAAATAAATCAAAAGTTGCTGTGCCGTCCATTGTTCACATTCAACAAATCAGTGAACCCAAGGAGTTCATTATATTTGAGCACAGGCTTTCCATGTTAAGAATTTTTGATGATGTGAAGCTCATCAGGGAGCTTTTCTTCTATAACTCCTCAACCCACATTTAGTGGCTAAATAATAGTGGTTCTATTTCTACTTGTTTGTAACAACAACAACACCATTCCTTCAAAGGTAGATCAAGGGGTAGCAGAATAATATTGTGCATTAGAGATTATATTTAGGTCAGGAATAAGAATTTTAAACGAAAAACAAAGAAACAAAGCCAATGCTTTTCTAATGAAACAAAAACATGGAACCTATAACAGATGTCGATAATAAGATAGCAGTTTTAGTCATCTAAATTAGAACAACATACTTTGTTCGCAAAGCACAGATGGTGAAATAATCACAAAGATTCAAGATTTGCTGAAGCTGGATTTCATCAATTGATAGGACCTACAAAGATAAGAAAAATGTAAGGAGGCAATGTTCAAATCATCCTAAAGTACTCAAGTAACTTAACACATTTACACTTTCCTAATAATAGAAACAAACAAACCAAGGCGGTTAGCTCTACAGTCATGTCATACTGAGGTGCACCATCAAGCTTTCCAGCTTTGTTAGCCTGTGATAAAAGATGGAATTCCATTAGATCAGGCTGATCAGCATTCAGCAATAATCTTTGGGAAAAGTTACTGTGCAAGTAATCAGAAAGCTTTTGAAAGCCTTTTGACCAAAGAAGACTGCTTGACAATACCATCATTGATGGAAACATGTACAGGGAAGAAATACACTTACAAGCACAGAGACAGTCACACCAAATGGATTTATAAGATAATCATCTCTTGGGTGGGCCAATCCAAGTCTTAAACTAAACTGAGCTTCAGTAGGGGCAACAATATCACATAGATCCTGCTGTTCTTCTAACTGATGACAGTAAATTCCAACATTGGATATCTCTATTATCTTAGCCATCAATGACCTAAAGCACACAAAATATGAATACACATTTACAATCAACCGCTTGAAATGCCAAATTATCTGCAAGCCTAACAAACCATACAGCTAAACAACAATATCCATACATATTTGTCCACATTCAATAGCCATTAAAATGTTCTACCAAAAAAGTGTAAAGAGACAATTTTACAACAAAATGTTGAAAGGTCCTTATGGTTTCATGGTATATTGCACAGCAGCAAACTCTCGAAACATTCCGAAGTTAAATTCTTATGAAATTTTGGGTTCCTAGAGTGGTCAAATAGTCATGTAGAATCGTAGTTTCTAAAGTATGCTTCCCTGTTAAGTTGGTTACTTTAAAAAATCCCAATGCTTGTAACACTATCAGGAACTTCACTGACTTGCAAGCTTTTTTGTTACTGTCTGTCTAGCAATGGCATCTCAGTTTCATACGCTTCTACAATAAATTCTGATCAAAATCTCTAATATTCAGTACCAAAATACTGAAGAACAAGTTGTGTGTGTGTGTACACACACACACACACACGTATATACGCACTCAAACAAATAAGTCACAAAAATTCCGAAAAAATTCCTGGATGTACTTCATGGTTTACTCTACCAATGTATAAAATTTAAAATTCAAATTCATTCTATATTTTCTGACAAAAGTTAAGAGTTCAAATCTGTCCAAATTTTCTCTTTTTTAAAATTTTTTGTAAATAGGAATAGTTATTGTATATTGCAACAACCCATAGGGCATACATATAGTACAAAGAGGACACAAGGACCTAAACTCTAGACATATAGGAAAAGATCTAAATACCCTTAACACCCCCTTCAAATGCAAAGCGTATACAATAGCATTATATTTGGAAGGGTTGACACTAAAATAGAAAAAGACACAAATACCCTTAACATAAAATCTGTATCTTGAAGATGTTGTCGTAGCGTGCGGCTCTTAGAAAAACTGTCAAATCAAGCCGAAGAAGGAGATAGAAGCATAGCGGCACAAATCGAAGCCCGAGACGGCGGCGGCGCTGTGGCCAAGAAGCGCAACACAGGCGCGGTGCAGAAGAAGCGCGGCGACCTTAGAAGCTCAGAACGGCGGCTCAAAGAGAAGAGCGGCGGCATCATGAAGACTTCTACGATCTACAGCGGCTCAAGGAGAAGAGCAACGGCTGCGGTTATGCAAAACAAAGGAGAAGACCACACTCTGTTACTCGCTGGAGTCTTGCTGTTGGTGATAGCAAGATCCTTACTCTCATTGAGAGGATGACACTCTGGGAATGGGGCAAATTTTCTTGTTTATTTCTTGCACAAATGCCATACCAACCTGAGGGGTTGGGGATACAAATTTATAGGCAGCTAACCACCAAGCATATGCCAAGATGCTAGTCCTAGATGCTAGTCTAAAGCTGTCCTAAAGCTAGTCTAAGATGCTGTCCTTAAAGGAGATGCTGTCCTAAAAGGAGATCTTTGTCCTTAAAGGAGTCAAGATGTCTTTGTCCTTAAAGGAGTCAAGATGCTGTCCTTAAAGGAGATGTCTTTGTCCTAAAGAGAAAAGAAACGACAACACAACAACAACACAATGACTTATCCATCACTCTCCCTAAGTCTTGTGCGTCGTCTTGTGGAAAAGTTGAACCACCCCGACCCTAGAGCGAGCTCGAGGAATTTGACCTCCCAAGAGGCTTGGTGAGCGGTGTCCGCAAGTCGATCCGTGGTGTTGATGTAGCTCGCCTTGATGTCGCCTTCATCCAATGACCTCGGATGAAGTGGTACTTCACCCGGATGTGCTTGCTCCGTTCGTGGAAAACGGGTTCTTTGCGAGCAGAGCGGACTTGTCGCCCACCCCGAGCGCCACCGCCGTGTCTTTGCCGAGGAGATCACCAAGCGATCGAGCGAGCCGGCGCGCTGAGTCGAAGCGGTGGGCGCCGCTATGTACTCGGCCTCACACCGACAGGCCACCACCACCTGCCGCTGGATCGATCGCCACCTAACGAGGCACTTGCCGAGGAAGAAGAGAATCCGCTTGTGCTCTTGCCGTGTCGATGTCGCTGCGTGGTCGCCGTCGCCAGCAGATGATGAAGTGTGCCGCACGACACCTCGGGTAGTGCAAGCCGTGGTCGGAGGTGCCCGCAACGTAGCGGAGGATCCTCTTCACGGCCGCCGATGCTCGCCGTCGGTCGCCGCATGAACCGACCGACGTGCCGGCAAATGAACGCCAACTGGGCGCGTGTGAGCGAGGTAGCGAAGGTCGCCACAATGCGCCAGATCTTGCGTCGCGTCCACCTCCTCCGCCGTGCTCTCGACGACTCGGCCGCCCTCTCCTCCATAGGAGTGTGGGGGGTTGCGATCGGTGAGCCCGCCACTTCGACGGTGCGCTTGGCGTGGCGATGCGGCGAAGGAGATACGGAGTCGCCCGGTGGACCTCGATCCCGTGTAGAAGGAGGAGCCCCAAGTCGCTCATCCGGAAGACGGTCTTCATTTCCGCCTTGAACGCCTCGACCTCGGCCTCCTTGGAGCGGTGATCACCAGTGTCGTCGACGAGACGCCACCGCCAGGCGTTGCCGCTTTGCCCCGCCGGTGACCGCGGCCGTGTGCGCGCTGCTGAACCCCATTTGCTTGAGAGGAGTCCAGACAGCGTTCGGGCTCGTGGTGCCCGCCGCAGCCGTAGGGGCCTTGCGTGGCGAGAACCTTGCCCTCCTGCCGGGGATGACGAATCCGGCGGTGTGACGACGTGAGGCCTCCTCCTTCAAGTCGCCGCTGAGGAAGGCGGACTTAACGTCCATGTGATGGACGCGCCAATCCTCCCGGGCCGCAGTGCGAGAGTAGACGAACGGACTCCATGCGCGCGACGGGTGCGAAGGCATCATCGGTCGACCCCTCCCGCCGCGACGGCCTCGTGCCACCAAGCGAGCCTTGTGCTTGACGATGGCGCCGGCCATCCCGCTTCGGCTTGAACACCCACTTAAGGGTGATCGCGCGGCGGCCGGCAGAAGATCCGCCCGGCTCCCACGCGTCGTTCCGCTGACGGCGTCCATCTCTCCTCGCATCGCGGCACGC
The DNA here is from genome assembly GCA_036346265.1 of Melocanna baccifera. Taxonomy (NCBI): domain Eukaryota; kingdom Viridiplantae; phylum Streptophyta; class Magnoliopsida; order Poales; family Poaceae; genus Melocanna; species Melocanna baccifera. The sequence goes on along the minus strand of CM070697.1, from coordinate 27,162,739 downwards.
CATGCCGCGTCTTTCTCCGCCTCGGCGACGGAACGAGGCTCGCCGTCGTCTGTGCGAGGTGCGCTCAGCCGCGAGGTCGCGCCGCGCGCCCAGGACGAGGCCGCCGCTCGCGGAGGTCGCCCACGATGACGATAGCGCAGAGGCTCGCCGTCGTGGTAGGCGTCGACGCGTCCTCGCTGTGAGACAGCGAGTAGCGAACTCCACCATGCGCCGCTCGCCGTGAACCGAAAGCTGTTGGGTCGATCCGGTGGTGTGGCCGCGGCAGCGGAGAGTGGGCGTGGCGTGCCGGCGGTGGTGGAGCACTCGCCGAGCCGGTGGCGAGCAAGGTGTCGAGTGGGCGAGCTTGGTGAAGACGAGCCGCTAGCTCCCGCTCTCTCGAAGTGGGCGTGTCGACAACAAAGTCCCTAAGAGTTGAAGTCGAACCGCCGCCCACCGCCTTGTCCCACGTCCGCCTCGCCGCCGTCGAACACAACGTCACGCGAGATGCGGGCCTTGCGTGACAGGTCGAGGATGCGGTAGGCCTTCGAGCCTCGCGTGGCCGATGAACACTCGAGTGCTCTCGCCGCCGAGCTTCCGATGTGGCCAAGCTCGCGAACGCGAGGAGCCAAGACCCGCAAGTGGGAGACCGCCGGCTTGCGCTCGTGCCAAGCCTCGTCGGCCCCGCCGCCGAGCGCCTTGGTAGGCGGCGGTTGAGGATGTAGACGGCCGTCACCACCGCCTCTCCCGTAAGATAGCCAGGCATCCTCTCGCTGAGGAGAGCCCGAGCCATCCCCACAACCGTCTCGTTGCGCTGCCGACGACGCCGCTCTGCTGCGGTCAGACGGCGCGGAGTAGTGGCGCTGAATGCCCTCATCGCAAAGATGACGCGGAATCCGGCCGCGAATTCGCGCGCCGTTGTGTCGGCGCAAAGACGTCGGCCTGCGCCGCGCTCGCCTCCACGGCGACTGCGCGTGCGCGATGGCGTCCGCAGCCTCTCCTTGCCGCCGAGGACCATCACCCACATGTAGCGGGAGAGGTCGCCGACGAGCGGCAGGAAGTAGCGTCGTCCTCCCGGTGTGGCGGTGTCACCGCCACACAAGTCCCCGTGCACGAGCTCGAGCCTCTCCTGGCTCTAAACTCGCCCGCCGAGAAAGGAGTCGCCTGCGCCGTCAACACGCAGACGCCGCAGAATCGCTCCACATGGTCAAGGCACGGCAGCCTCGCACCATTTCGTAGCACCGAGCCGCCGTGGCCTCGAAGTGAAAGGTGCCCAAAGCGCTGCGTGCCATCGCCACGCCTCGTCGTCCCGACGAGCGGCGAGACAGAGGGTTGTGCCACCGCGTGAAGAATGTAAAGTCGATTTGCGCCTCGTTACCTTGGCAAGAAGCGCGCGAAGATCCCAAATCCGCGGCACCGTGCTCTATCTCGACACGCGAGCCGTTCTCATCCACCGCCCCAAGCGATGATGGAGTTCCGCAGACGGGGATGTAGTAGACGCCGGTGGCGGCTGTGCTCACGACACACGGTGGTGAAGATGACGAGCCGACGCCCTTGATTTCCACGCCGGGCGTCCCAAACTTGACGAGCCTCGGACGCTAGAGTCAAACTTCGGCGAAGAGCTCCGTCGGCCGGTCATGTGATGGGTGGCGCCGGTGTCGAGGCACCACCCGTCCGATCTTGTCGTTCTTTAACCGTGGCGAGAGGGCATGTGCTTTTGGCTCGTCAAGGTGGAGGAGAGCCATCGCGCGGCGGTCTGCCGGAGATAGTTCGGTGCTCGCACGAGCAATGAACAGAGCCGGCCGCTCTCCGCTGCGCGACATGGGCACGCCACGTCGTGGTGTCGACAATCCACGCCCAATGACCAAGCTTGCCGCGATTGTGGCAAGAGTCGTCTCGTGCCGCCTTTGCTTGCCGCCAGCCGCCGCCTGGCGCCCACGGCCATCACCTCGGCACGTCCTCGCGCCCGCTCGGGCGTCTTTGCGTGGCTTGCCGCGCTTGCCACGCTTGTGGCGCTGTCGTGGAAGAAGGCTCCTTTCTTCTTCCGTCACCTTGGTCGCGCGACACCGCTCCCGAGCGAGGAGGAGCTTCCCGCCAATGGTGACGGTCCCGAGACGCGTGGCTCATCGTTGTCAACGACCTTGAGGCGACCAGCGCCTCCTCGATCGTCATCGCGGAGGTCCAGCGAGACTCGATCGAGCGAGCCATCCGCTTGTACTTCTGGGGCCGCAGCGGAAGAGCTTCTCCACGCCTCTCTCTCGCCGTAGGTGTCGCCGCCGAATCGCACTAACTCGCAGCGAGTGTTGAGGCGGAGCAAAATCATCAACGTCCTCACCGCTTGAAGGCGGGTTCTCCCACTCTTGCGTAGTGCCCGCAATGTAGACTTGCGCGCGCGCGCCGGCTGCCGATGCGTCTTTGCGGCGATGGCGTCCCAAGCCTCTTTGGCGATCGCTTGTTGGTAGCGAAGCGCATCTCGGGCGGGGCTGCGGCGATGAGCATCCAGCGCCGTCGATCCCGGTCGTAGTCGACGTCGCCGTGTCGGATCGCATCCCACATATGCCGCGCTGAGCTTTACCTCATCACCGCGCCCACTCGGCGTAGTTGGTCTTGGTGAGGGTAGGCCACTCACGCCGGCGGCGTCCTCGACGACGGCACGGTACTCGTGGTGACCACGATCAACCGGCAGGAGAAGCGCGTCGCCGCGAAGGCCGCGCTCTCGTCAACCCGTCACGCCACCGTCGTCGCGCCTCCTCCAGAGCGCGCCGCCGCGTCCGCGCTGCCTCTGGCCGCCGCCGCGCTCGTGGCGTCTTGCGCGACGCCATCGCGCGCCGCCTCACGCGCCTCCTCTCCAGCGCTCAAGATCCTCGTCGCGCTGTCATCAGCGAGATGGAGCTGCCGTTCTTCTGCCAGGAGCCTTGACCTCATGCTGCTGCCGCCTGCCGCTGCCTGCCGCCGCCGCCGCTTCCGCCTCCGCTCTGCTGCTGCCGCTCGCCCGCGCCGCGCCTTGACGCCCTTTCGCGCGCCATGCTCGCTCTGCCGCCGCTGCCTTCGCTGGCTGCTCTGCGAAGCCGCTCGGCCGTCTCTGACGCCGCGTGCTCGAGGCAACCGAAGGCCGAGATCGCCTGCGGACATGGCGCGCTACTAGGGGCTGCATTGCGTGGAGGAGGTGCGCTTCGACGAGCCGCCGCCTCCGGAGAGAGCGAGCGGGGACAATGAGGCTGCTTCTTGCTCTGGTTAGTCTTCTTTGCGAGGTCGAGAAGGAGATGAGCGAGAGATGCTCGAGCTACGAGGATAGTATGGCTCGATACCACTTGTTACTCATTGAGTCTTCTTTGTTGGTGATAGCAAGATCCTTACTCTCATTGAGAGGATGACACTGGAATGGGGCAAATTTTCTTGTTTATTTCTTGCACAATGCCATACCAACTCGAGGGGTTGGGGATACAAATTTATAGGCCGCTAACCACCAAGCATATGCCAAGATGCTAGTCCTAGATGCTAGTCTAAAGCTGTCCTAAAGCTAGTCTAAGATGCTGTCCTTAAAGGAGATGCTGTCCTAAAAGGAGATGCTGTCCTTAAAGGAGTCAAGATGCTGTCCTTAAAGGAGTCAAGATGCTGTCCTTAAAGGAGATGCTGTCCTAAAGAGAAAAGAAACGACAACACAACAACAACACAATGACTTATCCATCACACTCATTTAGAGGATAGACTGTGGCTAGTAAAGAAGTTGGCTGATTGACAAGGATTTTATGTGGACTCGCATGACTCTGACGAACTGAAAAAGAGATACTACGGATTTGGATCAACGCAACAGAAGGCACAAAGAAAAGAAAAGGACTCAAGATTCGGAAATTTTGCAGATAAATCCAAGGCTACTAGCATGTCAGTTTCATCATCCCATGGCTTCACATCCAACAGGACAGTTGTTTTCCACTTTCTTTCTTCTTGGAAGAGGCCTTGGTAGCTGCACGCTCCTCTGCTGCTTTCTTGTCCTCCTCGGTCTCATCCCCGAAAATGGCGGCGCCCCTTGAGGAAGTGGAAGACGGAGCCGCCCACCGCGCCCATCCCGAACGCGCCACCCACGTCGCCCAGGATGCGGTCCGGGCACGGCTCGCGCGACGTCTCCGGCATGCCCATCTCCTCCGGCGATTCGGCGACGGCGGTCGAGAAACCCTAGCTCGGGCGCTGCGTGGCGAGGAGCCGAAGGCCAGGGGCGGCGGCGGCCTTCGAAGGCGGCGGTGCTGGCGAGGCACGGCGGCCGGGAGGCGGCGGCGGCCCAAGGCAGCAGAGGCCGGATCTGAGGCGCGGCGGCCGGATCCGGCACGGGCCGAGGTGGAGGAGCCCGGATCCTTGTGGTATGAGGCCGGATCCGGAGAGGGCGTGCGGATCCAGACGGCGGCCGGTGACGGCCCTCGGCGACCGGTGTGGCGGAGGAGAAGGCCCGGCGGCAGCCAGATCCGAGCTCGGCGGCGACGAAGACTCCAGATCCGGTCCAGATCCGGCCAGCGGTGGCGCGAAGGAGGCGGGCCGACGACGATGGAGCGGCGGCGGCTTCGGGCAAGCTCGACCGGATCCGGCGCGGAGGCGCTCGGATCCGGGCAGGGGCGAGTGCGGCTCTGGGAGGTGGCGACTGGGAGGCCTTTCGGCAGCGGCGTGGGCGCAGCGGCCGGCCCGGGTGCACGGGAGGTCTGAGCACCAGCTGTTGTTGCGGCCGTGCCATGGGGTGTGGCGGTGACGGGATCCACAGCGGCCGGCGAGAGGTTGGCCGCCCCCGGGATTAGCTCCTCCCGGGGGGCAGCAGCAGCGGGCTGTACGGAGCTGGCTCCAGGGCACTAACTTTGCTATAGGAATAGTTGCTCTGATACCATGTAAATAGGAATAGTTGTTGTATATTACAATAACCCATGAGGTATATATATAGTACAAAGAGGACACAAGAACCCAAACTCTAGACATATGAGAAAAGACATAAATACCCTTAACACTTTTAACATGGAGTAAATTTGAACTTGAAATTTTATATATAAGTGCAGTAAAACCAAGAAGTACATTTAGAAATTTTTTCGAAATTTTTCACTACTTTTTTAGTTTACGTGCACAATGAGTACACCATAAAGGTGAATACATACATACGAAAGCGCTAATGAGCACGTGCGCATCGGGAAGTTAATACCATTTATGAGTAAAGTTACTATCAAATATATGTAGAATTACTATTTAGTTGTATATTGTCAGTAACTCAACATATGTTTGACAGTAACTTCACTTATAAACGATAATAACTTTTCGATGCGTATTTTACACCTGCGCGCATAATAGTGTGTGTATAAGAGTATTTTACATAATGGAAGGTATGTACATATAGTATACGAGTATATAAGACTATCTACGTGGTATGTATTTTTTTAAACATACTCCATTTTATATGCATATATAAAGGTATTTATAACATATGCTAAAAACTATAAACTCTTTTATAATTTTTTCATGTGATTCATATTGGAATATCTTATAATTAGTATATAAATATACCTAAAATGATAAAGAAGTATGTCAAATTCGTTTACGTAGTATATCAGAGGTGGGAGTAACTACACTTGAGAGTAGAATGAATTTTTCACACACAAGCGCGCGCGCGCGCACACACACATACACACACACATATTTGCAGCTATATAAGAACAAAAAAAATGATTGGGTTAACTCACATAGCAAAAGTTTGCTTCTGGGTATCTGTTTGTATTGAGAGACTGCTAAATTCCAAACCAAATATGAAGCTCCCCTATTGATACACCAAGAAAAACAAGTATGGCTGACATTAATTGGCATATCAACAAGGAAAATAAATAAAGACAACACTGAAGATGAGAAGTGTAGATGTGAGAACACATGTGTGAAGGAGTTTGCTGCTAGGGTATATCTGCAGCACAACCATTGATGTTTTGGACTGCAAGGAGCATTTGAGAAAGTTTCCATGGTAGAATTTCCAAATGTGATTATTCCGAGACAGTTTTATCACTGATATGCAAAATCGATAGATATATAGATATGAAACTAATTTCTTTTGAGTTTAAAATAAGATGTGAAAATGTGGCAATACAAAAGCAGCAAGTACTGCTTAAGCTTAATGCTTTAGAGGTAATGGGGATACCTAGTGCAAACCTATCGTTGGGTTCTATCATCCAAACTCCAAATGTAGATCATTGGATGATATTTAGATTTTTTCTGAGCAACGAATCTCAATTACATTAGAAAAAACAGAAGAAAAAATATGAGTTTCGATGGACTAGATTCATGGAGACTTGGGGGGCACATGGATGAACATTTTGGAAATGGTCCCTTCATAGATTTTGAAATAATGTAAGTGATAGTCCACCACCTTGAGTCCCTCTATATCTGATCAATGCAAATTAAATCCAACGGTTCATGTGAAAGCATAGCACCCAAAGATGGGTTTGCACTAGATACTTCCCAAGTAATCAGTAGCATGGAATACTTCCTACTTTTTTCATCTGGCAAAAGCCTAAAAAAACCAAGACTTGGACCTAATTTCAAATATCACTGATGGCTGAAACCCTCCAGTGCTCAATAACAGTGTGCAAACAAAAGGCTATAATTAGTATAAGACAAGTAGAAATAGCTCCAGGTTACAATAACAAAAGCAAACTTGAATGTCAAACAAAACAGAACTGTACATAACACTCGATTCACAAAAAAAGAAAATATGATATAACACACATACCTGATCTTTGTGGCAATCAACATATATCACATGAACATTTCGCATAGAAACTTGGATGTTGTCCAGTATCTGCAAACAAGAGTGAAAAAATGCAACAAAATAATAAATGTTTCAGCACATCAATGTTACTTTTGTTTAAACAAGAAAAGCGCAAGCATGTTACCTTCGCTGATATGTAGGATAAAAATGACTGCCCCGTTTGGTTATCTAGAAGTCAAAAGAATAGGGTTGTCATGAATAGCTTAAAATATGTTAATTTCTCCAAACATGATATTCACAATAGTTATAGTAACATTATGATAAACGTACGTAAAAGAAACATTTTAGCAATTGATGACAATCAGTTTATTGTTGGCAGCCTTCAAATCTTCTCATGAAGGTTCTCAGAGAAACATGCCTTTGGACCTCTGTATTGAATCTTGGTGACATTTATCGACACACTTACACCGTGGGATCCATGCAGTCAAGCTTTTGAAACTTTGACCATTAATATATGTTGAAGTATATAAATTCACTGTATGAAAATAATGACATTTGTCTTGCAAAATACTTTTATAGTATGAAATTGTTATTTTTGCTAGTATATTATGATTAAAAAAAGCAATAGTCAAAGTCTTGTGTTGGAGACTATCCAAAGTCAAAAACGACTTGCATTTGTGGACAGAGGGAGTAGTCGTTAGTTTACGTAGATTGGGGAATTTTTCTTATATTACCAGTTAATGTAGCAAAGATCTATGCAAGAGGAGAAAAGACATGAGATAGGAAATAAACAAAAACAGTAAGGACAAGAAACCTGAAGTTACCAATAGCACATACAGCTGAAGTTTAGCAAGCTAACAGTGAAGTAAATAATAGTAACAAACTGGCCACTGAAATTTGAAAAAAAAAATGAAGAACACAGGAATCAAGACTGACCTGTAACTCTTCTGGAAAATTTGGCAAGCTCTATAGCATTAAGTTTAGCCAATTTTCCAGCTAATTCTCTCTTATCCAGCGAATCTGAACTCCACTGATATAAAGACAGAGCATATATTGGGTCAACAGGGTGGAAACACCACTGATAAGCTAATTCAACAATGTACGACCAGATTAAATGACATGCCTCGGAATCCTCTCGTGGGCATGCACATACAAAGACATCTTCTATGACAATAATTATAGGGTCCCATCCTAGTTTTTTCCATGGAATCCTTATGCTTAGCTTCCCAATTCGTCCTGTAAAGCAGTAGAACGGGAACTTAGAATTTACAACTACGCAATAATTTTATCCGTGCACAACAAAATAGCCAAAGTATCGGTGATAGCATCCAGCCAAACAGTCCAAGAGGAATCATAAATCAATACCGCTCTTCAGTGCGAATGGCAGCTGCAGGTAGTCGAAGGCTTCCAGGATGAGCTCTACATTTTCCAATAGTATTTCTTCTGTGGAAAATGGAGTCGTCAAAAACTTAACCACCATCAGAGAGACAGCACAATCACGAGCTAAGCCGCATTAAATGCTATTAATCCTAAGCGGCAACTCATATATTATCCACCACCGGCACAAAGCATAAACAAGCATAACATTGAAATTGACACAAACTGTACATAAAAAAAGCCGCACCACGATCAAACTCGACGCTATTTACACTCTAATCAAAACCCAAACAACCGTAATCCTAAACGCAGCCATAGAATTCAAAAACTGCGGCGGCGGCGGCCAAGGCGCGACGAATTAGAGAACAGCGGGATCAAAACAACCGCTGGTTCGCGCGTGATTGGGCGAAGCGACGGAACGGGGGTCCGCGGTGCGGCGCTAGTGTCCGGGGGAGGGGATCGAGGACGAACCGTTCCAGATGCCGATCTTAAGCTGCTCCTTCTGGATGCCCTTGACGTAGCGGCCGAGGAGGCCGGCGAGCACCTGGCTCACCACCCCCTCGAACATGGCGGCGGTGGAGGAGGAGTTACCCTAGAGAGCTCGCGCTCCCATGGCGCGTGGATGGGAGGAGAGAGGAGGGGGTGGGGGTGGAGGGGAGGATGGTGAGCAGGGGAGTATGGAGAGGTCTAGTTGGGTACTTTGGGAGTTTTGTTGCTTGGAGGAGGAGGCGGAGGGAGGAGACGGCGATTCGTGTCGTTACTGTTCGGGCTCGGTGCGCGGATCGTGCCACGTACGTATGTACAGTACTCAGCCTGTATGTATGAACATTCATGCTAGTCTGTTGCGACAGAATCTTAAAAGAATGTGATATATTTTATCGAACGTGATTTCAAACTGTATAGTGAATGTCAATTTTATCTTACATATATATAAAATTTATTTCAAATTATACAAAGCAAGGTGACTATATATTATAATAGAAATTCAAACTTCATGTCATTATGCACTCATTCTAAATCCCAGTAGCCAATATCATCATCTTTCAAGTTTCACACCTCCACTTCATTTCTCTCTCTTCGGATCCAATAAGGAAAAATCCCCTTCAACCAAAGGCGCAACTCCTTCTCTCCTACTCCCCAACCCCGCAATGCTCCTCCTCCTCCGTCGTGCGTGTAACATCCTAATTTTCAGAGTTAATTTGAAGTTTTTACAAGAAAATTCACCATTTAAAATTTCTAGATTTAATACAAGCTTTTCATAAAATTTTTAATAATTCTCCGAGTCGAACACGTCGTCATACCCGACCTCACCTCCTCAGTGGTTGCACCATAAAATAGCGGTTGTGCCCTCACTGTTCGCACCCCCGCCGTCAAGCTCGTCCAAGCTACTTTGACGTCTGCGTCGACCGTCGTCGCCCTCGTTCTCTCTGTCGTCGCCGCCGGCAAGCCGCACTTTATCGCCACCATCTCAACTTCATACGACCCGCCACTAGTAAGTCCCAAGTCCACCGCAGCTATCTAACCACCAAAAACATCTGACCACGTTCACGACCAGCCGGTTTACGACCACACATCAACCTCTGGCTACGTAGTGTCTTCGACCACTCGGTGTTGTTCGACCTCGTCTACGACCACCGAGTGACACATGTCGTCATCGTTCGGACGATCCGAGCGTTCTCAGCCCCCTGAACTGTTCGATTATATTCGAACCATCCGATCATCGTCATTTCTTCGGCCAGTCTGATCATCATTGAACAATCCGATCATTACCTTCGGCTTAGTCCAATCGTCCTCAGTCAAGTTAGCAGTAGAGTCAGCTGCTATCTCAGCAACTGCGCAAGGCCTAATCCTACGTGGTTGCCACGTATTGTGCCACGTAGATACCAGGTCAACCAACCAAGCCATCCCAATGCCACGTCAGTCCTAACCACCATGTCAACAACTAAGTCGCACCATTTACTATTCCATACACTGAGTCCATAATACAGTAGAATTTCTGATTTTTTAGTATTTTTCTTTTAGATTTAATTTTTTTAAGAGTCCATTCTTCTCCATTCTACCCCCGATTGACCTCATTCTTTTTTCTAAATTCATCTAAAATCAAGTTCTATTTTTTAGTTTTGGTTTTAAAATTTTTAAAGTTTATTTAAATTTTATTTAATTTTATTTTTATGCCTCAATCGCTTTTTCTCTAGTTAGATTGCGCCTTCGAATGAGTGAAAGCACGACCATAAGATCAAGAATTCATAACTGAGTAAGACCAAGATAAGTCATGTCCTTTAATCATGTTAAACCTAGTTTTTAAACCTATTACTTATTTATTTTTGTAAATTATCATGAATTGCTATTTTATTATAAACCTTTGTACCTGATAGTTATTGTCCAATTTGATTGATCTCACCTTGATAATTTGAATGCTATGATACCATTATCATCATTGGAACGGTATTTATTTAGTGATGCAATATTAAATATCACATAGGTTGTACGTTTAATATATTTAGCCATGCTTATAGATACGTTGGGTTTTTATCATCACATGTGGTTAATTAATAAATTTGACTAAATGAGATATTGAAATATAGTTGTAGCCACGGTTACAAATTTTGTCTGTCATAACATTAATGTATTATTGGTGTTGGTTATACAAAATTGGTTTTCAATTAGGCGAATGATCATGCAACAAAGGAGAGAGTGTTGATTCACTTCGAGGAATGCCAAAGTCTCGTTTGGGTAATATTTAAGAATTTAACTTTATGCGCTATTGATCTGAATCTTACCCTACAAACTATATATCTAGTATGTGATAAACCCGACTGATTAATTTGTGATATTTCAATTTTAGTTTCGCCATTGTGATGAACAAGGTTTCTGATTTCCACGAGGCGTAAGAGGAGGCAATTATCGACTATGTGGTTAACCTACTTGACAGCAAAATCTTAGCAGACGAAATTGAGTTGTGATTGAACATTTAAATGCCTTGTTGTGATCTTTTTGGTTGGCATACCAAAGAAAGCATGTTATACAGGTGACAATACAAGATAATCATATCGTGTGGGTACAATTGTGCAATATCTGCAAAGTGTAAAACTATTCGAATAACCATGTTATACCAGTGATTTTATACGAATGGTAGTTATTTCATAAAATTTGAGTTGGATAACTTTAGGAAGTGAATAGAAAATTCACTGATGATTTATTAAGTGGATGGTTAGTTCATTTATGGTCTATAAAATTTCTTTGATTTTTTATTTTTTATTAATTTATTAAGCTATTTATTATAGAAAAGTAGGAACGCTCAATTCAGCTTAAACAAGCTGACGTATAGCTTATTTTATACTATACCTGATTTATTTTTTCACTGTAGGTAATGATGACTTATTTTAGCGTAATTAAATTTAAAAAAAATAAAAATAGAAAAAATATGTTAGTCTATCACAGACAATGCAAACAAACACAAAAAGAGAACCGGCAAAAAAGGTCAAAAAATCCAAAAATTTAGAAAGAGACAAAATTTAGTAATATTGAACTAGAAGCCAGAAGATAAAACTGAAACGAGCAAAACCTCAGGCCTTGCTCAACTTGATTTTTTTGTGGTTTATGATTTTTTCACCGTAGTTGACTTATTTTACACTCTGGTTGTATAGTTTTTTTAATGTAATTAAAATTTTAAAAATACAAAAAAATAGATTAGCTCATACGGACAATATAACGGAATACGAAAAAAAGATAAAAAGACAAAAAAACTAAAAGTCCAAAAAAAATTAAAGAATAGTAAACTAAAAACTAAAAACTGAAACTAAAACGAGTGGGCTAGAAGCCAATATAAATAGTGCCATATATCGGGTCTGTTCTTTTTGACTGCGGCTGATGGCTTTTTGGCTGTTTGCGATAGAGATTGCGGAAAGAGAGATACTTACTTACGATTTTTCATAGTATAAATATTAAATTTTTGTTGTGTATCTACAATTAACGTGTACTACAAATATTAGGCCTGGAATCTGGCGTTTCCGCTCTCGCGCGGTCGCGCCTCCCCCCTAAAAGGCCCACGCGCGCGCCGTTTCAGATTTGCTCGAATCCCTCGCCCGTCGGCCGTTGCTTCTCCGCAGAACAGCAGCAGCTCGTCGGAGCCATCGTTTCTCAGGTGTGCCCTTCAGTTCATCCGTTTCATGTAGTACTGCGTTTAGCCGATCTGGTGGGCGTGCGCACGCGCTTCGCTGTTCCAAATCGTTCCCCTCTTCTGTGATGTGCGTACGGTTGGAATTTAGTTTTAATTTTTCCGAATTAGACTACATGGATAGATGATTGGCTAGGTAATTAGCCCTTCTGATGATCCAGTTCGACGCGTTGCGCGCCTGTTCCCGTTCCGCGTCGCGTGGGATTTAGGATCGGGGTGATATGATCATCGGAGGAAGCTAGAGCTCATATGTTTGGCATTTCCGCCACTTGTGCCTTGTTAGGTAGAAGTAGACACCCTAAAAATAAGAAGGTAGAAGTAGGACGAGTAGTGTGTTGGTTTGTGAGGGACTGAGGGCACGGTTTGAATTTTGAAAAGCTCGATGGCTCAAACCTGCCAATCATAGCACGATTAATTTCTGCATATTGCTGTATGTGCTCACATACTTGCATTACTTTCTGTTTGATTTGGTAGGATCATAGGCTTTTGCAGTTAGCGGTTAGCGGATTATTTTTCGTTCCCAAATTTGACACCTATTTGACTGCCAGGATGTCCAACGTGACTGTGTGCGTGCGATTCAGACCGCTGAGCCACAAAGAGAGGAAGGCTAATGGCGACAAGGTCTGCTTCAAGAAATTGGACTCGGAGTCTTTTGTTTTCGAGGTTTGGACACTCTTCTGTCCTTAGCTTTAGCAGATAAGGCATGCAGTGAATATTCATGACGCTGTTTCTTGTGTGACACATAACTATATTCTACTCTATATATAACTGAATCTGTCAAAAGTTCTCATGCCCATGCCTTTCTGAACATTAACCTGCTTGAGCATCCCCTACTCAACTAGTACATAATAGGTGCTATGGGTAAGAATGGAATCAAGATAAAGTGAGAAGCAAACGCATTATCTGTTTGTTTTGTTCTAGATGCATTCTCCTTGTCAAATCCCTGTGATCTTGCTGGCATGCTTTTTGTGTTTCGTCATGTTTAATTAATGCCTTTTCCCTGATGTGTTGGCCACTACTTTAGGATGAGAGGGAGGAAGATGTCGTATTCAGCTTTGACAGGGTGTTCTACGAAGATGCGCAACAGTCTGATGTCTATAACTTCCTTGCAGTGCCCATCGTTGCAGGTTTTCCTTGATTTTTCTGTTCTAATTTATTTGTCAAGATAATCAAAGATTTTGCTTATTATTGTGTAGTTATGCCATGACAGGATTCTTTAGTAGTAGCCATCACACTTAGTACTAACCGATCAACTGGTTTTTGGAAGCAGATGCGATCAATGGAATAAATGGGACTATAATTACTTATGGTCAGGTATGTATTGCTGCAAACACCCTGTACCCTCACTGGTTGTCCACAAATATTTTGCAACACAAGATGCATATGTAGAACCATAATTTGCTTATGCTTGGGCGCTTGGCATAGTACATGTCTCAAATTTACACTGCACAGTTACCATTTGCAGTGCACCTATTACCTATGTCTGAAATAAGCTACCTGTGATGACATTGACATTTTATTCTAACTTTGCATTTGTAGACCGGAGCTGGAAAGACATATAGCATGGAGGTAAACTGAACATTTCCTTGGTATTTATTTATGGATGATTACCGATTGTGTCACTTAGTTTTTTTTGGGAGGGCATGGTGTCACTTCAGGTTTTGTATAATTTGGATGTTGACACAGGGGCCAAGCATCTTGCATTGCAATGAGCAGAAAACTGGACTAATTCAGCGAGTGGTAGATGAGCTTTTTGAATGTTTAAGATCATCAGCAAGCATGGCTACATGGGCTGTGAAGTTATCAATGGTAAATTACCAGCCTCATGTGCTTATTTTGAATTCACATTTCTAGATCTTAGCTTACATTGATTTACCATTTCTCAGGTGGAGATATATTTGGAAAAAGTAAGGTGAATATTTGGTTGAGAATGTTTTCTTATGTTTCCTCTGTAGAGATTTTTTTAAAAAGTGTTTCTACCAAGAGGATCAAGTTTTATCTCCTCATATCTCAGGGACCTTCTTGACTTGTCCAAAGACAACCTACAGATCAAGGAGAGTAAAACCCAAGGGATTTACATTTCTGGAGCAACCGAGGTCCGAAATAACTACTTAGCATTTTGATATCCTCATATCCAGAAAGGAGTACTTAGCATCTGCCCTTGCATGCGTTTCCTTTGATATCTTCATTATCTTGTAACTGTTCAGTTATCTCTGCAGATATCTATTATGAATAGTTCAGATGCCTTGGAGCGCTTATCTGTAAGTTTTCTTGAGTTTTTGTTGGGGCGCCTTTCTGTAAGTAGATAGCAATTCAGTTTTGCTTACTGGTCTAAATTACAGGAAGGAATTGCCAACAGAGCAGTTGGGGAAACACGTATCCTCTATTTATCACTTCTGAAGCAGTTGTAAAACATTTGACTATAGTTTTTGTCTTCCTTAATGCACATAGAAATGAACCTTGCCAGCAGTAGAAGTCACTGCCTGTACATTTTTTCAGTACTACAGGGTTCCACTCCAGATGAGAGGTATGCGTGAATCATAAACATCAGCAATCCGCGATATGCTATTAATCAATATTGTCATAAAACAGGTCTGCCCAGGGCCCATTCATGCAAAATACACATTGATTTCTGTGTGGATGCAAATTTCCTTCCTTTCCTCTATAGACTGTGATATCAAAATGCTGGATTTCTTTTTGCTCAAATTGTTGAATCTTGTTTTGCAAAGCAAATGCGGTTGCCTGGATTGTATATAAACTGCAATCTGGAAGAAAATGATGCTAATGTGTTCAGCTAGTGATTTTTAATCTTACAGGTTAAGAGCAGGGAAAATTATTCTTGTTGACTTAGCTGGTTCAGAGAAAGTTGAGAAGACTGGTGCTGAAGGACGAGTTCTTGATGAGGCGAAAACAATAAACAAATCCCTCTCAGCTCTAGGAAATGTTATCAATGCCCTGACTACTGGTAAAGACAAAACAATTCCTTTTGGAAAGAAAAAAAGCATAGAAATAGTTACTCCACCATTATGCATTGCTGATTAGTGATTATCTTTTCCTGTCTTATTTTTTCACCTTCAGGTAAACCAAACCATGTGCCTTACCGTGACTCGAAGCTTACACGCATTCTTCAAGATGCACTGGTTTGTCAAAAGTTTATTCAGGAATTCTAAATCATCTGGTTTGTCTAAACGCCTAGTGCTTGCAGGGTGGCAGCTCAAGAGCTGCATTGCTGTGCTGCTGTTCTCCCAGTGCCTCAAACGCACCAGAAAGTCTGTCTACTCTTCGCTTTGGAACCAGGCATATCCCTTGAATATCGCATGTTACTACATCTATACTGCTGCAGTTTGTCATTACTCTATGGTAATATCCATCCAGGACGAAGCTCATAAAGACTGCACCCAAATCAATTCCCGTCGAATTGGACAGCATTAAGAAACCCATCCTCGATTCTCACGATCAAGGTGATCTGCATGACAGAATACTGAGCAAGGTTCGTACCAATTAACCGGAGGTGATTGATTCGATTCTAGTCTATATTTTGCTGTGGCAATGTCTTACTTGCAACCAAATTTTGTGTTCAGCTAAGGTTAAGCCTGAAGGAGGAAGATGTAGATCTGCTGGAGGAACTGTTTGTGCAGGAAGGGATCATCTTCGACCCCAATTCCGTGGAGGGCATTGACTCCGCGTGCCAAGACGCCGCAAGTCAGGAGATCTCGTCGCTCATGCAGGCTGTCGAAGAGCTCAAAGAAACTGTAGAAGAGGTATAGCATCAAAACATCCATCCTCGTGTTGTTCTTAATATCCCACTTGCTCTGCCATGGCCCCAAAGGGCCTTGCTTATGGTGATCCAAAGTTGTAACGACTCTCGGTGCATGTTGCAGCTCACCGATGAGAACGAGAAGCTGAGGCGAGAACTAGTAGTCGCGCAGGAGATAGCCGCTCAGGGTCAGCGTGCCGCTGCAGCCCGGAATGGTGCATTCTTTGGATTCGTGCCAGCGGCCGTCAGCTCCCTCCTCCGCCCCTTTGGGTTCGTTCCAGATTGAAGACAAGAACCATCGTCACATGTATCCTGCGATTCCTGACAACGAAAACTAATCATATCCCACGTGCTCACTCTGTCGCACAGATTATGGAACACTGCCGGTATGTTTGCATAGCTGCGTCTTCTTTCAGAAGAAACATTGATAACGAGCTGAAAGCAAAATTTTGCGCTTGTTTTCGCCGGTCTCTGGAGCTAAGAGGATCATGAGTTTTCCTGCGCTGCCTTGTCAATTGTCATAGGCTCGTACGTGTGATTGTTTGTACCTGTGCTACTCGTTTTATTTTTCCCTGTGATTTTGGTACCAGAAATGCTTTGCCGAGTAGCTTAAGTGACTCCGCTTATTTTGGCTTGAGCTTTTAGTTTCTTATTTATTTTTTATTATTCATAAATTTTGTCTTTTTTGAGCCTTTTTACCCTTTTTTCTCGTATTTATTTGCATTATACGTGATGGGTGACAAGTATATAATAATCTTCTATTCATTACGTCATCATATTCTTTGAATATACTTCTTAATGACGAGGGAAAAATTTTATAGAATAGTAGTAAGATATGATTATCTAGTCGTAAGGTTTGCTACGACTACCTAGTTGTAGGTTCTGCTATGACAATCTAGCCGTAAGGTCTGCTATGACTACTTTGTCATAACTTTTGCTACGATTATTTAGTCGTAAGTTATACTGCGACTAGTTAGCTGTAAGTTCTGCAGTGGTGATTAGAATATACATTATAACCGCATATAATCTTGTTCACATTTTTTTTGAAAATAACCATTTTATGGTAAATTGCTACTCACGTCTCTCAGATAATAACCGTCATTCAGTAGTTAACTCTCGAAGTGTTAAGACGTCTTCGGGTAAGAAGTAATCGTTGTCGATTCATCACCAATATAAAGGATGAATTTTGAGAGGTCTGGGGAGAGACAAGTCTTGGTAGGAAGCAATGAGTTCTGTAAGCAGTGTGTAATTTCTTGCGATGTTCACGTTTGTAAACCTTTTCTCAACAACAATATCACAGGACGTAGGATTGTTATTCTTCTAAGAGAAAGGCCAAACCTGTATAATAATTTCTGTCCAAACCTGTATAAAAATTTCTGTGTCTTTATTCTGTATGCTTATATGAGAGTCTTGAGTACTTTCACCCGAATCTAAAAAATCATATATAAGATCGATATTAAAACATCGATAATGGACTAACTTATTTTTTTTATTTTTAGATTTTTTAAATTTAATTATATCAAATAAGCTACTATCAGTTACAATACAAAATAAATTAGTTATAATATAAATTTAGCTATAAGCTATTATTTTTTTAGCTTAGATGAGTGCCCTCAAAGTTTGCTGTCCCTTTTGTTTTGTTCAAGTGATCTGAAGAATGTCCTCGCTAAAAAATTTTTTTAAGTTGTGCATTGCACAACTTAACTGTACCTTCGTTGCACAAAACACCAAGTATTGTTTTGTTTTGAACGTAGCACTGTCTAATCTTGTAATCCATTGCGCTTTATATCCGACCTACAGATATATCCGTGGGCTCCACGCGAGCAATGGCATTCCCGTTCGCACTGGCCAGGGGAACGATTTTTTATGCAGGTAAGTGCTATATAAAATTCGTGTGAACCGTGACTGCCGTCTATGAATCTATTACGTGATTCCTCTCTTCTCAGATCACATGATTTGCCGTACAAGTCTACCTGAGTTATTGTGTGTTGCTGTATATATTTTGGGCGCACAGAAGGATCTGGGCGCCTAATGGCAATCCAAATCTTAAATCTAAACTGCTCGTGATGTTAGGACATAACCCTTCTCTGCTGATTCAGTTGCATGCAAGCCTCTGCGATTGGGTTCAAGCAAACCACATGGTAGTACCTATTCCGTTCTGGAGAGCTTTGGTTACAAAATGCTATGATCTTGAACATTTCAGCTAACTGGCGAATCACTTTCTTTATCTCTCTTTGTGGAACGTTCCAAAATTTCGAAATCTGTATAAATATTTTCAAAATAATCATTTCTGCTTTTTCATGCATTTTTTTTAAAAAAATCTGTATTAAAGAAAATGTTTTCTTATTTTCCAGCAGCTAAAAATGATTTTCTGCATTTAATTAAAACTTGACCAGATCTTGGTAATTATTTATGTGAGTTCTATATAATCTACAAAGGCTTCCTAAAAATTTTCATAATTTTTGAAGTTGGTTTGCTAATTTTACAAATTCAAACTTGATTTCTGTAGTTAAATTAAATAAAAAAGGATTTAAAATTCAATTTCCCCTCTTGGGCCTATTTCCTCCCTATTGGCCCAGCCCAGCACAATTCCAACCCAATTTTGGCCCTCTTGCCAAGCCAGCCCGAATGGCCTCTTATTTCCATATTTCTTGCGCGAAGGTGCCATCCTGCGAAGCCGTCTTCTTTCATCTCTTCTTCCTTTGTCGCTGACACCCCGAGCCTGCATGACAAGGGTCATCTTTCACCTCTCACCGCGCCATTGGAGCTAGCTTTGGAGCCACTGTAGCTCTACAATGCGCCTGCCAAAATGAGACGTCTTTTGACTTTGCAAGAGCGTTCACAGGAGGCCTGCGTTGCCCCCTCCTCCAAGTTGAGCTCAGCGTCCGTCTAAGCCATCGCCGCCTGATATATTCATGAGAAACCAAGCCCGGCCATGATTTCTTGAGGAGACGAACACCCTTATCTCTCCATAAAAGGCCCTATCGATCGTATCATTTTGCTCAACACTCCACATCATCTCCATTTGCCCTCTTCTCCTTACTTTCCTCTACTAGATAGCCTGAAACACCATCGTCATCTTCGCCTCCAACATGCGCTCATTGCCATGCTCTGTTGTGGCCCCGCCCTTCTCGATGAGTCTTGCCCTTGACACCTGTGTCACCTTGCGCCGTTTCATCTCCTCTTGAAAGGTCCCCAACTAATTTCTTGGTTCATGCAGTACCTAGCTGGATCTGCATTGTCGTCTTTGTCCTCGGCCGCTGCCGTCACTAACTCGCAGCTTCTCCGTTGAGTCTCCAACCATGCCATAATTATTTTTGGCTTCACCTCGCCCTCCTCAATCTAGCCGCCTACTCCTTTATAGCTCTCTCCCTCTGACGTTGGCTGCCACTATGGAACTCATTGCCGTCGCTTCTGTTCACTGTCGTTCGGTTATCTTTGACCACCTCCGTCATCTCTGACTCCATCATCGTGTTCATGGTGAGCCCCAGAAGATTGGTCGCATGCTTGATTTGGCTTGAGCGGGAGGTTTTCCTAGCCGTTGCCGTTCCTAGCGCCATCACTCACCGCCGTGCATTCTCTTCCGCGCCAGCGTTTCCAGTTCCGCAGTGACCTAGTGAAGCTAGCGTGCCTCTTTTCCTAGCTCATCCTTGCCTCCTTCAAGTTTGCAATTGGGACCCAATGCCGGCGTCATCGTTTTGCTCCACCGCTAACCTAGCTCTAGTGACCTTTACGACACCGCTACCAATAGCTTCACCATGACCTTCTCTCTCCATTGTCGACCTCATCTATGCCCCTATGCCGTTGGCAAGCTTGGAAGTGAGCTCGACCATGATGCCTAGCACCCCTCTCTGTTCTATCAATCTAACATGTGGGCCCTCGTCATTAGGGAGTAGATTAGCACTAGTGATGATAGTTAGGATTAGATTAACTTAATTTATATCATTTAAGTCTATTAAGTCCATGACATGTGGGCTTAGTTGGTTTAAGTATTAGGATTTATATGTAAACCGGTTTTTAAGTGTTGTGTCATTAACATGTGGACCCCACTTAACCAGTCCTTTATGCAAAATAATAAAATCTTGACCGGTAGGCTCCACTTGTCAAGAGAAAGAAAAATTAAAATCATGCATAGTACCTTCTCTCTTTTTCTAGGATTTTCCCTTCCGATAAAACTTCGGATGCTCATAATTTTTGCATATGAACTCAAAATTTAATGAAACTTATTTATAAACTTTCCTAAAATCATGAACTTCCACAATCTACAAAAATATTTGAATTTTTTCTTTGTTTGAATTTGTTTGATGCTTATTTGTGTTTATGGGCTTTTCTCATTTGATACTGACGTGCCGAAAACACTTCGAGATTGATCCAAAGTAAGAAACAAGTATTCAACAACAAGGCAAGCAAACTCCCTTGTTATGTTGCTCCTATATTTTTAAATGCTATGTTGATTTTATTACAAGTATTTTTGCATGCTTACGTTGAGTAAATTGTTATATTTATACTTAGGAAATTAGTTATGTCCTATATCGTAATGAAATATTCCTTGGACTTGAATATTACTAGCCATTACCACTCTAGGAATATTTACTCACTGGTTTATGAGATATTCTATTGGGATTTAGTGATTTTGTTAGTAAATACTTAGCCATGCTCATTGCAAATATTATTCAAATTGATAAGATGTCTGGAGAGATTATGTGAACTCTTGGGAAAGGGAAACTTTGACACATTTTGGACAAAGGTGTACCTTTGAATTATTTGGATAGAAAAAAGGTTTAGACTTGGGCGAGTGTTTCGTATGGACCGGGAATTGGGTTTGTGATAGTATCGCCTTAGTCAATTAAGGAACAAACTTTAGTGTTGTTGACCTAAGCATTTCAATGCAACCATATTTCCTTAATGATATGGACTTGACTAAATAATTTACAATGTATCAACTTCGGTTTCGCTATTTAGATGAATGTGGGTGTTGATGATAATTTATTCCCACACGGCGCAAGATGGGGCTTGTAATTGGGTGGATGGAACCATTCGGTAGTGAAACTTTAGTGGATAGAATCATGTTGGGATGAACCATTTTAAAGGCTTTGTGATAATCACTTAGTTGTGTACCCATGAAAGCGTGTAATGGCCAATTTCATGAGTTGATTATCTCGTATAGGTAAAGTTGTACATACTCTACAGAGTGAGATCTCAATCTATTCGAATAGTCGTGCCTCCGGTCATGAACATCATTCGATAATACCACACTTGGTTACGTTTTCTGGTTTTAAAATAGCTTTGGGAAAATGGTATGAGTGGATGAAACCTTACTTAAAAAGCCCTGGCTCAGTATGGATATGGATAGGTAGAATACATGCTTGAGAGATTATTTAGTGTAGATAATGATGACCTACACTATGTAGTTTATGATATGATTAATTATGATTACTTTCAGCCATTACAATTCCGTTTTTACTTATTGCTTTGCAATATCTTTTGCAATCTATTATTTATATTGTATTGTAAAAGTAAAATTTATTTTGAACAATAAAACAAGATACAATAGCTTTTCTTAACAAAAGCAAACATATAGCCTGTAGCATTTGATATAAGTTCTATGGAGTACATTTTATACTCACAATTGCAACACTATCAGATCAAGAGAGAAAATATCTCAGTTGATTACTTTTATGCCACGAGATTTGATGACAATGACGCAGATCATGTTGTTAACCCCAATGGGTTGCTTATGAGAATGATACAAGTCCAATTATCCTTTATTTACCATTTATTTTAGTTACAATGTGAACCTTTACTCAGTCGGCCCCCTTCTGTGTAAAATCAAGACTCATAGACTTATGTATAACTATTTAATATTATGTGCTACCCTGTTTTATTTAATCGTGTATGAATATGAAGCAATGATGTGTATGCGTATGCTAGCTTCTGATTATGGAACTAGTATGATAACACCATAGGATTCAGAATTAATTTTCCCGGTCAAACACTTACTCTTTCTTTTCATCAGATCATGTAGTTTGCAAACACCAAACCACAATTTGTATCTAATAAAATGCACTTCAAGATAACACTGCAAACGGATAGGTGCAAGCATTATAGGGTAACCGCTAATCTGGAAGCATATTAGTAGAGTACAACGTACAGAATTGCAAAACCAAAAAGGTTTCAGGGCATTCACCAGGTAAACATAGAAAATCTGCAGCTTCTAGTTGGCTCCAAACTCATAAAGCATTACATAAATTGATTTCTAGAACAAGCACGCTTCAAGCAGCTATGAGCACACCAGATACTGAGCCCTCTTAGGCCACCAGAGTGCTGGCCGTGGTCGACTCACTGCAGAAAGACAAGATTTTTGTCAGGCATATCTTAAGTATTACAGCTGCGGAACAATTGTTGGTATGAGAAAACACACATGATAATTCAGCGTTAACAGCCATCAGAAATACTGGGGCAACTGAGTCAAATACATTGAACTGCCTTTAGTTCAACAATGATTTACACATATATCCAATTTTCATGGTTCTGTTAGTTTCTTGGTCTTAAGCTAACAAAACATACTTCCAAAGACTAAAATGTGTATAAAGTAATATGCCCTATGGAATTGCATCAAACTGCCATGCTTCAGCTAACAAAATAAACCACCCCCGAGCAAAATAGCCCGGAAGATGCATTTCAAATAAGAGTATTATGATCTTTACCAATTTTGCATTTCTTGTCCAGACTATAAAAAATAGGCGTTGCCCGTTTCACAACTACAGAATTGGTGCTAGCCAATTCTAGTTATCTTATATCACACAAAAATGGCATTCTTGACAGATTTCATAGCTGCTTTATATTTACATGCAACAAGTGCCATTCTATAACATCAAGATTTACAAGTCAAATTGCATTTATTTTGCATCATTAATGATTTTGGCATGCACAATGAAATACTACCAGTGTCCAGGACAACATAAGAATGCCAAAGTCTACCTCCAAAGTAGCATCACATCAAACACAATCATGCCTAACTAGCTTAAGGTCCCATTCCTACGTCCCAAACAAGCCAATAGATTAGCATCTAAATCAGGATCAAGTAGCACCGCATCTAAATATAGCACAGAATTAGCACAAGCGTCTGGACACATACTCCTACCCAAGGACAAATCACATTCTACAGCTCATAAGTAGCAATTGGCACACATACAACAACGCTGTACAGACTAACACTGCACGCTTCACCGAAGCTATATCTTATTAAGAGGTAACAATCAAAGATTAACGGCACGGGCGTGCGTGACTTACTACTTCCAGGTGGGCGGGAGCTTCTTGGTGCGCTTGTAGTAGCGGGCGAGGCGGTGGATCCTGCTCTCCACAAGGATGAGCCTGAACTTGGAGTCCTTGTCCTTCCTGTTCCTCTCAAGGTGCTTCCTTATCGCCACAGCCTTCTTGATCAGGAAGTACAGGTCCTCTGGGATCTCCGGCGCCAGCCCTACACAAACATCGATACACACAAAGACACAAACACATAGAACAATACACACAAAACACATGGAACAATAGGACAAAAAGGGGGATCTCACCATGAGCCTTGAGGATGCGGAGGATCTTGCTGCCGGTGACGCTCTTGACGAGGGGGATGCCGTGCTGGTCACGGAGCACCACGCCGATCTGCGACGGCATCTGACCCTTCTTCGCAGCCTTCGTTATCATCTCCTCCACCTACCAGGAAACGACGCACACATCAACCAACCAAATCAAAATCACAGTACAAAAGGAAAGGAAAATCCGGCCAAATCGAATCAAGAAGCAAGGAGAAGGCACTGCTCTCACCTCGGAGGCGGCCGTCTTGACCCAGCTCGGGGTGGTCCTCTTGTACGGCAACGCCGACGATGAGATACCCTTCCTGCGGCACAGAGTCGCGTAGCCGTCATTAGACCAGAGAATTCACCAGTTTGTAGTAACAGTACAGGGAGGTGAGGAGGAGGGGAGGGGTTACCCGCGGCTGTGCATGCGCCCCATGGTGGCAGTGGGGAGTTTGGCTACAGCGACGGCAGCGGGGTGCTTGCTGCTGCGGCGGTGGGAAGGGCGAAAGAAGCGCGAGCGTCGGTAGGATAGAGAAGGGGTCGGATACTCGGGATAGGGTTTTGGGGTGCCACTTGTCGAATCCTTCGCCTAGAGGTGGATGGGTCATGGACCTGCGCAGACACAATCTATTTAGATACAGATAATAAACAGATCATATCGTATCGATCAATAGGATAAGGATTGGGCCTAGGCACAACCTGTGATTGTGCCGTGCCGGTACGGGTATGATTAGGGCTAAATAGAAAAAATCAAGAAATTACATAAAATTGTAGAACACCATAGAAAATTAAGGAAAAATTATAAAAAATTGTTCCCATACACGTTCTCCAAAAATATTCAATCAAAAAATAATATAAAAAAATTAAAATAAGACATCACTATTACCTTTTCTGCAGCACTCCAAAAATTCTTTGAAGTTTTTTGAATTTTCTGAATTTCTCACTAATTTTGCCAAATTTTCACAAATACTACCGAATTTTTCACAACTAAACAAAGAGATGAGAGTGAGGTTTAAGGTGTGAGAAATGGAGACCGAATGCCCCTTATTTATAAAACTTTTTTATATTTATTTCTAAATTATTTGCTATTTTTTAGAATTTGTTTACACCACAACAATAAAAAAGGGTCGAAAACGGCTATTTTTAACCGGTCTGTGTCGTACTAGCACGACCCGTTTATGCCAGTTGCCGCCACTTACCCGTGTCGTGCCGACCGCTCGGCCCAGACACGGCCTGGTCCATCGGGCTATGTTGGCACGACCCATCGTCCAAACGGGCTGTGTCGTGCTCGGGCCGGGCCTATAGTAACGGGCCTCAGGCCAGCCCGCAACGGCACGGCCCATTTGGAAAGCTCTACCTTCACCTTCTTGGTACGAGCTCGGTAGCATCCACATCCCATTTTTGACCCCTATACGTGTGAAATTCCGGTTATGTCTTCTTTTCATGGTCGGAGAGCGCGTGAGGGGAGATAATATGGTTCGGCGCTGTGCAAGAAAGGTGGCATGCTCAGACGCCGCGTGAAGAGGGGAACACACCAAATGGGGTGAGCGCGTGGCTGGGACTGGACACCTCACGTGGTTTAGGACCGTGCCAGCTTGCCCACCACCGAGTGTGTGACCTTCCCCTGTGGGCCTGCCCACCTCGCGCGGTTGGGTAGAGTGGGGGCTGGCCACCTCGCGCGGTTCGGGACCACACTAGCTTCCCTGTCACCACGTGCGCGACCTTCCACCGCAAGCCATCTCCCTCACATGCAACCCAACTATGCCACTTTCCTTGCACGCTCTGTGACTGCGCTACCTCCCTATGTGCATTCCTCCACCTCGTCACCTCTCCTCGTGCGCTCCCCGGCTGTGCGAGAGGGCTAGATCGGGCAATACGTGCAAGAGGAGGTCAAATGAGGCATTCCCGTGCCGCTAGGGCCAAAATGGCCGAAGATTCCTACTTATCTTAGGGTATTTTTATTTCAGTCCTTCCAATAGTTTTTTAGGTCCATCCCCTATTGCATTGCAGTTAGAAAATGCAAATACAACCATTGGTGCATTTATTAAACATTTTCGATGGAACCATTTTGGTACACAACAATGGCTATATTCTTTTGAGTTGCAGCTGATGGTTTTTAGCTACGACTGATGGCTTTTGTCTGCGTTTTTAAGATGACAGCAAATAGCGGAGATGCCGACGGTGTACACAGTTTTAAACTTGTGAAATTGTTTAGAGAATCTGCTTTAAGAAATCGTCTCATTTATTTTAATTTTTGGATAAGTCAAAACCAAAAACCAAAGAACCAAAGAACACACCAATATCCCAAAGCTATCCATGGTTGTCTGCTGCCGCTGTCATTCTCAACAACACTGGCTGAAGAACCTTGCTATTACTGTACTGGCTATCAAAGGTTAGCTAGAGAAGCGTAAAAAAGGTGCCATCTTTAAAACACTACGTTGCCTCCGTTTGCTCAGGGAAATGTTATTGGTGAGCAATTTCGTCCATTTCTAGGATTTTAGGCATTATTTACACTTGTTTTTACCGTTGGCTTTTTTACATTTTTTTAGGTCCCGTTCGTTTCAGTTTTTTTTTCAACTTCAGCTTTTTTTTCACTATTCAATAATTCGTCTTTTTCTTTTGAGCTTTTTTGTATTTTTTTTCATGTTCTTTTGCATTGTCCGTGATGGGCTAACATATTTTTTCTATTTTTACATTTTTAAATTTAATTATGCCTAAAAAGCCAAATTAGCTATAGTAAAAAAAATCAGTTACAGTGAAATTTCAGCCAAAAGATAGAAGCTATCGCTAAAACAAACGCCCTAGTGGAAGAAGACGGTAATCACTACACATAGGTAATCAATGTAGGAAAGCGAAGAGAGTTGTGCTCACTAAACGGGCCTAAAACAAGGTTCAACACCTCTCAAAGCTCGTGTGTGGTGTCTTCTCAAGTCAAAGCTGTTCACAACAACAACGCTATTCTCGAGTCCCAACATAGGATTCTCAGTGATGCAACCCTGATCATGCAAAGTGGGTAGGATTTGAATCCCTCCTGCATAATTTGTGTATGGGTTTTGTCATAACAGAAACTCTTGTCCTTGGATTTGGCTTGAGGTCTTGGATTTAGTTGAGTGGATAAACTCTCGTGTTCCCTAGTGGGTAAGTTCTTTTTCTTGACTTGGCCAGTGATGCATTTTGTCTTCGATTTGACATTGGACGTGTGCAATTACGCTCATTTGCGTTGAAAAGTGGATGAAGATGTGGCAAGCATCTGGCTCTCCTTTTCTTTTTCTTGTAACCTAGGTTGACCCTAAGATTGCGTTCAGTCTGACTTTACTTTTTGTTACAACTAATGATTTTTATTTTTAAAATAAGCGTAGGTACGAACGAACAAAATACCGATAAACCGTTTCAAAAAGATTATATTAATAAACTACTTCAAATAAACATAGAAACCATCCTATTTATTTATTTAGATAAAGCTATAAGTCGAAAAGAATATGACAAAACTTAAGTCCACTATTCAGAATGTGTGAAACGTAGAATTTTGCAATCCCTGCAGGATTCATACGAAATTCGCGCTTTCCAAAATCAGCCGTGAGATTTCCATTGCTTGTGTGGTTGGTAAATGTTAATGTCAGTGATTGATGGTACATCACCACCAACAATACATACTGTGTTGAATCTATCTGTAGTTGCCCCAATTGATGCTGATAAGTAGGAAACCTTAGGGTAATGTGCACTTACAGTTTCACATAGACCAACCGAGGGATTGAATTTACCATACACAAAAGTTCCTAGCAATCCTATACACAAACTGTGCCAATGCCAAAGTGCACAAACTGGGAGTTTAGATGCTGCTGCGCACGAGGAATCACATGGCATGCAACTAACAATCTGACATCTCTTATGAATAACAAGGCGACTAGTCGAAACTGAAAATTAGCAGCGCTAATCTCCACTTACAATAAGGTCACCAATAAAAAAACGCAGATATCACATTGCAACCGATGCCGGAAAAACAATTACGTAGGGTAAACGCTAGTTGTAACTGACAAAATATGGATGCATGTCAAAGTTTAACAGACAGATGCAAAACCAATATGGTTTATGGGATTCTCTGACCAAACATAGAAAACTTGGCAGCATCTTGCCCACATCTAACTCCCTCCAAACTCATAAAGCATTACATAAATTAATTTCTAGAACAAAGCCCATCATGAAGCAGCTAAGAGCACACCAGATCAAGAGCTCTCTTAGGCCACCAGAGTGCTGGCCGTAGTTGACTCACTGCAAAAAAAAAATCATGGAATTTGTCAGAGGGCAGCCACCAAAGAAGCCAGTTTTGAGAAAACATATGCTATTTCGGTTTGATAGCAATCACCATGTAATACATTATACAAATAGTGGGATGAAAATAAATCACATTTAACTGCCTTTAAGAATTAACAAAGATTAAGAAGGCATCCAAGTAACCAAGTTACACAGGTCAATTTTTCACAGTTCTAGGCGTATTTAGCTTAAGAAAACAGGATGTAGACAAAAAATTAAAATGTGTTAAGCTAAAAGTTCTAAGAAAGTGCATAAACTACCATACCTAAGCTAACAAAACATAGCAGTAACTAGTGAAATTTAGCCCAAAATATGCAATTCTAAAGAAACTGTTCCTATCTTTATTGAATTTCATCTCTCTGTTCAGACTATACAACAAGAGGCATACATCATTTCACAACTATAAAATTAGCACTACTGATTTTAGTTATCTTACACAGCAAACAAGTTTTAATTTATGATAGAATCAGGTGCTGCTTTATATTTATTTGAAACATTAACGACCCAAAATGACACAATCAACCTATAAAAACAAGCTTTACAAGTTAAATTGAAGCTTTCACAAGTTTATGTACTCAGTATGCATGCTAAAATACTACCAGTGTCCAGTACAACACCCAAAATGTCCTGCTAACTCCAAAGAAGCATCACATCGCATGCTCAAACATGTCTACCTAGCTTCAAGCCTTAAATGGATTAGCATCTAAACTATTTTAGCAGAACTGAATCTACAACACAATTTTGAGTAGCAAATAGTTAGCACATCAGAACACATACGCCTACTCTAGAACAAATCACTCTACAACTCCGAAGTAGCAACTGGCACACATAAAACAAATTACCCAGCAAGAACAGAATAATTACCAAGCTAACTCACCATCACTGCACACTTCTAGAGTCCTATGTTATGCCACTAACAACTAAAGGCAACTGGCATATGCGCAAGTGACTTACTACTTCCAGGTGGGCGGGAGCTTCTTGGTGCGCTTGTAGTAGCGGGCGAGGCGGTGGATCCTGCTCTCCACAAGGATGAGTCTGAACTTGGAGTCCTTGTCCTTCCTGTTCCTCTCAAGGTGCTTCCTTATCGCCACTGCCTTCTTGATCAGGAAGTACAGGTCCTCTGGGATCTCCGGCGCCAGCCCTACTCACCAACAAACAGACACCCACACATAAACACGCACACATCAACAGACAAACGCAACAATGGTAGTGGAGTTTGAAAAGGGAAGGATCTCACCATGAGCCTTGAGGATGCGGAGGATCTTGCTGCCGGTGACGCTCTTGACGAGGGGGATGCCGTGCTGGTCACGGAGAACCACGCCGATCTGCGACGGCATCTGACCCTTCTTAGCAGCCTTCGTGATCATCTCCTCCACCTACCAAGAACCAACGCGCACACATGAACCAAGCATATCAAAATCACAGTACAAAAGGAAAGGAAAACGACGCCAAAATCCAATCAAGAAACAGAGAGAAGGCATGGCATCCCACCTCGGAGGTAGCGGTCTTGACCCAGCTAGGGGGAGTCCTCTTGTACGGCAGCGCCGACGACGAGATACCCTTCCTACACCACAGAGTCGCGCACCCGCCATTAGAACAGAGAAACCACTGGAACAGAACAACAACACGGGAGGTGCGGTGAGCATAGAGAGGGATTACCCGCGGCTGTGCATGCGCCCCATGGCGGCGGCGAGGTGTCTGGCTCCGACGGCGGCGGATGGTCGGGAGCTTGCTGCAGCAGCAGCTGCGGAGGCGGCGGCGTGAACGGCGACAGAAGCGCGAGCGGCGGTGTGATAGAGGGGTGCGGGTTAGGGTTTTGGGGTGCATCTTATAGTGAGCGGCGGCGCTGAGGGTGCGATCCCAGGGCTGCATCATTGTGGGCCGGCCCGTAGGTGAGTGGCGGCCCACTGCGAAAGATGCTTCGGTCCATCAACGTCTAAGCTAGGAACTTCTCTTTTGTTTTTAGAGAGAGAGAGAAAGAGTGGATTTTTTTTAGAACTGAATTCGTTTCAGGGTAACATAAGCATAGATTTACTAAAAAAAACATAAGATTAAATCGTTTTTGAGGTGCGCGTGTGCTCATTTGCACTAGGCTTAGAGATTTTGTCGTGGTCTACCGGCTCGTGTTTAAGTTTGCACTGTATTTATGAGATGGGATGATAATATTTCTGTAAGGTTGGAAATTTCGGCTTTTTTGTTTTCGCAGAAGTAACCGTATGTCTAAGCTTTTTTTTTCAAAAATGTTGTAACTTTTGATTGATTACGAAAGAGATTAATGGAGTAAGAGATACTCCCATTAAGAAGTGACTTTATTTAAAACGGCTACTACAGTATCTTCTACAAATGGCCTAAAGAAACCACCTTAATCAGTCACTCCATTTAAACTACAGTGTCCATGCTAAGTCTGCACCGCCAGCCAGGCTTAAATCATTCAGTTTGGGAAAAATTTCGGAGGTCGCCGAGAGGAACGAAAGAACAAAATTCCGTTCATTTCGTTCAAAAATTTGGACGAAATTTTCAAATACCATTTAAATTTTTATTAAATTTAACCAAAATTTGGATAAAAATTGAAATGATTTCAAATAGGATCAAATTCGACCAAGTTTTGGCCGAATCAAACTTGTTTTGGAGGGTATCGTAAGGGGCAAAATTTCGTTCATTTTGCAAATTTTCGGACAAAATGATGAACCCTACCGCCAGCACCTCTCCAGGTTCACGTCGACACCACCTCGCCAGGTTTAGGGTGGAGGCGGGCGAGAGAGGAGTGGCACCTTAGGGGCGGCTCAGGGTAGAGGCGGGCGATGGCTCAGGGGAGAAGGAGGTCGCCCGCCTTAGGGGAGAGGAGGGGTGGAGGCAGGCGACAGCTCGGGGGAGAGGAGGGGCGAAGGCAGGCGGTGGTTGGGGGAAGAGGAGGGGCGACGGTGGCTCGAGGTGGAGACGGGGCCGCTCAGGGGGAGAGGAGGGGTGGAGACGAGCGACGGTTCAGAGAAGAGGGGGTGTCAACTCTCTCTAGCTGTCGTTGTGGCCGAGGGATGGAAGATGGTGATGGTGGAAGGAGTCGGTAGCGTGAGGGAGCGAAGCTCGAGGGGCCATGGACGAGAGAAGCACCGGCCGTCGCTCATGGGATGGGAGAGGGAGAGCAAGGGATGTCTGAGGAAATGGAGATGGGGAGCACAGCGGGGGAGACAGGGATTCGGGTGTGGGCTGATGTGCAAAACGGCCTCGCTCGGCGGGGGTTTTTGTGCCAAATCCCCGCGCCTCGCATCGCAAGCGTCGGATTGAGATCGGCCGGCTGAGAATGCTTGCATGCATGAGTGCAGCGGTGTGCTCGCGTGCACAGGTTGCATGCATGAGTGCAGCGGTGTGCTCGCGTGCACAGGATACGCTGCCGGAAAACATGCCGTCTAACTCATGTGTTGCCACAAAAACATACGGCCAAACCAGATCATGAAATGGCACGTGCCACTGTGGTTCATGTTGCTACTCATTCTGATCCTCCACAAAACAAAATTTTGAACCTTCCCGAAAGAAGAGGATGCATGTTGTAACTCCAAGTCTACTGTCGTTCAGAAAAGGATTCTGGTCCTCAGAATTCAGAAAGAAACTTGCTGCATGATGAACAGACTTGCATTGTGCTAATGCTAAGACAGGTAGGTCAGAACAAAGAATGATCAAACACTCGTATGCACGAACGCAGAAGCTGAGAATGCGGTTCCACAACCAACGTAAAAGAGAAAAACCAAACAGTGCCATGGCTCTGAATGCATGCATCTATCTACCAAACAAATCTGAGGCTTTGAAACAAGCTAGGGCAACAAGCAACTCACCTATTGCTAGATGTATGGCTAGTTGTTAGGAGCAAATGATGCAAATGATTTAACTAGATCTAGCAGAATTCCAATAAGATAGCTTGCACATGTATGAACAGAGATGATTGGTGCATGGATCACATGAAGGATGAGCAGTCCTTTTGCTTTGTTGAGCACAGGGGGACCCTACTGTTCATGAATTCCCTTGTCTCACCAGCAAGAAGTTGCGTAAATACATTCCAAATGTTAGAACACCTGTATACCACTTCTTCAGAAAAGGCTGAACTCCAGATAGGCTATGCTACCTGCAAAACGGGTAGTTACGGTCCTCCTTGTGTAAACTAAAGGTTTTTAGAGTGTATCTCAAACCATGGAGAGCGTGAGCTGAGCTGAGCTTCTAAGAATCAAGACAGACATGAGGTCAAATAAATTTTAAGTTGAAGGTTCTTGTGGTGGTTCATGAGTCATGACAATCTCAATGAGGATGCAAAAGCTTCAAGGGAAGATCTAAATGAACGGTGGTAAATGAAAAAAAACTCTAAATATTTAGCACTATGCTCAGAAAAGAAAATTCTCAACAAGAATAGTGAAATGGAAACAGATTCATGATCAGTAGAAAAAACTCATCCTGTCGAACTGATAAGAGTTCCCACTAGATTACTCACCAATAAAAGGCTAGCCCTAATCATTTGAGACATGAGTTTAGCAAAAGAAGGTAAATTGAATTATAGGTTGATTGAATTCAATAATTTGCACATATTACAATATCATAACTCTACACATGACTAAATGACAACCACAACTTCACCATCACGAATGGCTACACATTTAAAATAGGTTTGTTGCTACCATTCCTATGCCTAAGTGGTATGCAAATGTTTGTTGCTACCATTTTGGGGTCTGTTTTGTTTTTGTTTGGACAGTGGCTGGGAACCTGTTAACTTATCAGGTTTCAGTAAATGAATTTGAAGAATTCGTTTGCTTCTTTCATTTCGAGAAAATGACAGGCTTGTCGCTAGTGGGATGACATGAATCGATCAATTAAAACAGGGATAACAGTCAGCACAAAAATAAAATCTGGCGATGCTAAAGGTCCTACAGCTCCTACATGAGAATGCCATTTTCCTATCTGGCAAACAGCAAAAGAAATGTACATGATCTAAGCAATAGTGGTGACCATATTAACATCAATGCATAAACCGGCACAAATCATACCATTATTTTTGTGATAAAGGAAACAATCATGGTCAGATCGATCGATCATGGAAACAAACTGAACCAGATCCCACACTTTACATTGCACAAAGCGAAACAAAGCACCATTAATTAGATCCATCCATGAATTGATTAATCACACAATTATCCAAACCCTAGCTTGTCCGAACAGCACCGAAATCAAAGCACAAAACAGAGAATATACTAGTAGCAATCAAAGCAGATATAGATAGAGAGAGGCGCAAATCAGATGAGATCATATGAAATCAAATCACGGGAGAGTTATTACGAAGTCTGAGTTGGGGGATCGAGTGATCGATCCATTGGTGTTCACTTCACTTGGCGACGATACGGCGGATGAAGTCGTCGTAGCGGATGGTGCCGTCGGGGGCGACGTCGACCTCGCGGATCCACTCGTCGAACTCGTGCGGCTCGAGCTTCTCGCCGATGGAGGTGAGGACGTGGCGGAGGTCGGCGACGGAGACGGTCCCGGAGGCGTCCTTGTCGAGGACGCGGAAGGCGTCGCGGAGCGGGCGGTCGAAGGGCTCCGGACGGAGGTGGGCGCGCATGAGTTCGAGGAAGCGCGGGAAGTCGAAGGGCGCGGTGAGCTTCTCCTGCGCGGCGATGTCGCGGAGCTGGGCCTGGGTGGGGTTGCCCCCCAGGGAGCGCATGAGGACGCCGAGCTCGGAGGGCGCGATGCGGCCGTCGCCGTCGGTGTCGAAGAGGGAGAAGGCCTCCCGCATGGAGGACACCTGCTCCTCGCTGAGCTCCTTGCCGCCCATCGCCGCCGGTGAGGCTGGTCACGTCGGATCGGGGAGGGGTAGATCTCGCGGTGCGTCTGGCACCTGCGCGTCTTGTTTGGTGGTGGGGGAGGGAGAGGAGAGGCCGAGGGGAGGCGAGAAACGGGGGGCTAGTCAGTGGCGGGGCGGCCGTGGTGGGCTTTCAGCCACGCGCGGGCCTTTTTCCCATCGGAATGATGGCTGCGTTTTCGGGCCATTTTAGTGGTTGAGCCGATGTGCGCGCGGGCGAGGCACGGCCCACAGGCCGGCGACCTGGGCACGGTCGGGTGAGAGAGACTGGCGTGGCCGCGTGGCGGGCGAGCGAGCGTACCACCAGGCGCGGCTGGGGCAGGGCCAGGGCGGCGTTTTGGGCGCGAGGAAACTAGCGAGAGCCGCTCCTCGCCGGCGCCGCCCAGGTCTGTTCCTCCCTCCCGCGGCGGTCTCCTCGTGTGCTCGTGAAGCGCCGGTCGGTTGGTGGCCTGCGTAGGTCGAGGGGGTAATGCGGGGTGGGAGTAAAGGCGGCCATCGGCGTCGCGGCCGCGACGCGCGCGAGCCCGTGCTCGGCACGGCCCGTTAAGGCCCGTGTAATAAACGGGTCATGTCGTGCTAGCCCGCGGGCCGCAGTGTAAGCCCAGGCACGGCCCGAAGTCGTGTCGTCTTGCGGCCAGGAGCGCGGTTAAGGCTAAGCGGGCGTCTTACCGCTTAGCCCGTTTAGCCAAAAAAACAGAAAAAAATAAGAAAAATCGTAGAAAAATAAGAAAAATTGTAAAAAAATTCAAAAAAAATTTAAAAAAATATAGAAAATTATAGACATTACTAATCATAAAAATAAATATTTGCAATGATACAATGATCTTTATTAACTTATTAAATTAATCATAAAAATAAATATTTGTAATTATATAGAAAATTATATGCGGTCGTGCGTGTCGTGCGTGCCGTGCGTCGTGGTCGTGCGGGCGCAAGACGACGCCCGATGGCTAAACGGGCGCGCGCGTTCGCCGCCGCCGTCCGCACCCTCGGCCGAGCACGCCCGGTCCGACGTCGTCGCGTCTGCGGCCGCCCGTTCTGTGTCGTGCGCGTGCCGTCGTGGGCGGACCTACGGTGTCGTGCCGTGGTGCGGCCCGTTTAGGCCCGGCCCATTTGGCCACCTTTAGGTGGGAGTTTGCCTTCGTTGATTCGCCGATCAGTGGATTCTGGGGGGAGAGATCTGGCCATGTTCGTGGGGGGCCTTGCTGGTGAGGGTGTTGGATTTTGAGGTGGAGCTTTGAGTTGGTTGCCTGGTTTTTGCTGTTGCGTGCGTTCTCTCCGGCGGGGAGGTCGTGGTGTTTGCGGCGGCGGCGCTCGTCCTCGGTGGTTTTTGAGGCGACTCGGTTTTGCTCCGGATGATTTCAGCACGAGATATGGGAATGGCTAGGTTACTTCGTTCTGTTAGATTCATATCACGGAATTTGCTTTTGATGTGGCATGTCTGATGCAGTGCTGGAAACGCTAGCTAGCTCGATGTCTTTGAGAGGGCTGCTGCTGATATATAGGTTAGTCTTTCTGTTCATATGGCATTCATATAATCTTACATGAGCGTTTGGCCAATTTGGGATTTTCCTTTTCAACTTGAATAACGAGGTAGGTGTGCAAAAATATCAATCACACGCTGGACTGATCACCAGGTTTGACCAGCCAGGCACGAGACGAGTTATTCTCCAGCTCAATTCACCTTGTTCCAACTCACTTGGTTTACCATGTCTTGCGCTACGCTCTTGAAATAGTTATCTCAATCAGGTGAGACCAGCGCGGCTGTGATTGCCTTCAGTGGTAATCCGCGGTCTCCACATAGCAAACCACCCCGTGTTGTTTGCGCTTATAATTGTGTAGTGCTATCCAACAAGCCGAGCTGACACCGAGCTGACACAACATGGACCTGGTGTAGACACAACCTATTTAAACATAGCTAATAAATAGATCGGATCAGGCTGAATTGGCACGAACATGATTATGACTAAACGGACTATGCTAGTACGGTTGACCCGTGTAGCCTAGAAAAATAATAAAATTACAGAAAATTGAAAAAAAAGTAGAAAATTAAAAAAAAATTGTTAAAAAATTTATAGAAAATTATTAAAAAAATTTAACCGTGCCAACACAAACCATACCATACCATACTCAGGTCGGATCTATAATAACAGGCCTCGGGCTAGCCTGCAACGATACACTCTATAATTGTGATTACGACCTTCGTGTTCGAGTAGGGCACTGATCCTGAAAGTTAGTCAAGAGGGTGAGCAGAAAACAACTTTTCGGCCAAGGGAACACGCTCCTCCCTACATCGATAGTTTGCAACTGGATTCTGATCCTGTTAATAGCTAATGGCTACTCATAATTACAACGTACATGCCTACAACTGACTACTTAAGATTAATAACAAGCGACGCAGAAGACGTCGCACATAAATGGGATACATAATCCAAGAATTTCTCTTGCATAGAACAGGAACGGCAGATTCCAGAATAGCTACTTCCCTCGAGGGCAGCTAGTCAGGAACCAACATGCAAAGCACCATGAGGCCTCCGTAATGGTTGACAAAATTCACACTGGCTGTTGGTAGCAGCCATCTGAAAGCAAGATCTTCCAAAGACATCTAGCAGATCCTGGAGGTTAGGAGTAACAAAACTTAGCATAAACTCGTATCCAGTTATGATGCTCAACATATTTGAGAAAATGCGAGATACATGTCTGGTCCTACCATCCTACTTCTGTGCAAAGTAGCACCCCCTTGCCAACAGTGCAGCAAAAGCAATATGCTAATGAAGGTAGTTTCGTATGGTTGCATGGAAAACAAAAATTACTAGGTAATTGTATACCTCAGTGTCCTTTAGATGTTCTTTGCACCACCAAAATTCGAATTGGGACGCATTGCGGAATACGCTGAGAAATCCTGTTGGCCATGAGTAAATGAATGGCACATAAGTTCACAGAGCACAAGAAGTCAAGAACCTTTTTATTGCCCCTATGTCCATAATGCTAGTGAAATCCTAAACCCATCTACCAAGTTCTTATATGTTTTGCATGGGTCAGGAATTCATTATCTTCTTGGAACTATTCACGTCAGTTAAGAGATGGTATAATTGTTACCGGGTCTAATAGCAGAAAAACACAAATAGTATGATAGCTGGGGTAAAGGTTTGCGCAGTATAGTCAACAGGGTATTGTAGTTCTGTTTAGCAACACTGTTCACATTTATTTGCTTTACTTCTTTCCATTTGTGAAGCAATGTTAATAATGCACAACTTGAATAACGGATGAAAGAAATTTTGTTCAGGCCTATCTCCCAACCAGAATACCTGTGGTGCACAAACAGGATGCATGTGCAAATTCGGATGCATGTAGATCTGGTTTGGTTGAATAGCGGTAGTTGGAAAACCCTGCAAAACACGAAGCATGATGGTATAAGATTGGTTAAATGCCAGAAGGAAAGAAAAATTCCTGGTACATATTTCTGTGTACCTGATAGTAAAGTGGTCTTCCAATTGTTGCATTACCCTGTGCATCTTGTGCAGATTGAAACTGATGCTCATTAGTTTGGGCAAGTAGTTCGGGAACAGGTGAGGAAGATGGCTGGGCTTGTTTTGCTTTTTCTGCACAGCAGAGTATATTTTTTTTAACAAAATGGTATTTTATAAGTATGAAGGAACTTAAAGTTGCTACTTACTGGAGCTTGGTCCTTTAGATGATTTTTTCTTCTTCTTCTCCCTTTTACTGGCATCTTTTGCAGCTTGAGTGCGCAAACTTCTCATTTCGAAGAATACTTCCAGTGCCTTCTCTCCTGTTTCAAGGGAGTCCCAGAATATTTTTCTTGATTCTTCAAGCTCCTGGCTCTTCGTTATAAGGTTGTATGCGTACTGCATTGTCCGATTGCGATACACAAGTTCAGCCTCGGTGCATTCCTGTTGTGTTGAATCTTCCTGACTAAGCTTGTACATGCTTCTCCGGGCATCTTTTGTCCATCGTTTTAAAATGTACTTTTCAGGAATTGTGTCCACATTCTGAAGGCTGAAGGCTTTCAGAGAATGGGAACAAAGAAGACCCATCCTTTCAAACTTTCCGCAACCACAAGAGATTTCCATCGTAGAGGTATCAAGAAGAACAGTCCACACTTTTGAACCCCTCCCCTGCATCGTTATTTCAAACCTCAATAAGTTTCCACCACAAGAACTTTCATGGCATGAAGTTGCTCCACATCCATCCAGAAATTCTGCCTCAAATAATTTGTAGATCCTGTGTGTATAGGATTCCGCAGCCTGCTTCAGAACTGTACTGTGTTTAATTGCACGAACTGGAGCAGTTTGGCTACAGCGAAAGTCCTCCTCAGATTCATTTCTACGCAGAGCCTTGACAACCTTTTCTAGCAAGAGGGCAAATCGTGTAAGAGAAGTAGATTCATCAGAAATTCCAGTGAGGATATTGTTTGATACCTCCCCCCACTGAGATGAATTGATCCCACCATCAAAAGTATCTTTGTTAAACGTTGAACACCATCTATGACGGAACCTATAAAGGTCATTAAGCCAGTTATTATCCTGTAGTTTGTATTCATGAAGCATAGCAGCCCAAGATTCCTCAAGTTCCATTTCTGAGTCAGATCCTTGCATGCACTTCATAAACATATTTTGAAATGCTTGAGAAGTGTTTACTGTGCCTAAATGAGACTGTGCATTCTTCAGAATATGCCAGTAGGAAAAGCAATGCTGTGTGTTAGGAAACACCTGCTCGACTGCCTGCATAATAGCCTCATCCTGATCAGTGAAAATCGATCTTGGTGATCGGCCACCCATTGACTCCAAGAATGATTTAAATAACCAAACATAGGAAGCTGTGGACTCATCTAACAAGAACGCACAGCCAAAAACAACATTATGCCAATGGTGGTTAACTCCAACAAAAGGGGCACATATCAGGCTATATTTATTTGTCCGGTAGGTTGTGTCAAATATAACAGCATCTCCAAAGCAGTCATAATCACTTTTACTTTTACCATCCCTGAAGAAAAAGTTTGTCATGCGGCTTTCTTGATCAACTTGGCCGTCCCAATAAAACATGCCTTCCTCATTGGTTCTACGCTTGAAATAGCTTACAAGACTTTGGCAGTCTCCTGCTTCAATCATTGTTATACCCTTCATGTTCACATGATTGTAGCAATCCCTTATAGTATACCCTGGAGGCTCAGCAATATCACCTTCAGTCATATCAGAGAAACCATTTATTGGATGTGATTCAGCAGATGCTGGATCTATAACACCTGATTTTCCAACAGCAAGTGATTTTGCCGATCTCAACATGTGCCTTTCCCCAGGTTTAGCCAACTGGTGATTATGAATGGGAACAAAGCGTATGACCGTCCATTGTCCTTTCTCATCAACTCTAAAGCGGATCATTGCTTTGCAATTAGTTCTTGTGTCTGGTCGATTAAAGTTTGCTTCTGTAACAGGCTCGTCATATTTAAGCCCTTCCTTTGAGCAATAGTAATCTTTTGTCCGAATGTTCTTGGTACCAATGAAGTAAGACTGTTTGCCCTTCCGGACACTAAAACCAATTCGATGCCCATAGTCACAATACAGTTTGTATGCCTCTTCCTCACTATGGACAACACAACCAAGAAGCTCTTTGGTTGCCTCCTTGCGGCTCAAAGCATTTCCGCAATCTTCCTCTTTTTCTGCTTCTTCACCATTTTCCTTCCTTCGAAGCCTTTCTTCTTGAGGATCTTGACTGTTATCCATTTCTACTCAAATAGTTCCATCAGTATTTGCATAAACAGCATAGAAGTAGTTCCACTCAACTGCTGCAAAGCGAAAATTGGACTATTTCTCTTAAAAACGCATATACTAAAAGAAAACAATTAGACCAATACGAAGGAAGAAGAAGGAGCGGCGGTGTCAGATCAGTGCGCGGGAGAGGAGGAAGGCAGGGAGAGCGAAGGGAGAAGGAGGGGGGCACCTTGGCTCACCGTCGTCGGGTCGCCGCTGGCGTTGCCAGACCCCGTGACCCGTGTCGCCGTCGCCTGTGTCGGGATGGGAAGTAGAAGGAGCGACGGCGTCAGATCAGTGCGCAGGAGAGGAGGAAGGCAGGGAGAGAGCAGGGAGAGCGAAGGGAGGAGGAGAGGGGGCACCTTGGTTCGCCGTCGTCGGGTCGCCGCTGGCGTTGCCAGACCCCGTGTTGCCGTCGCCCGCGTCGGGATGGGAAGAAGGAGCGGCGGCGTCAGATCCAGCGGACGGGAGAGGACGAAGGCACCTTGGCTCTCCTCACCGGCGGCGTCGAGAGGCGAGGCGGCGGCGAGGAGGGGGGAGTTTTGACGCGAAGGTGAGTTCAGGCCTGGTTCGTCCGTTTTGGTCCACCGCTCGGTAGTCGGTACAGCATCACCGCGAAACTGTGCTCAATGCGTTAAGGAATCGCCGGCCTCGTGGGCTCCCACGTTTCACATAAAAAACCCTGGATTTTCCGAAATCATCTTTTTTTTCAGAAAAACCCTCATAGTTTCTTACAAGTTACATTAAAATCCTATAGACTTCGGCCGTCTGATCTCGCTCAGGGTGCTCATCCATCTGTCCACATATGCATGCCAGACCCATGCTCTACCTCCTACCATCTCATTCACCTCGGAGATGTTGACACGTCGTCTCACCACCTCACCTTCGCCCGCACCCTTCCTCCTCTTCCTTCCCTTCCCTAGATCCCTCCCTGCTGCCCCTTCTTTCCCTTGCATCGCATTGCACCGTTGCCTCACCTTCGCCCACACCCCTCTACCACCCTACCGCATGCCATTCCTCCTAGCGCATCACCCCCATTGTTCATCGCCGCTGAACTGGGAAGGCCGAATTCGGCAATCGTCGTCGCCGAGCTCCAAACCCTTCCCCTTCCCACCGCTTCGCAATCTGGCGCCCCCACAGCTGGTCACTCGAAACTCTCCACCATTCGTCGCCGTCGAAAGCTCTCTGGCCACTACCCTACCCTAAGCCACCGCCTGCAGATCTGCCCCGAGAGACGGTTGTCTCCTCGTGTGTCGTAGCCACATACCCGCACCGTCGGCCTCCCATATGGAGGGGATGGCGATAGTTGCTAGTGATTGGGGAGGCCAAGCAGCGGCCGTGGAGAACGGGGATGCCACTTCAGCGACCATAGTGTTGGAGAGGTGGGAGTCGGCAGCCGATTGTCGAGGCCAATCGACGGTGGTGGATTACCTAACGTGTTGCCATCACCGCCGCTCCACTGGCCAGTATTCCTCCTTTCATTCGCTTTGTCCCCGCCACCTTTTGCTCCGATTGTAATTCCAGTGCCACCTTCCTTTCACCTCCAAGATCTCACTAGCTTGCAGCAGGGGTGTTGGTTTCATGAGGGTGTGCTCAGAGCGACTGTGCCAGTGTAAAGTGGGACTTGGTAAGTTATTAGTTTGAGAGGACCCCAGGTAGCCTCCTCCTCTAGCCCTAGCTTCGTCATTCAAATCTATCTTGTGATCCTCCATTCCCACAGCGGCCGCCGCGGCACTCCACGGAGCTCAAGTGCAACCACCGCTCCTTTTGACCCCAGATCAATGTGTGCTCCTCTCGATCTCCTTAACCTAGGCACTACCACCCTTGCCCCTAGTCAAGGTGCCGCCACCACAGCTCCGCACGCCTGTCTTCCTATCCCCTTCTTCCCAGATCATTTAGTTGGGCCGATTTGTGCTTTGGTGGGCATAGTTGGGTGGTTGTCTGAGTGGGAGCTGAGGTGTGCTGGTCACCTCATGTGTTCCACCGCTCTATGCTATTGTCGGCTATGATGGCTCTCAGCCTGTCAATCTCTCTCTCATTTACATACATCAATCACATGGGCTGAATTTCATTTGTGCGCAGGAATTTATGACAGAGAGGTGACCATACAAGAAATTGATTTGGGATTTAGAAGAGTTACTACAAGATTAAGGTGTGTGTTCTTCCTGTTGCTTTCTTTCATCTGTTCTAGTGTATATTCTTCCACACGACCAAAGTCGAAAAATTACAAACTAAAATCACACTTGGGCTGATTTTATTTGTATGCAAGAATTTAGGATAGGAAAGCAGCCACTACACAAATTGATTTGGGGCTTGGAACAGTTGCCACAGATCAAGGTGTGTCTTTTTCAGGTGCATCATTTTTCCGTTTGCTTTCTTTTATATGTTACGCCATATTTTCTTCCCACGGGATAAGAGAAGGATTTTGCTATGTAACACAATGCAGGTTCATCATTCTCATTCAAACATGGGGCAAAATGGAACCTGTGCTTTTTTTATGGTGCTTTTGTTTCGTTCCTGTCAGAATAATAACAACATGTATGCAAATTAGGTCGCTATTCTTCTCTATAAAAAGAATGCCGATAAGAGTATTAAGTACTTCATTTCTTTGTTTCACATATTTTCATGCTAATTCTATCATTGGTCATGAGTTATGTGTTTCTCCATTTCTATCTCATATTAATGTCCAGACTGTAGTTTTGAAGTTAATTATGTTGGTTTTCTTATTGACATAATATTAAGCAAAATAGGTCCATCTTATAGGAAGAATGTTCACCCCCACCGGAACAAATGGGTCACAGTATAGAATTGAAAATAGGTAATTGAAAAGAACGTGCTAATATAGAGACTCTAAATCATGCTGATTTTGTAAAAAAAGCTTCATAAAAAGATTAAAGAGGTAATTAAAAAAGATGTATGCTTATGCTTCTAAAGCTAAAAAAATTCAGAAAGAAATTGCTGTTTGAATCATGTGACTTAGTGTGGGTATATATTCACAAAGAACGCTTTTTGGAGAAGCGTAAATCAAAGTTGATGCCCTATGGTAATGGTTCTTTTAAAGTACTTACCAAGATTAATGATAATGTATGCAAGATAGAACTTTCAGGAGATGATTATGGGATAAGTACTACTTTTAATGTTGCTGATTTATCGTCATTCTTTGGACAAGACGATATACAGTCAAGGACGACTTCTTTTTAAGAGGGAGAAGATAATGAAGACATCCCTACTGCAACTATGTTGTCTACCTCTCCAAGTGTTTATGAAACACCAAAAAGTCCGATGACTAAAGCACGAGTAAAGCTTTTAAATAAAGAGGTGAATTTACTTCTTAATATGCAAGTTAATATTATTAATGAGAGCTTTATACTGCCTAAGTTTAGTGTGTTAATTGCTCTCAGATTTGAATCAAGAGAATATGGAGATGAACATGTAGCTGTCCAGAATTGTTTGATGCTACAAGTGATACACTAGAGAGAGACGAGAGAGGAAGGGGCATCATAAACACGAGAGATAACCAGCTCAAGCCTACGGTAAGTCAAGCTATTAAGAAAATCAAGTCTATCTACATGACAGAAAAGTCTATACGAGATAATGATGAGCCATGGCTGCTTGCATGTCAAGAGCCAAGCCACGTCACATGCAGAGGCGCTGCTTGTGCTGATCAACATACAAAGACCAGGAAGGCAAGGGGTTTGGTAGCATTTTGAATAGCGATAGTTTATAATTTTTTTTACTGTAGCTGGTTAATTTTATATTATAACTGAGTTAACTTATTTAACATAATTAAATTTAAAAAAATAAAAAAATATGTTAATCCATCATGAACAATATAAAGAAATATGAGAAAAAAAACAAAACACAAAAAAAAATAGTAAATAAAAACGGCAGACCAACGCCGAACGCCAGCCCGTCGCGACGCTGAGCGCGCCCGTTAGAGAGCATTGCACCAAGAGTCCAACCGAACGTCCAGCACATGGCCTGCGTGCTGTATTTGGGGGTGATCGGAATAGCGATGGCTTTTGGCTGAAAAAACACTGTAGCTAGCTGAAAAAACACTGTAGCTGAGTTAGTGGATAGTGTAGTGAATAGTGAAAAAAAGCTGAAGCTAGAAGCTGAAGCTTTTAGAAGCCGTTCCGATCACCCCCTTTGCCGACTGAGAGTCTGAGACCACTGAATGTCCACTAATAGATTGATTGCTTATTTCTTTATAATAGTTAAAATCATATCATAAGAAAATTAGGATTACTTATTTAATTAAGATCATTTAACTTTTTCAATAGGGATTGAGAGTACGATAGAGCTTCGCTTGATGGTCACGAGGTCTGGCATGTGTGTTCTTGTAAATTAAAGAGTATTCGTTTTTACATTGGCAATAAAGCATCATTATGATTTAAGAGAGGACACATGAATATCTTAATCTTATATCAAAAAGATCGAACGACTTCGTATCACAGAGTATGCGAAAGCATATAATATGCTGGCATGAAAACAACAGTCATATATATATATATATATATATATCATCATTGCAAAACTACCGAGCGCTTTGTACCACCATGTTCCTATACCTTCCTCTCTCACCAGGGATATTACAGCGCAGCACAGCGCACCACTCTAAACTATCCTTAAAGCGGGAGGAATCACCGGCCGCCGCCCTTCCGACCACTAGCTGTTCAGAACCAGCACATTCTGAAAAGCTCCACTTCCAATATCAACTATTACCCCTGTCGCACAGGTTGATAACATATACTGGCCAGCCTTAATATATAATGAAATGAGTCCAGCAGAATTGCACTTTCGTCAGTCACGACGGCGGCCGCAGGGATGGGATCGTTGGCACACATTTCTGAAGTATCAGATTCTTGGGTGCATTGGCTTGTGTTTAACTGAACCAATGTAGCTGGCTACTGCGAGCTTGGGCTTGCTGATGCTACAGGGAAAAGATCACGCCGATTTAATAGAAAAGAAAAAAAAAAGGAATTGAAATCTGAGTATAAGAACACCAGCCATCACATAATTGGCCTGACACGATCATATCAACCACAACATTTGTATTGGGCCAACCATGACGCAGAG
The DNA here is from genome assembly GCA_036346265.1 of Melocanna baccifera. Lineage (NCBI taxonomy): Eukaryota > Viridiplantae > Streptophyta > Magnoliopsida > Poales > Poaceae > Melocanna > Melocanna baccifera. The sequence continues at coordinate 27,118,166 of CM070697.1, read as the reverse complement.
AGGGAGGAGCTATTTTGACTTGTAAATTGTAATATCAAATTACTTTGCATTTGTTGGTGAGTGACCATGCTCAATGCAACAAGTAGATCGACAGGGTTCAAGACAAATCTGGAACTCTGCTGTGATGAGCTTATAGCTGCGCAACTGGGGAGACACTGGCTCGGTTGTAGGCTTTCATGCCTCTCAACCAAGGACGGCAGGGGGCAAGGAACCTGTACAGCTTCCTAAGGTCCGCGTTGAGACCCTTCGATGATCCGATGGCATTTTAATGAAAACTTCTCTCTCCCTTCTATTTTACTCTTGCACGGTCCAATCAATTCAGAACTCTCCCTGGCTTGCAAACTTGACACAACTCAACTTTGACTAATGGATTCTCTTCTCGAGCTTCAAGTATAGTCACCCTAATCACCCTCATGACATTTCTCATCCTTCCAGAGTCTACTCAATTGTGCTCTTCCAACTTCAGCTACTCGCACGTCAGATTTGCAGCCCTTCCGAAACTGAGATTTGCTGAAACCTGCTCTTTTGGTACAACTGAGTGTTTTTTGGGTTAGGAGCATTTACATTTTCTGGACGTTGGATCTCTATCTAATGCCCTAGATTCAGAGCACTCATATTTTTTGGAGGGGACATGGAGGAATCCGTTAGATGGAGATCTAACATCCCAGATTTGTTTTTTTAGAGGGGGTATGGGGGATCCGTTGAGTGAAGATCCAACGCACAAAAAATCTATGTACTTCTAACCTCAAAAAACACTAGTGCTCCTTATAGCTGTAGGTTTAATTATTGAGATGGGCATTCCGCTCATCGATATACTAGACCGTCCAGAGCCAATTTACACCTCTTATAGCTGTAGGTTCATCATGCGACGTTAAAACTAACTTGAGTCGTTCCAGAAGTACATTTTTCCAGCCAACCCAAACAAATATCTCAATTCATCCCCCATAGCACAGTAGCTACTGTGAGCACATGAGGGAAACAGTCAGGAGATAAGGGCAGCCGAGCCAGCATAAAGGAGAGAGAAACCAGAGTCACCGAGCAAGCAAAGCACCAGAGAGCCCTCACTCCAGTTCTTCCCCATTCCCATCCCCCCTCCAGATCCACCACAAGAAACCAATCACATTTGGCTACCACAAGGTATACCGAGGAGCAAAGTCACCATGGTGACAACAGATTTAGAGTATATGCATGAAGCAATGTAATGAATATGGGAAGGAGATTGATAAGCACAGAAACATAGGCGGCAGAAATAAGAATCTTTTATATTGGGAGCCATACGAGGCAAAAATAAATAGAAATTTTTTATTTTGATTTTGTTGGGGTGCGCCAGGCCCAAGCAGCAGTGCAACACTAGAGCGACACATGAGAGCCCAAGTAGCAAGCTACTTTAGTGAGCTCTCCCACACAAAAAATAAATTTAATATCATTGCGGAGCGGTGCTCCACATATCAGATATTAAACTGATAAGAACAGATACTACACTTGATCTTAGCCAAAAGGCCGAGAAAGGTATGAGCTAGAAACTTTGGCCACCCGGTACCCTTATAGCCTCTCCACGCCACGTCTCCTCTCCACCGAGCCATGTGGTACTAAAACGACGTTCTCCCACGCGGACGCCTCTTACATGGGCGGCCTTCTCGTCGAGACCCTGATTCCTCAAACAGGCCAGCCGTTCAGTGTTGGCATTAGGCGTTAGGGCTTGTGTTTTTCGGCCTCACCTAACGAGGGTTCACCATGGCCACCGGCTGCCTGCTCGACGTGGCCGCGTTCCTGTGGGGCGACGCCGGCGGCGATGGGGACGTCGGAGGGACTTACGTCAGTCATGTGACAACGACGGCCGCAGGGGTGGTATCGGTGCGCGTTTATGAACCACTGTGATCCAACAGCATTCGAAGAATCACAACCGGCGCTGTCAGGATCTTCAGAGTTCTTGCCGGTTTCACCTGAACTCAAGGACACGAAATAACCTGCACCTGAAAGCTCTTCTACCACTTACCAGTACTTCTTTACCTCCTATCAATTCAGCACTCTGCTCGAGCTTGCAAACTCCCCGCAACTCAGCACTGGCAGTCAAATTATGTTCTCGAGCTGAATTGATGATCCAACAGGATTTTACTGAAAGCGGTTCTATCCCTTCCATTTTACTTTTGACCTGGCTTGCAAACTTGCCACAACTCAACTTTGACTAATGAATTCTCTTCTCGAGCTTCAAGTATAGTCACCCCCAATTCCTTTGACACCCTCTTGACATTTCTCATCCTTGCAGAGTCTACTCAGCTACTCGGACGTCAGATTTGCAGAGATTTGCTGAAACCTGCTCTTTTGGTACAACTTCAATTAAAACTTAGGCAATCATGTCTGATTTGGCGTCCCTCCACAGCTCGTAGTAGCCCGAAGGTGAACTTAAAACGCTGCTCTTCTTCAAACAGTTCCCCAAATACATGAGAACACCAACACTTATTTTGATTTGGTTGGGGTGCGCCGGGCCCAAGCAGCAGTGCAACGTTAGGGCGACACACGAGAGCCCAAGTAGCAAGCTACTTCAATTGACCCTCCCCACAAAAAATAAATTTAATATCATTGTGGAACGATGCCCCACATATCAGATATTAAACTGATAAGAACAGATACTACACTTGATCTTAGTCAAAAGGCCGAGAAAGGTATGAGGTAAACTTTTGGGCACCCCGTACTCTTATAGCCTCGTCACAAAGTAGTCTCCTCTCCGCCGAGCGATGTGGTGCTAAAACCAGGTGCTCCCTCGCGGACGAGCGATGTGACTTCCCGGTCTGCATGCGAGTGAACAAAGGGAATTAGTCATAGGCAGCAAGAACAAGATAAACTGATTCTTACCTACCTCCTATGAATTATGAACTGTCGTGTGAGCGTTTCAAGAAGAACTTAGTCATAGGCTACATTTGAATTCAACAGTGTACTCTTTGAATTCTCTACTGATGTTTGGGACAGACTGGGGCTGAGGGTGTCGATGCGGAACCTGAAAAAAAAACATGGCAAGTTGGCGACAAAACACTACTACTGCTAGTGCAATTGCAGTGCTAGATTGGTGTCTACAACTTCAAATCACTACTACTCGCCCTGCTCGATCGCCATCCTCGTCGACTGGGGCGGCATCTCAGCCGTCACCGGTGCAGCTGCCGCCGCGGACTGGTTCCCTCACCGTGTTGCGCTGTGCTTCCTTGGCAGACCAGACGACTGGGAGGCGCTGGTGCTGGCGACGCACATGGTCGAGGACGTGCCGATCGGGCAAACCGTGTTCCAGTCCTTGCTACTGTAGGATCGAGTATGATGACTAGAAAGAGGTGAATAGATGCCCAAATTCAATTCATGGTTTTTCAAAAATCTTTTCTTTTGTACAGAAGCAAAACTCTTCACTCCAGCAGCTATGGAAGCTATAAAGATCAGAGACAAATAGTCAAAATGGAAGCTATAAAAATCAGAGATAAATAGTCACAATGAAATATCTTATCAAAATAGAGCAAAATATGCTTTGACAACCCCCGGCGGTATAGCCTCTACATACATGGCGGTCTGATCTCTAGGTCGATCAGACCTCTGTTTCAATGGTGGTCAAACCGCTATGAATAGTAAAATCAGGGGATGCTACAGTAACCCTATCAAATGATTGCTACAGTAAATTCAGGACTGAATATTAATTTCGATACTATTTTAAATCCGAAAATCTATGTAACTTTTGATCAATTGATCCAAATGACTTGAAACATTGCACGCATTTTCTCTAGGATGTCAACAATCTATTTCAATCAACGATCAATAAAATTGTTACCACCTTTTTCTGTTCGAAGGAAGGGTGCACCAAAATTGATCAGAAGAGGAAAATCTCGATCTACTTTTGCTCATGGGTTCTTGATAATCTAGATGATTTTAGATGAGTTCTCATATGTCTTAGCAAGTTAGGTCACAGTACGAACTCAAGCGAAAACACCCACAACATCAAAACTCCAGAATCACCCCTTATTGAGTTAAAATGAGGCAAACAAAAAAACTTACAAATACAAATGTCTAGATGGATGAGATATAATATCTAAAACACATCTTTATCACTTACACATTCTTGGTACATAACAAGATCAAGGGGAGAGAGAAGACACTAGAAACAAAGCCAAATCAAGATTTCATCACTTGAACACACGAAAAAAAATATTTTGACAAATTTTGATCTCAATTGATACTTGGAGATAAATGTTTACAACCACTTCTTAGCTACACACAAAGCCTAAGCCTCCCATATCTCTTATAAAGTTCTCTACAAGAACCCTAACTCCCCTCAAAACTAGGCAAAAACTCCCCCCCCCCCCAAAGTTTAACCTAACCACCTCTCTCCCTCTTTATATATGGAGGCTCATAAGGGAAGCCCTAACCAGCACATATAGTTAGGTTTCATCCACTTACATAGGAGAAACCGTGAACCCAATAACACCATATCGAATTTTATACTTACACATGCATACTTCTCAAAGCGCTTACATCCATTAGCCTATTAGTAAATCAACACTTGTCCCAGTTCATATTTTTTTGTACATACAAGACCTAAACCACTTAGCCAATATCGCCGTTTTACATACCGCTATTTTTTCAGTATTGGGCAATTTATCAAAATGCCCATTTATCGCCTTCCATGAAGTTTTCTATTTCCTTTGCCACAAAGTATCGTCCATACTTTGTCATCTTCCACATGGCCCCAATGACTTGCCAATGCTTCTTCTTGCACATGATAGCACCTGACTTCCTTGACCGCATAGGATATCGATTTCTCCTTGAGCCTAGTCTCAGTCCACCTTGTCATTTCCTATTATGTCCACCACCGGTAGCTCCCGCTCCAGTTTCTCATTGTCCCAACTTACAACTACCCCGCAAATCTCGGTCATCTTCAGCGACTTCTTGATCGATTGGACCTTAGCTCCTCCTAATCGTAGTCTCGATCTTTTGACCGCTTTAGACCTAAACTCTCCTAGCTTAGTCCCGGTCCCATCTGCCTCACCATAACGTAGCTTTGGAGTCCTGCAACCAACACAAACAAACAAATCGTCATATATCACCGCACAATAAACAAAATTATCAATTAACACAATTAATTCATACAATGCAAAATGTATGGAACCAAACCATCCAAACATTAAACTTCTCTGTACACAAACGACACCTATATCGTGCCCACACTCAACCAACTCAACTCAAAAATCCCAAAGCTTAAAACCACCCGAGCTGAAATCTCAACAGGCGATCAGATCGATTTAACCAGACAGTCAGAACACTGCTACTGAGGACGGTCTAACCGAACCAACCAACCAGTCAGACCGCTGACACAAAAGCCGGTCTGACTGCTTGGTCATATCGGTCTGATCGTTTGGTCATATCGGTCAGACCGCCAACCCTTTGCTGGTCTGACCGCTTGACTATCAATTGCTCTAAACTCTCCCAAATTGCACACTTAAAATTTCAACCTTTCAAAAACCAAACTCAAACTCTACAAATTATCTAAAACAAAAGTCAATCACACTCACGAAATGACCTTCACATGGTCTCACTGCTACCACCAAAGCAGCAGAAATGCTTCGACACCGAGGACCGCCTTGACGAGGTGGCGTTGCAAGAGTTCATCCGGCGGTGGGTAGACGACCACCGGATGCTGCACAGCGAGAATCTGATCAGTGGCTCCGACGAGATGGTGGCCATCATCCGGAAGACGCTGGTGGTGCAGCAGCAGACCATTGCGGCACCGATCAGGTGGCTCCGTTTGACAATCCATGGAACTTTCTCTGGTTGTAATCGTAATGTACTGTGTGACATCTTGGCAGCTAGATCGCAATTGATAGAAACACGACAAATTCAGCAGACACTTGCACAAGATACAAAATTCAGCAGGGGACAAATTCTAAATTTCCCTCAACCGCAGTAACAGAGGGCTCAGGGATAAAGTGCTAAAAGAAGACATGTTTAGACATGTTTCAGCCTGTTATTTTCAACTTCTCAAAACGGCTTTAAACTTTTGTTATAATACCTAACTTTCAAACAGAGTATTTTTTTAAGATGAAGTCTACAAATTAATTATAGTACACGTTAAAAACCCAACATCTGTACCATCCAAAATCGTAAGCGAATATCTCTCTCTCCATAATCTCTGTTGCAAATAACTAAAATTCAAAAATTTCAACCAAAAACCATAAGCCGCAGCAAAAAAGAACAAGCCCACGCGTAGCTCTTAAAGCAAGCTGAGCACCGGAATTCTGAAAAGTAACATAGTTTGCTGAACAGCTAAAGTAAACTCGAGGTACATGATTTTTTTTGTGCAAACCGTGTAAGTTGCCCATGTCATGGATCGTGATCTTGTCTATACTACAGAGGAACTCATGTGCGGCGGGAACGGCCGCTGGAAGAACCATTCTGAGAGTGCATCTTCATCCTGGTGAAATTGGAGCCACGGGATTGATCAGGTGCTGGAAGCGCAAGCATTTTATTTTCATCTCGGACATCAGAACGAACAGCTCCTGCATTATTTAAGCCGAATAAGAATGTAAGATCACAGAACTCTAGGAATCAAGCTTGCATGAGGAAATCAGAGGAATATGGCAATTCGAGTTATTAACAAGTTCCAACTCATTCATGCACGATAACAGAACAGCATGACTGTATGAACACATATTACCATGATCATGAAAGTCCAATGAAACGCATCCACTTTATCCAGGACTTGTTCACGCACAAATTATCCAGGAGACCAGATATTCCTGAATTCAAATTTCTATGGTCATATATTATACTTCTGGACCTGTGCTCCGGTCCATTTTTGTGTTGGTCTAACACAAGGTTCCGCCTCATATGCTGAAGCCTTAAACATGATAATAGTGTACATTTTGGCACTTCAGAAAAATTACCCTTGCTAAGGGATATTTAATCTCAGTAGCACTAAGCCAATAATCCCTCCCTGTTACAATGGCAGTTAGCAAGTTACGACATTCAGACTGTCAGAGTGGATTACACCAAGGTACAGCTGAGATGAGTTAAGCATTATCTCTCTATCAAAATGTAGAATACAACAAGATTTTATTTTGCTGATCAACTATCCGATAACCATTGTCACATATAACTTCCATATAACATCATTCACAAGCTTTCTCCTTTTGCCCCCAAAGGGAAGAAAATAATGTGCTTAGCACATGCGTGTGCCTATGAAAGAGAGAGAGAGAGAGAGTACCGCTGCCAAGCATGTTCACTCTAGGATCCCAGCCAGGCAAATTTTGCCCTGCATTTCTTTGCCATGATTCCTCAAATCCAGCAAGCTCATCTGTAAGGAAAGAGAAATAGCATCAGAGCCAACTTGAAAGAAAATAATAATGGTTCCAGCAGCAGAAGGCAGTAGAACCTTCATTCAAGTTGTGCAAAGCTTGCATGGTGTTAACGTTTCCAGCACAATTCAGTTTCCTTGTGAATGAATGACCCTGCAGCAATACAATAATAACTCCAATCATATTCTTAGTGTAATTGGAAGAAATAAAGCAACCGTCTATCTGGATTACCAAGTACCTTGTTGCCAATGCCACGTGAGATCCTGTGAATGGCTTTACCAGTAGCCGTGTCTGCTTCCTTGCTTTCTTCCACTGTAATCTAGCAGAAGTTGAAGAAACAATCACCACTAGAACTTTGAACCTTACAAATACACAGATGAAGAAAAACAGCAGTGCTGAGATAGACTTACATTGCCACCGGTCCTCCTGGTGGTTGAAGACGTATAACAGGCTCCATTTGGACCACCATATGTAACAGTTGAGCTCTGAAACATAAATGTCTGAGGCTGTGGACATGATGTGCTGGCTCTGACGTACTCCCTCCCAAATTGCTCAAGCTTAGGTCATTTATCATCTGCTAAGAAAGATCTAAACATTAGCAGCTTCCCCCTGTTGAGTTGTTTAGGTCTTTATTGTCTGCTAAGAAAGATCTAAAGTTCTAAACATTAGCAGCTTTCCTTGCTGAGTTGTTTCATGAATCCTTTATGAGTTATGACATATACTAAGGGCATATTTTCAGAAATCCTCAAATGTACAAAAGAGAATCACATGAGCACCTGAAACATCCTGATCACCAGATGTCAAGGCTGCCTAACATCATTGCCAGCTTATATAGAATCTATATGATATCAAGTTCTTTTTATGAACGATAAATTTGCCCAGTTCTTTACTATATACAACTACTAGTTTACTGCATGACTTTATCAAAATATTCCCAAACAATCTTTTCGGTTCTTAACTGGTTCCTGTGTTTATAAGGACAAATTTTGGTCAAGGGGCTCCAGGCCATATAAAGTAGACCTAAAATTGACAATAAAACCTGAGCTAAAACATAAAATAAGAATAACCCAATAGTCATCCCAAAGCCATGTATCTTTCTCTTCGTTCAACTACTTACAGGCGGAAGCTAGATCCGGAAAAGCACAATGAATAACAGTGTTATATTAGTATACTACCACATAAATATACATGCCATTTAGAATCACTTTATTCAAAGAGCACCTAGTGTTCCTAAATATAATATTCAACATATTGGCAATGAAATTAGCTACTTTGGTAGATATACAGCTTAAAACAAACACAACTAGTAGCAGGCCCATGCGGGTAAATAAAAAAGTTCCTACCAGCAGCATAAAATAAACCAACCTTGAGCTTCTTCATCAAGGTCCTCCACGTATGGCTCTTTGCTCATCCTTGGATGCTTCCTAGGGTTACCTTTATTCTTCTCCTCTTCTTTATTCACATCTGCATCATCCTCATCATCTGAAGAAAGCTCCTTGATAATTGGCCCTCTTGGCCTGCTTGGTTCAGGAGCTTGCTCAAGGAAGCCTCCAGTATTGTTCACTGCTCCACTGAGATCTCTGTGGGGTCCAAACATGCTTTGCTGAAACAAGCTAGGTCCCATCATAGCACCCAAGGGGTTCGTAAAGAAAGGATCATCGAAGGGATTTGTCCCACCAAAGAAACTGGACATAAGGCTCCCAGGTTGTACAAAGCTGCCGAAACCAGGAAAGGGGCCCCCGAAACCAAAGAAACCATCCCTCCCACCGCCTCCCCTTTGCATCTTCTATTAAAGTCCCTGCCCAGTTAAACGACATACACGATGTAAATAAGTGTGATATATGATATATCAAAACGGAGCCACAAAGTTGCACCCAGTAGTCAAATCCAAATCAATAAGTAGGAGCTGGAACAAAACAGACACCACAACAATGTAAAATTAGCATGTAACTAGTGAAATTAGCATGTAACAACCGCTCTAACATCACATAAACATAATGAAGTGAAAACCAGAAGCTTATACACAAAGGTCCTACTTCGTACAGCAACATCCACTACGGGATCAAACATGGTGATCACAAAAACTGATCAAGATGCTACTTTGATCGCTAGATCACATCAGGAGTAACAAAACCGAAACAGCCATAATGTATCGCAGTTATCCATTCCGTTCAATCATAGCAAGTAGTACATCTGCAGAATCACCCGCCCCAGAAAATCCATAAGCTGGAACGGCGGAAACATTTGTCTCGATCAATTCAGTGGCAGTGCAATGAGTAATCATGAATAGTAAACTGTGCATTTATATGTTCCCACCGTTCTACGCCGATGTTATGAATGCTACGATGGCCCAGCAGCAACCGTGTGAGACATACTATCACATTCTCGCCATCATAGCAATATCACAGCACCGATCAAAAATAATATCACAGCATCGTCATCCAACAGCTACGAGATATCGCGGGAATCGAGGTTACTGGATCAAACGCCAGCTCCCCAGCACAGTCGAACAAACCCTAGCTAGGATTCTCTTAGAAAGCAGAAAAGTAGCCAAACAAAGCCCTCCATTTCCCGCGGAAATTGCCCGGGCTCGAATCGGATCAACACACAGCAAAATCTAGCGAAACAATCGAACCAATTATATATTAAAAAAATGAGCCAAAAAAATTGTCGCAACACCCCGCGCCCCAAATCAGGGGAGAAAAATCACACATACGAGTCTGCGGAGTAACCGATCGGACCTGAGGCTTCCGGTGAGCCCGAGCGGGGCGCCGCGGAGCGCGAATCGGCGATCCGATCGGAGCAGTATGCCGGTAGCTTTCGAGCACGCGATTTGGGGATTGGGGAAGCGGAGCCAGCGGCGCCGCGATGGGGAGGCGACTGTTGCGTGTGCCCGTCAAGTGGAACGGCAACTCGAGAGAGATGAAGAGAGGACGAGACGAGGACTCAAAAGAGTTGTCGGCGCAGGCCCGGCCTGTTCCAACCGGCCCAACAGTGCGTCTTCTACTTGTCCCGCTTTATGTTGGGCCAGCCGGTTTTAATTTCCTTTTTGCGTCTTTTTTTTGGGCATGATGTCACTAAAAAAATCCATTTATGTCTTATTTGGGAGGCTTATTCTCAGCTGGGATATGAATGAACTAGGATTTTAAATTAAAATCTCGGCCTATCCACATAGATCTTAAATTCATTTAACATTCTAATATATCCACACAGATCCCGGACAGAAATAAGCTTCCCAAATAAGGCCTCAAGGATTTCTCAATTAGAAAACTGGAGCCAACTCCATTGCACAATGCCAACCCCCCTCTTTGACTTACTGAGTGTAGTGCATGCATGCCTTGAAGAAAAAATATATAATGATGCTTATTTCTTTTGGGCAAATGCAATGCTCCATGTCCAGGATGAAGGTCTATCCCATCTTTGACTGACTCGTTTGTCTGTTCCTTTGGCTGTGAACAATGACAATAGTAGCCATGTGAGACTGAACTGCTGCTGCTGGCTGGCTTTGCCGGAGTACACACGTAGACAGTGGTTGTTGGTTAGTGGCCACCCACTCGCCCGGCCGGCTAGGAAGTCTCCTAGCTAGCTAGCTGCTGCGCACATTCCTGCATGCATGGATGAATGGCGGCCACGTGCAACAGGGGCAAAAGGATCTCATCGTCTTCTCGTCTGCGCCTTTTGGCATCTCAAACTCATGGTTGCAATTATATGCCGACCTACTAAAGTTCAGAGGAATGGCTTCTTTCACTAGACCTTCTTTAGTGCCGTTCTCAACCTTTGCACAATATATTCTACCGCGTGGTCGTGTCATGTGGCGGTCCATTGGGGGAAAAAAAGGGAGCATGCTTGCTCAGCTTTAGACCCGCACCAGGGAGGTTAAGTTTTTGATTTATAGCTAAAATTATACTGTAGAGAGTGTTATCTTTATTTGAGTCATTCAATTAAAAGAAAATAAAAAATAAGACAAAATTTAAAAAAATCGTTATATCATTATAGACAATACAAAGGAATAAGGGAAAAAGAAAAGCCAAAAAAACTCAAAATAAGCTAAAATTAGAAACTATTGGGCTCTAAATGGCTTCTGGCTTAAATAAGCAGAAAGCCAAAATAAGCTAAAATTAGAAACCGACGTATTCTAAGTGGCTTCTGACTTAAATAAGCTAAAAACCAGAATCTGGAACTGTTTGGAGCGAGGCTTAGCTAGCACTAGCTGCATATGCATATATCTATGTGACGGGATTTCACTCGGCACTAATTAAAGAACTAATGTTCATACTCTTGTCCAAAATTGGAGAAGAAAACATCCATGGACACAAGCCTCTTGTATTATGGGGTTCTTTTTTTTTTTTTGGAAGAAGACAACTTTTGGTCTCTCAACTTGTGCTCCAAGTCCGATTTATATCTTTAACTATGAAACCGATCACTTTATATCCCTCGACTATTGAAACCAAAGCAGATCACCCTCTCGCCCTAAATTGCCCCAATTTTGGATGACGTGACGTCCACATGTCAATGGTTTTTGATACTCAAGCTCATTTTTAATGATATGGCAGCCACATGTACAGACAAAATAAAACAAAATTATGAAATCCACATATCATCCTCCCATCTCCTTTTTGATGATTTGGTAGCCATGTGTACAGATAAAACAAAACAAAATTATAAAACCCATATGACATCCTCTCATCTCCTTTCTTCTTTCTCCCCCTCTCACCCATCTCTCTCTCTCTTATCACAGTGGGAGGGGTGATATATGTTATGAAACCAAGAAGGTTCCAATGTAGACAAATACTAGAATTTGCCTTGATGGGCTTAGACTATAAATAGAGAGGCTATTGTACCATGTAATCAGAGATCTTAGAATTAATAAAGACTACTCTGGTGTTCTCTTTCGTTGGTGTCTCCTATGATTGATCTATTATTCTTGGCAATTGATTGTGTAGATTGTGCTACCGTTTGTCCTAATCCGCGCCAACCGATGGGCCCAACGGACTAGATTCAGCAATGTGGCACGTCCGTCGCCATTGGATCGCCGTGATGTCACCCCACACCCACACCGCACGTTCTTTCAGCTTCTCCGTAGACCGAGTCTTCGTACACCGTGAGTCTGACAGGTGGGTCCCAGTCATCAACTATCACTATTATGTAGACCTGTGAACCACTCAAACTGAGTCAGCATCCACATCTGTGCCACCTCAGCCCTAGATCCGACGTGTTGCCACGTGCCAGTGCCGTGTCAGTACTACATCAGCAAAATCGAGCCATCTGGTGCCATGTTAGCTACCATATGTCTTGCCATGTCACCCTACCACACCAGCCCTAATAGCCAACTATCAGCCATGTGTTAGTCCACGTCACCACACCAGCCACACACACACTATTCTGTGAGTCGAGTCCACTGTAGACTAGCCTTCTCATGAGCCGAGTCCATAGCACAGTAAAATTTTTGAATTTTTAGTATTTTCTTTAAATTTATTTTTTAAGAGCACATTCTCCTTCATCCTATCTCTGTTTGACCCTGCTCTTCTTTCTAAATTGATCTAAAATTGAGCTCTATCTTTTAGCTTTAGTTTTGAAGTTTTTAGAGTTTATTTAAATTTTATTTGATTTTATTTTGTGCTTATTTGTTTTCTCTCTCGTTAGGTCGCGTCTTCGATGGAACTGAAGCAAGATTTGAAGATCAAGAGCAATAATTGAGCAAAACCAAGGTAAGTCATGTATTTTGATCATATTGAAACTAGATTTTAAATCTATTACTTATTTATTTTATTTTAAATTATCATGCATTGCTATTTTATTACAAATCCTTGTATATGGTAGTTATTGTCCAATTTGCTTTAATCCCCCATTTGATAATTCGAATATCATGATTCCACTATCACCATAGAGTGAAAAATTATTTAGTGATGTAATATTAGTTGTCACATGGGTTGTATGTTAATTATGTTTAGCCATACTTATAGTCCCATTGGATTCACCATCACATGTGATTAATTAATTAATTTGATTTAATGAGATATTGAACCATGTTGGTGCCATAATTATAAAATTTGTGTGATATGCCATTGGTATATCATTGGTGTTGGTTATACAAAATTGGTTTTCACTTGGACGAGTGATCGTGCAGTAAATAGGGAAGTGTGAATTCACTTCAAGGGATGCGAAAGTCTCGCTTGGGTAATGTCTAAGGACTTAACTTTATGCGTCATTGATCTGAGTCTTACCATGCAAACCACATGTCTAGTATATGATAGACCTGACTAATTAATTTATGATATTTTAATTTTAATTTCGTCATTGAGTTGAACATAGTTGCTGAGTTTCATGAGGCACATGGGAGCAATTATTGATTAGGTGGTTAACTACTCGACGGCGAAATCTTAGTGAGTAAAATTAAGTAGTGATTAAGTATTGTAAATGTCTTATTGTGATTCGTTTAATATAAAAATGATCACAACGTGTGGATACAGTTGTGCAACCTCTGCAGAGTGTAAAACTATTCGAATAGTCGTGTCCCCAGTTATGGACATTGCTCGGTAATTTCATATAAGGGATATATGTTTCTTATAAATTTGGCTGGAAGAGCTGTAGAAAGTAAATGATTAGTTCACTCGTGGTTTATTAAGTGAATAGGTAATTCGCTTATGGTCTATTCGATTCCTTTGGTTATTTATTATTATTTTTCTTAAAGTTTACTTTTAATCTATTTATTGTATTTACTTTTATTATTTTTGCAAAATAACCTTTCTGTTATTCGTTGGTAAGTCTTACATATTATATTGCATCTTTGTTACAAACGACTTACTGAGTATCAATGTGCTCATGACTTTATGTCTACTGTTACTCAGTTGAAGAGGAGGAACCATATCAGCAAAAAGTACCTAAAAGAGGATACTTCGACAACTTTGTGGATTAGGACTTTGCTTCCCAATCGATTGTTTGTGAGTATGTCGAGTAACTACCATACTTATTTCTGTTTTTTCACTACTAGGTTTTTAAGCCCTTCAAACTATTAATTGTAAGCTTGGTCATAAGGTCATACTCTGATAAATATTAATACTTAAGTTTATTTCCTTTATTAATCGTGCATATGGTCAATATTTCATCTATGTTTATATAGTGTGCACTAGCGTGATTCTGGACTAGTGTAGTATACATAGAGAGTCCAAATTTACATACTTGGGTCTCGATAATTCCCCTACTATTTCTCTTTTAAAGTACGCACTAACAACCTCTTCTGTCTACCCATAGTCCACAGAACCGCTATGTGACTACAGCAAGTGGATCGACCTAGAAATCCATCCACATGACTAGTGGACCCTCGACTACAAGAAGTGGATATCAAAACAACCTACAAGATCTGAGAGAAAGAGCGCCGCAATGACGAGCAAACCGAGCATATACGTTGGGAGACAAAAGCTCATCTCGAGGCATGCACTCGCAGGGAGCGCGAGGCTCGCGCTGGAGAGGGTGTGAGAAAAAGAGAGAAATTGTGGCCAAGGCCAAAGAGGTTATTGAGAAATTCAACACCGAGCTTGCAAGGAAGAGAAAATGACTCCGGTCCACGCAGTAGGTCGGGCTGTTCCGCACTAATCTCCCAAAGGTCAAATTTATTTCTATTCCAAAAAAGCACATATGTATTGTAGGAATACTTCAGTTTGTTGCATCATGTATGATACTGTTTCTTATGCATGTAACTAAACCATGTGCGTTATGTTATTCCTAACTTTATTATGAAGTCTATTTTAATTCGCAATATCAAATCTCGTCGTCTTTTCGCATTCAATTCTTCGCGTAGTAAGGCATTCAACAACATGAAAAAAAAATGAGTTTTGCAAGTAGGCTCGAAATATCTGTGCATCTTTCATCAACAGTACTGTCTACCATATGTCTATCCTTATGCCTCATGTTGTACCGCATAGTCCATATATTACTCATTTTTTCCAGGATACAGTATGTATCACTTCTGGGACAATGTCTCGAAATATTGTGTAGGTGTTTATAATGGATATATACGCTTCCCTGGCCTCGTACACAAAATGACGACCACAGACATGACAAGACCAAAGGGGGCACCAAAACTAGCTAAATACCTACAAGACAAAATTAGTCAAATGAAATTCTCACATTCCAACCCACATGAAGTGATGAAGCCCTAATTTTTGAAATATAAGGTCCTAATTTTTGAGACGTAAACCCTAATTTTCTAGACAATTTTAGAACATAAAAATTCTGAAAAATGCACAAGCAACTACGCTTTGTAAGGAGTTTTCAAAATATATTACAAAATATTTTGACCTCATTTTCTATATTATAAATTCGTGCAGATAGTACACATAAATAAATTACAGACAAAAATTCCCAATGTTTACAATTAGAAAATAATTATACAAGTAAGTAAACTATGTTACAAGGCTCCACCTAAAAATTATAATTTTTCAACCTCATTTCCTATATCTAAAATTTACAAAAAAAAATTGAATATATTTTCGAAAAAAAATTTGTATCGGCCGCCCGATGCATTTCGAACAAAAAACATCTCACTCTAACAGCGTGGGTCTTGGCCTGAATCCGCTCTTCGCCACCGTGGGTCTTGGCGTGCCTTTCCGCGAATCCCGACCACGGCTCATGGCTGTTCGCCCTGTGCGTGCCAAGACCGTCAAAATTCCGTGCTCCCAGGCCGCAAATCCACCCTCTCCAGCCACAAAAATAGGCACATGTTGACGTCGTGATGATCCGCTGTTGGGAACGGGCCCCTCTCGCAAATAAGGGCACCAGGGGCCATTTCCACAAAAAAAAAGCCACGAGGGGCTATTGTACCAAAAAAATCAACAGAGTAAAGAAACAATCAAGTCTCAATCTCAAAATTTTAGCCTAATTTTGTCGGTGGTGTTGCACTCCCAAACCGCATGAAATTTTTGGGTACTGTTGTAAACATGCGGTCCAGGAGTGCATGATGCTACAGTTGTAAACATGCACTCCCTGGATACATGATCTACAGTTGTAAACATGCACTCGTCGGCTGCCTGATGCTACAGTGACCGAGTCATGCGGTACCCGGGCGCACAACTCCAGTGCTACGCTCCTGGACCGCACTGCTGCGCACGGTTAGCCTCGTAGAGTCCCGCGCTTGGGGAGGGGGCCAGAAGTGGAATTGCGATGATCTAGGCGTTATATTTGGTATTTGAGTGCCAAACAGTGCCAAAAATGACCGAAATTCTACATTATCCATGGCTTAGGAGCAACCACGACTTCACCCGTGTGTAACAAGCAATTGACATGTAAACTCATTTTCTCTATACATAACTCTATTATTAGATTCCCTTCATTTGCAATGTCGAGACTAACGTTTTGGAATCACGTAGGTTGTTCAGCGCTTACGTTACCTAAGGAGGGAGACACAAAGAATCCAGTGTCACACTACGACACATGACGCGATTTTCGATACTCGCTACAACACAACAATCCTATATCACACTTCATTATAATGCCTCTGCAACTGACAATACCTATGTATGTATTTCTATTTTTGTAGTGCCATCAGTAGTTACAGGGCAACGTATGTGAATACTACGTTTGCCGTTACATGGAGAAAATCATGGACACTAAGACGAATGATCCAGAGGTTTCTCAACCTATCAATAATTATTTTATGATTATCAATATATATATATATATATATATATATATATATATATATGCGCTAATGACTTAACACTACTAGCGACCGCGTGTATAATTCGACGAAAGTGCAATCAATCTTGACAAACTTGCTGAAATTCAAGGAAAGCTCTTCCAATTCTTGATAGCGGAGGTCATAAGCAACACTGTAGAATTCCACCCCGGCGATGATAATTAAATGTTGAAAAATATACAATTGTAATCACTTTATTTTGTTTAATCAAATAATTGTCACTTTAAAAAATCGTCTGTATTTTTACCTATCTCAGACGGTTCGGGAGCCGTCTGTGATAACCACCTATTATCACTGATACATAAATTCAGACGATTCAGAAACCGTATGTGATGACTCTTTCTAAGTGGTGTAGCTGTATAGAAAAGCGAGTACTACTTCTAATTAGATCCTGAAAAGTATCAAAAGTGTGCAAGATGCAACACTGTTTGTCATAACTGAACAATGGCAATGGGCCTGTTTTTTTTTTGTTGCGGCTGATGGTTTTTGGCTACGGTTGATGGTTTTTTGCCTGTTTGCGACAGATATTGCGGAAAGAGAGATACTCGCTTGCGATTTTTGATGGTACAGATATTAGTTTTTTTAACGTATACTACAATTAACTTGTAGACATCATCTTAAAAAATACTCCGTTTAAAAGTTAGCTACTGTAGCAAAAGCCAAAAGCGACTTTAGAAGCCGCAAAGAACAGGCCCAATAGTAGCTATGTGACACTGAACTGCTGCTGCTGGCTTTGCCGGAGCACACACGTAGACAGTGTTTGTTCGTTAGTGGCCACCCACTCGCCCGGCCGGCTAGGAAATCTCCTATCTAGCTAGCTAGCTGCTGCGCACATTCCTGCGTGCATGGATGAATGGCGGCCTCGTGCGACCAAGGCTACAGGATCTCCTCTTCTTCTCGTCCGCGCCTTTTGGCATCTCAAATCCATGGCTGCAATTATGCCGACCTACTAAAGTTCAGAGGAATGGCTTCTTCACTAGACCTTCTTTAGTGCCATTGTCAACCTTTGCACAACATATTCTACTGCGTGGTCATGTCATGTGGCAGTCCAAAGGGCAAAAAGGAGCCTATACGCAACCTTCACCAGCTGCACATGCATATATCTATGTGACGGGATTTCACTCATTCTAAAGAAACCAACGCTACTATATTCTTGCCCAGCAAAGAAGAAGAGAACGGCCAGTCACTGAAACATCCATGGACATAGAACTCCAAACCTCTTGTACCATATGGAGTTATTTTTTATTCTTCTTTTAGAATTACTACATGGTAATCAGGCTCTGAGGTAGTTTCTCAGTGCTTGGAGCTGCCTTGAGGAGTACAAAATGCATGCATGTACACAGGTCACTTATTGGCACTTCAGCAGATCGATTGGCACTTTAGCAGATCGATGCCTGCGTGCTGGAATTCTATTTGTGTTAGGTCACTAGAATCTACATCTTATTTTTCTCAGCATGCACGAAGCAGCTAGCTAGCTAGCTAGGAGCTGCCTTTTAAGCTTATGCCCAAGGACAGAGCTCCAAAAGCCGGTGGAATATGCCCGAGGGAGAGGAGCTAGCTAGCTAGCTAGCCCAATTATATGGATAGATCGATGTAGATAGATGCACAACGAAGCAAGTGGAGAGGATATATAATATTCAGACAAGTTTATTGCTAGTTGGGTGCTTAACTAGGGAGTAACGTAGTTAACTAGGAGTTTAACTGGGCCCCACACGCAGACACATGTACAGCATGTGGTGGCTAGTGCGCTGGAAGCTCTCGATCGAGAGCTGCTACGACGTAAGGGTCGCGTGCTGGCGTGCGGCCATTAGCACACATCAAGAACGCATCCATGGCTCTTCCCTTTTTCTTTTTTTTTTGCTTTGTTTTTTTTTGTTTTTTGGCTAAGCTAGGCTAAACACCCTTTTTAATCACCATGCGCATGTGCTGCCCTCCACTAATCCTGCAAAGGGAACCATGTTAATTACTCCCCAGCAGATGCAAACGGGTCAAAGCTATGCGTGCACGAGGGCACGAGTTAAAACGCACTAGCTTGTTGAAGAAAAGTACATGTGTGTCTCGTATACGCTAAACTGTACTGCCATTTTTCGGCTCCTTTGAAGAAAATAATTTTCTTTACGAAGCGAAATATTGGTTGATATTTTAAGGATTGGGTAGAGATGCACATATATAGATAAAATTGTCCTTGAATCAATAAAAAGGTTTTCTTGGTTTAATTTTGCCCAATTTGCAGGGTATATAAGAGGATGGAATGCCATCGAGAGCCCCCATGCTTTGAACCAACTGGTTGAAGAATTCTTTCGTGGACACTGTGGCTTCTCTCTTTTTTTTTCTTTTTTTATAGGAGGTTATCCTTATCATCTCAGGGAAAAAAAAAGAGGAAAAGCAGAAGAGCTCCTTATCCATATGAACACTTGAAGATTTGCATACCAACAAAATAGCTGATGAACTTCTTTCTTGGGCAGTTTGTGCTTTTTTCCATTTGTTTCTTCATGAGGGGCCCTCAGTTAGGGTTGCATTTTAGCTTTGTAAACAACTTGTGACTAAGTGGTGCTTATTGCTTAATTAATCATCTCTTTCTAATAATTGAAAAAAAAAAGCAAGTAGAGAGACCCACTTGCCCCTCTTTTGGTTGCTCGCTTGTCCTCCCACAAGGCCACAAGTTTACAGGTGGTGGAGTGCCCATGATCAGCTCTCCTTTTTCTTCTCATTTTATTTATTAGATTAGATAAACAGATAGATGGTAGATAGATTAGAGCTAAGTTGGAGTAAAGCATGCCATTAGATCTATCTTAATCAACTAAACCGATTATTTTGTGTGTTGTTTTGCTTTCATGTACTGTTGAGTATTGACTCCACAATGCTAGCTGCTTTTCCACCAATATAAATGCTTCCATCCTAATCCAGCATACGAAATCTTTTTTGTTTTTGTGGGCTACTAAATTCATACCTTTTTTTCATGCCTGTCTTGCAAGAAAATGAAAGGTTTAATATTAGAGAATATGCTTGTTTTCGTGAAAAAAGCAAAATATTGTTGAATCTTGATGAACTGTCCATGATTGACTTTTCTGCATGTTTGTATAATATGTGTGTGTAGTTAGTGTGCCTTTTGAATTAAAAATATCAATAGTTTTTATTTTTTTTCTCAACTGCTCGACTTTTGGTCTGTACCTCCCTTGCAATGCACTCAAATTTCAACATGTATATAACAGGCAGATCTGACCAAATCCAATGTTGATAAATCATAATAAAAATCAATCTAGGTTTTGACATGTACCTTTTGGACTAATCAACAACCCTAGCTAGTGATCAGGAATGGCTTTTGCTTCAATTCTTATATATATATATATATATATATATATATATATATATATATATATATATATATATATATATATATATATATATATAGACACACACACATGTGTATGTATGTGCACCGGAGAGAATTACATAGTGCTTAATTAGGTTTATAAGCTCAAACTTCTGACTTTTTTTACTGTAATGACTAAAAATTTATTGTACCTGATGTTAGTTTTCTCAGTCTAATTAAATTTTAAAAAATAAAAAATCATATCATCATAGATAATATAGAAAAAAGAAAAACCAAAAAAATAAGAAAAAAAGATAAAATTAAAAAGTTAGAGGCCAAATGAAGAAGCCATAGGCGTTCGTTTTAGCGATGGTTTCTGGTTTTTGGCTGAAATTTTACTGTAGTTGGCTTTTTTACTGTAGCTGATTTGACCTTTTGGGCACAATTAAATTTAAAAAAATGTAAAAATAGAAAAAATATGTTAGCCCATCACGGACAATGTAAAGGAACATGGGGAAAAAAATGAAAAATATAAAAAAACCCAAAAAAATCTAAAAAAAAATCAGGAAAAGATAAATTACTGAGTAGTAAAAAAAGTTAAAACTAGAAGCTGAAATCGAAAAAAAAAGTTGAAACAACCAGCCTTAAGTGATCGTGCTTCTGAGGACATCCGTACGTGCGTGGTAGTAGGCTAGCAGCACGCCGTACATTATCCTACGAGATAAAGACCGTTCATCATTGGCTTAGCTGGTTGCTCGCTCCTGCGGCATGGCCACCAACCATCCAGGGGTGCCGATTCTCGTCACGGTTTTTCATTTACTCGTCTAGCCTCCGTTTGCGATAGAAACTTTCTCTTTTTCGCTTGCTGGATATTATGCTCTTGTAAAATTCCTACGAGAATGTTGCATTGCAACTAGAAACTAAATTGACTAGCAGATGAAGATTAACCTGTTTTTTATAGGAAAAAACACGTACGTACGGATCCAAGGCAACACAAGCATATGAACTGATGCACTAGATCTATACGTAGTGTAAATTCTTTTGATATATGACTTATAACTTTTAAATTTTAATTGTTCGAGAGAGAGATTACGAAGAGTGAGATAATCATATATGATTTTGATCAGTACATATGAAGTCAGTGTACTACAATTGACTTACTCACTTGACTTGAAAAAACATCTTTAAAAATGCATTACTGCAATGCCATACATAAGCTAATAGCTTGGGCCAAATCAAACCAGGATAATTGACTATATGTCAATGTAATCGTCTCAGCTCTGAAAATACCATTGTAACTGTGTTTCTTTGAAAAATTCCACTCTAATCATGAAATACTCCTAGAAATTACATTATGTTCAATATTAGCTGACTTTTATTGATATAAAATGGGTTTTTATTGATTATAATGGTATTTATACTAGCATAAGATGCAGTATTTATACTAGTATGAGATGATTGTAGTGGTATTTATCGACATAAAATTATAATTCGAAATACGAAAGGTATATTAATGTAAAATCAATTTATATTGATCATAATGATATCAATAAAAGTCCATTTTATAGAAATACATTTTTCTTATGACGATGTGTATTTTGTCCATACAAAGATAATCGAAATACGGAAGGTGTATTCATTAAAAATCGGCTGGTATTGAGTATAATAATATTTCTAAGAGTATTTCACAATTAAAGTGATGTTTTTAAAAACAAATGATTACAACGACATTTTTCAAATCAAATATGATTATAATAGCATATAGTCAATTATTCCGGACGAACCAGGCTATAAAGAGTTGCAGCTGCCAACTGTGCCATGGCTGTGCCGAGTGCACACTAATCATTCCTCCTTTTCCTACTGGATCACACAAGCTAATCAAGTCGATAACAGACTCCCAAACAGCTTTCGGCTTGGACACAAGACTACCAAACAGTTGACTACAGCCCCGTCTCTCTCTCTCTCTCTCTCTCTCTCTCTCTCTCTGAGTCTCTCGTGGGCTAATCAGCTAGCTCATGGCGTGTCCCAGCAAGGTCTAATCATGGCTGTCATGTTCTTTTGACCACCGACTTCTGCAGTAGCCTGCCATTGGATTCTCTGTACTACAGCAACAGCCTAATCTCAACCCTACCTGGCGATCCATCCACACTCCAGATGTGCTTGTGTCATGTGTGTGCTACTGTTCTGCTCAGCTTTATCTCGACTCGTTCCAACGCAGCGCCAAAAGAAAAGAAAGGCAACGGACACACAGCACAGGCAGGGAAAAGAAGCAAAGGAGCTGGGGAGAAAAGCCATCTCTTGTTGCTCTTGGAGCAGAAAACGGCTTCTCTGTCGTCGTGTGGGTGTTTCTCTCCGTGTTCCCGCGATTTGAACCGTTCGATCTGGACTGTGAGCGGTTCAGATCGCAGGAACACAGAGGAGAACACCCACACAGAAATAGAGAAGCTTCGTTCCTTGGAGCACGGTTCTTCCTTTTTAGATCGAGCCAGAGAGTTTGTATTAGTATAAGCCTATCTGGTCTAGAACAGCAGCGAGATAAGGATAACAGTTGCTCTGTCGACTTTTTCCTCTTTAGTGGAGGGTTTGGCGCGTGCAACTTCTTTTTTTTTCTTGACTTGTATGTGTTTGAAGTTTGGATGGAATGTTATACATATACAGTTCCTAAAGTTGAAATAAATTGGAGTAGCTCTCGCTGTCATATTGCTTTCGTATTGCACCTCACGTATTTCTATAGATCGCATGGTGTGGTTATGTAGTTTTGCTAACGTGGTAGCTTTAAAAAGGATTATATATTATTGCACATTTAATAAAACAAATTTATTAGAAGTTTTTAGTTATTCAATTAGCACATAAAAATATTGCAATTCCAATTAAATTTGTCATTACTAGTAAACCGTTTTCTATCCGTAGGAGTTTTCTGCGAGAGCAAATGAAGATTTTTCTAGATTTATAAATAGGTCCTTGTAACAATTTTTTCATGCCAGTTAATAGTAGGATTTAAACCTTAGATCTCTGCAAGAGCGATCCAATACCAAACAAACCTTAGATGCCTGTTTAATGTAGCTTCTGACAGTTGATTTCTGTTTTTTTACTATCGTGACTAAAATGTATCATAACTACTGATGAATTTTTTAGTAATTAAATTTAAAAATAAATACTATTATATCATTATAGACAATACAAAAAGTAAAAAATACCTTAAAATTAAAAAAAATAAATTAAAAAAATCAGAAGGTAAAAGCTAGAGCAGTTTGAAGGAGGCCTAAACACCATGAGCTAGCCGGTACTCGGAACAAAAACCATAGTGGAAAATGAGTTCGCAGCAAGACAAGACTACTCGTTGACAGAATGGAAGCGAGCTGCTTCCACACGGGACCAGTCCAACTCCCTTTCCCTATCACTCCACTGTACACTTTGACACGTTTGACTCGCCGGAACAAGCCCTCGCATCGCATCGCATGCGACGACGATGACCCATTAATGGCGCAATCGCAAACTAACCCAACAAGCAAGGCCAAAACGTTTAATAACGCGTGGCTAATTACACACTAGCCCCCGAACAACGTCATATTTAGGTTGCACTTATTTTAACTTTTATCTGCTAGTTTTTTTTTAAATTTTTGACTTATTTAAAGGTTTTTTAATCTTTTTCCTTATCTTTTTACATTATTTATAACGATATAATTATTTTTAAAAAATAAAATTTAATTATACTAGAAAAGTTATGAAAAAACTAATATGATAGCGAAAAAGTTAGAAGCTTGAGCTTGTGAACACAAATACGCACCTCTTACGCGCTTAATGCCAAACATTTCGTTTTCCCATTGTGCCCCGTCTATGCTCTGCAGCAACGGGCATTTTTCGATTTTTGCATTAAAAACTCGGCCCCGCTTTTGTATGCATCCCTCCTCGCTTAAACAGCGACAATTTCGCCCCCGTTTTCTTACGGAAGCGCGGCATTAATTTAATATCCCCGATAATTTAATTTAGTTCTTTTTAATTAATTTATATCGCGCCCCCGCCCCGCTCCTCCTTTTTTGCTTTTAGTTTTGGCTTTTTATTTCCATCCTCCCTTTTGCTCCTCCCTCGCGTCGCTCCCCCTCGGTTTCTTCCTCCTCTCCTCTCCGAGCTGCAAGCTGCAAGAGTGGATTTTTTTTGTTTTTGTTGTGGGATTTTGGTGGTTTTTTTGGGGGTGTTTTTTGGTTTTAATTTTTTTTGGTGTGCTTTTTTTGGGATTTTTTCGGGGAGGTTTTAAGGTGGGAGGAGGTGGTGGGAGATGGGGTTAGTGTGTGCGAGCTCCAATGGCGAAAACTCGTGGCGGAAACCCTACTAGGAGGTTGTTGTGTGGAGAGTGCTGCGTGCATGGAGGCCAAGCCGGGAGAAGCGAGTGCTGCGCCTGCGCCTACGGCCGCCGCGCCGGCGGCGATGCCGGCGCCGGAGGCTACGGTGAGCTTCCAGTCGCTCGCGCCGCCCCCGGCGGCGGAGAAGGGTAGCTCGAGCGGTGTGTTTGTGTCGCCGCCTACGGCGACGGCGGCGGTGGCGGCGGGAGCAGGAGGGGGTGTGGTGGGGCCGGTGGTGAAGGTGGCGAAGAAGAGGGGGAGGCCGAGGAAGTACGGGCCGGACGGGAGCCTGATCCGGCCGCTCAACGCGACGCCGATCTCGGCGTCGGCGCCGATGGCGGCCGCCGTGGCGGCGGGGGTGTACACGCCGGCGGCGGCGGTAGGCGCCGCCATGAAGCGCGGGAGGGGCCGACCCCTCGACTTCGCCGCCGCGGGCAAGCAGCACCAGCACCACCAGTTCGGCTTCCACTTCGACTCCCTTGGTTGGTATCCATCTCTTGCTCGCATCTCTCTTTCTCCCCCAAATTTCTCGGGAAAATCCATAAAAAAAAGTTAATTTTTTTGGGGGTTAATCCACACCCTGCTCCATAGAAAACCTGGATTTTTTTAGTTTAGCTCTGAGAAATTGTGCGATCAGAGAATGGATGGACAGCTGGAGAGGGGCCAATGGCAGAGGTAGTACTTGGTTTACGGCGTCACTCACTCCTTGTCATGGCACTGTCTGTGTCTGTCCTTCTGTTATCCGAATATTTTTTCTCTCCTCCCCCTCTATCCATTCTTCCAGTCCGTGTTGCATGATCAGATAGATGGTCAGGGACCTCAGGCCGGTTGGTGTCTTCCGAGATTCGAAGCTCGGGGAACAAGTGGGAGCCAGATGGAGGCATGTCCTCTATCCTCTAGGCCTCTTGTTGCTGTTGTTGTGTGGTGGGGTTCTGCCGTTGTGGGGATGGCGTGGTGGTGGTGGTGCTGCTGCTGCTGCTGGTTACTAATTCTGGTGCCAAATAGGGAGACGGATCATGCCAAGATTCTCCCGGTTAGGATGGATGTACTCCTGCCTTGGTACCTTTCGTCATCCCTGTCTCTGTTGTGCTGCCATGGTGATGGCAACACGCAGCGGCAGTGGATATTGTACAGGCATATCCGATCTACAGAGCTGCTGGTACAAGTTGGATTGGTTGGAGTGAACAAGTGTTATCAAGCGTCGTGAATGCATAAAGTACTAGAATTCGGTGTTATGGAAATGACTGTGGGCTGCTGCAGTTGCGTGCATGAATAACTAATGGATGCCTTCTCTGGCAAACTGATAATTCTTGGTTGCGTTCTCTAGAGCTTTCAATTTGTTTTTGTAAAATTCTGCTGTCAGTTTGTTAACAATTGCATGTGCTGGCAGGTGACATGGTGGCGTGTTCTGCTGGTGCGAATTTCACTCCTCATATCATCACTGTCGCCCCTGGTGAGGTATGGATTTCAATGCTTACTTTCCAGTTTTCACTGGTAGTTTATACTGGATTTTGTTCATTGGATCAAGACATAGGAGTTCTGGTTGGCAAAGGTATTCTATTCGGACACATGTTTCACCCAATCTTAAACTGTGTTTGATTGAATAAATATGTTGTATTACAGTGTATGTAGCTTTCTAAGTTTGATCAACTGAATTATTATTTTTGTTAATATAGGGTCAAGCCTTTTCTGAAGTTATACTATGATTAGTTGCATCATTTTATGTATTTTCATACATTTTAGTCTATATTGTGCCTTACAAAAGTAATTTTACACATAAACAGACCAAAGGCACTACTGCACCTTGAATTTTGTATGCTTTGCTTTGACAAGCTGGACCAAAGCAAATCATGATCTGAATTGTGAATATGCTAGAATTCCATTAATCGGATTGGATAAGAAGTGGTGAATAAGTCGTATTTTTAGGACAAGTGTTTTGAGTTCAATGCATCTAAGCTAGGTCCTCTATGAGTTGTGGCCTTCAAACTTGTCTCTCCCAACTCTGATGACTTTGGCATGTTTAATCACTTCTGCTCTTACAAATCCTCTTATGGCTACAATTATGCCGCTTACTTTTCCAAAAACTACCAGAATTTCCCATGCAGTTGTGTGGCCAGATATTGCAACACATTGTATTAGTTTTCACCGTTATAATCTGGCCCACCGAAATAAGTGGTATAGATCTCTCTCTCTCTCTTGATTAATGAGAGAATTTCTTGGATTTTTGCTTTTTCTGATTTAAGGATTATTGTGGGGTTTTCTAGACCTCTAAAACAAAGGAGGTACCTTGAATATCACCGGTTATTTGTAGATATATAAATATGTTGTTTTAGTGTGAAACCTTAAATGATGTGTGGGTATTGATTATTTTGCATGTTCATTCAGGATGTGACTATGAAAGTTATATCATTTTCTCAACAAGGACCACAAGCTATTTGTATTCTCTCTGCTAACGGTGTGATATCGAATGTTACACTTCGTCAACCTGATTCCTCTGGTGGCACATTAACTTACGAGGTTTGTTAATTTTCACAATACGTGTAATACCTTTCTATGACATGATATCAAATAGATACACTAAAGAGAAAAGATTCTGATTGGTCCTATGATTCCCCAACTGAGCTCCCCTATTTTGGTTGTAGGGACGCTTTGAGTTGCTGTCCTTGTCTGGATCCTTTATGCCAACTGAAAATAGTGGAACACGAAGTCGGTCAGGTGGGATGAGTGTTTCTCTTGCCAGTCCAGATGGCCGTGTTGTCGGTGGTGGAGTTGCCGGCCTTCTGGTGGCGGCAAGTCCTGTTCAGGTGCTGCTACTTACCTTTCATCGAGATCTGAAATTCTGAATGCCTATGAGTTCAATGTTTCTGCTAAAATCGCACGTCATGCTTTTTATAATAAATCAAACTATTCCATATTCTCCTTGTTAAATCTAACTAGAGTAGCATTTGTCTATTCTTTCTACATTTATCTGCAATTAGATCATCAAATGCCTTGTAATTGTATATATCGTGTGAAAAATGTAAGTGAGAGTTGAATCTGTTTGCCAGATTGTTGTCGGAAGCTTCCTGCCAAGCTACCAGATGGAGCAGAAGAACAAGAAACCGAGGGTGGATGCGGCACCCGTCCTTGCCCAGACACCTCCTGCTGTTCCAATCTCCAGCGCAGATACGCACAGCATCGAGCAAGGGCAGCACAGCGCCGCCGCCCCAAGAACGAACATTGTAACTTCAGCGTACAGCGCAGACCAGAGCTGGGCATCTCCCGTTCAGTCGATGCCCGACGCGTCGAGAACACCGTCAGGTGATGTGAAGGTCACCCCCTCCGGAACCTGAAACCGAAACTTTTGAGTTACACTGACCAGGATCCATGGAGCTCGTCTCCTGTCACTACTGTTGCCGCGGCGAAAGATCGGTTCATTCCTTTCTGACTTGGTAAAGATGTGTCTGCAATTCCACTAGGTTTTCCATCAGGCAGAGGAGTCTAACTGCATTTTCTGTAGCATTTCGACATTAGTTTACTAGTTAATTAAGCGTTTGGCTACCTACGTTTTGCAACACCGTGTCGATCTTATCGGAGAGCGTGTAGTTACATTTGTGCAACTATTGTGTCTTAGGCGTCCTTTCATCTGCTGGATATTACTTGGATTAATTTGCACTGTATCGTTATTGTGTCCCTTAAAACTAGCATTAGAATTTTTCTCTCCATTTATTGTTCTTGCCGTACTGTTTCCTATATATCCTCCTCTGCTGTCGTGCTGACGTTTCATCGCGCAATGTCGCGTCACCTAAACTTGCCTGTCTGGTACGTACTCACTTTCTTCTCTGACAGTGGGCCCGAGTTCGTTAACCGGTGAGTGCCATAACCTGCGACGCAGGTGCTACCGCACAGTTAGCTAGGGGCTGATCAGACCTGAACGGCTGAAGTGTCCCAAGCACACAACGATCGATGGCGCTTTGAACGCAGCGAGTCCGCCATGCCACCGAGCTCGAAGGCCTATCTGTCAGTGACGGCCACGAAATTCTGCGAGGAGCTTCAGGTTGATATTAACAGCGTACGCTCTTCGATCCCCAGATCGGTCCGTGGTCAAAAGATGCCCATGGTCGTCGACGCAGGCAGCCAAGCAGGTTTGGCCGCCATGATTAGCCCACGGTGGAAAGAGCAGCTTAGCTTGCCCTAATAAACAATTTAGCTGATTAGTAGAGACAGGTTAAAGAGAGAGAGAGAGAGAGAGTCAGGGGGGGGCAGTGTCCCGGTCTTAAGGGGTCGGCATGTGAGTGGAGCAGCAAAGCAACAGGTTAGCTGCAGGAGACAAGGGGAGCGTGCATGGAAAGGCGCGCGCGCGCCAACCAGACGGACGCAAGGCATGCATGGGCCATTCGGCGGGTCATGCCGGCACGTGATTAGTAGACTTTGAGCCGATTAGAGGGGACGCGCTTCCTCGCTAACTATGGTCCAGACACGGAGTGGTGAGGCCTAAAGATCCTACACGTGTTCGCACGCTATTGGGGCTTCCTTGTGCTGCGTCCACTCCCGTGACGCTAATGGCAGCGGTATCGTCTCTTGGGGTCCGAGAACTGATGTTTTCAGTTTGTGACAGAAGGATCCTCGATCGAATCATGTTGGAGTTACTGTGAATACTTGTAATATTTCTGCGTTTCGGACGATCCCGACCCGGACTGTGTCCAACGGATATCCCCCTTTTCGATCTAGACCCTGTTATGGAACACACGATTTTTTTCTTTTTGGAATTGTTGACGGTGCAGGAACCTCGAATTTGTAAACATGTTTGTTTGGCTCCGTTTTTTTATATCTGATAGTTTATGACTATAGCGGATGATTTATGATTCTAGTGTGAATGTTTATATGAACGAACTGAATGATGATAAATCGTAAAAAGTCTTTTCCGATAAATTATTATAAAATAATAATAATAAACTATTGTATTTAATTGTTTAAAGAAATCATAAATTATAAGTCAAAAAAATCATCCGTTAGAGTTGAAAACATTGGGAAACGGGAGGCTTTCTTGTCCAATGCGTGCACCCCTTCCCAAAAAAACGCGAGCTGGCCAAGCCTATGAGTATAGGGTAGCCGCAGGAGGAACAGCAGCAAGGATCCAACAGAAGCGAGAGTTCCGGAGGGTTGGTTAGTCAAACCGGAACGTAGACGAACGTGCGCGCACGGAAGGCTTTTGATTGATTCCGCTTCGCACTGCCGCTCACCTCACTGCGTATATATAATTATAATTAATACAACTGAAATTTATATATTTTTTACTATAATTTTTCTGTTAATTTGTCTTTAAAAAAACACACCGTTTAAAAGTTAATTATTTAACACGTATAAACATAAGCCGGCTGCAGTCCATTCGAACCCAGCCTAAATCTCACATTCTCCTTGCTCTAGGATGCAACATGCATAAACTAAGGCTGGGTTCGAATGTGCGTTGGCTTTGGCTTAGACTTAGGCTTCTAAGTACCTTGCTATTAAACGGTGTGTGTTTTTAAGACATGATCTACTTAAATATTGCAGTACAGATTCTAACGAGTTTAATTGTACGGTTAAAATTATATGTAACTATTTTTCTCTGCATACTGCCTCTCACGAACAGGACAGAATTCAAAAATCATAACCACAAAACCACATACTAGAAGAATCCACTTAGAATCTTAACCTCCTATGTTAAGAACAAGGACGCTAGAATGGTGTCGCCACAAAATTTTCATTAAATCCCCTCGTCCAAACAAGCTCTAAAATATAAATATTTAAGACCAAAAGAATATGATACAGAGAAAATGCGCAATTTAAGAAGAAATATATATATAGTGGAAAAAAACAGTACCATGTTATGCCTGAAACAATTAGTTAGCCTTCAAACTTCAAATTAAATGGGATTGGCATAAGTGGTGTCCTTCGTGCGCGCCTCAAGGGACCATGTTTGACTTCAGCTGTCAGTCTGACTGTCAGTTACAAATGTCATACCGATAGCCTGTTACACATGGCACAGAACCAGAAAACCCATTGATGAAAGCACGAGCACAAACAAACAGTACAAGACAAGAGGCCTGCGAACAAGCTAACCAAGTGCGGCCGGTCTTGATCGAGATGCCACCGGCCGAGCAGACGGCCTGGACCTTGTGCTGGATGCAGATGCCTGTCTTGTTCTCACATAGACTCCTCTCTGATCAGTTCTCACATAGACTCCTCTCTGATCAGCTCAGAATTGAGAGAGGAATCAACTGGTGTTTATTTAACCAACAACTCATCCCAACATGGACAGGACAGGACATCATCTTCATCTCCTCAGTTTGGTTAGTTGTGTTTTTTAAGTAATTAGTACTAATAGTCCACCCATAACATGAATGATTGCATGAAGCCATGAACCATGCTGGTCTCTGGAAAAAGGCCAAGGTCTTGCCCTTTGCAGCATCAGCATTAGGCTAATGGAATCTTTGCAACACAGCCCCAAAACTTTCAGGAAAAGTAAAGTGAACCGATTTACCAAATCTTACGTCCAAATCCTGCAACGGTAGCTGTTGTTGGGCATTCTGAAAGCTAAACAGCAACTGAAGTTCAGCTGCCCATGCCTTTCTCTTAGAAGAAAGTTTGAAGCTGAAGAAATTTCAGGAAAGAAATGATTTAGGCCTTGCTCGTAACAAAGGATTTCCATACTCATGTTGCAAAATTTGCTTGGTTGCAGCAATGGCTCTTGTTTTCTCATATATATTTTTCTCCTCATTTATCACTCTTTATATGCCCATAAGTTGTGTCCTGTGAAGCTGTGACCGGTGAGTATTTACTATTACTGGAACTTTATTGGTGTGCATCACTGCCATCACAGCCTCATACATTCCACAAAAGGAAAAGGACAATGCAGCAGCTGCAGGATGTCCTCCACAGGCTGTTGCTGTGATTACCAGTTACTCCCCCCACCCAAAGCCAAGCATCTTGTTTCCCTTGCAAGCTACCCCAAATGATCAAAGCACACCATCCAGCACCAAAACAAAAGGTAAGAGTGTAGCCAGATTTGGGCTCGATACTAGGGGTGCAATGCAGCACATCATCATCAGCAAAGCGCCCACACGAGGCAGACAAAAATAAGAAGCTAACGAACCTAAAGATTTTTTTTTTTTGCCAAAGAAGGCGGCGGCGGCAGTACAGTACAGGTAACAAAACGACAAATAATTTACCGCTCTATAGAGCGACACTTTAGGATTTGCCGCTATTTAAAGTGCAATTCATTCTTTGCCTTTCTATAGAGTGACCAATTCATTTTTGGGAGGTGCTTCAATGTTTACTTTGCTTAACAGTGATTTGCATAATTTTTAAAATATGATAAATAGTGGATAGATATTACTTACCTCTTTATTTACTTTGAAATTACTGCTACTTTTGTTAGAGAGAAAAGTATAGAAACACTGCTCTTCATTTTTTGCTTTATTTTTTACAGTTTTGCCTTGCATAGCTATTTATGCCCCTCTTCTTCTTTCCCTGTCCTTTCTTCTTGCCCCAGCACCGGCCATTGTTGGGGCCATACCTCGCTGGTGGCCGCCCGTGTCTACCTTCCACTCCTCTTGTCCCTCCATCACATCCACTGCCCCCTCCACCGTGTCCCCGTCCCCTCCGCTCACCGCCGACATGCCTCCCTTCGAGCAAGGTCGCCCTGACCCGACGCCTCCCCTCCTTACCGCCTACTCTCCGTCTCACCGTGGGCTGCGCACGAGGTGTTCAACAGGATTCACAGTTCGCCAGAGGGCCTACCGAAATATCCAACGCCGTCACACCTCCCATTCGCTAGGCCACCGCTATAGCCGTCAGCCCAACACGTCCCCTCCTCGCCGCCTACTCTCCGTCTCGCTGAGCACTGCGCATGAGGTGTTCGACGGAATTCAAAGCTCGCCGAAGGGCCTACTGCGAGGTCCGTCACCGCCACGCCTCCCATTCGCGAGGCCACCGTTGTCACCGCTGGCCCCACGCCTCCCGTCCTCGCCACCTACTCTCCATCTATAGCCCAAGCTGCGTGATGGAGGTAGAGAGAGGATCACAGGACACAATAAATAGTGGGGAAGAAGAAAGACGTAAAATGGTTAAAGACGGGCAAAATATCCAGACACAGGCAAATATCCAAAGTGGCAAGGTTTGAACTGAATCTTATATAGAGTGGTAAATTTTAAATTACAATCACTAAAACGTCATTCTATATAATGGCGAACACTGAATTGTCACGACAATGGTCCTTCATAATCCATTGTGTCAAAACCATCATGAATGCACTCACTAGTCACTACACACTAGTTAGTACCACTAAACAGCAACAAATTCTCTATGTACATAGCTGCACTTTTCTACTGCTAGGTTTTCATCTTGTTCCTCCTTGTGCAACCCTGCTTTAATCCCGGATCTTCCCCCTTGTTTCACTTCACCACCATTCTACCAGCTCTTTTTCTTGATCTGAATGAGACACGTCTGAGCTTTCAGGCTGGCTAGACGACCTTAAACACAGGAGTATACATCACTTTTGCACATTCGTCTTGTCTCTCAGAATCTTATATACATCAGCATGGCGTGGAATAGAGTGTAGAACAGTACAAGAAAGAAGGGTGCCTCCATCTGTCTTGTCAGAGCTATCAAGAACAGAGTTGGCTTGACTGAATTGTTGTGTGCCTGTTGGTTGTTTGATTCGTGCCCTATGAGCAAGATTTGATCAAGCCCAGGTTGTACAGGTTCCTCTTCACAAGGTTGCCGAGGTAGAACAGCCCAGTGCCGCTGCCGTTGCCGTCGTCCCGGTGGCCCGGCCCGGCCTTCTGGTAGAGCTGCCGCCGGTGCTCCTCCTTGACAACAAGGCAGTCCATGCCAACCCTCTCCCTCACGGCATCGATGGCGTTGTGATCGACGGCCTGGCTGGCGGCGTCGGTCACATAGAACACATTGGAGGCCATGTCGCCCTTCGTCGACACTTGGGCCTGCGCAACGAGCAATCCGTTCTCCCGGAACGTCCGGGTGACATCGGACAGCAATCCCGGGCGGTCCGGTGTGCACAGCTCCAATCTCACACCCTGGAAACGAAGAAATCGAACACATTAGAATCCAAGAACGCAGGAGATTTTCTTGTGGTGCCAAAATTAGCATCAAATTAGCTAGCATGAGCACCTCAAATGATCTCCGCTCAATGGCGTCTTGGAGGCATTGGCTCACTCTCTGCCTCTCGGCCTCGGAGCTGATGGGGCTCCCGTCGGCGTGCCGAATGTAGAATTCCTGGTGCGCTTGGTCGCCGTTGGTATCAATGGTGCCGTGGAAGACGACGTACTCCATGTCGGTGAGCGTGCAGACGACGTCGAAGAGCAGCTTAGGGCGGTCGGGGCACTGCACGGTGACCACCGAGTACCCGCGCTCCGCCCAGCTCTGGACGGACACGGCCGGGGTCGGGGACGGGAACGCGCGCTCATGGTCGTGGTCCGCGGACATGAGCTGGTGGAGGCGGCGGTCCGCGTGCGCGACGGCAGCGGCGGGGACGGCCGCCACGGCACCGCGCACGTCGGAGTCGCCGCGGAGGAGGTGACCGAGGCGGGCCTCGATGCGCGCCACCCTGTCGACGTCGGCGTCCTCGTAGCGGAGGAACACGAGGCATGCGAGGCGGCCGCGGTGCGTCCACGCCTTGGCCTCCACGACGCTGCAGTCCATGTCGGAGAGCACGGCGAAGACCTCGGAGATGAGCCCAGTGCGGTCGGCGCCCGTTAGCTCCAGCGCCGTCAGCCCATCGAGCGCCGCCGGCCGCGCAGGCCCGCTCCACGTCCCCAGAGACTGAAACCAAACCAAGACATCAATAAAGGCCGCTCCTTTCTGGCTCCTCGCGGCGAGGTCAAGAGACCAACAAGAAAGTGCGCGCCTACCTGCTCGATGTAGGTGATGACGCTGTCGTCGGTGAGCTTGCGGCCGAGGCGGTCGGTGACATGGAAGACGTCCATGAACCACCTGCAGTCGGACGAGATGTAGGCCTTCTTGATGGACAAATCGAGGTCGGCGAGCACTTGCACCGCCTCAAGCAGCACCCCTCTCTTCCTCGCGCTGTCAACCTG
Source organism: Melocanna baccifera (assembly GCA_036346265.1). Classification (NCBI taxonomy): domain Eukaryota; kingdom Viridiplantae; phylum Streptophyta; class Magnoliopsida; order Poales; family Poaceae; genus Melocanna; species Melocanna baccifera. Next base: position 27,083,418 of record CM070697.1, on the reverse strand, counting down.
CGATGCGGCACACCACAGCCCCAAATCACACACCACCCAACCAAGAACCCACAGACGCCGCAAACCAAGACGAACGAGATGCTCACCTGCACGAGCGTTGCCGTGGGGCAGACCGCATTGTCGATCACCACCCTGGGGGTGTTCATCCTGATCACCAGCTTCTCGTACTCGTCCAGCCACTCCATCGCCGGCCGCTCCACCTCCCAACCTCGGTGGCGGGCTTCTCGCGCTCCGCTCCCGCGTGCTCGGTATATATGCAAGCCAGCTAGGGGGCGAAGGGCGCGAGGAGGGGGAGGACGAAGGTCGCGAGGGCGGTGGGCGCTTCGGCCGGATCGCCCGCCGTTTGGTGGCTTCTCGGCCTCGTTGTGTTCGCTTCGAATCGGAAATGAGCAGTCGGGATTTGGAATTGGAATGCGGGGAATGCAGTGCGAGTTGGTGGGGCGCTTATTTAAGGGGAGGGGAGGAGGTGGGCCCGCGGCCACATGGGAGCCAGCCAGGTGGGTCGCCACGTGGAGGGGTGTTCCCACTCGCGCGCTCCCGCCCCTTGCGTCCGGCTTAATCAACGGAGTCTCTGTTTTCCTTTCCTTTTCTTTTCAACCTAACGCATTTCTTTTCCATTACTACTCCCTTTCTTGTGTAGCATCTGTGCGTGTGGTTGAGGGATCTGGTTTGGAAATCTGCCATCTTGCATTCTTGCTGCACTGGGAGTTTCTTTCCGCCATTTTTACGATAGAGCAGGATTTTTCACAGCCGGCGGTGGATCATGTAAACAGGAGAAGGTACGAAAAATAGATGGATTGATTGATACGGGTGAATACATATGTGTATATATAGGTAAGGAGGACCTAGGGTATGGCTTATAAAAACAGAGCCAATCACGTTAACCCTTGCCTATAATAACTCAACTATAATAATCTAATCACCTGTAGCCACAAGGCCCAAGGAGTACCAGCCGAGCAGCCCAAAGGGCTGGCCAGACAGAGATCAGCTAACAAACCAAGGTGCAGATTCATGACAAGTTCGATCTAAAAGTGAAGCAAAGACCCCAAAGTATCATCATAAAAATAGCAAGGGAGCAAAGCAGTCAGCAAATATCACAAGCAACCAGGAAGAAAAAAGGGGGGGAAATTTTGCAGTAATAATCCAGCAAGGCACGGGGGGTGGCGAGCGGGGCCCAAGGGGGCTTGTCTCTGCGCTAGCTGTCGGCGTGGGCCCACGCTGGGATCTCCCTGTAGCACCACCAACCCAGCTCAGCTCAGCTCGCACCGCTCCTATCCTTTAACTGCTGCACCAATTGACTAAACTACCCTCGAGCACGCTCGTCTACGCGACCTCCTGGCCGGGGGCAATCCAGTCATTACGCGGGCCCTCGCCTCCGTCCGGTGCGCCACCACCATGGATCCGCGTCTTTTGGACCTTCCGTTGCTCGCTCGCTCGCTTTTCCGTTTATTTATTTCCTCTTTTCAGGCTCTCGTTAGTCCTACGTGGAAATTCTCGCTCGCACTAGTATTAGGACGTACGGAAATAAGCAGACAAAGATAGGAATTAATTCCCGATGGAGTTTGCCGACCGTCTGGCTTTGAAGCTCCCGTGTGTGTCCAACTAAAGCCGACTTACCAATAAGGACGGCTGATCGATCCGAACAGCTAGCCAATCACGACACGTATTAGAATAACCTAAACTCTATCTAAGGACTAGGGACACGTATTACAAATAGGGTATGTTCTTTTTTGCTACGGTATATGGTTTTCGGCTGAAATTTTTGAATTTTAGCTGTTTGCGACAGATATTACGGAGATAGAGATATTCGCTTGCGATTTTGGATAGTACAGATGTTAGGCTTTTAACATATATTATAATTAACTTGTAGACTTCATCTTAAAAAATATTTCGTTTGAAAGTTAAATATTGTAGTAAAAACTAAAAGCTATTTTGAGAAGTTGAAAAGAACAGACCCATACTGTCACCAAACTCGCACATATTTTACCAATACAATCTGCTCTATGTAGAACTAGAAAATCGCATTTATATGTGGCCCAACCTACGGCTCGAGAAGCATGGCTTAGCTCCACAATCTAATCCATCAACGACTATCACTAGGCAGCCTATCAATCATTTCTCTAGCACTCAAAAAGTCAACATCTCAACCCTACTCGCACAGTTACATTCCAATTGGAGCCATCGCGTTGCGTCGTCATCCCTCGTTGGCTCGCTTGACGCCGTGTGACCGTAGAGTGCGTTGTGTCGATGTGCACACGCCACACGGCCACGCCCCCACACCACGGCTCGCCGACCATGCCCCATGTCAGACACTGCCCACGGCGGCCCACTAGCGCTACTACCTCTAGCCTCCCAGTCTCTAGGTGATACGCTACCACAGTACCACACACAGAGACCGACCAGCCGACTCCCTAGTCCTTCACCTTTTAGATATGGAATTCCAATGATAAGCATGAAAAGAATGCTTTGTGTTTTGCATTATCTATTTAGGAATTAGAAATACAAAATGAATAAAAGCAAGACATTGTCATTTTATTTTTCAATAAAAAATACACAATCCAGCTCCAACCAATCTCTTTCAGAAATGGTTGGATGTGGGTATGTTTTCTGTTGAAGAACTGAGCTAAATTTTCATGTCAATGATGTATTTATGATTTACTTTTGTTATATCGTGGTATAGATATAAATTGACGTTAATTCTAATATATTAGCCTATCCGTAGCTGTCTGTATTGCACTATTGTTTCGTCGGAGCCCACTAACTCCACACAACAGAAGTCTAGGTCTCACTTGCAACGCAACAATTTCTCATAATTTCTGAGAGAATTTACATTTTTTCACGTAAAATTCTGTATTCCTAACGTGATCGTACGTGCCCGTGGGCTACTGCACGGAAAGAGTGCTGGCATACGCGCAGGCACGCGGTGGCAACGGTGCAGTGGGAGCACCGGGCCGGGGTACGAAATCCTTTAGGCGGCAAGATCATGAAATGGCCGTGGATAGCCCACACGCATGGCGACAGACGCATGTGCCGTGATGGCCATCAATGCCGTGATGGCTCGCGCGCGAGATCGAAGGTCGTGATCGATGAGCTAGCTTAGCCACTCATCCGATCCGCACCACCCATCACGTGGCCATTAATGGCCGGCGTGTCATTAACGGAGCTAGCGCTAGCTATTTCCTGACCACAAGAAAGCTTGTTTTAGCAATAGTTTTTAATTTTTTTGTTAAAATTTTACTGTAACTAATTTTTTTACTGTAACTAATTTAATTTTTTAGGTATAATTAATTTTAAAAAATATAAAAATAGAAAAAAAACATGTTAACCCATTAGAGACAATATAAAGGAACACGAAAAAAATACAAAAAAGCCTAAAATATCTAAAAATTCAGAAAAAGATAAAAAAACAAAAGTTAGAAGTAGAACTCGAAAAAAAACCAAAACGAAGAGGACCTAAATATGGCAGGTTATTTTTACAAGATTTTGGAAGGTCATTAATACGGCAGCAGGTTACTAACCACTTCGGGAGCAATCGAGCCGTACGTAACGTATCACGGTATATTCCGTATGCACAGTGGGTGGACGATATGGTGGTCGCAAGTACAGGCTGATGGGCCATCACGGCGCCATACCCCCGCGTGCTCCCACCACCATCATGCTTAATTATTCTTCTAACCAATCACGTGGACCGAGTAATTTCTTGTAATTCCTATCTACGTGAAGGGATAGAATTAGATCTGTACCACTACCACTGTATATGTCTTTCTGTGCTGTACCCTTTCAGATCGATTAAGGGAATCCTCAACCGCGGCCACCTCGATTGTCTTCACATTACTTAAAATCCTAGTTGAAAGAAAGATGAGATGAAAAAAGAATATGTTAAGAGAAGATGAAAAGAGTATGAAACCAGAGAGAGAGAGAAAGCAAATTGAAAGGGATAGGACAGGTAAACTAACGAGGGGTAATTAACATGTCAGAAATCCGGAGATGCATGGACGGTGGTGGTGTCTAACTAATCACGCGCGCACACGATGCATGCGTGTTCAGCATGACCCTGGCTAGCTGCAGGGTCGTGCACGCGATTAGATAATTTAATACAAGTCAAGATGAAATCAATGGGGTCGTTTTTTCTGTGGTTTATAATTTAATTTCAAATGAAGACGCATCATAAAGACACTAAGGATCTGTTCTTTTTTTGTTGCGATTTATAACTTTTAGTTAAATTTTTTGAATTTTAGCTGTTTGTGATAGAGATTACGAAGAGAAAGATACTTACTTACGATTTTAGATGGTACAGATGTTAGACTTTTAACATGTATTATAATTAACTTGTAGACCCTAGTTTAAAATACTCTATTTAAAAGTTAGATATTATAGCAAAAACTAAAAACTATTTTAAAAAACTAAAAAGAATACGTCCTAATTCTATCTTTCCAGAACACATAACAAAAAAAGACCAACGTGATAGGTACAGCGCAACTTGAGAAGACAAACATGTTGGACGCTTGACAAGATGTTGCGATTCGCCGAACAGTGTGACGCATTTGAATCCCTAGGCGGGTAGCATAGCAGTACCATGATAGTAGCACGCACATCGACTGCGCTTTCGCGCCATTCGGTATGAAACCTTGGCGCCAAAAAATCGCCGCGGAAACCAAGGAGACAAAAAGACGGCAGCACCTCACCTCACCTCACCTGCGTGCATGTGACCTTCGCATCCACGTCGGACGGGAGAGGTTTTGGCGCCAAGGCTCGTTCAAGCCCAGAGCCTCCCCCGAATCCATCCTCCTTATCCAGATCCAAGGGAAGAAACAAGAGGAATGGCCAGGCAGTACCAGGAGAAGTAGTTGCATGGTTGGTTGGTAGCACGACCTGTAACGTCGTACTACTGGTGCGTAGCAATGCATGGCCCTTTCGTTTGTCAGCTAGGAACTGATGTGTTGGAGCCAGCCAAGTCTAAGATAGGATTGTTTTGAACTGGGTCGATTCTATTTTTACAAACATGTATATTGTACATATAAATGGATTATATTTCTAAGTATGCAAGTCTATAGTAGAATCTTTGGATTTTTTTTAATTTTAGTTTTGTAATTCGAGTACACTTATTCGTGTTATATTGAATTAAGGTTGATTTTTGAATCTTATTTAATTTTTTAATAAACTACTAATCTAAAAGTCCAATATGTCAAATATAATATTTTTTACCTTAGAACAACATGTAAACAATAAAAATAAAACAAATTAAACTAGTTCAACTTAAATTAGCAATAGGTAATACCAAATTTTATATATTAATATAGTTCATTATCAGAATCATGATCCTACCTACTTGATCTTAAGCACGATCCTACTCGATTCCATGCCATCCTACCTTTAGGATCACGATTCTATGAAATTTTGATCCATACACTAATTCGTATCATGCCAGCTCTGTGGGATCGTACGATCCCACAATCCGTGTCGCGATCACGACAATCTTATAGCCAACACATGTATAGCACTATAGCTGCTATTGGAAAGCAAGCAAGCGTTAGTGTCAAGTTTTTTTGGGGGAACTAGTTTTAATGGTAAATTAGTTGATGTATAGTATACTACCTAACTTTTCCTGGACACCTTAAACTTTTGGACGAATTAGTTAGTGCATGAAACTCAATATTTAATCATAGTACTAGTGAGATTTATGTTCGACCCATACTAGACACTTAAGTAAGGAGAAGTGTTATTTTGTTCTAAGGGCACACTATATTCCTTTACCTCCAACAAAAGCTTATGTGAAACCCAACTGGCGTGTAAGCGGCGACCACTTAGGCCCAATTCTGTTCAGCTTTTCAGTTGGCTTCTGACTTTGTCTTTTTTCAGCAATCATTACTCATTAGACTAATAAGTCGCAGTCCAAAAGAATATGACTTTAGTTGTGCATCTAATCTAACACCCTGCTTCTCCTCTACGTGACTGCCAATCTATCATTGCATTTCCAAACGAAACTTAAACCCAATTTGGAATATCGGTTTCTTTTTTCATATCCACGAAGAAATTGAACTAGTATTTGGTTCATGGTACTCAAAGCCTAACACTCATCCTACCTACCAAGTGTTGGGATACGTGTAGACTACGCTAGCGCAAATTAAAATTTTCTACCACATAAATCAGGATGCCATGCGAGTAAGAGATCATAGATCGTTACCACTAGACGCGTAGTGCAGTAAAAATGTAGTTGAAGCAGTCAATACAATGAAGTGTGCATCGATGTAGTGGAAGCAGTCGATTATTCTCCGACCAACCGTCTCCTCCTCGCGATCATCCTGATCAGCACCATAGTCGTAGTAGTGCCTCTACCGAGGTTCACACGTCCAGGGATGGAACACACGTGCATCGGCGTGCTAGCACCAGCGTGCACGGTATGGATTATGAGAGGTGACGGTTAGGGTTTCGATGGGTGTGTTTCGATATGCCCCCATCATCCCCCTGTACCTCTCCTTATATAGCCTTCAATTGCATTCTTATCCGATACGAGTAGAGATTGTATCCCACTCGGAGATTACCATTCGAACTCTTATCGTTCCAACCCATTAAGTGTGTGACCCTGTAGATTTATGTATATTTGCCCATGGACCAAAAACTCCTTTTCGGTATATAAGTCAGTAACGGTCCCTAACAGGACATAACGACTCCTAAACATACATAAAGTCATAAAGATCATATCGGACGAATCTATATAGTGATTTTGTACCGATTCCTTTTCCTCATGATACCAGATCTAACTCAAATAGAGAAGTGTGACATTCGATGATAGCTCGATCCTTCACTCGAACTTATAGTGAATTACTCAGATGTGATTGACTCCTCAATCATATTCAATATGGACATGCACTTCCTTAATCCAACCACATCGACGAGCCTAAAGATATCTCTCCTATTATACAGGAGGGACAAATTATATCTTGATCGCTCATATTTCTCCGTATATTTTATAGTAAACCCCAAAACTATCTTTATGATCACCCAGTCACAGGGTAGTGTTTGGTAACCCCTAAGTAAATTATTACACATGTAGGAAACACTGACGATCTTAGATCTAAGGATTCTACATACACTATGTATGAGACCAACTGATGATATTTAAGAATATAACAATTTCCGTAGTATTTCATGGTGGGTCAATTCAACATCATGTTTTCTAACATATGTCCATATTATTGATTTGATATCTTATATCCATGATCTGTGAAATATGATCATCAATCAATATATATACTGATCTGTAAATCGTAACTGTCCCATACATAATAATATAAGATCAGGGATAATTTAGAATAATATCAAAACATAAATAAAGAGTTCTACAAACAAGTCACATACTTTTGATAAATATAAAAGATATTTATTGAAAAGATAAAATAATATTTTATTTAAAAAATAATTGATACAATTATCTCTATAATTATCTATGGAGCGTAACACCTAGGGCTGTGCTAGTGTATGGGAGTACGTAAGATGTTACGAGGAGTACTAGATTGCTAGTGCTATGCTATTGCAAGCCATATATGCTAGTGTTTATTTTGCTTTATGGAGTAGACTACTAGTGCCATGCTAGTATTTCTTTTGCTTCATGGAGTAGACTATCGGTGGCATACTTTCGAACTGATTTTAGATAAATTAATAAATTATTTTAAAAATACTATTCTGATAACTTGTTTTGAAAAAAGATAAAAATCACCTTATTTATTTATTCAAAAAAGCTATAAAGACATAAATCGAAAAAATAAGGCCTATATTCAGCTGGAGTACTAGTTGTGTGCATGGTGCGTATATCACGACATATGTAGTAACATCAAGATTTTAGTACACTAGTATCATGCAAGAGTGCATGATCAACACAGGGGAAAAAAGAGCACTATTAATTATCTTGTCATAATGCTAGCCACGAGTTTCGGCACAGAGGAATTTATTAAATGAATGAACACGAATCACGAGATACCTGCCATATGTACTGATGCATTTGTAACGATCGACCGTCGCGCGCCGCGCTAGCTTAGCTCACAGGCTAAAAAAAACACTGCCTATAAGCATGTGCAGTGCGACGCAGTACATACCCGTCGTACTGTGGCTTACTTTGAGGTTTTGTACCGAAAAGGAGCTAAGCTACACTTGCAAAAGCAGCAACGGTGTAAACCACCCCTTACACGCTAGGGGAAATAATTATGACTTGCAAATCATCTTTGTCGTGTACAAAACACATTAGCTGGAAATCACCTTTTTTTAGTAGAGTTGTAGATGTTCGAGTTTATTCATTAAAATTTAAATCCTAATATCCATCTATTACATCCTAATCATCTTTGTCACACATACATAACACATTAGCTGGGAATCACCTTTTTTTAGTAGAGTTGTGGATGTACAACTTCATCTATCAAAATTCAAATTCTAATGTCCATCTATTACATACATATAAGCGTATTTTAGTAGAAATTTTATGAGATTATAAATCTATCTCTGACCTCCATCTATCTAGCCATGTCCTAAAGAGACACACTCGCATATATATGTGTGCGCGCATCTTCTTTATAATAAAAAAACACATTAGCTACATATAGCCAATCAACTCTTGTAAAACACTAGCTTGAAGAGAATGTACACGTATAGCCGATCAACTTTTGTAAAACATTAGCTATATATAGCCAATCAACTTTTGTAAAACACTTGTGTCTAGCCACGATGTCATTAGGGCATATATATAATAGTATAGACAACTACTATTTATAATATCTTCCATATCATCTATAGATAGAACTAAAGATAGTTTATACAATATGTTGTCTTTTGTATGTTTCTATAGACAGATTCTCCATGATATAATATGTTTTGTTTATCGTATTACAATTAACTAATGCACGAGAGACGGTCCAATTTTCTATGCTCCCTCTTTCTCTTCTGTATCACCTCGTACCCTACATAATAAAATTTATAGATAACTGACATCACACTATCATTCATGGCCTTATTCAATTCTCATCAGGGTGGGTACGTAAACCCGTACCAGGGCCAGCAGGCAGGCAATGCAGGAATTAATGAAGAGAATGTATACGCTCGGAGATATGTAGATGGAATAATCGATCTGACGTTGCATATCATGCAGCCTCCCTTGATCGAATTAAAGACCGTGCGCTAGCTAGCCGGCGCCGCAAAGTTCACCTCGGCTAGCAAGCTAGTGGTAGAACGGAGGACCATTTCATTTCCATTTGCTTTGCCGGGTTGATAAGCAAAGGCAAAAGCGATGATGCTGCACTTCCTGCATCTTGAAGCAACCACCAATGCTATGCAAGGCCTTAAGCCTCGGCCTTGTCTCTGTTGGGCCACGGCCAGAGCACGGGCAAATTGTGAGTCCAAGGCCCATTCATTGTCCTGGAACCATGCAGATATCAGGACTGGCCCATGGAGCAAATACCAACGAATAAAAATCGCACCTCCCCTCGAAAATTAGAAAAGAGGCTGCACGCTGACCATGATGCAGCTCTGCACAACGGCACGAATCCTTTTATTAAGTTGCATGTACTAGGTTACCAAAAAGTTTAAAAATTAATAAGAAAAAATAGATAATTTATTTATACTTTAATATTTCTCCTCACGTGTAAGCTTCTATAAGCCTAGTACGTAGAATAGAAGTGGACTGCAATTATTTTTCTAATTATACTAACCAGATCTTAAACTCAAGATCTTTTGACTTTGATATCATATTAAGTTATATGCACTAGTTAATTCAGCTAAAAGCTTAATCTGATAAGAAAAGTCAATCGATTCACTTATACTTCAATACCTTTTCCTACCCCAGAACAAATCTGGAGAAGAGCAATTGGGTTCGATTTTTTAGGAGTAACTGAGTACTACTAGCCTATTTTGTTCATTGGCCTGAGCTCCGAAATGGTATGTTACCTTCTTTCTTCACAGACATATTCAGCAACACAAAACAGTGCCCATGCTTTCCAGATTCGCAGCCGAGTTCTCCACCTACCTACCTGTAACCTACCGAGTTGTTGCTCGAGAACTCTGGAGCATCTCATGCGATGATGCACCCCATGTGTGCCCTGGGTCCATGCGTCCATTCCTACAGACTATAAAAAATTCAGACAATTTGCCCACGGCCTTCTTCGATCTCTCAGCAGACGAGAGATGCTCCTAGATAGTGCCAAGCAGCGAAAGCACATCGCACACGTACAGACAATTACGGGCTCATCGACAGCAACATACTATTAGCCGCGTGCATGTGTGTCTGTATTGTGTTCAGATAACTCAAGTCAGATTAGCTTAATCTCGGTGTTGTGCTCTGTTCTGTGTGCCCTTGAGATGAGTTGGCAGCCATGAGCCATGGCCCATGATCTCGAGCTGGTCGGCCTCCTTCTGGTCGGTCGGTCGGTCACTCACACCTGCCTCATCTGACCAACATACCGTGCACTTGTACTGTTGCCTCACTACACAGTATACACAGTGCAGAATGCACCATGTGACATGTCCACTCACTCTTGATTGCCTAAAGGTTAGCTCCATGCGTCAGCGGTCGGCGTTTGCGTGAGCGATCGTTTTTTTTCACTGTTTATTTTTTATTTTAGTTTTTTTATATTTTTTATATTATTTATGATAGGCTAACATGTTTTTTTTATTTTTTAAATTTAATTATATCAAATAGGTCAATTTAGTTACAGTAAAAAATAAGTTGACTACAATAAAAAAGTCATAAGCCAACGTCGTTCTGAACACTCTCTAAATGTGCTGACTTGGCTCTCACCACTCCTCACTTCAGTCTTGTACAACTAAAACATAGACAGCAATAACAACACCAGCTATAATAAATAGAGTTATAAAGGAGGTTATAATGTTATGATTGGGAGGATAATTTTTTTTGACAAGTATTACTGCTTTAGTGAGAACTATGTCAGATCATGCTCCTTTGTTGGTTGATACCGGTGAATTAGAGTTTAAAAAAGGAAAATCTTTTAAATTTGAATTAAGTTGGTTTTTTAGAGGAGATTTTTTAGAGGTTGTTAAAGTTTGGAATTCACCTTTAGTTACCTTTTTCAATTTAGATGTTTGGCAACTAAAAATGAAACTATTGAGGATGAAATTGAAAGGGTGGAACATAAATATGGAAGGATGATTTAAAAAACTTAAAGTTGAGTTATTAGAACGAATTGATTGTTTGGATAGGAGTTGTGAACAATGTGGTTGGAATGCTGAGGATAGAGAGGAAAAGAGGAAATTAGAATCTCAAATATCTCAGATTTTAAAAAAGGAGGAATTGAAATGAAGGAAAAAATTTAAAGAGAAAGAGCTATTGGATGGGGATAATAATACAAAATATTACCATGCTTAAGCTAATGGGAGAAGAAGGAAGGGTAGGATCACTTGTTTACATTAGGATGTGGGTGTGATTGAAGGGGAAATGAATCTGTTGAATTATATAACAGATTTTTATAAGAACCTTTTTGGTCATCCAGGGGTTACTGATATTACCTTGAAACTAGATGTCATTAAGAAACTAAATGCACAAGATGCAGGAGACTTGATATAAGAATTCACAATGGAAGAGCTTAAGGAAGCAGTGTTTGGTATGGAGCATAATAAAGCACCTAGGCCTGATGGATTCCCTATGGAGTTTTACCAAACAAAGTTGGGAGCTTATTAAGTTTGATCTCAAGAATCTCTAGGATGATTTTCATAAGGGGCAGCTGGACATTGCAAGACTTAATTACGGGGTTAGTACTTTGTTGCCTAAGTGTAAGGATGCTAGAAAGATTCAGAATTTTAGACCAATATGTCTCTTGAATGTTAGTTTCAAGATTTTGACAAAAGTACTTATGAATAGAATGATTTGTGTGGCTGATCAAATAATTTCTTTGACTCAGACTGCATTCTTAAAAAATAGATATATTATGGAAGGAGTACTCATGCTTCATGAAGTTTTGAACACTTTGCATAAAAAGAAACAATCGGGTATACTTTTTAAAGTGGATTTTTAGAAAGCTTAAGATAATATTAATTGGCCTTTCTTATATCAGGTGATGAAAACAAGAGGTTTTTGTAACAAGTGGTGTGATTGGATTATGAAAGTAGTAAGGGGAGGTAAGGTGAGTGTAAAAGTTAATGATGAGATGGGGCCTTTTTTTCACACACACACAAAGATCTTAGATAGGGAGATCCTTTGTCTCCAATTCTTTTCAATGTTGCTGTTGATATCTTATCTATCATGGTTAGCAAAGCTCAACTTTAAAATAGTGATGCATAGAAGCACATCTCTTGCCTTCCAAGCAATAGACCTGGGTTCGACTCCCGGCAAATGCAGTTTTCTTGTACTTTTTACATAAACATACTGCTCCAATTTTCTCTCTCTTTTTTTTTGCAAACAATTGCCGTAATGCAAAAGGTATGAACAGCTAACAGCTTGGCATGCACATGTATGCGGCCTGTATGTGTCAATCGGAATTGACTTCACGTTTCAATCACAATCTGAACCCTGAAGTTTGCATGGCTAACAATTGACAGTAGTCCATGGGAACCAGATTGTTTACAGCAACTCCCTGTAATTATTATTTAACAACGACAGTGACAAACCCGAAGATAATTTACAGCGCAGGCAACTCGACAGATCTTCGCATCCACATTCCTCAAGTATACTTGAAATGTTGAACAGGTTGGCAGAAGAATTCTAGACGAGATACTTGCAACTACTGCAGTAACTCTTGAACATCATCACTTTATAAATCACATATCTAGCACTGTAAATAGTATATGCTTCAGCTTCACCATGCCAAAAATTCTTTCAGATTATATCATACATTGCAAGGGACAGACGGCCTTTGCCCTGATGCTATCCTAACGGTATGCAGAGCACTTAATACGCAACGCTTTCGTGTAGACCGAAGAGGGGTGTCGGATTCGGACTTTCATGTCATGTTTAGGCGTGAGAGAGAGGAAGCTGGATGCAATTTGACCCTTGTCATATGAACTGAACTCTCCGCGTGACATATAATACGCAGCACTTGTCAACTTCGTATTGAAAGTTTGAAACACATGTAGCTGCCTGCCGGCTTAATTGACGCAATTCTTAAACAAAAAGAAAGGCAGATTTCAGGTGCATACAGAGGTATTCTTCCAAAATCCGGATTATTCTTATCTTTTTTTCCCTATTCATAATCAAGAACTTTATGGAGTCACATGGGATGTGCCTTGCAGATTGTATACTAGTGTTCAGTAAGAGTTGTTGTATAGATGTATCATTGCTTGTACGGACTACAACTGACGCGTGGAGTGAATGAAGAATGAACCATAAGGCCTAAAAGGCAAACATTTTTGCCCAACCCATTTTCGCCAAGGGCATTCATGCATTGTCCTAAATCTGGCAACCAGCTATTGAAAAACAGCCGTTAGGAGCTTCTTGCAAGTTGGGATGACAATAAATAAATTGGTGTTTGCCCACGTAACAGTACAGAGAGCGTTTGTAGTCCAACGGTTAGGATAATTGCCTTCCAAGCAATAGACCCGGGTTCGACTCCCGGCAAACGCAATATTTTTCCATTTTTTGTTAGGCTTAATCTTAAGCATACTGCTCAAAATTATTTTCCTTTTTTCTTTTGGGTAAACAGTTGCATGGATGTAAGGTATATGGCCCCATTTTTTTTTCAGTTTATTACTTATATATGTCTTATGTCTTACTCCGAGTAAACAAACGAGGCAGCTTTTCTATTCCTTTTCAGAGTAGTTTATTGGGATAATTTTTTCGAAACGGCTTATTAACCTATCGGTATTTGGTTCATTGGCATAAGTGCCTACGCTAGCCAAAAAGGTATTAACTGCAACCAAAAACACACACCTTGGCTGAATCTTAAGCACACTGCTCAAATTGCTTTACTTTACTTTTTTAATCCCTTTTTGGATAAAACAGTTGGCAGGGTGCAAGATATATTCACCATGGTTGAATCTTAAGCATACTGCTCAAAATTACTTTCCTTTACTTTTTTCTACTTTTTGGATAAACAGTTAGCCAGGATGCAAGATATATTCACCTTGAATTTTTTTTGAAGGATTATTCACCTTGGATTCAACTCTATATCCCAATGAAGAATAGTTTTTTTGCTGTTTCTATCAACAAACTCAACGGGAACTGGAGATTGTTTACACTCAGGGGCGGAGGCCGGCCTGGCCTTAGTAGCAGTGATACTCCTATGTAGTATTGGGCTTTCCAATCTTGCTCACTGTGATTTAGTCCGTGCCACAGAGCTCAGCCTAGGATTGAGAAATGTTTTGAGCCCGAGACGAGCCACACTGTTTACACTTACAGCAACTTCACAGCAACGGGAAACGAATCGGCATGTTTGTGTTACATCATAGAAATGCAACGAATCGGCATTTATGCAACTTGACGAACCAAGATCTGTTTACGCACCCAGTTTTGAAGTACAGCCGAACAAGTTGGCAGAAGAGTGCCGGATCATGTACTTGATCAAGCCAGCATGCCGCATGTTCTTGCAGCATGAATCGCCGCACCGCATGCGCGCCTTAGCTGTTCGACGGTCATGCGCTCCTACGCGACTCACATTGTGCGATTCTTGGCACACTGATACACTGAACTAATCATAAAACACCCACATGGAAATTGTTAGATTTGGACTCTAGCCGTATGTCTAAATCTAACTAGGTTTACTCCTCAGACCATATGTCTAAATGAGCTAAATACAACTAAACTTACAGAGAATACATTTATAAGTGATATTGGGTTTTCTTCTCTCGAAAAACTAATCCAATGTGTGAGGTCTTTCTCATATTTATAAGTTATGTTTCTTCCTTTCCTACAACCAATATGAGACTATTCCTAACAATCTTCCCCTCACACATTGGTTAAGCACTTCTGCAACCATTAGGTCTAACGAAATGTTAGGCACTTAGACTCTGATACCACTTGTTAGATTTGGACCCTGGCCGCATGTCTAGGTCCAACCGAGTTTACTTCTTAGGCCACAAGTCCAAATGGGCTGAACACAACTAAGCTCACAAAACAACATACTTATAAGTGGTATTGTGTCTTCTCCTACCGAAAGACTAGTCCAATAGGTAGGATCTTCCTTATACTTATAAGTTCTGCTTCTTTTTTCACAACTAATGTGAGATTATTCCTACCAAAAATCTGGACTCATCCTATTGAGAGAGCAACAGATGAGCGAACCATCATGTGATAATGTCGGTCGGTCATCATCACATGCACCCTCTGAAACACAGAAAACAACACAGATCTTCATTCCAATTAAGGTTTTACAGTACACCAAAAATAGGAGTACTATGGGTCTGTTCTTTTTGGCTGCGGCTGATGGTTTTTTGGCTGTTTGCGACAGAGATTGCGAAAAGAGAGATTATCACTTACGATTTTTGATGGTACAGATATTAATCTTTTAACGTGTACTACAATTAACTTGTAGACCCCGTCTTAAAAAATACTTCGATTGAAAGTCAGGTACTGTAGCAGAAGCCAAAAGCGACTTTTAAAAGCCAAAAGCAAACATACCATATATATACAGCAACACCATTGTTGAGGTATTGCAGTTTGGAACATCTAACCACCGCTCCTCGCCTTCTCACATCCACACTGACACTAACACTACTAGTACTTTTGCTACTGCTCAGTGGTACTTGATACTGTAGCAAATACTGCAAGATCGAACACCTAACTGCAAATCAAGCTACCGTGGGTGGCAAGCTGCAGCAGCTGATGTCGAGGCTTCACCTGGCGAAGGGCGCACACTCCTGCGGCGGCGCTACTTCGCGGTGTACGTCGGCGAGGCGAGGACGTGGTTCGTCATCCCGTCGGCGTACCTGAAGCGCCCGTCGTTCCTGCAGCTGCTGGAGAGCGTGGAGGCGGAGTTCGGGTTCGACCATCATTCCGACGGGCTGACGATACCGTGCTCCGAGCGCGAATTCGCCGTGCTTGTCGGCAGGTTGAGCTCCTAGCTCGTCGTGTCACTAGCTGATGGCTGTTCGTTTGTTCGTCGAAGTGGAGTTGTTTTGCCCCCTCTATCTTGGCTTTTGGTAGTTGTAGCATGCATTATTTTTAATTTATAATTTCTTTCAAACAAATAAATAAGATGGTTTCTTCGTTATTGTTTCGAAGTGACATATCAAGATAGTCTTTTCGAAAAGATTTATCCGTTTATCCATATTAAGCTCGTTCGCACAAACATTCACGTTAGTACTAGAAACCATCCGTCGAAAAGAACGAATTTACATTTAGCTGGCACTCTGCCAATGCCGGAGTGTCATGACAATCTTGCATGACGGAGCCAAGGCTGCAAAAAGGCACCGTGAAGCAGGTTGTGATGCGGTCGATGTTCCGATGGGATGGTCAACCTTGAGTCGGTATCCTGCTCACCCAGCCCAAAGTAATCTAGCGCTGTAAACCCTTGTGTTCTGCTGCCTGCACTGTAACATGATCACCGCGGGCAGTGCGGTGCCGCTTCAAGTCTGTGCAGCTTCCAGGTTCGTTCACCAGGCCGGCGTAACGCCAGCCCGCCTCGGCTAATCCACCGCCGGCCCGGCCAGGAGCCCAGGACTTTCAGGTTCCGCTTGAAACGCGAGGGCCCAAGATTTCTGAAAACCAAGTAACTACCACAGAAGCGCTCCACCTCGAGGTCAAGGTCACGTGTGGGACGTAGAAAAGTTTTTCTTTTCCCCTATAAGAATTAAATTATCTCGGGTCCTTCGTATATATTCCCTGCAATTCAAGCCAGACTTACCCAAACAAACCCCACCTCCACAAATAAATAGCCAAACCTGAGAACTGAGTGATGGCTCCGTGGCTGAGGTTGCCGACAAGCAGCCCATATGTCGGGGTTCGATCTTTCAAATTGGCTCGGTGTGTTTTATCTTATATACGGGTATGCATTCAGGGAAAAAAAATATGTGTATATACTCTATGGTATTAGATAAATACAGGATATAGATCTAGCGTGCGTTTTCAGTAGAATGTACATACATGTGATATGTGTTGTAAGTGTAGTATATGTCCTCCGTTGTAATCTAAAAAAGCAAACCTTAAAAAAACAAATTATTTCACGTAAAGAACGAAAAATATCCCAGCTTCCCAAATGTGCCTTGGGATTTCCAATGCCCTGCCCTCCTCCGAGCCCCCGTTCCTGCTGGTTGTAACTATTGAAAAATCTAGGTCTAATTTGAGGTTTTAACCTATAACGGATATCTCATCATTTGGTCTATAAATAGAATCCTAATCAATATAACATGTACTTAAAACAAGAAAGTAATAAAGAAAGGATTTTTTTCTTTTATCTCATCTCTTCTTTAATTTATTATTATATTATTCTGTATTTTGATTTATCTCGTTTAACAAGGAAAAATTAATTGGAGTGAGCTCGTGAGCAAGATTCCTTAACCACCAACTTAAAAGGCTCCTTGCAATTCCCAACTCCAGGCGGAAAAAAAATAGCCAAATCGCCAACCCCACGACCGCACCCGCACCCATTCCCACCGAGCCACCCCAAAACCCTACGCTCAAACCCTAGCCGGCGCCGCCGCCGCCTCCTCCTCTGCAATGGCCGGCCTCCTGCGGCTCGCCGGCGCTGCCCGATCCCTCTCCCGCGCGCTCGTCCCCGCGGGAGGGCTCCCACACCGGAGGCTCGCGGCCACGGCGGCGGCCGTGGTGGAGGACGACGACGAGGCGTACTGGACCGAGTGGGAGGAGGAGGAGGAGGAGGCGCGCCGGTGGCGGGCATGCGCGTCGGCGCCGACCGCGGAGTCGTGCCCCGGCGGTGGCAGCCCCAGGGGCGTGCAGTGGGTCGTGATGGGTCGCCCCGGCCCGCAGAAGCACGCCCACGCCGCGCGCCTCGCGGAGGTGCTCGCCGTGCCGTACATCTCCATGGGCACGCTCGTCAGGAAGGAGCTCAACCCCGCCTCCTCGCTCTACAAGAAGGCTCGTGCTCGTTCCGCTCGAAATTATTCGCTTCTTTTTCGAGTTTTCGAATGTTTTTGCAGTTCAATTGTTTCCAATTTGAGTTGCCCTTCATTTCCCCTCGTGTAATTTGGTGGTCAAGATTCCTATTCGCGTTCCTAACCTGGATCATTTGAGTCGGATTGGCGCCACAAATCTTGGAGGATCCTTTCCTTTGATCAATTTTCGAAATTTCTTGGGGCATTTTGTTAATCGGAGCCATTTCACCACACACTTGCGTAATTAATCAATAACTGTGCCTTTTCTTCAGGGGGTGATCAGAATAGCGATGGCTTTTAGCTTTTGGCTGAAAAAACACTGTAGCTGGCTGAAAAAACACTGTAGCTGAGTTAGTGGATAGTGTAGTGAATAGTGAAAAAAAAGCTGAAGCTAGAAGCTGAAGCCAAACCGATCACCCCCTTAACTAGGCTAGATTCTTACGTTTTCTGGCCACTTTTTTGGGCTCTTCTGGAAAAATTCTCGTGCCATATCTATGGGCTCACATGATCTCTGCGATATTTGCCTCACGTTCTCCAAGGCCACAACTTTCCTTTGGACCAGCCAAGTTCCTGAATTTTTCCTTATTCCCCACGAAGTATTTCGCGAATCAAACACTTTTTCCTAGGCCACAATTTCCTAGTCCTTATTTAAAGGCCACGGTTCAAACAAGATCGCACAAAGGTAATTTTCTTCCATTTTTTGATGTTTTTGTTGGATCGCATGATTCTGGGAGAGGAGTGTGGCGGCCATGTCTTGCTCCGCGTCCCCCCCTGCGCGAATGGCTGCGGGGGCAAGCCCGTAATTTGCTCGTGTCCACATGGTGTTGTGGGGGCGATTCGGGGATTCCACATGGCTAGGGTTTCATACCCCAAGTTTGGAACATTCGATCCTGGCGTCTTGTGGCTGGCGGCCGCCTGCATATACAGTCTTCCAACTTTGCCCTCTTGTTGTACCCTGCATTTGTCTGGCTCTCTTATGCTTTTCTTAGAACAGCTGGAAGTATTAGGTACAGTTTCTAATTTGCAGACGAGAACCATTCCACAACTGAGCACTATATTTGTATAAAATTTTTGTGTGACAGCAAATGTTTGCGGGTATTGGAAGGTTCTGAAATGTTTCTCCATTGCATATGAACAGATTGCTAATTCGGTGAATGACGGGAAGCTTGTGCCGGAGGACATCATATTTGGATTGCTGACAAAGCGTCTTGAGGAGGGATACTACAGGGGTGAAACTGGATTTATCCTTGATGGGATCCCACGCACTCATATGCAAGCTGTAAGTTCCCACTTGTATGCTTGAACAGAAGAACTTACCTTTTTTTTCGAGAACGCGAAAGAGCTTACTTACTGGTATCATGTAATTCGCACAGAATGAGATGTCTTGTTTCTAGTTACTTTCTGCATAAGGACTAGTTTCATAGCGGGTCATTTTTCATGTGTTTCAGGAGATTCTTGATGAGATTGTGGATATCGACTTGGTTCTGAACTTCAAATGTGCTGATAACTGTTTCATGAAAAAGCGGTTTGGGGGCGACATATGTTCCCACTGTGGACAGCTTTTTGATATCAGCAATGGTGTGTCTACAGACCGTAATCCCTGCCTTGGGAGCTCTACATGGCATTCTCAGGTACAGCCTGCTGCTGTTATAGGCCTGGAAGACTCAAGGATGGAGAGGATGCGTGCTTATGCTGAGCAGGTATTTTCACACTCACTAAACTTTTAAAATCCATATGGTTAGCATTGATCTAAGCTTTGCTTTGCACCAAAGGAACCCTAGAACTTTTACATCCTTATTTGATCAGACCAGTATTTTTTTTGCATATGCCCTCCGAAACTTTTTTCTTATGAAAACAAGAATTCAGAATTCTTAGACATGGTGTGAGAATTTTGCATTGCATTATAAGCGTTCTGATTGTCGTAATGTGTGATGAACTCTTAACATGAAACTTATATGCAGACCAAGCTGCTGGAAGAATACTACAGGAAACAGAGAAAACTTATGGAATTGAAGACATCGGCCCGCCCTGGGGAAACCTGGCAGGGGCTTGTAGCTGCCCTGCAACTCCAGCATCTGGACGCACCCCCAACACCACACAAACTCACTGTGTAAATTTTGTCCGAGCTTCTTCTGAGAAAGAACTGAGTAAGGAAATAGATTTTGATCCTGGCCTGCAACATATCTAATATCCCTATGTTTGTGGGTTCTGACTTCTGAAGGAGTCAGTCGGCTACAACGTTTTGGTCTTTTTGTTGTTATATATAAATGTACACGATTTTGCAGACGCGCATATACGTTTGTAACGGATAATTTTGCACTGCTAGTGCAAGTGTGCCAGCTTCGCTGGCTCCACTATGCTGCTGTTTTGTACTTCGTTTTTCCCCATATATATCAGGTTTTCTGTATTATCTTGTGTGCATCGATGATCTCCAGTTATGATCTCAACTCTTGAAGATGATGAAATCAGCTAATGTACGGAACAGTCCCTGGAGCTCAGAGAGTCCCTGGTGTTGCTTTTGCCGACTCATTTGGGCACTGTGCTCTACCCTTCAGGTTCTGTCCCCATTTGCTGATCGGCCGGAGATGCGACTGTGCATTAATTCAGGAGGATTCTCTATTTTTTGTTCAGAAGCAACGATGGTCAGTTGGGGGCTAGATTTTGGACAGTCTAAATGATGGCACTTGTTTTTTTGGAGTGTTTGGAGAATACTATGTCTTTTTTTTATTTATGATTTCAGTTTGTCGTCTGCCTAGATTTAACTGTTGATTTTTGATCGACTAGATTGCTCAGGACACGGGAGCATTTGCCTTCAGGAGTTATCCTGTCACGAGCGGACTGGCGGAGGATATGAATCCTGTGTGTTGTGGGTGCCTAAAGCTGAAGATAGCGATGCCTAAAGCTGAAGATACCTATCTTCGGACACGATTACAGTGACCGGTGCCTAAAGCTGAAGATACCTATCTTCGGACCAAACTTAAGTCTATCCAATCCAACAATGCATGGGGCGGAACGGTAGCCTTTCTGCTGCTTACCGTTCGATCCAACGCATCCATCGCGGCCGGAGGAGTTGAGGTGGTGCGGTCGTGGCTTACCGGAAGAGTAAGGCATAGCTATTGTCAACGAGTTCATTGTACCTCTAGATGTAAAGGGAGGACGGAGAGGTAGTGGTCTGACAGTAGATGGCGTTGGGGTGGCGACAGAGGGTGATGGATTGCAACGGAGGGAGGCATGGCGATGAAGTGGTGGAGGCTGAGAGGGGGGGGGGGAGGAGGGGTAAGGAGAAGAGAGAGGGGAGGAAGAGCGGCGGGGAGTGGGGCGGAGGAGGCCAAGGCGGTTGCACAAGCGAGCGAGGATGAAGGAAGATGTGGTTGGTTCGATCAGATCGGCTAACTGATTTTTATCCTGTTGGTTGGAAACCTAACATGATACCGGTCCGTAGCAGCATTCCAAAATCATTTCATAGGTAGAGTGATTAAACAAGGTGAGAAGATAGTTATGATCAATAACACAATTACCCACATAAAAGGGCAACGTGCTTTTAAACCTTAGAAGTTCCATAGCATGTGCTTGATTGGTCACCTTTTGTGTGCCTTCACAAACCAAGCACTGCAAAATCTATGTAGTCTAGACATGGATGGAGCTAGAATTTTTTGATCTAGCGGACCTAATTTTTCCTTTTCTTTACATGATGAAAGACAAAATTTGTATAAAGGAATGTATCCATCATTAGGGACTACGGAGTTCCTAGTCCCCCTCTCGCTCCGTTTTTCCACCCCGGTAACCAAATATATATAATACCAACTTTACAATATAAGTAATTAGAGCAAAAACTTGGTGTTTGTAATCTTAATTTGATATTCTCCTATTCCCCTTTCTATTATAGTAGGATAGCCTCAAAACTAGGTGAATTGCGCGGGGAACTCTTATTTCTCGCCGGTTATAGTTGTAAAAATACATTTCACTCAATGGTAAGCAATTCAGTGCAGATGCGGATACACACATCCGGACTTTTTTTCTCTCCCCGAAACACATTCAGATATGTGACCGATTCGGTTTTATCAACGGAGCAGATGACATCCCCAAATCAACGGACGTTTTGGATCACTCCAAAATAAATCCCTAGCGAGATAAAAAAAAACCCCCCACTATTCCCGTGCCCACAAAACACCATCGCCTCCCCAAAACCGAACACAAGCCCAGGCGAAAAGCCGCAACGCGAACGAAAACCAAACCTTGGGCTTGAGAGCGAAGGCGAGGGCAAAAACCCCACCCCTCCCGGCGGCGGCGGCGGCGTCGACGGCGACGGCGATGGAGTCGGTGGAGGCGCTCGTCGCGCACATCCAGGGCCTCTCTGGAAGTGCGGAGGAGCTGGTGCACCTCCACAACCTCCTCAAGCAGGCGGACGGCGAGTCCCTGCGCGCCCACTCCGCCGGCCTCCTCCCCTTCCTCTCCCAGCTCGATCCCAGCACCCATTCCCTCGGCTTCCTCTACCTCCTGTACGCAACCCCACCCTTCCCGACCCCGCGAAGCCCTAATCCCCTTCGAATCCATCGCTCCGCTCTGCCCTACCGTCTCCTGCGCACTTAACGATTCCGATTTGTTCTGTGCAGGGAGGCGTTCTCTTCGTCGACTGCCAATCTGAGGGCCCACGGCGGCGGCGACTTCCTGGTGACCGTGGCCGATTTCCTCAGCTCCTGCTCGGCCGACCAGATATGCATGGCGCCCGACAAATGTGCGTGCTGTGTGATCATCAAATCGAATCCAATTCGCTTCGTTATGTTTTGTTTCGCAGTAGGCTAAAATGTCTCAATTTTTTTTTTCTCTTTCTGTATGTGTAGTTCTGAATGTGTGTAAGGTGTTCAAGAATGAGGTCATGCAGCTCGATGCGCCGATCAGAGGTATTGCCCCACTGCGGGCGGCCGTCCGCAAGATTCAGACTTCGTCTGAGCAGCTGACGCCTATCCACGCGGACTACCTTCTCTTGTGCCTGCTGGCGAAGCAGTACAAGGCTGGCCTGAGCGTCCTGGAAGACGATATATTCGATGTTGACCAACCAAAGGACTTGTTCCTCTACTGCTACTATGGGTCTGTATTAAATGTGCTCTTTGGTTATGGTTCTTGAGTATGTGTGATTTGCTTACTAGTTACTAGTTGCCTTCTCTTGCAGGGGGATGATATATATTGGGCTGAAAGAGTTCCCTAAAGCATTGGAGCTTCTTCACAATGTGAGGCCTCCACCTATGCTAGTTTTCTGTTAGATGTTTGCGGATTTGGCACCTACTGAGATATTTTTTTTTCAGGCTGTTACTGCCCCGATGTCGTCATTGAACGCAATTGCTGTGGAAGCTTACAAGAAGTATGTCCTAGTTTCACTCATTCAGAACGGACAGGTATTTTCGTGCTTTGCGTTCTATACTGTTTTCTGATGTGGACCTGTACTTTTACGGAAAGTTGCCTCATGGTATTGGGTTTAGTTCAATTACGGCAAGTCTGTTCCCCCTAGCAATTTGCCAACTATGTTGCTGCTTTCTAATAGTTATGCATTAGCAATGGTAAAATAAGATATAAGATCGAGTTTGTTACTAGCTGCATTTGTTGCGGGGACAAGTTCGTTTCCTCCCAGCTGTAATCAAAACTAAATTAGTTTTAAGATGACAAAATGTACTATTGTACTATATAGACTTCATATAAAATATGATTAGTATACCAACACTAGGCTTCTTTCAAGATTTGTAGAAACTAGGAATTGGATCAAGATTTGTAAAAAAAGTAAGATTAGTGACCTTTTAGATTTATTGATATTCCAAGGTAATATGCATATCCTCCCTTTTTCTTCTGTGGATGGGATAATAGGCTAGATCATGCACTGACTTGGTGATCTTAATCCTTTGTATTGTCATCTTTGATTGGTACGATTTCTTGGGTTGTTAAATGTCTAGGATCTAGAGAGCAAAAGACTACTGTTTTTTGTGAGTGGATAAATAAAGGTTGGCGATACCAAGGGTCATGGTCTCCAAGTCAGCGCATACAAATTCAAATCCATTAGCCATTATCCATTAATAGAGAGGAAAAAAGAGTTTGCGTGCTGCGTGCATATCTGTCTGGGAGATCAAGGACCCTATAAATGTGCCTCTTGCTTTACTGGTTGCTCCTTCATAGCAGTAGTGCTATAGCTTGTTACATTCTAAAAGGGTTGGTTAATTTTTTTCTGGGATGATTACAAGTTGTGTTCTATTGAATTTGCACAACAGGTTCCATCATTTCCAAAGTATACGTCTTCAACTGCTCAAAGGAATCTGAAAAGTTACACTCAGGTATACTTCATGCGAGTTCTAATTTCAAATGCATCCCATGAAATAAACTACGTTTTGGGAATAACGTGTTGTTGAATGCAATGCGGTAGTCACTTTCCCTGTCTAGTTTCTTCATTGTTTTTGGTGTAGTGGTAGTGAAATTGATTTAATTCGTGATAAATTGTCATGGTGGTTCTGCGTGTGTTTTAATGGTGGACAATGCTTTGCTTTATACCATCAGCTACATTTGTACTGGCTGATACTTCGCATTATGTGCATTTCTTATACTTTTAAGAATGAACTGATTTATTTGATTGGTCTAGACACAATAAGCGCTCACATTTCTCTCTTTAGATGCTAACACTAATGCCATGCTTTAATATATATGATCTATTTGGCTCTTGATAATGAAGTTTATCCTTTTAATTACATGCAGAGTCTTTTTAGGTTGTTCAGAAGCCATTGATCTTGAATGCTCTCTGTTTAATATCCTTTTCAGATTTACGTTGATCTGTCTACGTGCTATGGCAATGGTAGCTACTCTGAATTAGAGGCATTTATCCTGTCAAATGCAGAGACGTTTCAATCTGTAAGTATTTTCTCTGCCTGCTTTGTCTACCATTCTCTACTGTCACCCTATGCTTACCCACAACTGTAGCTACTTCCTTGTTAGGAACTACTTATAGTTGTTGTCTATTTCTGCTATATATTATTTGTCAATAATTTTTTAATGGCAAAGTAACATGCATTGGTTTATCTGATTGCGGCCTCTTTTTCTTGTTTGTTTTAGGACAACAACCTTGGACTCGTGAAGCAAGTGCTCTCCTCAATGTACAAGCGAAACATCCAGAGGCTGACCCAGACCTACTTAACTCTTTCACTTGAAGATATTGCCAGCTCTGTTCAACTTAACACCCCGAAGGAAGCTGAGATGCATGTACTTAGGATGGTAGGTGTTGTATTTACAGTCTGGTTGCATTGAGTATCTATAGTATCACACGTTTTAACTGTTTTATCGATTCAGATTGAAGATGGTGAGATCCATGCAACCATAAACCAGAAGGATGGCATGGTCAGCTTCCATGAAGATCCTGAGCAATATAAAAGTTGTGAGATGGTGGAACATATTGACTCGTCTATTCAAAGGTATGTGCCTTTTATTTTCCACTATTGCCAACTATATATATTTGCAACCTCGGAGATTCCTGAAATTTATTGTTGTGCTTGGCCCGTAGTTCCACTCTTTGGCACCTTGTGCATAGATTGATTTCAGAATAGCTGTTGAGATATAGTTAGTTGTTAGTACAATGTTTGACTCATGGATGGGAAGTAGAGAACTTCTGGTGCAGCCCTTTTTTGTGGATGATATATGGTGGTCAGAATGGCAACCATGATGGTTTTTGTACTTCTGAGTTTATCTTAAGTACATGGACGATGTTTTGGCTAATCAATGAGTTATAATTAAAACATGGAGCAAAAACTATTTAGTTTTGTGACTGATTCATGCTCTTAACAAATTTTCCCCAGGTTGATGGCTTTGTCCAAGAAGCTGACTTCAATTGACGAGAACATCTCATGCGATCCTGCATATTTGATGAAGGTTAGCTCAGACTTTCAGACAGGTTTTAGCTCTTGTCACTGCCCTTTGTTGTTTGCTAAGTTTCGGATTTAATGCAGACTGGAAGGGAACGTGGTAGGTTCGACTATGATGACTTCGACTCAGTTCCACACAAATATTTTTGAGATGATCTGTGCCTTATGTGAATCGAAAGTACAACCATCAAGCTAGCCATTTCCTAAGGTTATTATCAGTTAAGTCCGTATATTCCAGCGATCAAAATTTAAACCCTGTAAATTCTGGCTTTAAAGAATGGGACCCATGAATTAGAGAAACGTCCAGTAGAATTTATCAAGCTAGCTATCTTTTTGAAGGCCTTTTGTCGTTCTACCCATATCAGTCTGGTGTGATGTCTACACTTTTGATATTTTTTGTTTGTGAATATTGTCCTGCCTGCGTTTGCGGCTGCTGTGATTGGGGGTTTGCGACCCAGTTGCATGCTTGTGCTCATCGAGGTTTGGTCGTTGCAGCGACCAACATATTAAGCGGAACTGAACTCTATTGATCATGATATCCAAGCCTGTTTGTAGCACGATCTGCCATCTTCCTCCAAAAGGAGTCGTCCGATTGAGGACGCAATGCAGCACAAAGCACATCGTCTATGTTTGCTAGTACGACAGATTGGCTGGTTTTAGATGTCAGGATTTTTTAGTCCTGCGAACTGAAGTAGATTATTACTAGCCTACTTGTGATTTTGTACCCGAAGTGCCCCCATCTAAAGCATAGCTAGAGGAGTTTGGACTATTTCTGTATTGTATAACTAAATCAGTGTAAGCTCTCATGTCATGGCCTGTTTGAAATGCAGTAATTCCGTATGAAACAACTTGATTCTTACATGAATCGGAAAATATTTATTATTCTCGTTCCCAATGGGCCTGAGCAACCAAATTCACTTATGGTAAAAAGATTCTCCCATGAATTCCAAAGAAGAGGGAAGATGTCAGAGTACCATGACAGATTGAGGTGTAACTCGTAATTGCACTGGATTTGCGGCTAATTTACCCAACGGCGGCGCGCGACGACGACGACGCTCTCCCCCACCCGGAGCGCCGCAGGAACCCGCTTGATCTCGCTGTGCTACTCGTGGCCACCGCCGTTGCTGCAGCGGCCAGCCCGCATGCCGCGCTCGCCGCGTCCGGAGGTGCCATCTTCGGGCGCTCCTACTCATCGTCCTCTCGCTCCTCCCCCTCCCCCTCCTCCTCCTCCACTTCAACATACTCCTCCTCTTCCTCATCGTGGCTTTCCTCGTCTTCCTCTTCGTCGAAGCAGCGACGGAGGCGACTTACTTGTCGGTCGTCACAACGGAGCCTTCGTCCATCGGCGCCGTTGCCCTGTTTCTCACCGTGCTGCACCACCGTGATTAAGCTCCAGGTTCTCCCGATTCTGATTTTTTTTATTTTACAAGTAATTCACCTTTCTTGATCAGTGATCGCTAGTCAGTAGTCATTAGATATCTCATTGGAGTATGCCACAATTCAAGTTGCATTGCTGCGTTTGGCTAAGTCATTTCAGAAGGATCTCAACGAGATTGCTGAGAAGGTGGAGGCTTCTAACCGACGCTGGTACAAGTTCATGTTGACTGGTAATGTTGCCAGTTCTTAATTCTTGCAAGTTGCAACCACGATTTTGTTTGGATTGATGTAATTCATGTAGTTTTATGTTTCCACGCCTCGTCAACAAACAGCCTCAGTTTGAATTTAGGTTTTTAGTCCTGCTTCCGGTTTCTACATTGTGCAACTTGACTAGAAGATGAAGATGGCATCCCACCATCCCACTACCCCGTTCAATTGCTACCATGCTCTCTGTTCTTGTTGCATGTCTCCTTTGTCTAGTTTATGCTGTTGAAACAGTATGTCAGTATCTTATCAAGTTTACCCTCTCATCAAAATTCAAATGTCCAGTCAATTCCACATCTCTAAAAGAAATGGGAATATTAGCTTGGATAGCATATAGGTTAGGTGTATCTAGAAACAAAGTGCAGTGGCAACTTTGGAACTGAATTTAGTTGGATCACTAAAAACAAGGAATTTAGATTTGTATTTGCACCATAGCCCCATAGGTTGTAGAGAAGTTCACAAATATACACGAGCATGTAATTTCCATGGGCACATATGGATACAGGTTATTTGAAGAAATATCAAATATTAGCATTTACTGAAACCACCGTTTGTTCATAAGACCAAATCGATAGTATTCAGGAATCAGAATATTGTGGCACTAAAGTATCTAGATACCGGTTATCCACCCAATGTTGTCCAAATACTTGTATAGAGATGGTCATCAAATTCCTTTGCTGCTATACAACTTGTAGAAATCTACGGCAACTATAAGTTCTCGATCAATACTGGTTTGTTCACTTTTTCTTTTGCACATCAAGTAGATTTCTCACTTCAACATACTCCTCCTCTTCCTCATCGTGGCTTTCCTCGTCTTCCTCTTCGTCGAAGCAGCGACGGAGGCGACTTACTTGTCGGTCGTCACAACGGAGCCTTCGTCCATCGGCGCCGTTGCCCTGTTTCTCACCGTGCTGCACCACCGTGATTAAGCTCCAGGTTCTCCCGATTCTGATTTTTTTTATTTTACAAGTAATTCACCTTTCTTGATCAGTGATCGCTAGTCAGTAGTCATTAGATATCTCATTGGAGTATGTCACAATTCAAGTTGCATTGCTGCGTTTGGCTAAGTCATTTCAAAAGGATATCAACGAGATTGCTGAGAAGGTGGAGGCTTCTAACCGACGCTGGTACAAGTTCATATTGACTGGTAATGTTGCCAGTTCTTAATTCTTGCAAGTTGCAACCTCGAGTTTGTTTGGATTGATGTAATTCATGTAGTTTTATGTTTCCATGCCTCGTCAACAAACAGCCTCAGTTTGAATTTAGGTTTTTAGTCCTGCTTCTGGTTTCTACATTGTGCAACTTGACTAGAAGATGAAGATGACATCCCACCATCCCACTACCCCGTTCAATTGCTACCATGCTCTCTGTTCTTGTTGCATGTCTCCTTTGTCTAGTTTATGCTGTTGAAACAGTATGTCAGTATCTTGTCAAGTTTACCCTCTCATCAAAATTCAAATGTCGAATCAATTCCACATCTCTAAAAGAAATGGGAATATTAGCTTGGATAGCATATAGGTTAGGTGTATCTAGAAACAAAGTGCAGTGGCAACTTTGGAACTGAATTTAGTTGGATCACTAAAAACAAGGAATTTAGATTTGTATTTGCGCCATAGCCCCATATGTTGTAGAGAAGTTCACAAATATACACGAGCATGTAATTTCCATGGGCACATATGGATACATGTTATTTGAAGAAATATCAAATATTAGCATTTACTGAAACTACCGTTTGTTCATAAGACCAAATCGATAGTATTCAGGAATCAGAATATTGTGGTACTAAAGTATCTAGATACCAGTTATCCACCCAATGTTGTCCAAATACTTGTATAGAGATGGTCATCAAATTCCTTTGCTGCTATACAACTTGTAGAAATCTACGGCAACTATAAGTTCTCGATCAATACTGGCTTGTTCACCTTTTCTTTTGCACATCAAAAGATTAATAGTAGCTTTCTTATCCTGTTCCGATGATCCACAATTTTGCAGGCACCATATCTTCCTTGCGCCGTCACAAGGATTTCTGCATCTCTTCAAGCTTATCAGTAAGAACTAAGAAGCTATACAGTATTAAAACCTGTTGGTGGTAGATAGTATATACAGTATTAAAACATTTTGGTGATAGATAATGTTTATATACATTTCTAATTCTTCTCCGTTGCGATGACAACTCAATATCTGGTATGCATGCCCCTCTAGAGTGTAGAGTCAATGAATCTTGCAATTTTGCCGTACCATCTATTTCAGGTTGATGTGAAAGACAGAGTGGATTCTTGGGAGGAGCATTTTAATAAAATCTCTATCGAGGAGAGGAGCAAATTTGATGAAGAAACAATTTCCAACCTGCAAGGAATTAAGAGGAAGAAAAGCTACTCCAAGAAAACAGATGGCAGCAGAAACGAATATCTAGTGGTTTGTACACTTGTTCCACGGTAAAAACGCTTCCGGAAATATTTGTCTTTTGTGTTTCCTTTTCAGTATGTACTGCTTATTGCTTCTGAGGCATGTTGGTTACATGATTCTTATGATGAACTGACGTTTCATATTTGTATGATGATTTGTGATTCCCAAATCCTCCAGTTAACCATTCTTGTTGCTGCTGATGGACCATTGAAGTTCCCCGAAGTGATCAGAAGCAATGCAGATCTGGAAGCAGTAGTTGAGAAACTCTACTCCGCGTCTGAGAGAACTTCGGGTATGGAGAATGTTTCCTTTCAGTTTCTTAAGTTAGCACAACTGCATCTGGTGTATGTATTATTGAGACAAGGAAGAATGGCATAGGTTTTTCAGACAGCTTGAAATTACTAGTATGCCTCGCGTAATTCGTGCATTCGTCTGATGTTACTGAATGCCTAATTTGGACGTACTGTGTTTCAGGGCGTTATAGTTTTATGGACACCTCAAGATGAGGATGACGTTCTGTCGGAAGAGAGGATACAGAAAGATTATCCATACCTGAAACCCCTGCGCGTGTGATGACTAGGACGGCGTTCGGTTCATGCCCTTGGAGGTCACCATATAATTAAGGCAATCCTTTGTAGTTTGTTGCTATAAGAATACACACACGCAGATGATAGGGTATGATAGTTGATTATTTCTATACCATGTATTTGAACGAGGTCATTGGGCTTGTTTGGGAGTGCCTGGCCATTTTCTGTTTCCTAGGTTTGATGTCAAATTAGCTCGCTCTCTTTACGAGCATTAGCGAGCCGAACCTGAAGGGTAAATGTAGGAGGCTGATGAACTCTCAGTCATAGATTAGGGCCTTGCTTTAGCTGTTGGCTGAAACTTCACTGCAGTAGTTATTAGCTTTTTCTGAATTATTCAATTAAAAAATAAAAAAAATAAAAAACTATTATATCATTACGGTCAATGTAAAGAAATAAGAAAAAAAATAAAAACAAAAAGCTAAAAGGTTAAAATAAATTAAAATTAAAAACTGATGTGTTTTAAGTGATTTTTAGTTTAAATAAATCAAATGTTAAAAAAAAAGTTTAAAAGCTGTCGTTTGGAACGGATAAGGCTCAAGAAAAATATATTGCTTTCCTTTTGAGATGAAGAAATTACAATTCTAGTTGAGTGTGCAAGTGTTGAGTGCCACGCATGCCGTTCTGCACCGCGCGTACGCGTAAAGATGACCGACCCCACCCCATCACGTAATCAGAACAGCTCACGCCGCACCAAACCAAAACCAACGCCTCCCACCGCACCGCCATGTCCCATTAACCACGACGCGCACCGCCGCCGCCCGCCATGCCCACCGAGACAAAGCCCCGCGTCCTCCTCCCCGTCCACCCGCTCCTCCTACTCCTCCCCTTCCTCTCCCTCCTCCTCCTCTACGCCTACTCCTCCGGGCCTCCCCGTCCCCCCTCCAACGCCATCGTCCCGCTCTCCCCCTCCCCGCCCTCTCCGCACATCCGCATGCGACGCGCCGCCTTCCGCTCCTACGACGACTACCTCCGCCACCAGCTCAACAAGACTCTCGACCCGCGCCTCCGCCGCGTCTGGGCCACCCGTGACTGGCACCGCAAGGTCGACGCCTTCGCGCGCGCCTTCGCCGCGCTCCGGGCCGACGGCCTCCTCTCCAACTCCTCCCGCGCGCTCTGCGTCGGCGCGCGCCTCGGCCAGGAGGTCGCCGCGCTCCGCCTCGTCGGCGTCAGGGACGCCGTCGGCATCGACCTCGCCCCGGCGCCGCCGCTCGTCGTCAAGGGCGACTTCCACGCGCAGCCCTTTGGGGACGACACCTTCGACTTCGAGTTCTCCAACGTCTTCGACCACGCGCTCTACCCGGACCGCTTCGCCGCCGAGATCGAGCGCACGCTGCGGCCCGGCGGCGTCGCCGTGCTGCATGTCGCGGTGCACCGCCGGGGGGACAAGTACTCCGCCAACGACCTTCTCGACGTCGACGGCCTGGTCGGCCTGTTCCAGCGGTCGGAGGTGGTCAGGGTCTCCAAGGTCGACGCCTTCGGCCTCGACACCGAGGTCATCCTCCGCAAGAAGAGGTCACCGTAGCCACCACCATGCATCTCAATTCTCAAACCACCACACGGTCCAACTTGCAAAAACAAAAAACAAAAAATCTTTCTACACCAATTGTCTTGGCCGATTTGTTTTGCTATTGTAGGTAGCCAGGCGATTGTTTGGTGGGCATGCATTCATCCATCCATCCATTCTTGGTGTTCTTGCACCTAGCGAACTACTAGAAAAACAGGTGAGGATTTTTCACATGAAAAGAAGTGAAAGGAAGAGCAGTGATTAGGGTTGGCGCTTTCCCTTCTTTTCTTGATCACTTTACCAATTGTTCCTCTCTTTTTTATCCTTCTCTTTTAGACTTTTTGGAAAGATTCTTTGATTGATCTGGGAGGTGCGTGTGATTATAGGAGTACTAATATTATTGTTGTTGTAGCACATCGCTGTTGTCGTGAGTTGTAATGCACACAGGGTTAGTGCGTTGGGAATGCAAGCGATTGGAATCTTGCTAGTAGCATGCATGCATGCATGGACAATTTATGCTTCATTTTATGTCGAAAAAAAAGTCGCATAGCATTGTTTAGGTTAGGGCACTCGCCCCCGACAAAAGCAAACCTGCTTGATACTCCTTACCCTTCCTTTTTAACTTTTTCACGATATTTGAGATGTCTTTAACCGTTACTCATAACTTTACTTTAAGATTTACTAAAAACTTTATAAAATTATGAAAGTATTTAAACATAAAATCTAATAATATATTTTTTATATAGCCAATCTAAATAATTTTACATTTATTGATGATTAAACTTTAGAAAGTTTAATGGATTCTAGGACGCCTCATAAGAAAGAATGGAGGTAGTACATAGCGTACACCATGTTAGCTTTTCGGTGAAGTAGAAGAGAAAAGAGAGAACAAGCTTGATACTCATTGTAAGTATCTAAGCCCTTCTAGAAAACCAAGAAATTTGCGGAGTCATCTCTCTAAACTAGTCAGACTCTTTCATCTATTCCTCTATTTTGTTATATTTGCTTATAGCCCACCGTATCACCAAATATAAGAAATATTTAATAAAAAATAACTATATGTATATCTATTAAATGACATATCACAATTACTTAACATCTTTCAAAGCGTTATTTTGTACTCTGTCTCGTGAACAACTTAAAAATATAAATCATAGCAATAAATTATAACCTGAAGCTAAAAACAATAGACCCAGAATACTTCCAAAGGGAATACCACGGGAAAGAGGGAAGATTCACGAGCAGAACAGCCATGCTATATTCAGAATGCGCCGGAAGGGAATACTACGGAAAAGAGCGAAGAATCACGAGCAGAACAGAGTCAGAGAGCCATGCTATGTTCCTGCATGAAAAACTATGCCATCGTTAATGCAGCGGTATGCTTTTATGCCATAAATACTACTAGGGTAATGTAAGGCCGTTCGTTCTACCTCGTTCTAGAGATACCCTCTGATTTTTAATTTACTATTTTTTAATTTTTTAATTTTTTGTCTTTTTTTTTCACATTTCTTTGTATTATGTGTGATGTGCTAATATATTTTTAATTATTTTTTAAATTTAATTACGTCAAATAATCTAACATCAGCTATAGTGAAAAATAAACCAATTAGAGTGAAAAAATCATAAGACATCGTCAAACTGAACGCCCCCTGAATGGTTACTTAGATCACTTGTAACGGCATTGTGGCAATGGCAGGGGGAATCTTTTTCTATTTTATGTAAGGGCGAAAATGTGCTGATTCAGCCTCTTTTTTGTAATTGCTTCTGACTTATATTTAGAGAAGTAAGAAGCTAGAGGTTAAGCTAGGTCTCAGACCGCAGAGGCAATGGCCCAAGGCCCAAATTTGGAGAGTCAAATTTGGAATATGAGTTGTATGAGTCACGCTTCTGACAAATGACCGCTTCTGACTCACACATGCCACGCTCGTATGAGTCTTGCGGTCAGAAGAGAGCCAAATTTGGAATGTTATCGCGCAGAGGGTTAGATTTGGTATTTTTACCGTGTGATAGTCCTAAATCCGTCCAAATTTCCAGTTCCTCACAATATTGTAAATGTTTTTATTGATGTTTGAAAACATAATATTTACAAGTATTTTATCGTCAAACGGTTTAATTCTCGCAGAAATATGAGAAAATTCCCGTGTTCTAAATAATGCCTTGGTCGTTTGAGCGTCTCACGTAAGCTTAGCTTATACTTTTAGCTGGGTGTCTTATGTGAGCTTAGATTAAACTGCGTGGAAGTGACCTTTGAAAGGAAACTTGTTACTCCTACCTATCTCTAACGCACCTTTATTTTTGTCCCCTGTTATGACACTACAGAAACTGCCCAGATCGGCTGTTAAGAACTCACGTAGAGACGTAAATAAAATGAACTAATGAAGGAACCATTTGATGGATTCGAAATTATCAAAATACTTAAAGCAATCACCTAAAAACAATGAAATACTCCAATGTAGTTTTTTTAGAGAGGAAACTACTCCGATGTACCAACCGGTATGTTAGCTGTGTTTTATGACTGATAAACATAGTTCAAGTCCCAATAACTACATGCTAGGTGGGCTTATTTATAAACTTTCAGGGATTTGATCCTATCACTACTTGTTCGTTGAGCTTTAAGAATGACTATGATAAGCTGATAGCCAACTGGGGAAAAAACCACAACGTAGTTTGTGAGAATGGGCTTATCATGGGCTCTTTGTTTGAGACAAGCCCACATAGTGGCGGTTTTCTTCTTTATACGATGAATTGGGCCTAGTCTTTTTTCATTGTTCTCCAGCCAATACTAGGGATGGGAAACGGTAAAGAATAATCTGTTTTATTCGATATTCATATCCGAGAAAATGTGAATATGGTAAGCAAAATCCATATTCAAGAATATTCGTATTCGTATTTGAGAATATTCGTATCTATATTTGAGAATGTTCGTATTCGAGACTATTCGATCCGTTTTCATTCTTGGCGACCTCCTTGGGATGGTTATAAGAAGAAATGTTCTGATAAACCAAGGCTCACAAGCAAGAAGTGAAAATTACTTTACATAATTTTCAACTCTATGCGCTATACTGCTAGCTCATATAGACATGTAGTCATATTTCATAAATTTATTCTACTAAGATTTATTACAAAAGTTTTAGCATATTCGCATTCGACCGAGTTAAGTATATATTTGATTCGAATTTGTATTCGTTACGATATTCGATTCATATTCGTATTCGAGAATGTTCAAATTTGTATTCATTTTAAAATTATGAATTCATATTCCTATTCACATTTGTTTTAAAAATATGGATTTATATTTGTATTTGACACTATTTAATTTGTATTTGCTCCATTTTTATCCCTACTTGACATATTCTGAATGCATTGGATTTGTGTACTGCTTTGTCATGTTCTTCAGTCCTAGCTACAATCCATTGGCAGCATCCATTTAGGTAGTGATAAGTAATTAAGTAGTAGATAAGCCATCCATTTAGGAATCCCTCTTTTCATATATATTAGTTCATTGATAGTGTGCTAAGTTCAATATTAAAGTAGAGGTCACCAACTGTGGCATATTGGGGGCGTTCGGAATAGTGATGGTTTTTAACTTTTGCTGAAATTTTACTGTAGCAGGCTGAAATTTTACTGTAGCTGAGTTAGTTTATGAGCATAATTAAATTTTAAAAAAATATAAAAATAAAAACAGTATGCTAGTCTAGAGCGGACAATGCAAAGGAATACAAGAAAAAAACAAAACGCAAAAAAAATCAAAAAATAAAAAAAATTCACTACGTGACAAAAAATGCTACAGTAATTTCGTCGCTGCTACAGTGTTTTTGACGATAAACAGTGAAAAAATCTCCAAGTTGAGCGGGGCTCTCTTTAGTTGATGACAAGAGTTTAGTTCCTACCAATCAAGAGTTGGATGGATTAATTGTGTGAATTTTTCATTTTAATTGTTTAGAATTTGAACCTGTAATTTTCTACTAACCGCAAGCTCTCTAAACAAAAAATAATAATTATTTATCATAATCATAGAGTGATCCATTGTGGATCTTATAGGAGAGGAGAGAGATGGAAGAACTGAGTCAAAATTAGAGCAACGCTACGTCATCTTTCTACCATACTCAGCGCCTGGTCTGAGCAGGTTAAAGAACGGAGAGATTTGGGCTGAGTGGCTTGTTGCCTCAATGCCAGCAGGGTGAATAATCTAAGCCCTCCAACATAATGTCACTTGTGACTCTAGTAGCATGCATTTAGCGAATGCTGCACATAAATATCACTCTAGATGTTTTTTTTAAGAAATTTGATCTTTAAATACCTATTTTTACAAATCTAACTTCCTCTGTGAACCTACCAAACTTGGAAAGCACCTACCGAGCTAGAGGAGCTCAGTAGTGACCTACCAAGCTACAATAGCTCGGAAGGTACTGTTCTGAGCTACTATAGTTTGGTAGGTTGCTTGTCGATCACCTCTAGCTTGATAGGTGATTATCACTGTATGTCCATGGAAAGGTCCATATTTGCAAAAACGAAGATTTAAAGGCTAAATTTGAAAAGAAAATTGGCTACATTGATATTTGTGTGGATAGTTCTTTAATGGAAGACAAGATTGGAGTTGACTTTGGGGCGAAGGAAGTTATCCAAGGCGAATAGATGGATGGTAGATGATATGTGGGTCATGCGTATGTGGGAGGACTGTTGCCATGGAGTTGGTCTGCCATGTTCTCCCTTCAGGATTTGTAGATTGTTGATGATGGTTTTTGTTAGATGCGTTTTTTTCGGTTGTGGTTGATGTTTTATAGCTATGGTTAATATCTTTTGATCCTAACGTGAGTGTTTGTGCGATTGAACCGAATGTCGATAAGCCAGTTAAAAAAAGTTTCGATACGCTATTTCAAAATGGCGACGGAAAAATCGTCCTATTTATTTGTTTGAAGAAAAATATAAGCTACAAGCTAAAAAAAACTGAACCATTTTCTGACCTATTTGTAACAAGCATCCAAACTCAATTTGTCTAGCTTTGTTTGATTATTAGAGTGTTTTGATATTCGTATTACTTTGCTCTCTCTTCCTCCCAACCTATAGTAGGCGAAGCTTGGCCTACTTATTACTTATCGTCGTGCAACCGAAATCTAAACCCCAATATTTTTTCTATGAAACAAGGTTACTTAACTGTTAGAAATTCCTTACGAACACATCATATCAAAGGGAGAAAAACAAGAACCTGTATTATATAATAAATTTATCACACATGAAATGTCTCATATTCCGCGCCTGCCAATATATCTTAGATGCTTCTAAACGTATACAAGCAAAAGCAAGTACCAAAATTGAGAGAATAAAGCCTTCTATTGTCATAAATCGTCCAGACGTATAAATACAAGCAGAGCATTCGTCTTCTTCCTTTTTTTTGAAAGGGGGGCAAATCATCGTATCTGCTGTAGGAAAATATAGTGGTACGAAAATACAAAAAGGGCCTCGAAAGTAGAAGGACCTCAAATGGGCCAGCCCACATCTCGAAGCACAAGCTAAACGCGAATATTAGTACCACCTCGGCTATTTAGCGGAAGCGAACACAGCTTATAAGCCAGGGCCTGGCCAGTAGCCGCACGACCTTACTTGAACAGGATCTGTTCTATAGGATCGTACCGCTGCATCCTTTACCAATAAAGAGGCAAGCACTAAAGCCTGGTTGATGCGTCGTGACCTCTGGGTCAGAGCGTGATTAACGGCCGGGATGACCCTGTATACGGGCCATCCAATGGCTGTGGAGGATCGTTCCTGCCTGGGCCTTGTCTAGGCAGGGTGACCCAGAGGTTGTCTGACAGGCTTCCAAAAAATCTTTTTGTCTAGGCAGGGTGACCCAGAGGTTGTCTGACAGGCTTCCAAAAAATCTTTTTGGCATTTTTCCCTTCTCCCCCCCTCAAAATGTCTTCTTACAATTCTGTTTATTGCTGATTCTCATCATCTTTCCTTGGAATGACAGGAAGTGATCCTTGTCGTCAGTAAATCAAGATCTGAGCAAATTACGGAGCTCGGTTGGAAACTGAAAGTGGGGTGCCAACTGCCGACCTCTCGGGATTGCCTATGAGCTCCTTGATATTGGCAAGAAAAGCTGCGAATTGTTCATACAATTCTGTTTATTGCCATGCTTCGACAAAAACCAAAAGAAACAGAAACTGAGACAGCGTCAACAAAAAGAATCAATGGTTAGAAACGAAAGGACATAATTGCCTAGCAAAAAGGAGCTGAAATGCTCACGAGATTCCCCGGTAAGCGGCACCTGATATTTGAGTGTCCACGAGGGGGTGAGTTGGCTGCAGAGGTCATCTTGCTCGACGGAAGCCATGGTCCACTGTTTCCTGGATCTCTTCAGAGAACATAAAGCGTGGCCAATAGACACCCATCGTACGTCAGGTTACAGAGGACAGCAACAGTGGTCATTGCTTTGCATAAACGAAGGGATGCATGAAGAGAGGAGGAGCTTAAGCTTGCTGAAGAATTATCATCACCCAATGACTGCATTAGGTGCCTCTTGAATGTCTCCAGCTGCAATTGGAAACCCAAAAAAAACACTAGTCTCAGCTTAAGACTGATTACTTCTCTCAGAGCATTTTATATGTAGCAGTAAACTCAAGGAGGCGTGGCAGTGTGTGATCTCGGATCACAATTCACAAATGAAAGAGCCGTCACCTTGGCGAGGTCCCTGGCCAGCTTCTTTGACGTCTGCGCGAGCGAGTCCCTCTCCTTCACCAGCTTAGCCTTCGCAGAACCCACAATGAAATTAACCATCTATCGGCAAGAACCAAAGCTCTGGTCCAGAGCAGCGAGATGAGCTCACGTACGTTGCCATCGAGGGCGGCGCGGAGGCGGGCGTCGGCGTCGCGGAGCGCCTGGTCAAGCGCGGCGGCCCTGTCGGCGAGCTCGGCGGCGAGGCGGTCCTTCTCGGCGAGCTTCTGCCGGAGGCGCGCGGCCTCCAGCTCGAGGCGGGAGGCCCGGGCGGCCACGGCCACGGCCGTGATCTTGTGGGCCGCCTCCAGCTGCTCGTACGGGTCCAGCGGCAGCACGGCGGCGATGGCGTCGGACAGCCCCGCCTCGGCAGGAGGCGCCAGCGCCGGGGGTGGAGCGGCGGTGGCGGTAGGGATGGGGGTTTGCGTCATTGGGGATGATGAGTGGAACGAACGATGCGTCGGTGCGGTGGGTTCGGGTGGTGAGATCCGAAGCGGGGAGCATGAGGTTATCGGGGGACGGGAAGGAAGGAATGTCGAAGCACAAGCTTTCAAACATTAGTACCACCTCGGCTATTTAGCGGAAGCGAACACAGCTTATAAGCCAGGGCCTGGCCAGTAGCTGCACGACCTTACTTGAACAGGATCTGTTCTATAGGATCGTACCGCTGCATCCTTCACCAATAAGGAGGCAAGCACTAAAGCCTGGTTGATGCGTCGTGACCTCTGGGTCAGAGCGTGATTAACGGCCGGGATGACCCTGTATACGGGCCATCCAATGGCTGTGGAGGATCGTTCCTGCCTGGGCCTTGTCTAGGCAGGGTGGCCCAGAGGTTGTCTGACAGGCTTCCAAAAAAACATACTTTTTTGGCATTTTTCCCTTCCCCCCCCCTCAAAATGTCTTCTCACAATTCTGTTTATTGCTGATCTCATCATCTTTCCTTCTACACATTCTGTATTAGTAGGGGGATCAGACCTGGGAAATGTATCTCTTACCCTCGTACAACGAACAGGCAAACCGAATGCATTATGTACACTTCGGTTTTAAGCACGAAGCCGTCGACAGTGACCTGCCTCCAGTTCGTAAGTTCCATTGCGCTCATGCCTCTATTCAAGCCCTATATATATTTTTGTGCAATTCCCCTTCCATGTGCAACTGAATTAGTAGGATTAAGACCTGAGAAATGAATCTTGCCCTTTGGCCTCTTTACACGTACGACTATAGTGGACTTTTGCTACTTCTTCTGTACACTTCAGTATGCTCGTCGAGCCGTAAACTTGCTGCATCTTCTGTACCTTCTCAGCACGGCTTGACTGTCAGAAGGTACAGAGCATCAACTTCATACGTTGCGTAGCACACCTGCACTCATAACATCTGAGAGCTCTGGCGCCTTCCCTTCCGAAGAAAATGAGCCTACAAGAGTTCAGGTTGTTTACAACCAACCAAGATCTCTTTTGTATAGGCGACGTCCTGTTCAGCTTTCTCTTCTTCTTTTGGGCAGGGATGACATCCTGTTATTGGATCGTAAACTTGTTCCATATGTTTTCATTTCCAACTTCTAAGATACTCGTTACCCTGTATTATCTTAAGCAGGGGCTAGCTCTTACCATCGAGCTGGATGTACAGGCGCGATTATACAGCCCTGTTTTTGTTGTCAGACACTAGTCCTCTAAAGCGCAGAGAGTTCAATGGCTGTGCTTGCTTCGTGTGCTGAATCCTTTCGGATTCATTGCAACTGACGTCGTTTACTTCTTGAAAATGGTATTAAAGCAAAGAGAAACATGTGAATAGAAAAGGTCAGCGCTTGATCCCTACACAGCAGTGAAAGACTGGACGACTGATGGCCCATTCGGTGCAGGTGTTCACGGGAGCAATGGGAGTTTCAGTTCAGTTCCAGGGCCTTTTGAGCCCGACGGCGAGGCCACGTGAACCGTAGGTGTACACTCACTCTTTGAGGCTAGAATTTGGTGCATAGGAAGCCGTGGTATTGGTATAATTTTCTGCAAAATTTCTGCGTTTCAGACCAGGTTTACTATTAATAGACTGAAATAGTTGGAGAGAGATAATATATTGAAATACCTGTTAGAAAGAGATATAGGGAGAGATAGTTGGAGAGAGATAATAGATTGAAATACCTGCAAAATTTTGGCCAGGCCCTGTGCCAAGCCCCAACAAGAGGGAGAGAGATTGAAAAAAGAGATATAGTTGGAGAGAGATAATAGATTGAAATACCTGTTGGGAAGAGATATATGGAGAGAGATATAGGTTGGGAGTATCGGTTTGATGTCACAGCAACGTTCCGCGGCTATGCAGACACAGTTGGATACTGACAGGTGGGGTCCTCTGCAAGAGAGGAACTCACGTGACCTGACTCCTGCAGCGGCGGCAGAACGGCACAACAGGATCGATCCCTTCAGCCGCTGACGTGAACAGTTTACCAGCCATGATCCATCCAGACCTCACTCAACAGCTGCACAAAACTATCAATCCGAACCATATAATCAGTGCACGAACTCTGAGCTTTCCAATCAGTACGCAGACGACTCAGATGAAGTCCTTCGTGAAATTCAAGAATGGCTCGAGAATTTAGCTTCACTGGTTTTGTTTTTGTCTTTTTTTATTTTGTAACTATTTTCTTATTATATTAATTAATATAGAGTAAGGGCCATTAAACTTGTTTTGAGTGTATTATCTAAGTTACTGTACTTTGAAAAATACATATTTAGCTCACTAATGTGATATAAGTGGGTCATTAGCCCATCATAGTTACCCTATGTTGGTATATTTCGTATATGTGATATACCATGTCAGATTCAATGCTTTGAAATTAACACAAAATTTATTAAATAATACAATTTGTCCTTTTAACCCTATCCCTGATCTGATCGAACCAGATCAAACTCGTTCACAACAGTCACTCAAGCATTTCTCATCTTCCATCTGCATCATGTTTAGATGAAACTTTTGAGGCACCGGCGTCGGCAACGACGAAGTATGGCTTCGTCCATGCGGGAATCATCACTCTCTAGCTAGCACCATCGGGCCTTCTCGTCGCGCTCGG
This sequence comes from Melocanna baccifera, assembly GCA_036346265.1. NCBI lineage: Eukaryota > Viridiplantae > Streptophyta > Magnoliopsida > Poales > Poaceae > Melocanna > Melocanna baccifera. The sequence goes on along the minus strand of CM070697.1, from coordinate 27,041,640 downwards.
GCCTTCACGACCAGAGCTCCCCTCATCACGCTTGGATACTCGCTAACGACATGCCTTGTAGCAATGAATTTCGGAGTTGTCATCCATTTAGTTGAGGTTTTCTTTTATTTTGGTCACAATCTTCTAGCAACAAAGATCATCTTTCATAATCTTTCAAGCCCGAAGACACACACACACTCATTTCATGCCACATCTATGCATTGGTTTTCAGCATCCTTGCTTGCGGGTCCATGATTGCCAACAACAAAATAAGTAGCATACAAAACAGACCTGCAAAATCCTATTGTTCAAGAAGGTCCAAAAAAGAAACCACATATGTATCTTTTAGTTCTTCTTGCAAGCATCCTTGCCAAGCATAGGCTTGCACTTCCATATTCCATCTCACACGCGCTCACACGCACGAGATGTGCGCCTCCTCGCCGACACATCAGATAGCATTTGACAATAGCACACACTATGCTGTTTGTACTGCCGCAACCACCGGTGCAGAAGGCGGTTGCTGCTGCTTGACGGCGGCCCTCTTGCATGCACCCATGATGACAGGCTGGTCAGTGAGGGGATGCCAAGGAGGTTGTTGCAGATGCAGATCTCAATAACGAAAAGTTATCACACTAAACAGCTCCAATCCAAGCATTAATGAATCTTAGTGGCGATGCCCTAAACTTGATTCCTGCATGATACGATTGAGACGGAATAGATGCATTATGCTTAGATTTGGTTAATTAGGATTTGGAAGAATCCAACTGTTATGCCATATATAAGAAATATGTCAGTATGGGCAGCTATGATGGACCAATAATTCACTTATACCATATTAGTGATTTAAATGTGCATTTTAAAAGTATAGCGACCGAGATGACATAACTAAATAAGTTTAGTGACCCTCCATACAGTGTACTCATTAATATAATATAATACTGTAGGATCAATATGATCCTACTGTTTTCCTTTTTTAAAAAAAAGCTCTTGCCGCCTGAACGTTACCCTCTTCGACAAACTGCAACTAGCCAACTGGACAATACAGGATTCACTAATGACAAAGATTCATTATTCACGGAATTGCGGCGCTGGAGTGGACCTCATGACCAACTCAAGTTCTGTTATTTTCATCCTACCAAACACAAGTTGCACAATCCACATAGCATCTGCACCTGAAGCTTGCGCAAGTACCCAGGGCAGATTGATACAGCAATTGGATTTGGGTATGAGAACCTGGAGACTAACCAGCTCGATCACTTACAGAGGGAAGGATCGATGCATGTATATCCATCCTTGTGGCGATGGAAGAAGGTGCTATGTAGGCTGGAGCTCGCTTCCATCCGTCATTAGAACGCCTTCCTTTTCCTTTATGAAACGGCCCTGCAGTGCAGTAAACCAAGAAGCACACGATCTGCTCAGAACAAGATTCAGTAACAAACGGTGAACGGGCGAACAATATAGAGCAACTACTTCATGCTCACCGTTACTAGTCTACCTACAAGTGGACGTTGTTAGTAACAAGCTAGGTGATGCACAAGCATTTCTAGTCAGTTTTAGTTCCCTGGATCAAGAAGGATTGAAAGCTGTTATGAGTCCTGGAAAACTGCGAGCGCGGGGTAACAACATATGAATACCAAAGAACAAGAAAGATACCCAGGGCACAGTTTTCATTTCTTTCGAGTGATGTGTGAACATTCGTTGCTGGAACTAGCCAGGCCCTAATATTGAGATTACTTATTGCATATTTCTGTCAAGAACTTCAATGCTGTATGATCTATTGTTCCTGGGCAAACAAAGTGTACTATCTTTTATCAGTAATTTGGAAAAGATTGGAGCTCTGTTTAGGAATTTGTGACAAAATATCTTATAGAAACTAAATTCAGAATGATGGCTAATTATTTTGGGCAATAATGAATCAATGCAAAGATTTAGCTCCCTCACAATTGAGGTGTAGCATCTAATGTTATTCTCTCCAATTGATCTCAAGGGTGGATTCCTATTCAAGTTCCTGAGTAACAATCCTAACTCCTACAAGGGATTGAGCTGAATCCACCAAACCCAACCAACTAGACCTTGACTGGTTGGGAATAATCATGATGTAACATGCAAAAGTAACAGATGGTAAGACGAACCATTTACGCAACAAATTTCAAGTTTTACCCGGAGATCATTACTGATTCATTAAGACATGGGCCTCCAAACTCTGAATCTGAAGCAATGACATTCTTCAGTTCAGACTTCGGATATGGTGCGAGCAGTTTGGAATGTAACACATTACTAGATCACAGCCACAAGAAGCAGGCAGCAACCAGTTCAGAATATGGCTTGAGTGCAGTCATGCCGATTACCTTCAAGCGCGGCCGCTTGACGGCATTGAACCGGCGAACCTCGTATCGGATTCGCTTCGCGAACAACCGGCTCTGACGCTTCTCTTTGTACCGCCTCACCCTCTCCGCCCTCCCCGACATGTCCGGCGCGCTCCACGCGCCCGCCACCATGTGCTGAGACGGCCCCACCTCCACGAAGACCTGCTCAAACGAGCGACCCCCCGTGTCACAACCGCGCGTCCAAGAACTGTACGGACAAGACCAGGGGACTTACAGAGTCGAGCTCCAGCTTCGGAGCGACGAGGTCCGCGGCGTCCGCGGCGCCGCCGATGTAGAGCGTTCCGCGGCCCGCCCAGGCGGCTAGGATCTCCTCGTAATCCAGCTTCAGCAGCAGTGACCGCGCTGCGCCGCCGGAGGCGCCCGTGCTCGCCGCCGATGAGCAGGAGGACGACGTGGTTGCGCTTGGCGAGGAGCTGCAGTACACCCACCGCTCCCTACCCCGGAGCGCGCGCCGCGCCAGGTCATCCTCCTCTCCCGGGAACCCGGTCCCGCTGGATACGTCCGGCGAGGCGGACGAGGATTCCCGGCCGCCGCTGGCAGAGACGCCGAGGATGTCGGTGAGGGACGGCGCGGCCGCGAACAGGGTGGACGGTTCAGGATGCAGAGGGAACGGCCCGTGCTGCTGCTGCTCCTGCCCACCTCCATCTCCACCGTCCTCCGGCGTCTCCGCCGCCTCCTTCGGCAGCGGAGACTCCGACGCCGGAGCCTTCTCCAGCGACTGCTGCGCCTCCACCGTCTTGGTCAGGTGCCGGCTGAGGCTGACATACTTGATCTTCCTCACCTTGGCCCGCGATCGCCGGCGAGGCCTCCTGCGCCGGCCGCCGCTCGCCATGGCCTCCCAAAAACCACACTATCTCAAGGATTTTCCGGCAAAATGGGCGAGAAGTCGCGAAGCCTATTTGGAGGGAAAGCGAGAGATCTCCCGCGACCGCGAGCAGGCCAGCAAAAGAGAGGAGCTTTTCCATGATCCGAGACGACGTGGCGGCGCCCCATTGGGTGGCTGGATTGCGGTGTCGCCTTTCTGTCGTACTCGATGAGAAGGGTGCGTAGTACCGTACGTTTAGGCCATGCCGTGGCCGTTGGCCATTTGTCTTTCGGCTAAAAAAATTGAGATGGCAACGGCCACTTCGGTTTCCTCTTGCAGGCAGAAGGCACATTGGAAAAAAAGAGATCAAAGTATCGAAATTTAGACGATTGGATGGCATATCTTAACGTTTTGAGATGTTAGATCTCCCATGTGCATATTTGCAGATCTTTGAGAGATTAAAAAAAAATAAGGAGAGTTGTGAGAGAATAACTGTTGATAACTACAATTTATATATTGAGTAGCATGCTTATTATTGTTCTTTAGAGTAGAGCACACTTAACTGATGTTAAAAGAATGTACTTATTTGGTGAGTCCATAATGGTGCAAATTAATCAAACATAGGCAGTAAACCTATTACAGGTATATTACTAATACAGCTATATTTTCAATCATGGAAACTTTTATAGAAAATAATTTAAAGACAAAAATTTTATAGAAAATAATTTAATTCCCGCGGCAATCAGATGAGCCAAACGTGCAGAGTCTGACGTAGCGCGTGCAGCATAGGAGTAGGCGCATGCAATGCCTTTGACCTTGACTACCTAGGTTTTAGAGAACTTTTTTAGATTACGATTTATTAGTCTAATAAATAATAATTACTAAAAAGTTAAAATAAAAAATCAGTTAAAAATAAAAAAACAGATATTTTAATTATTTTTCCTTGTCGGGGTGATCTCCTCGAAAGATACGACTACAAGAACGTCCAATGTTTTCTGCCTTGTGAGCTGTGAACTAGTGATGCAGGGGAGCACTAGCTTGGATCCCGTTGCTAGTAGTGTCTCTGCCGATAGATCATGAGAGAATGATAAAAGATTAATGCCAAGTAAAACTGTCACAAAGATTGATATCGATCATGAGACCGACAGTAGCCTGGATCCGCACTCAACTCGCTGTGACAGATTACAGAGCAGTAGTGGTCAGATTAACCAACGGTCAGTACGCTATCCTATGCGAAATCGCCACAGCAAATCAGTGTCGTGGTGACACGTGTACGGTTCATAAGTCATTGGGGATCTCTACCTGCTCCTCACAGCAGTTTGGGACGATTGAGCAATCTATGCTAGTTAAGTGGCCTGCTTGGGATAATTTCGGTGGTATTTTAGAAGAAAATTTATTGAATTCAATTACATTTGTTGCATGTAGAACTGCTTTGTTTCGAACAAGATGTAAACCGATTTGCAACTTGGAGAAAGGAAACGAAATGAGAGAAAAAGAGAGAGCTGTACTGCATCTGTTCAATTAAGGAACAAGAGTAGAGACACAAACAGGCGCGTGAATCTCTGAATTTTGCTGGAGAGGTTTCAGCGTATGGGATTGCATCGACGCGCATGGGCTGAAGTTCTTGGCCTCGAGATCTCCAGTCCGAGGACAAAAGACATCAACATGGTGAACAAAATCTCTGCTCCATGGGATGAACAAGAGAAGATGACCTTTAAAACACCAGGTCAAGAACAAAAATCTTCTCCAAGGGCACACTGATGCCTTCACCAAGCTTCAAACAATGGGAAGGAGGAGAGGAAGCCATAGGTTCTATGGATCATAAGAGCAGTCCGAGTCGGATAAACGTCGCCGACGACCGGAGGAATTCTGATCTTTTCTTGGCATCGAGTCCGAAAGTTTCCTCCAGCCCGAGATGCGAGCTCGACGCTGCAGCAGTCAAGCTCCAGAAGGTGTACAAGAGTTACCGGACGAGGCGAAACCTCGCCGGTTGCGCAGTCGTCGTCGAGGAGCCACGGTATGTACCAGTTTCTTATTTCTTGAGCACTGGAACAGCCGATCTTAGTGCTGAAAAAATTCAGATTAATCTGTGATTCTTGGTTCAGGTGGAAGGCACTTGACTTTGCATCACCGAAGCACACAGCTCGATGTCGTTCTTCAACGGCGAAAAGCCCTACACCGCTGACGGTGGGCAAGGGTGAGCACAAGAGCAGCCGAGGTAATTAGGGTATATATAATAGTTTATTTTTTAAATATGCCTTTAAAACTTTTCTTATCTAAAGCTAGCACTAAATACAACTTTTTCAACAGTAAATTATTCTTCCTCTAATTACTTTATACTATTTTCATTATAACTTTATATCTCACATGCACTCACTATTTGCGTTGGTTTGCAGACTAAGTCATCTCGTATAAAGATATGTACAATAGTTTATCTCTTAAGATTGTCTCTAGCTTTCCATCTCACTTAAGGATAGTATAAGAGATAACCTCTCTAATAGTAAATCATTTCTCTAACTATTTTATACTACTTTCTTCATAATTTCCTCTCTCACCATTTCCGCACTCTCCTAGCGTGGAATTTGAAAAAATTATCACACTTCGAAAACAGCGGGCCAAAGAACCAACACTCACTTCCTACCCTTTGCGATATAGCCACAGCAAATCAGTATCGTGGTGACACATGTACGGTTCGTAGGTCAGTGGGGATTTCTACATGTTCCTTACAGCAGTTTGGGATGATTGAGCAATTTACTCTAGTTAAGAGGCCTGCTTGGGATAATTTCGGCTGTATTTTAGAAAAAAATATTGAATTCAATAACATTTGTTGCATATAGAACTCCTTTGTTTCAAATAACTATACTAGTTTGCAACTTGGAGAAAGGAAACGAAATGAGAGAAAAAGGAAGAGCTGTACTGCATCTGTTCAATTAAGGAGCAAGATTAGACACAAGCAGGCACGTATAATACGTACCACGTTACTACCACCGCCACCACTCTTAATACACGAACGCACACTACATACACGCACACACATGCCCTGCGCGGTGTTGCATGCGGCGGCGTGCGCACGCGCGCGGCGGCGGCCCTCAGTCGGACCGCATGCGGTTGAGCTGGTTGAGCGCCGGCTGCAGGATGTTGTAGAGCACCCACGCGATGGCTGGCGCCACCACGAACAGCAGCAGCAGGCCCCGGTTGTCGCCGCTGCTGTCCGCCGCCACCGCCGCGGAGGCCTCCGGCGCGCAGGCCAAACCAGAGGCCGCGGCGGCGCCGAGGCCGAGCCCGGCGACGAGCACCTTCTCGGACCGCATGCGGTTGAGCTGGTTCAGCGCCGGCTGCAGGATGTTGTAGAGCACCCACGCGATGGCCGGCGCGATGGGCAGCAGCAGCGCCAGCCCGCGGTTGTCGTCCGCCGACGCCGCCACGTCCGCGATCCGCTGCGCAGCGAGCGCTGCGTCCGACGACGCCAGCGCCGAGAAGAAGGCGCCCGCCATCGACGCGGCCACCGGCGCCGACGACACGGCCACGCCCTTCTTGGTCGCGCCCTCCAGGCTGCGCAGCGAGATGCTCGGCACCTTGGCGTTTGTCGAGGACGACCTCGCCAGGATCTTGGCGGGCTGAAGCATGGCCATCGTGGCTATGGTCGCCATTGATGATGCCTCCTTGGCAGGTTTCTTCTTCCTTGCAAGAACTCGAGCTCACTGACACTAGCAACTATGGCAGGTGTCGCCGGGTGATGCGTCTGCGTTTCTAGAACGATGGAGATGGCTTATCTGGTGGGTGCGGCGGTGGAAGGAGGCGAGTGTGTGCTCGAGATGTGCGGCCTTATCTTGCAGCTCGCGACGCCATTGGTCGGTGACGTGAGAGACGTGAGAGAAAATGGAGCAGTGAAACTGGAAAAATCTTGTAGCTTTGGCAATCTAGAGTCTAGGGTGCTCTAGAATGTCGCATGGTAATCAAAAATCAAAACCAATCATTAACATTCCATTGCGGAAAGAAGACAAGATTAGAGATCATCATTACACGCTTTAATCGTATCGTTGCTCTAGAATGTCCTATGGTATCAAAAATCAAAACCCATCATTAACATTCCATTGCGGAAAGAAGACAAGATTAGAGACCATCATTACACGCTTCAATCATATCGTTTGGATGTAAAGGTTGATAAGAGTTGCAAGTTTGTTGGACAACCATCATACCTCAGCGCTGACGAAGATCAAAACGCTTTCTTTTTTTCTTTTAAAAACTGCTTTTTAACTATCAAGATAAATTTATAAATTAATTATAATACATATATTTCTTTTATATCAGCTTAAACCGCACGTAAATTTCTTTTACATTGTACTATATCATAAACAGCCTAAAAACCATAAAACACAACCAAAAGTCAAAACCAATAAACAGCCTAAAAACCATAAAACACAACCAAAAGTCAAAACCACAGTAAAATAGTGACCGATGATTTTTGTCTACGTTTTTCAATACTATAGCAGAAAACGGAAACAAGAAGCCACACTATTTATTTCAATTTTCAAAGAAACCAAATTCAAAATCCCCCAAAACATGACCATTGTGTGTATTCCGTATTCACCACTATTTTGCTTAGGTTTGTTCATGTAGGGGGTGAGAAATTCACCTTACCTCCTATGTATCAGGCTCCACCATTGGCTAAATGCTTAATGCAGCATATCTTAGCAGGTAATCTACAATATCACAAATTTATTCACATAGAAGACAATGACAACGCTGTTTCTTTCACAAATGAAACAGACACGGCCTATTTAACATCCAAAACAATGACAATAACCCATGCATAAACCGCATATGATGGATGGAGACCCGACCAAATTAGATACAGCACAAAAATAAAATACGGTAGCAATTATTCACTCCCTCCACCTGATGGAAGTGGAAAGCATCAGGGCAGAGGCGGGAATATCCTGCGTTCCAGCAATTATTTGTCAGATAGGAACAACGGGGCAAAAGCAAAGGGCAGGCTGATTACAAATTTCCACATGGAGCTCCATCTCGCGGAGACAAGACCTGCTGCTAACTCAGGCATCGAGCTGCAGCTTCTTGATTGTCTCGATGTGCTTCGCCGGGTTCAGCCCCTTGGGGCAGGCATGCGTGCAGTTCTTGATGGTGTGGCAGCGGTAGAGCTTGAACTCGTCGTTGATGTCATCCAGGCGCTCCTTTGTGTACTGGTCACGGCTGTCCTGTATCCACCTGGAAGGACGAATGCCACATAGCAATCACGGTATCGCAAGCATGCTACGTGGAGACATTACAATCTAGAGCCTAAACCAAAGGGGAAGGTACTTGAAGCAGTCCAGTGCAGATAACATGCAGAATGAGGAACTTGCAGATAACATGCAACAGACTTTTACATCTAAAAAAATCCAGTTTCTTATGACCAAGGTACTTGTAATTTTCCATTTAAAAGGTCACGTCCAAATTTTCAAAGGCATAAACATGCAACAAGCTGCTTTGCTGGTTAAGATTCTCATTTTATGGTTACATAAAATTAAAGACAGACAAAAAACATGTCTACTTATTTTGATTTATCCCAACTCGTATCACTAAGAATAACAATGTAATATTGTTGTATTCAATCAGCATCTACGCTGAATATCCTAGCTGCAGACTTAATTACCATATCTTAACTCCAAAGATCTAAAATAAAACCTCCGTGCACACATCAAATCAATCAAATAAGATTGAATTAAACATCTAACTTGTAAAATTCTGGTACAATCAAATCAGACAATGAAACATCCAATATATCAGCATGGTACTATTCCAAAAGGTAGAAGAAAAATTCTTGGACAACCACTCACACAAACAAGTGATGTCAAACAAATAATGATACAAACAACTTGGCGGGCAACAGAAAACTAAACAGTTACTGAACTCAGGTTTACTTCGAGGGAGGGTTCACTTTCATAGGCTCATGGGTAAAGGTCAAAACTTCGAAGGGTTACAACTTACAACGATGTTAGCATGTAAAATAACAGGAAAAAATTGACATCTGGTAAAAGGCTCACATTTCAAATGAATTGTCAAGGCACACATTGTTTATTCAACTTTAGAGCTCACAAGCTAAGACTTATTGCATAATCTACTTGTCTTGCGAGCAACACTAGATTTCAATAGTCAGCTAGAATGAGCTAATCACTTTCTACAATACATAGGCACAAATCATAACATGCAGAATGAAATCTAAGTAACCCAGAGTTTGAAACATTATCAACACATCTCCTGAGACATGGTTATTCAGCAAGTATGACAGCACAAAGTTACCATGCTGCATGCCCCAACAATGGAAATAAAAGCACATCAAGGGGACATGGATCTAAATAATAGAGAAAATTCTTTTCATGCCATTGAAAATTACCCCGATCCCATATAGGCATATATGCCACTAAAAGCTGTTTTCCCCTATATGCCATCGAGTTTCTCCTTTGATCCCTTTTGTGCCATTTCCGTCAGCTTATCATAAGAGTGTTGTTAAGTGGGCCATGAAAAGACGTTTTTGCCCTTCTTTTATCTTCTTCTTCCTCTTTTCAACCTCCTCTTCCTCTATCTCTCTTCCTCCCCCTCCTAGCCACCGCAGCCCCACTTCCAGCTGGTTTCCTCCCCTCCTCCTGCCGACGACACCACATCCCGAACTCCCACCGGCCTCCTCCGCACTTGGCCATGGCGACGGCAGCATCGAGACTATGGGTGGCATACACGAGGAGCAGGAGGTGTGTGGCTGGCTCAACACCTACACTCCTCCCGCCGTTTGATTTGCAACCCTCCGCCGACCTCCCCCCTCCATCTTCCCCACAACAACAACGAGACCAAGCTCGCAACGCCACGCCATGCAGCATCGATCGTGGCCTTCACCTCACCATTCCGCCTGATATGGTAATCTTCTCCCCAAAACGCTCGCGTCATATTGTGTTCCCAAACATTATCTTCATTTACCCTCAAATCAATTTTGTGTTTCATCCATAGAAGCACCGTGTGGCGCCGTCTTCCTCAACTCTGGTCAAAATCCACCACTATCGCCGCCATGTCTTCCCCGATGAGCTCCAATTTGATTCCTCCCCCTGGAGCATCCTTACGCATCCTTGAATCTAGTGCACCCTTGCTTCTTCCTTCTCTCCAGTGCCGCCGCCTTATTTCTTCCCTAGCTCCCTCTCTCTCCCAGCAACTCATTTTTTAGACATCTGGCCATGGCCAAGCACCGTCCAATAGTATGGAGTAGGATGGAGGAGGGGGAAGAGAGAAGAGAATCGATCTCGACACACGCACGCATGGGGGAATTGAAATAAATTAAGTTGGCGCTCTGGATTGCTGATCCGATTGATCAATGCCTTCCTTACGTATGCTGCGCTGCGCTAGCTAGCTCCCGCAAATTAAGTTGGTGCGCGGTGGGCCCGCACTATTACTTGGGGAAGGCAGGGGCAATATGGCCATTTCTTGAAAAGCTAATGGCCTCGATCCCTTGACAGTGACAGACCCTAACGAAGCTGACGGAAATAGCACGTAGGGGATGAAACAAGAAACTCAGTGGCGTGTAGGGGATCGAACTTGTTTTAGTGCCATACAAGGGATCTGGATAAATTTCAGTGGCATGTGAGGAAATATCTCTAAATATAAATGCATGCTAGATGTATCCAAACCTAATAAAAGAAGCTGCAAGTATAGTCTAAAAGCCATCAGCTCACAGATCATTGCTGACTAGAAGTTTAAGCAAGAAAAATGAACTTTAATTATAGCATTTGGCATTAAAACCACCAGAACAATAAAAGAAAGAAAACACAAAGGTATATGCTAAATTTGTTAAATTTATATTAACAAAGCACATTTGTCTACTACCTATGTAAACCTTAATATAGCAAGTACCCTTAAGATATAAGCATTACAAGCAGATAAGGTATGCGTTGCAGTGAAGTAGTACATGCTTCATTAGCATTTAGCAGCATGGAGAACTACAAACATAAACAGATAGTAACAACACAGTCATGATTGCAAGTACCCCGGCAGCCACAGACAAAAAACATCTCCACATTCAGAAATACCATGTCATCAAACAAAAGTAATATGTTCTCAGCCTTTAACTTCATAAATGCTGAATAGCAAGAAAAACAGTACAGGACACTGATTCAACTAAATAGTTAAAGAGAAAAAACACACTGGCTGCTGGTAAAAAAACTCGACAGATAGTTTCAGGGATCAAACACTGAAAAATAGCATTGAGACAACCTTATTTTGCGGGACTACTGCAGAGCTAGTGCTTTGTCCTACTGGTTTGTTAGCATCTACCAAGACGCTTTCTTTACGCCCATCAGTTCACCCTTATTTGCCAATGAGCGGAACACAATACGAGACATGCGGAATTTCTTGTAGACAGCATGAGGTCGGCCGGTGAAAATACAACGGTTTTTAAGACGTGTCATGGAACTATTTCTTGGCAGCTTGGACAACTTATAGCGAAACTTATCCCGCATATCTGATGGAAGATCAGGGTCCCTACAGACAGCCTTATAAAGCTTTCCTCTCAGCTCATATTTTGCTGCAAGCAATCTACGTTTGTGATCCAGCAAGTTTCTCTTCTCTGATACCCCATGATATCCTCGAGCTTGAACGTGCATGAACATGCTGGGTTTTGGTTTGATTAGCGTCCCCCACAGCGGAAGCCTAAAAAGGGTGAACGTGTCATGGACTTAGCAACATCCTAAAGCTTACAGCAAAAAACAATAATCATATTAGACAACTATCATTCAAGGAAAAAAGTGACAAACAAATGCACACAAAAAACTTTAGCATCTTAAGTTTAGCAGACGTAATTTACTGGCAATGGGAGAAACTATCATTCTCTAAATCTATACTGAAAACGAGGTCAGCTTTAAGTTTGGTAGATCATCAACCATTATTTACTGGTAGAGGGATAATCTAGCATTCTATAATCTCTATACTGGAACAGAAGTCAGCACTACCACATAAATTTTTCTAAGGAACAAATTCACTGCAGTGAGACTTGCGATGTCATCAAGAATCAGATTATTAAAATTATTTCCTACGCCGACATGAACTTCCGAATCAATAAGTCAAACACCAGAAGCAGAATACTCTGCAGCCACATACGCCTTAAAAATGTCTTAAGCAATCTGCAACTAAAGGTATGCATTTAACACATTCCAAAGTATCCCCCATGACCATCTAAACCATCTAAACACATTCCAAAAAAACAACAGGGGATCATCACTTAAAAGGATCAAACTGGTCATCACCACATCAGACCAATAACCAATCCTCCTAAATCACAAATCTTTCTACACTTGCACAACTAAGCCAGCAGCCATACCAAAACCAATCTACATATCACACATCAACCCACGACTATTTCCCAAGACGCAGGGCAAAAGGCACCAATCAATAATCACGCATCACTCTGTAATCAAACAGATCCAGCACATCAACACGATATCAAGAGCATAGAAGGGAGGCAAAGGTATACCTATTGGCGTGGAGCAGCGCGGCGGGGCCGAGGTACTCCTCGGGGTTCCACCAGTAGGACGGGCAGGATGTGGAGCAGCAGGCGCAGAGGATGCACTCGTACATGCCGTCGAGCTTGGCGCGGTCGGCCTTGGTCTGGGGGATCTCCTTCCCTGGCTGCGGCGGCGGGTCCTTGCGCTTGAGCCACGGCTCGACGCTCTTGTACTGGCTGTAGAAGTTGGTCATGTCGACGACGAGGTCCTTGACGACGAACATGTGCGGCAGCGGCGAGATCGTGGAGGCACCGGACGCCGCCGAGGAGATCTTGGTGAGGCAGGCGAGGCCGTTGTCGCCGTCAATGTTCATAGCGCAGCTGCCGCAGATGCCCTCGCGGCAGCTCCGGCGGAAGGTGAGCGACGGGTCCTGCTCGTTCTTGATCTTGAGGAGCGCGTCGAGCACCATCGGCCCGCAGTCGGAGAGGTCGACCTGGTAGTCCTTGAGGTGGGGCTTCGTCGACGGCGAGTCCGGGTCCCACCGGTAGATCGAGAAGGTCTTGGTGCTGGCGGGCTTCGCCGATGGCGGCGGCGGCGCGGGCGTGGAGGAGTGGGGCTTAGAGGCAACGAGGCGGGAGGAGAGCGCGGGCGACAGGAGGGCACGCGCCGCCGGCGAGCGGCGGAGGAGGGCAGCGGCGGCGGCCATCGCAGCGCGATTCGGGGTTCGCCTGTCTGTTTTTTTTTCTCCTTTTCTACTGGGAGGTGAGAGAGGAGGAGGGACCGAGGGAGCGTGTGCTCGGCTTAGGCACAGCTGGGTATATATACCCCTTGGGTTGATGGGTGGATGACATGTGGGGTCAGGGGTGGGTGCGATCGGGTTGCAGGTGCTAGGGTTGGGGTGGGAGGGTGACAGGTGGGGCCCAGGATTATTTTGGGCCTTTTTGTGGATGGGAGTGTCGAGATGTGGACAACTTGTGGGCCGTTGGGAAGAGGGCAAGGGGAAGTTGGATAAGAAGAGGACCTTGTGGTTTCTAGGACTAGTTTGGTTTGGATTTGGGAAACTTCTTCTGTTCCTCCCTTTCTGTTTTGGCAATCGATGTCATTGCTGGTTGGAGATATTTGGAGAAATGAGGATTTGAGAATGGTCTAGACAACTGAAATTGAAATAATGGTTTTTTTCTAGACAACTGGATAGAATTTGCTGGGTAAAAAGAAGAAATAAGTGGTTGGATGGCCTTTTTCCTTGTTTTCCTTGTCGTGCAAACAAGATAGATAGATTCACACACACACACACACACCCTTTCAACAGTGAATTGCTCCACCATCATCTTAATTTCCTATGACATGAGAACCATCCAACCACTGCCTCAAAACAAAGCCATTAAGTCCTTAACCAGTCATTTCAAGAGGTCATAAAAGTATAACAAATGATTCACCATGCAAACATTGCATTTCGGTGAGCGGCCCCTCCATGGCCCAAGAGAATATGAGCTTTCCCGGCCTTCCCATCAAATCCCAAACGGTTGACGTGCCCACCTCGCTCAACTTCGCCCTAGTCTTGTTTGTGGCCCACTACAAGGCCCATTTCATTGTCTTTCTTCTCGGAACAAGGGAGCCCGGCTACAAAATCCTTCTCTCCAACGCAGAACTTTCGCAGATGTTTTGTCAGAAAACAGCGTAATTTCAGCAATAATCCGACGAAATTCTCGTGCCTCAACTTTCAAACAGTGCCAACAAGATAGTACTTGTTATGGGATAGCTGTTTCCTTGTGTCCTCTAAAATGATCGTAATGGCGCATCATATTAGGCCTTCATTTCTTGAAAAAATACGGTTGGTTAGTTGGTTTTTCAATTGCAGATTTAGTTGGTTGTTTCTCCGGTTCAAGAGCGGTAGTACCACAAAGGCAAGCAGGTACTCCATTGAAGAGGTGTGTACTCCCATAATCTTGCACCTCCTGTCCCATGGATATCCTGTCCCAGCAACGGGGCACTGTAGCATCAGTACTAGTACTACTGCCATCCCTGGCCTGCTAGGGCTAGCGTTCTGCCCAGTTATTGCTCGCTTAAAGGAGCTAGCCTTGTACTTCGCTTTGGGTCCATGGCAATTCAGAAGTAACAACAAAGGCAACGACAGCGAACACCATGGCGTAGGAGCATCAACTATGTGTTGTTGTCTGGACTCTGAAGCTTTTCACCCTTGCCATCTCATGGAGATGGAATAGAATAGAACTACAGAGCAGTTCCTGCAGATGGAATAGCTCTTGTACTGTCTGCTTCCAAAGGCAAACACAGCCAGCCTTCTGCACAGCTCACGCATGTGCATCATTTTGACAACAGCAAGGACAAACATGGATGGGTTTCTTCGGATTCTATATATCATTGTCCAATTATTTATTTTGTCCGGCATACCTCCAGAGCAGCATTTCATCTCATTCCATTTTATTGCAGCATTTCTCACAGTAGAACCACTGTATCGTTAATAATTTTTATTGTCACTATATGAATGCAGAATGATTAGCACCAGCCAATCAGTTAGCTGTTTAGATCCATGTCAGTTTATCTAGCCAATTAAACGCTTCATGCCTACCCCTCGAATTACCTACAAACAAATGGGGGGAAAATTATGCCACTGAACTTATACTGTGGTTGAAAATTGTAAGGCACGATTTGCGATTTCGAGGTGAACAATCAATTGCGAGCAAATTTTAATGTCACACTCTCAACCACATTTGCCCCTATCATACCGTAGTCCATAGCTCCAATGCAAGCTAAACGAAGAGTCAAACCGAGGTCGAATCTTTTCAGAGCGACCTATCACAGCAAGCTGCACTGTTTCTGTTAGGCTGCCTAGGCTCTTGTTTTAATCACAAGATACTGATTTAGTAATTAAGTGCGCATCTCAATTACGATTAGAGGCACTAAAAGTCAAGGAAGAACAGTTAACTAAAGTATCAACGTTCGAGAGTAAAATGTAATTTTCGGCGGTGGTTGGTTGGTATCCAAACTTTTTTTTTATAGCAGCAGCTAGGTGAATTCTGGCAAAAGAATAAGTGTGCGACGAGTAAGGCAGGTGTCTAACAAAACATGGCTCGCCAGAAATCAAACTTGCCAAAGCACAGTAATCATGTGAGAGGCCGTAGAAACTGGGACATGATGATGCGATCATTTTTTCCTATGGAATTGGCTGCGAATAAAGAGACATTTGCTTCAGCTGTCTCCAGTGATCTGAGTAAACTGAATTGTGGACTGTGCCATCGCCCTCCCTACCTTTGAACAATCACTAAACAAATGATGATTAGACAGCAGTAAACAAGTCGCCGGACCCAACTAATCTTGGTCTCCCCCTTGTCGATCATTTCTATCGAATCCTCGTTAAAAGAAGAGAGGAAAAAAAACTATATGCTAAGAAGGTCCCAAACATCCATCCCGGCAGAAGAAGCAGATGCTGAAAGCAGGCATATAGTTAGGGCAAAACCATCACCGTTCAATTGGTGACCAAGGTAGAAAGGCGAAAAGTCAGGTAAAAAAACACATCAAGTACTAATTTCTATACGGCTCACAAAACAATCCATCTCCTATTTCTCGACGTATCCATCTCCTATTTCCAATTGAATGTGTGACTTTGCCCGTGAACAAAACACCCAAAATCAATATCCTAACGGCCAAAAACAATACCTTACGATATGATAAACAGTCAATCGAAACAAAGCACCCAATATCCATCTTGTTGTATATAAAAGGAACTTTTGGAAGCCCGTTTGGAATACATGAGTTTCTTCGCATTCCTTGGAAAACTGTTTTTCATACAAAATTCGTGTGGAATCATGCGTCCAGAAACAGTCCTGGCTTTGGCTCTGCTTATTTAAGCTTCATTTTCTGGTTTCTGATTACTAGTTCATTGTTTCTAAATTCTTTTTTTCTGGCTTTTTTTAGGGTTTTTTGCTTTTCTTTTTTTTCGTATTCGTGTGCATGTCTATGATGTGCTAACATATTTTTTCTATTTTATTTTTTAAAATTTAATTATATCAAATAAATCACTATCAGTTATAGTAAAAGATAAATTATAAATCGGTTTATTTAAACCAAACCGAACGCTCCCAAAATCATGGAGAAGAGAATCAATCCACGACAAGTAGGACCGAAATAAAACTATTTAAAAAATGATCCAATTTACTTCAGCCGGGGGGAGGTGAAACAAAAAAGAACGTGCCAAAGTAAAACGAGCAGCGGTGGGTCACGAGACCGGAACAGTAACTCTGACGCGACCCCTCGCCAGCCTCGCGCACGCGCCCCTCGCTGACACGCGGGTCCACCTGTCATGGACCATCAAACGCGCGACCACCCTCCGCGCGCACCGCTCCCACTGTCCCGTCCGTTACGATTCCGCTGCCACGGAATTGTTCAGCTGTGCGCCGAAAAGACGGATATACCCCTACCGTTTCCGCGTATTTTACGGCGGGGTGCCATCGGTGGTGGCACAGCGCACGAGGCCTCGCCTCCCGCCAGGTCGCGCCCCCTCACACACGCCTTCGCTTCCACCCACGCCTCGCGGAGTAGCCCTCGCCCTTCGGCATAATCACGGCTCTGCCACTCCTCCGTCGTCTTGCTCCTGTTGCTTTGCTCCTCTCCCCTTTCTCCGCTATTAATGTACTGGTGGTGGTGGTAAAGAAAGGGAGTGGAGTGGAGCGGAGCGCGGCGGTGGGATGCGGCGCCGGTAGTGCCGAAAAGTTGCGCGCTTTGGTCGTCGGCGTCTCGGGGGTGGTAGGATTCTGTTCTAATCCCCATCTCTCTTCTGTTCTTGGGTTGGGTTTAGTGTTCGTTTCTTCCTTTGGATTCTTTGGTTCTTCGGTTTGTTTGTTTTCCGCTCGCGTCGCTAAAATGTTTCCATCTTTTTTTCTTTTGTTTTCGTCCTTTGAGGTGCATTCCTCTATGGGCAATTGCGCGCCCTGTTTCTTCTTTTTCACCCTTTGCGAGGTTTTCGTACTGTGAGATCGTTCGAGATAAAGAACCCAAATCTTCATTTTTTTCCGTGTTTTCTTTTCTTGGATGGATTTTGCATTGTGTTTTACGTTCTTCTTCTTTGCAAGGTTTTTGTAGTGAAAGATTGATTGCTCTATATCAAGCGCCCAATTTCCATCTATTTTTTGCTCCGCCTTTCTCGGCAAGTTCTTTGCATGACAATGCTGGTTAGGGTAAATCGCAGGGGACTTTTGTTGATACAGATTTTGCAGCCTATGGCCTGCGCTTCTTGTTCCCTAGATTGAAAAAGGTGGAAGTTTTAGAGAGAAAATTTCCGTCATGTTTCAAGAATGTGTTGAGCGTGCAATGCATATGCTTCTGTTGTCAAGACTTAAATTGTTCCTCAACACTGATCTGCATTGCAGGATTCAGCCTGCTTGGACTCAGAATCTCAACAAAATTTCAATACTAGTGCCAGTCTGTCTAGTTCCTTGGAGACTTGCAAGATGTTTGAGGGGAGGCGGCATTCCGTGGACATTCCAATTTCGAGGGCTCTGGTGGCCGTCATGAGGTCTAGATCTCTGAGGGACCCTGACACCAACTCGCTGGCCAAGTTCTCGGCCAAGAAGACCATTTGGGAGGGCTGTTCTCTCGAGGAAGACGAATTGGAGGGGAGCAATTATGGCAGGCACAGCTTTAGCTACAACATGTATGATCATCTCCAGAGGAGGCGGGAGGAGTTTGGGGACAGTGCAAAGTCTGGCCGTCTGGCAAACTCGCCGATTAACATCATCAAGGCCAATGCGAGAGTGAAGGCGGCGCTTCATAACCAGAACTGCTGCTCGGCCATCTCTGGGATGTCGAGAGCAGCAAAGGACAGGGCTTTCTCGTTGGTGATCGAAGGAGAAGAACTAGGTAGGAGGGAGGTCGGCACATTTCAGGAAAGTGCTAGAAGTTTGCTTCAGAAGTATCGGCCCAAGTCTTTCTCCGAGCTGGTTGGACAGAATGTTGTTGCTCAGTCTCTTTCAAGTGCTGTTTCGAAAGGAAAGCTTGCTCCTATCTATCTCTTCCATGGTCCGCATGGCATTGGCAAGACTTCTGCCGCTAGAATATTTGCGGCTGCACTGAATTGCCACTCTCCAGGTGGGAACCAACCGTGTGGGCACTGCGAGGAATGCATGGCCATATTCTCTGGAAACAGTAGCAGTGTGGTAGAGATTGATGCTTCCAAACTGGATTGCAAATCTAGAGTTGCTGCCTTGCTCAGGAATGCTTGTGATGTTCCTGCTTCTTCGCACTTCAAGGTTCTTATTGTAGATGATTGCCAACACATGGATAAGGAGGGGTGGTACTCTATCTACAGCAGCCTTGAAGGGATTCCTGACAGCTCAATCTTTGTCATGATCACATCTGACATTGATAAACTACCAAGCAATTCAGTTGGATGGTGCCAGAGCTACAGGTTTTTCAAGATAGATGATGCAGAGATTGCCCATCGATTGAGTAAGATTTGCACAAAGGAAGGTATGGAGTTTGAAGCCGAAGCACTGGAGCTTCTTGCTCGGAAGGCCAATGGTTCCATTCGAGATGCAGTTCAAATGCTCGACCAACTAACTCTGCTCGGAAAAAGGATCAGCAAATCAGTAACATATGACTTAGTGAGTTGATTACTCCAGTTTTCTAGCTGTCAAATATATAGCATCATAAAACAAATCAGCTTTTTTCTTGTTTGAAAACTATAGCTATGGTATTTTTGCAGATAGGTGATGTCTCAGATGAGGAGTTGCTTGACCTTCTTAATTTGGCTATGTCATCAGATGCTGCTACCATTGTCAGGAGGGCTAGGGAGCTTTTGAGTTCAAAAGTCGATCCTCTGCAGCTATTAGCTCAGCTTGTAAATCTTATCATGGATATTTTAGCTGGGAAGAACCAGTCAGATTCTTCTGAAGTTAGAAAAATTACTGGTAAACATACATGTATGACCCCTTCCCTCCTAAGCATACTTTAAAGTTGTGCAGGCTACATATGAAATAACGGCAGATATGTTATTTTACTATTGAATCAGTATATGTTGTCTTTTTCACTGATCCTCCTGCTGAATAAAATTACCACTTTTAAACTTGAGTTATTGGCTTAACGCTACCCAATATGATATATACACCCAGTGGACATGAATATATTATTTCCATATCCATCTGACCTTTTATATCTTTCTTCCCAGATGCTGAAGTCGATGTGCACAAACTTAGGAATGCACTGGAAATACTTTCTGAAACTGAAAAGCAATTGAAAACCACAAAGAACCAGTCTACATGGCTTACTGCAGCTCTGTTACAGTTTAATATGAGAGAACCTTACTGTCTAGACGATACTGCAGTTTCAAGCATGTTCACGGAGAGTCTGACAGGTAACCAGTGTTCTCTGCCTCCCATAGTTACTAATGATTTTGGTTCCTCTCCTGAACAACATATACTTAAGTTACTGTTGAAATATCACAAATTTTTTTATATATTTAATCTCATTATGAAACAAAGCTCTGTTGATGATCAAGTCACTTTCTCAGTGTGTCTGTTTACTGACAACTAAGCTATTCATTACGCAGATGATGGGGCTGCTATCTTGAAAGATGAAAGCTTAGAGACCAGTTCTATTCTTTGCTATCAGAACAAAATCGGTTGTCTAGATATGAATTTAGGTGATCCAGATGTACTGGAGACGATATGGATGAAGGCTCTTGAAAACTGCACATCTAAGTCACTTGATAATCTACTGCGAAAAGATGGGAAGTTGTCATCCCTATACACAACCCAAGGTAATTGATCTAACTGTTTGTTGGACCTTTTTCTTCTGTTTTGTTTGGAAGACAGATGCGTTTGTCATTTTATCTATAATGAAAACAACATGTCCCTACTTCCTATTATCCTATAGTCCTTTCTATTCGTTTGTCATTTTATCTATAATGAAAACAACATGTCCCTACTTCCTATTATCCTATAGTCCTTCTGCTTCCTGTTGACCCATCATACATCTTTTCCCGGCAGTACTTAAAGCTGCATTCCAGAAAGCACGTGTTTGTCTGAACGTAAGTATCATGTAGCAAATAGGTATGCCTGCCAATAAGCTAGTACTCTTGATGAGGTAGTACATCATGGTCACAGTTCTTTTTTCTTAACACATAACATGCTCAGAGTTCTGGTCTTCTGGAGTAATTGATATTCATCACTGGCCCATGAATCTAAACTGCACACGCTCTAACCATTGCATACCTCCATTGAGGATTTTGCAAGTCAGATTTCATTCTGTTTAACTTTGGGTTGCAGGTGTAGCAGTTGCTGAGCTACAGTTCTGCCATCCTGAGGATGTACCTACATCAGAGAGCTTCTGGAAGCCACTTGTGGTTTCTCTGCAGAATTTGCTAAGGTGCAATGTGGATATCCGAATCAATCTTTCTCCGGTCTCCATCAGCAACAGGGTTGTATCCAAGAATTCGTCAGTCAGCTTGGTCATGCAATCCAGAGAAGATCAAGATTCACAGAATCCAGTTGCCACAGATTGCAGAACTGTAGCTTTGTCCAGAAAAGACTGCCCTTCTCCACTCGCAGGGCAACCTGAGGAGAAACCATCGCACATTCTTGGGTGCCTTCATGCGACAGATGGCATGACAGGAGATACCGAGTCGAGGATCTTGAGCTATCAGAAGATCTCCGTCATACCTGAAGCATCCACTCCAGGAAATGTTTCCTTGCAAGCTGGCGGACATATACCAAAGGTTGACGATGACAGAGCTCGTCGTGGTTGGTTCTCCAAGATTCTACCGCGCGGTGCTTGTGCTCGTGATAAACATAGAGCTTCGCCTCGCAAGGGACTGTTCAGCTGCTGTTTCTGCAAGATCAGACCAGACTGCAAAACGAAAGCTGAAGCAATGTACAGGTCAGAAACCGAGGAAGCGTTCCAAGGGTAGTATGGTGTATTCTAAAGTTGGAGAGGGGCACAGTAAAAACAAGGCTGATAATGGTTGTCATTTGGTTGAAGCTGACTTCATCGTTGTCCATTCTTTGTTTTCTAGTTTGGCTCTGGGTACTCAAATAACTTCAAAGTTAGATCAAAGTATGCGAATCTGTTAACTGCACCTTGCTTCTTTGTGCTCACACATTAAATGTTGTATTTTATGATCCGAATCTGGTCGGATCCGATCAATTAAATAATTCGATCAGGTTTCGCTCAAAAGATATATTTCTGCCAGTTTGACTGGTCGGTAATACGAACTGATATGAGGTTATGATTTTAATTATCTTTGAGTTTGTGATGGACTCTACACCGATTTACATCAGACATGTTGTCTAAAAGTGTTTACATCAATTGGAATCCGACATGGTCACTCGAGATGCTTCCGATTAAACTTTTTCACCGGTATCTTCTGAGATTCTATTTTGTTTTTGAGCGGGCTGTTGTTCTTATTTTTTAAGCAGGTTACTGTTTTAATTTCTGAGTAGTTATCTATTGATATTGCCGATTAGAACTTTATTTCTTTCTCGTGTGGGACTCTTGTTCCCAAGATTATTTATATCCCTTATAAGTCTTATGATAGATAATGAGCGCACTATAAGTTATTTACACATGTAATATGCTAAAAGCAATCTATAACTTCTTTGTATAGTGATTTCGTTGATTGTGCGTTTGTGGTTTTTCTCACAAGGATTTTTTTATATTAAATCTTTGTCTCATGTTCATGATATTTTTCATTGTTTCATATCTCATCTTGCGTTCAATAACAAGTAGTATCAGAGCATAATATATGGTATCAAAGCTTGATTCTTTACCCGATCAATTTAGGGCACATTCAACATAGCGTTAATGAAGTATGATCTTCCGTTGTTAGATTGCGACACAAGATTTTCTTTCTAGCAAATCAAGATGTGAGTTGTTCTGTCACAACTTGCTTTGGGTGATGCATTGTTGAAAATCGATATGATGCTCGCTGCATGGTCCATTGAGGAGAAATAAAGGAGAGTTCGTAGAGCCATCTCTAAAATTCATCTTCATCTTTCTAATAATATTCTCTAGAAAGTTGTGAACAGATTTGTATGATGCTCACTGCTATATTATGGCTAAATCTAGAACAGATTTGTATAACCAAAGATCTGACTAGCAATATTCATTGGAAGCTGAAGCTCTTCTAGCTCCAGTTGTCAAAAGGCGGATCGGTGTAAGATCATTTGAACGTGTTTAAAGATGTGGTCACTAATCTTAAAGCTATGGAGGCTAAATACAATGATAAAGATTTGTATCTTATTCTGCTATGTTCGTTGCTTGTTTCGTTCTCTATGTTTAGAGAAATGTATGCTAAAAGAAAAGATAAAAAGTATGATTTTGAGCGAGAACTCGAGTTTGTATGTAAAAGATATGTCTATTCGGGATAGACTAGTCAAGAGGACTCTGACCAATGATGGTCAAGGTGTTGACCAATTAAAGTCTTGTGAACATGTGTCATTGGTAAACAGAAGAAGGTAAGTTCCAGCTTTGCAAATCACTTTTCAAAAGATATATTAGATTATATTCACTCTGATTTGTGGGGTAAGTCCCACGTTTCATCCATTGGAGGTGCCAATTATGTGCTAACCATTATTGATAACTATTCTTGAAGAGTTTTGGTATACTTCATCAAGCACAAGTCTGATGTATTTAAGACATTCAAAGAGTGAAAGTTTATAATCGAGAAACAGACTAACAAGCATACCAAGAAACGCTGAATAGATAATAACATGAAATTATGTTCAGGAGAATTTGAAGCCTTATGCTGATCGAAAGGCATTACACAAGTCCAGACACACCTCAGTAGAATGGTGTGGCTGGGTACGTGAATAGAACCATCATGAAAAAGGTGCATTGCATGCTGTCAATGTCTGGTCTGTCAAAGTGTTTTTGGGCTTAAACCACTGCTACTGCTTGTTATCTGCTCAATCGATCACCAAACACTACTATTGACAAGAAAACTCCGATCGATATATGGTCTGGTTTTCCGAAGACTACTTGGGCATAATGATTTTTTGCTGTACTACATATGCTCGTATTGATAACGGTAAACTTAAACCAAGAGCCGTTAAGTGCATCTTCCTCGACTATAAGCATAGAGTTAAAGGCTATAGATTGCGGAAACCTATGACCCGAAAGGTGGTCTCAAGCACAAGTGTTACTTTTGATAAGTCTGCTCTGTTGAAGGGAATTACGACCAGTGATGCTCTCATCGAGAAGCTACAATCTAGCGCGTTGGTGGAGCATACCATTGATTCAAGATTCTCACCAGAGAGCAATAAGGGGAATACACAAGATATCCATGTTCAAGCTTCAATCAATAATCTTACAATAGGAACTGGTTGGAACCAACGATCTATTACAGCTGGTCGAGAAAGGAGGAAGAATCCAGCTTCTGAAGAGGTTGATTGAAGAATCCAACATTATAACTTATTGTTTGATATGGTAGAAGGCATTGAAGGCATTGTTGAACCTTCAACTTATTGAGAGACCATTTGTTCTAATGAGTCAGAGAAGTGGATGACTGTTATGCATGAAGAAATGGAACCCCATAGAAGAATTCCACTTGAGTTAATTGAGCTTTCGATTAAAAAGAAACCCATTTGCTGCAATTGGATTTACAAGAAGAAGGAAGGCACAAGGCAAGGCTCTTTACTAAAGGATACTGTTAAATTCTAGGTATTAACTTTACAGATATTTTGTCCTCGGTCATGAAGTATAGTTTTATTCGGACCTTACTCGGCATTGTAGCTATGCATCATTATGAGCTCGAGCAACTAGATATTAAGACTGTGTTTTTACACGGGGAGTTAAAATAATACATCTATATAGAGCAGCCAAGAGGTTTTGTTGTTTCAAAAAAAGAGAATTTTGCAAGTTGAAGAAGTCTTTTTATGGGTTGAAGCAATCACATGCAGACAGTGGTATAAGAGATTTGACTCCTTTATGATCTCTCAAGACTTTAAGAGATCTATCTATAATAGCTATGTTTATTTGAAGATTGTCAACGGTTCAACTATCTATTTGCTCATATATGTTGGTGATATGCTGATCGCGGCAAAAGACAAGACTAAAATATCAAAATTACAGGCACAATTAAACAATGAATTCAAAATAAAGGATCTCGGTGCAGCAAAGAAGATTGTCAGTATAAAAATCTTCAAAGATTGTCGGTTTGTAAAGTTATACCTGAGTCAGAGAGGATATATTGAAAAGTGCTTTATTGTTTCAAAATGTGCAAGGCCAAACCAACCAGCACTACGTTAGTTGCGCATTTCAAACTCTTTTCAGCATCAAGTCCACAAATAGTTGAAGGAGTTGAATACATGCCAAAAATTCCGTACGTAAGTGCGATCGGACCACTTATGTATACCTTGGTCAAAACTCGCCCCAACCCATCTCATGCTTTGAGTGTTGTCAGCAGGTATATGGCTAATCCAAGAAAAGACCACTGAAGAGTAGTTCAGTGGATCTTTAGATATTTGAGGGGCACTTCTAATGCTTGTTACCAGTTTGAAAAGACCAATGATAGACTGGTCAGATATGTGAATTTTGATTTTACTGGAGATTTAAATAAGAGGAGATCTCTTACTGGTTATATATTCACTGTTGAATGATGTGCTATAAGTTAGAAAGTTTGTCTGCAAACTACCGTTGGTCTTTAACCACTGAAGCCTGTTGGTCTTTGACCACTAAAGTCGAGTACATAGCTCTTTTAGAAGTTCGTAAAGAAATTGTTTGGCTAAGAGGTCTTTACACTGAGTTTTGTGGAGTACATCTTGCACCAATATTTACTATGATAGTCAGAGTGCTATTTGTCTTACAAAAGATAAAATATTCCGTGAGAGAATAAAGAATGTTAATATCAGATATCACTTTATCCGAATAGTTATTTCTTAAGGTGATGTTAAAGTTTGCAAGATCAGTGCTCATGATAATCCAACTAATATGACGAGAAAGCAATTCCTACCGCTAAATTTGAGGTCTGCTCAGATTTGATCGGTATTACTCGCTAGTTCTTTTGGACATTTGACGTACAAGAAGTGTTTTACAAGTTATTCAAGAAGTTTTTTTGGTTCTATTTCGCTACAAGAAGAATTCAGTTCAAGGTGGAGATTGTTATATTTTGTGATCCGAATTTGGTCAGGTCCAACCAATTGAAGAATTCAATCATGTTTCGCTTAAAAGATATATTCCAACCAGTTTGACTAGTCAATAATGCGAACTAGTCGGAGATTATGATTTAGATTATCTTCATGTTCGTGATGAACTCTGCACCAACTGGCATCAGACATGGTATCCAGATATGTTTACGCCAACTAGAGTCAGACATTGCTACTCGAGTCACTTTCAAATACAACTCTTCATCATTATCTTCTAATATTGTTTTGTCTCGGAGCGGGGTGTTGTTCCCGTCTCCGAGTAAGTTACTATTCTAGTTTCTGAGTAGATCTCTATTTCTATTGCCGACTAGGACTCTATTTCTTTCTTGTCTAGACTCTTATTCTCAAGACTATTTATATTACCTGTAAGCCTCATGATAGATAGCGAATGTATTGTAAGTTATCTACACATGTAATACGCCAAGAACACTTTATAACTTCTCCATATAGTGATTTCACTGATTGTACATTTGTTGTTATCTCTCATAAAGATTTTTTTATGTTAAATCTTTGTCTTGTATTTCTGATTATTCTTCATTGATTCATATCTTATCATATGTTTAATAACAAATGGTATCGGAACATAACAGAGCAAAACAATAGATGTGCATCACTGATGCAATGTTGACGTCCTATCTGGCTGTTTAAACTTGCTGGTAGCGCAATGGTAGACTATCAGTTGGATAACAGCCGTTTGTTGATGAACACTGGCTTATTTACCCTCGCTGCTCGTTGAATCATGATGCGAATCGTCCTTTTGTCGCGTTGATGAACCATGGCTTATTTATCCTCGCCAATCATTGAGTCACGATGCAGAATCAACTGGAGCGAACGGATGACCGCCGGAGAAAACAAACCACAAGTAAACATGATCCCTCCCTTTGGTTCACTCATCTCGCTATAACCCATCTTGAACTTCTTTTTTTTTTGAGCCAGAAGGGAAATACTGATATCTAAAACATAATAAACACTGATTAACTGATGTCTCTAAGAAACTCCGTTGATTCACGAAGTGTTGCAGCACTAGACATTTGCACCTGGATAACAGATCATAATCGGAGTGATCGATGATGTTACAGGTAAAAGGCTGCTCAGTTGTGCCGCTACTTGATGTCATTGTACCTGCAAATCATCAGACTAATGTACCTGCAAATCATCAGACTTCAACGCGAGCGCACAAGGTAGTGAAGACGGTTCTTTTACATGGCGGTTCTTTTTTTTTTTCTATTTTACTTGATGTAAAAAAGGTCTATGGAGAAGTTAAAATGGAATGCAACACGAACAGCAAGAGTATGTCAGAGATGCAAGATCTAGACATAAGCCACCACCACAAGCTAAGAGGGGCTCTCTCCGCTACCTACGCGCAAGCGCAACGACATGCATCAGAAACGCAAATGCAGATGAACTAGGTGGGCTGCACCGCGCTATGGTCTGCCTTCGGTTTCGTTCATCGGTCCAGCTTGATGCTTCCTGCTCGTTCATCGGTTCAAGTCGAAGCTGTGACGCCGAACGAGGGCAGAAGCCACCCGCTCTTCTTCGCGTGCTCCACATAGGAGAGGAACTTCTCCCTGGCATCAGGAATGTCAAGAGCCAGATCATCTAGTCCATCCCTAACCCTTGAGAACCCCTTGGTCATCTGGTTGATGGTTATGATCCCTTCACCAAAGCACTCCTGCAGCAGACCTAGGATCCTCTCACTCTTCTTTTCCATCGCCATGACGAGCGCCTTCTTGACCACTTCATGATTGAAGAAAGGCATGTCCAGCTCGCGGATGCAGTTGCATGCTTCTCCGACATCACCTCCGCTCTCATATTCCTCCAGGAGCTTTGTTATCTTGTCCTTGGCGTCCTCCACGGCCCACCCTGTCCCACCGCCCCAGCATCTCAGAAGCCTCTCTCCGGCATGACGGGCAGAGGCAAGTGAGTGTGCCATGTTCAATGTTTCAGCCCCGCTGCAGTTTGGTGGAAGTTTGCTGCTAATCTCATCTAAGTTTAGAGGTGCAAGCACGTCATCAATCACTGCCCTGGCTAGGAACAGTGCCAGCTCATCCGAAGCATCCACTATATCCAGTGCAGTATCTTCTGCAGATTCAAGAAGCATTATGAATCCCTTGACGATGTCTTCGGTAGAGAACAGTTCCATGCTTAATGAGGATAGAAGAACCGATGCCATCTCTTTCTCCCTGTTCTTGCGGTCCATAGCAATTGTTATGAGCTTCTTGATAAAGATTGGATTGTACTCTGGAAGACCAAGCTCTTTGACGCTGCAAATAAGCTCTGGTATATCATCAGAAAGAAAATACTCATGTATCATAGACACAGCCTCTCTCTTGTACCTCCTCAGCTTCTCATGCTCATCATCTTGGACATCCCCGTTGGCACCTGAATGTACATATGAAGAGTCAAGCCATCCCTCAGAAACTGCTTTTGATACCAATGTCTGGAATTGAGATTTTGCAGATGGTATATCAAGAGAGAGATCATCAAGATTCTCGTTGACACGAGAGAACCCCTTCATCATCTGACTAGAGCTTATCAAGCATTCTTCAGATGCTTCCTTCAGAAGCTTGATAATAAGAGTTTCTGCAGCTGGACTCTCCATTCCAAGAGTGAGAGCTCGCTTGACTACCTCATGGTGAAAAAATGGCACCGCCAACTCTCTTATGCACCTACACGCCTCAGCTGTCTCACCGTTCTTGATATATTCCTTCAGAAGATCAGTAATCCTCATCTTTACCTCCTCTACTGTGATGTGAGTTGAACCGCCCCATCGTCGCTCAAGCAACTCTGCGTGGTGGGGTGCTGAAAGATGGCTCTTCTCTGCAATTTGTACAACTTGCATCCCCTTTGAAGACTCTGAGAGACTCCCTTTTGCCTTGCTGAGAAAAGCAGGTGGCAGAATGTCGTCAACAACTGCTCGTGCAATGAAAAGAGCAAGAACATCAACCACATCAGGTATGTCAACAGCCAAATCATCAACAGCCTCTAGCAGCATCACAAAGCCTAGCCTGATTTGGGTTGAACTGACAACGTCACCATAAAGAGATGATAACAGCACTGACGCCATCTCTTTCTCCTTGCCGTGCCTGTCCATTGCCATGGAAACAAGCTTCTTGACAAAGTAGCGGTGGAACTCATCATAACCCAACTCTTTAAGATCAGAAGCAGCCAATTTAACATCACCAGTGCTGAAATATTCCTCAACTATTGGGACAACAGATTTCTTGTAGTCATCTAGTGGGGTTGAAACAGGGGCTTCAACTAGTTCATATGGCTCCTGATTAGCCAAAAAAACATGAATGTCCATATTTGGCTGAGTACTAACCAAATAAAACAATATATTTAGGCAAAGGTGAATATGAGTCGATGTTCACCATTTTCTTGAGGATAAACAAATGTCAAACAGTTGATTGCATGAGGGGGCAAATGACTAGAGTATAGGTCAAGACCATTAATTATTACCTCATCACTATCATAGTTTGGATCATTTCGGTCAAGGCATGTGTCTGTATCAGTATCAATAAGTTTTCCCCAGGTGCCTTTGCCACCAGCACCATCTGCAATAGAAGCTAAGCAAGTCAGATAATTGGAGAGAGAGAGAGAGAGAGTTTCAGCAATTTCCTAGCTCAGCAAAAGTAGAAATGTAGAACTAGTAAAGCACGAAACACTGGAGAGCGCAGCTCCCTTCCCAGTGCAATGGAAGAAGTCTTAGATAGAACTTACAGTGGTGTTCAAGAGTCCCCGAAATTACACTAAGGACTAGGTATTGGACTTGGATCATAGATGGTTAATCGCTAGTTCTATGCATGAAAGGCTCACAGACTAAAATACAAACACTCCGTATCATACTATCATGTATTATGATCACAAGGCACACAGATTTTTCCTAAGAAAACAGCATTGCCATAGTACAGAGTTAAAACTCCAGACATTGCATATTTGCATTTCAAACCCAAGCCACATGGCAACTAAATGTTATAAACAGAAACTAGGCAACATGTCATGGGTAGATGGATCCATTCTAGTTTCTTACGATACAAGGGCAGCGACAAGGAAAAAAAAGGTTAAGAAACTTGAATCTACAAGAATCCGTGACAGCTGGTATCTGGTAATAGCAACTAATGTCAAATGTATCACTTGCTTTAACAGAAAATATCTAACCATATGCATTCAGAGTGAGGCTTGGGAGCAAAGATGCCTCTTTGAAGACATCAAATATGGCAATGTGTACACAGAGTAAATGGAATCTAAACAAGCAAGCACTAAAACTGCCGGTAATTAAATGCCTAAAATGACAACATCATATTCTAACTAAAACTTCAAAGAAAAATGGAAATAAATGACTGAGCAAGGCCAATTAACCGAAACCCATATGCAATCGAAAAAAATCGCATTGAAGCATGTCATAATACATCTATTTTAAATAACAGTATAAATCCATGTAAAAGATAGTCTACACAAGAACACTTGGTTTATATAATGACAAAGCATGTCAATGAAGCAAGATACAAGTGAGAAATCATATGTCGAAGTAATCGAGCTTACTACTGTACATTCTGTATGCAATAGGGTTTCAATAACAGCTAGAAGTAATAATAATTAAGATATAAAAAATGATCAAATGACCCTTCCAGTTATTACTGAAATAAAGCAAAACGTTATAGACATAACACAAAATATTGTCATGATAATTAGCAGAATCAAGAATAATGATAATATCAGTGACCAATGACTACAAGAATGTGACAGAAATGGGGGCAAGCATGTGTTTCCAGCAAAATAGGTTCTGTATGCGTATGCAATTATGCATAGATGCAGACCAGATTTCATCAGCTAGAATTATCAACTGAAATGATAATAAGAATTCTAAATAAATCAGGTTTGGGCAGAAATGTGATGCTCAATTGCTCATCCTACAATACAATGATCCCAAACGAGACACAATTCTCCCAACAACACGGAGGGCAAGTGGGCAATCATCACATTCAGCTGATGGGACATGTTATACGTAGGACAAATTCCAAGCACCTGTCGGATTAGTAGCTATCCGTTAAAAAATAGTTGTCATCTTGCCCATGCACAAGACAAATCAGTGGTATCACCTGAAAGCTGGTTATCAGGATCAAATACATACTACCCTTGGTCAACTTTACATTACCATATATCGAATCCTAGTATCTTTGTACACCTATACATCAAAACAGGAGAGTGGTGACAAAGAAATTCCTATGAGTAACGAATGCAACCAGAATATGGATAACTAATCTAAACAACTTAACAAAAATTACTACACAGCCAAATCAAATTGTCATTGTCCGACGAAATCATTCCCCTATACGCAGCTCAGGAGCACCAATTAACACGCACACGGAACCCCCGATTTTGCACCATGCATGCAGAGCTAACCATCTACATACCAAACACCAGATGTATGTAATCAAAATGTAGCTCTTCTCTACTTAACTGTCATGGGCGTGGGCCCTAGGCCCAACAAGTTCATTATTAGGAAGTTATAGATTAGTTTCTATCTATTAAATATATGATTAAAGATACGATATTAGTTTCTATTTGTTAAAGATATGATTAAGATTAGATTCTATCTGTTAGGGTGAGCCTATCTATATAAGAGAAGCTGCTGCATGCTATTGGGATCAAGCAAGGAATAACAAAGTCATTCTTATCTACAGTCTCTCTCTCTCCCTCTACGCCGACGCTGCCCGGCCATCCTCTCAGTGTTTATCCCCTATAAACTAAGCTTCATAACAATTTAGTATTAGAGCCAATACCATGGCTTCTGCTATCGAGTTAACAAGTGACAAGATCATTGCTGGCTATAAGAAAATCATCGCTGGACTCAAGAATATCGAGAGCATATTGAAGAAGATGATGGCAAACAAGGAGAAGGCACAAGTAGCTGTTGCTGCGCGATTTGCGGCAGCACAAGGTGCAAGAGCAATGGTGGCCGTGCCACGGCAATGGCAATGCTACTGCTGCTCCTTCATCCGACACGGGCAGTGGTGTGACTTCAAGCGACGTGCCTACGTCCCGGCTAAGAAGCACGCCCACACCCTTGCGCGTGAACACTTCTGGTGGTGCATAAAGAGGCATCCCGCAAACGGTATGAAGGAGCGCCTCCCGGTGCTCCGTGTCGGCGAGGGCGGAGAACCGCTGGAAGATGCGGCGGGCATCATCCTCTCCTCGCTGTAGCCCTTCACGGGGACGTCGATGTAGAGTGGGCCGCACCTGACGTACTCCATGGTGGCAAAGATCCAGGTCCGGGTGGCCATCACCTCGTGGGGGCACACGACGTCGAGGTGGCGCACAAGGGCCATGACGGCGATCTCGCGCTTGATCTGCCTCTCCGCCCCCATCTTGACTAGCTTATGGACGAAGCCCAACATCGGCGGGAGCACAACACGGTGATACGTGACCTCGGCATGTACGACGCCGACTGGGTGCTGTACAGGGACATCAAGTGGTCTGACATCCAACCGGGCAGAACCGGCTGCTGCTTAGCAAGACGAAGGTGCACGATGGCCCCCTCCCGAAGCTCTTCCTGGTGGTGGAGTGGCTCGGCGACAATGGCCAGAACACCCAGGCCAAGGTGGACGTCACGATCCTCAACGAGGAGGGCGTCGAGAAGGCGGCCACCCTCCGGTACCTCAACTCCAACAGCGCCTACCGCTCTAAGGGGCCCGGGTGGGGCAGTTCATGGAGGAGAATATCCTGGGCCGCGGTGGCCCGACAGCGAGCAGATCCAGCGCAACATGGACCCGGCCAGCGACACTCAGGCTGCGATGGAGCCGGTGCGGAAGCCGATGACGCCGGGTCAAGTTGCTGCGGGAGAGAAGATGTCGGCAGAGCAGCTGGTGTCACCGGCGGCTACAAGTGAGGAGAAGATGCTGGCGGAGTGGCTGGCGTCACCGGTGGCGGCGGAGCGAGTGTCTGCAGAGGCGGAGCAATCGGCACAGCAAGCGGGGCCGACGGCGAGAGGTCGCGCCGGCGACGCAGGAGCGAGGACCTGCGGTGGAGATCCAGGGCGTCACTAGCGGGGGAGGACAAACGGGCGACAACGGCGACTGGGTAGGAGGCTCCGTTCTCCTGAGGTGGCCGCCTGACGACGAGGCTGCTGAGGGGCGGGCACATGGGTTGTGGTGGCAACGGCTGCGCGCAGAGAGAGGAGAGAGAAGTCTGCAGGGGAGAAGGAGGAAGGCGGCTACAGAGGAAAACGGGGAGATGGCAAGAATGGCAGCGTCTGCGTGAGAAGGAAAAACCTTGGTGGATCGGATAGGATCATGATGGCTGTGGGAAAGAAATACTAGTTGCATGTGTTGGCTTTGATGGAAGAAAATTGGATTTGATCTTTAGGCTAACTCCAAGTTACCTCCTTTCCCTGTGTGACCTTGGATGGGGTCCGCCTGCAGGCATTTCAACCCTTTCAACCCAGTTAATAAGATGGCGCAGCAAAATAAGTTAGGCGTGAGCGCTGTCATCAACAAGGATCTCCTGAGGCTGCAATCATGACCACTGCCTAGCAGCTCGAGAACGAGCTGCATATCCGGGAGGGGTGTAATGTCATGGGCGTGAGCCCTGGGCCCAACCAGTTCATTATTAGGAAGTTAAAGATTAGTTTTTATCTATTAGAGATATGATATTAGTTTATATTTGTTAGAGATATGATTAAGATTAAATTCTATTAGGGGGAGCCCATCTATATAAAGAGGGTTGCCGCATGCTATTGGGATCAAGCAAGGAATAACAAAGTCATTCTCATTTACAGTCTCTCTCTCCCTCTACGCTATCGCTGCCTGGCCATCCTCTCAGCGGTGTTACCCCCTATGAACTAAGATTCATAACATTAACCAACCTACTACAACAAAATTAAATTCTGCAGATGAATGAACAGTCAAACAAATCCATGATCCCCCAAATGAAATTTCATCAATGCTGTGTGATCTATAAGCCACAATGTGCCACCTCAATACAAAAAAAACCCACCTCCTTGAAACACAAACTAGCAGCACACTAGTACTACAAGCATAAATTTTCCAAATCAGCATCCAGCTAGAGCAACTCAGCTGCTAAACCTACATTCTGAGTACGATAAACAAGATACTACAACTCCACATATGGCATAAATAACAAGCTAAGCAACACCATGTCGATAATAATAATAATAGCAACAATTAATAATAGCAGCACTGGTCTCATCTTATATCCTAATCAAGCATGTCAAGAACTAGAACCGCCTCAATAACAATAAGGAAGCTAGTCAACAGAGCACAAACAGATCGAGCCACCGGCCGCCACCTCACCTTTCTTCACCTTGATGGCCTTCCCAGAATGCGACCGCCGCACGTGCCTCAGCCCAGCACCTCCCCCGCCGCCGCCGCCGCCCCCGCCTCCCTTCGCGGCGGCGCGCTGCTGCAGCAGCAGCGCGGAGGTGGTGCCCCCCGTCGGCGAGCGCGGCGACGCGAGCGACAGCGTCTCTGCGTTCTGCACCGCGATCCGCAGCTTCTCCCGCTGCTCCTGCGTCAGGAACCCCTCCTTCCTCGGCGACGCCATCCCCGCCAGCCACCCTCCTAATCCACCACCTGCAACAATCACACCACCAAACCAAATCAACGCCGCATCAGCATCAGTCACACCGAAATGGGAGCGATTCGAGAGCGGGGGAGCCGAGGAGCTCGGAACCCTAACCCTACCTAGGGTTTCCGCCGCGGATCGAGCCTGAGCCCCCAACCCGTGCGCTAGATTTGTTTGCGGGGCCGCGAGCGAGTGGTAATTTTATTTTTTTCTCTCTCTCACCCTTTTGTTTGTTTTTTCTCCCGGAGAGGAGACGCGGGTGAGTTGAGAGAGAAGGTCACGAGGGTGGATTTATACGGGGGTGGCGTGGGTTGCCGGGACACGTCGCCCGCTCCCGACACGCCTGCGTTTCCGTGGGGCACACCCCCATTCGGGCCCACATGTCATGGACGTGTACCGGCTCGTTCCGTGTGGGCTTATCCGTTTCCCGGCCGCTGCTTTGGGCTGGTGCTCGCTTCGCGAACTCAAATGAGGATGCGTCATCTTACTGATATGTGGGGTCGAGAGTAAATGGGCCCATTTGTCAGGTGATTTAAATGATTTGGGGCGATTGCTGGGTGGTCGGTGGGAATTGGGTCAGGCCGTGGGAGTGAGGGTTTTGCTCGGGGAGGGTCGGGATCTTCTGTGGCTGAGGGGAGCTCTGGTGGTGTGACCGGTGCGGGTTGCTGTCGATGAGAATGACGCGTTGGACTAATGTCAAGATTCAGTGTCACCTCCCGGTCAGATCACTTATCTGATACTTGATACTGGAAATGCCACGTGTCAACACCTTTCATTTTGTCCTTAATTTGTCTACATGTTTCATAGGTGAAGAGGAACATTCCATTTCCCTTTCTTAAAATGTTGGTATAGTTGAGGAGAAACATTTCATCGCATAGAACTCTGAGTAGTTGAGTGTAACAGAGACATCCCTTTCATCTTCCTTTTCTAGTTCGAGATAAACTCTGGGCTAGTAAATGGGCGTAAGATATTCAATATTGGTGCAAAGAAAGTTACTACTAGTAGCTAAAGAGTGATTTTCTGTAACAACCCAAAATTCTCATAGATTGTATAATTATTCTTAAATAATCATTTTATGCATTTTTGAATTTTTTTTCATCATTTCTTAAAATGGTTTTACATTTTTCGCCATTTCCTTCGCCATTGCTCGCTGTCTCCATTTTGTTCCTTGGTCGAGTTTCTCCTCCACTAGTTCACCCGAAACCCCTTCATCCTCGACTCAGGTGCACGCCCACCGCCACGCTTTGCCTTGCCATCCTGTCACCCGGAGAGCCTTGACCTTGCCATCTGTGTCAAAGTGTGCCTTATGTTCTCCTCATCAAAAACCCCTAATCAATTTCTTGATGCCTGCAGTGAATCGCCAAGAGTACATCATCATTTTCAACTCTAGCCACAACCACCACCACTAGCTATTCTCTCTCCTCGGTGAGTTTTAGACCAATTCCATGCTCTCTGACCATGTCCAGCTAGTAAGGAAGCTAACTCACCTATGCTATTGGCCTATCCTTCGTCGCAGTGAGCTATCAATGTGGAACCGTTGCTTCCGTCCCTATTCGTTGTAGACAAGTCGCTCCAGCACTGCTCGGTCATCCCTGACACCCTCGCCGTGCTCGTGGTAAGCCACTATTGCTCGAACGCTCCATCCTTTAGTTTGGGAGAGCTATTTTCAATATCGTCACCATTGTCGTCTGTGGCACCGCCGCGGTAGCATGGCCCCGACGCTGCTCCGTCGACCCTTGGTCCCTGTGCCGCCACCCCTAGCATCAAGATACCCCATAGAACCCATACCAGTACCCAGCCCTTGCTTTCATTTGCTCTTGCGCTAACGCCACCGCATGACCGAGCCACATCGCCATCCCCTTCCACCTCTCTGGCCCCTACCGCCACATCTAGGTTTGACTTAGCCTTACCATTCCAATTGACCAGCCTTCGATACCTTTCCATTGCCCCTCGCTGTTGATAAGCTTGGCAACGAGCTTGGCCACATTCATCGTTAATCTCTCCTATTTCCTCTCTCTGACCAGTGGGCCCCACATGGTGTGAGATTAGTTTAGCGCTAATTAAACTTGTTTGAAACTAATAGGTCTATGACATGTGGGTCCGAGTAGAATAATCAAGATAAATTTATAATTTAAATCAATTTTGAGACACTGACATATGGGCCCCACTTGTTAGTTTTTAGAAATTAATAAAATCCTGACGAGTAGGCCCCACCTATCAGCCTAATGATGTAATAAATCCAGAATTCCTTTATAAATTAAAATTAAAATAGAAATTCATGCACAATATGTTCTTTTTCTTTTTTAATTTTCTATCCAAACCAAATTCAAATACTTTGTAACTTTTGCATATGAACTCCAAATTGAATGATTTTGTATCTAAGTTTTTCTAAAATCATGTCCCTTCATATTCTACAAAAATATTTGAAAATGTTCTCTATTTGAATTTATTTGGAACTTATTTGTGATATTTGGTATTTACCGACTAGATACCGACGTTCCGGAAAATTTCGTCGACGAGCCAGAGCAAGACCAAGAGTTCAACAAGTAAGGCAAGTACCCCCTTTGACTATATTGATCTCATATTTCAATATTATGCATGTTGTATTCAAAATTATTATGCATGCACATAATTTCAATAAAAAAACTCTATGTTGATAAGGTTGATAGTTACACTAACTTGTTGCATTAATTCCACCTTGGCAAATTGTTACCCTTGCTATTGTTACATTAGTATTAATATCCACTGTTGGAAAAATATAAAATTTATAGATTAAACGAAATAGTTGATGTTTATCTATGCTCATAACGGTACTAGATGTGCTAGGTTGGAAATTAGATGAAATATTAAAAAATGGGAGATACTTGAGAAATGGTCTAGAGGAGTTACCTCTGTTATTTTGGTTAAATAAAATGGAAAACATGCTTTGGACTTGGGCGAGTGGTTGTGGAGACCGGTGCGGTTAGCATGAAACTATGGTTTGTGGATGTCTCGTTCGTGTCACTAAGAACCAATCTATTGTGGCATAGACCTAAGTACAGTTGTACAATCATATGTGCCTTTATGGGAAGACCTTAGTATAATAAGTTACCGTGTGCTAGTAACTTCATTGTAGGTGGTAGATTGTAGGTGAATTGGACTAATGCGGGCATAGAGTGTATTTATGTTCGGAGCGACCTTGCCGGAAAAAATGTTTACCAACACACCATATGAGTCTTGGAGCGTTGGAGGGCACTCATCATCTTAAGAAGTTATCATAGTACAGTGGTTGTTAGGATAGGTAATGTAAAAACTTCGTTATGAGCTTTCAAATCGGGCACTTTATGGTATCGTGTGACATATACAACATTGTGGGATGTTTATGTTGTATGTGTAAAGTGTACAACCACTGTAAAGTGTAAATCTATCCGAATAGCCTTGTTCCCACTTATGGACAAAGTTTAGTTATATCCCACAATAAGTAGCTTTATATTTTATAAAATGGTTCCAGGAAAGTATGGACGAGAAATCCATGTATAGAGTGTTTGGCAAGGTTATTGTCGTTGTTTCAGTATCCTAGGGCGGCAAGTCTCTTGTTCTCAATTATGCTATTATATTTTTACTATTAATTGCTTAGAAAATTCAAATATTCTTACAACTTCAATTTGCAATCTATTATTCGTTATCTTAATTGAAAGCATGCTTTCGTAAATTGAACTAGACTAATCAACTACATTTGTCTCAGCGTGCATACTATATAATTTTGCTATAAAGTCTTGTGGAGTACGATTTTTGTACTCTCCATTGCTTGTTGAATATATTTAGAGGATGCAGAAAAAGATCCATCTTACGATTACTATTATGCAGCAAGTTTTAGCGATGAGGATGCAAATTTCTAAGGTTCTGCCCTAGTCATTTGCCTGTAGATGGGTTGTGGTATACTTGCTGTTTTTTATACTTTTTATCTCTGCTCCTGCTGAACTATTTTTATTGTATGTTCTATTTGGTTGATCGGCCCATGTGTTGTAAACTTCACCATATAGGCTTATATTCGTTCGCTACCTATATACACTACTTGTTTTAATTTTATCATGTATAGATGTGATATAAATGTTGTTAAATATATATGCTAACCATTGATAATAGGACTAGCATGATAAAAACATAGAGTTTGGAATGCGAATTCCGATCCCGACACCTTCTTGATTGATATAATTAAACATTGTTTAGAGCGGTTCTCGGTAAAGCATTTAGAACTACCTAGTAAGAAGGTGGCTTTTGTATTACGCTTTAGTTTCTCATCAACTTAACCAGAACTAAGGGCTGGTTTAACTTGCTCTTGGTCACAGATAGCGTCAGCTTAAGGCTTCATTTCAAACCACTTTCAGCTTCAGAAGCCGAAAATTATTTGAAATATATTGGCTTTTTAACATGACTTTTTTCTTTTTTTTTCCCCTCTTTTTTTCTTTTTCCTTTGCATTATCTATATGATATTTGTTTCTTCTATTTTTATTTATTTTCCTTTAGTAAAATATCTAAAAAAACTAATAGCTGTTATGATATCATTATAACCAAAAGCTAAAAGTTATAGTATTTTTGAACAGGACCTTAACGGGGAAGGTAACGCCAGATCTCGACAGAATCAGAAGGCCGATCAAGTAATCGAGTGCCAAAACAGAGCACCAGGAAAGATCAGAGTGGCAAACTAAATGCTTGTTGTAACCATCGGCTACTTCGACACAAGACAGAATCCATAGACCAATGACAAATAAACAAAGATCGCGTCCTCTTGCGATCATCCAAATGCAAGAATAATGGACCTCCAGAAACAGAGTTATCGCAGCTTTCGCCTGACCCTGACTGGTTTATTACACTACAGTTGACAAAACCAAAGCCTAATGACCAGAAGTCTTGGACACTTGTCCAAGAACACGTGCGGCGAGATCAAGGCCAGAATGTGTCAGTACTTGTAGTCCTTGACGTGGAGGCTCTCGGAGACGCCCTCGCCGCCGGCCGCGTCGCCCTCGTACGCGCCGAGCGTCGCCTGGGAGTTGGCCCTGCACCGCGCGAGCAGCGCCGCCTGCGCCCTGCCGACGTTCTCCTCCCTCCCGGCCCACGCCAAGAGCGTGCTCTTCTGCAGCGCGCGCCCGAACGAGAAAGTCAGCGCCCACGGCTTCTTGCCCGCCACCCGGTTCATCGCGTTCAGGTTCAGCGTCGCCTCCTCCTCGCTCTGCCCGCCGGACAGGAACACCACGGCCGGCACGGCCGGAGGGACGGTCCGGCGGAGCGCCCGGACGGTGTGCTCGGCGACCACCTCCGGCGCCACCTTGTTGGCGTCGGATCCCGGGGTCACCATGTTGGGCTTGAGGAGCGTGCCCTCGAGGAGGACGTGGTGGTCGCTCAGCGCCTTGTAGCACGCGGCGAGGACGCGCTCCGTCACCTCGGCGCACCGGTCGATGCCGTGCGTGCCGTCGACGAGGATCTCCGGCTCGACGATGGGCACCAGGCCATTCTCCTGGCAGATGATGGCGTACCGCGCGAGGCCCTTCGCGTTGGCGTCCACGGCGAGCTGCGACGGCTTGGATGGGCCGATGCTGAGCACGGCGCGCCACTTGGCGAAGCGCGCGCCGGCGGCGTAGTACCTCCTGCAACGCTCGGCGAGGCCGTCGTGGCCCTGGGTGGTGGTCTCGCCGTCCGTGCCGGCGAGCACGACGGTGCCACTGTCGACCTTAATCCCCGGGAGGACGCCCGCAGCGTTGAGCACGTCGACAAATGGGGTCCCGTCCCTGGTGCTCTGGTAGAGCGTCTCCTCGAAGAGGATGACGCCGCTGAGGCACTCCAGGGCGTTCGGGGCGGTGAAGAGGAGCTCGCGGAGGGCGCGGCGGTTCTCCTCGACGTTCTCGACGTTGATGCTGGCCAGCCGCTTGCCGATGGTGCCGGTGGACTCGTCGGCGGCGAGGATGCCCTTGCCCGGTGTGCCGATATAGGCGGCGTTCTTGATCAGCTCATCTGCAAAAGCAAAACAACTTAGACCCCTGCAATTGCATCAAGATTCAAGAAGCAGAAATGCATGGCTATCAACGACGGCACGAGATGCAACACCACCTCAAACTCATCGAATCATCATGCATATGACACAGATAGAGATCAAGAAATGCACGAGTAGTAACAGTTCGCTATACCCTTGTACTTGCCGCAGTAGGCAGACATGTTGGGCAAATCAGAGCAGAGGGAGGGATGTGCAGGGGGATAGATGGTGGAGAATGTTTAGGGAAGCCGCCTATTTAAATGCTTGGAGTTCTGAAGGTAGCAGAGGTCGGAAGGTCAGAAGCAGACATGACTTTGGTTTTCTCTGCTCATTATTTTTCTTGGGAGTATGTTAGTATTTGGTGCCAAGGAGCAAAAGCTGCTTTGTCCTTCCACTATTATCATTGAAAACTCATATTTTTCCAACTAATCAGAACGACGATTTGATGACCTATTTCTAGACTGTTTCTTTTTCCTCTTTGAGCTCATCGATCATGACCGCTCCCCGTTGAATTCTCCGTCCATAAAATCAGGCTCTAGCTTCCTCCAAGTTTCCAACTTCTTCTCCTTCTCCTGAGAAGAAAGTCGACCACGTGAAAAAGACTGCACGACAGTAAGAGGAATGCAAACTCGCCGAGATCACAGGAACAGAAACTAGGAGTCAGCTTATACCAGCACATATTTCGAGCATGTCTACGAATATGAGGTCAGCCCTCTCCATTTTCGTCAGTTATCTAGAAGCATATATAGCTCTCTCTTTCAAGCGAACAGCTAGTTGAACTCTTCCGGCAAATCCTCCATTATTGGCTCCAGCTTCTTGCAGCCATTCTGGAGGAGCAGTTGATTTAGCAATTTTTAGTCTTCATCTATCAGGTAGGCAAGAGAAGGCTAGCTGGACCGGGGGGATCCTGTTCATCAGCAAATCGAACAAGCGTGCAATATGGCTTGATTTTGCCAAAAAGTTTAAGCTAGATTTAGGCCGCTTTTGCAAATGAGAACAGGATACGATCAGGTTCTTTGAGCATGTAGTATGAGCCGGGAGCCCAAGATCAATGGCTTGCATCCTCAAGGGTACTGTTTTTTTTAGAGGTCCTCAAGGGTACTTGGGTTGGGTGCCTTGCTGCCTCCGTAGCGGGGGGTGATACATGCCGTCCCCTCTGGCTTACGCGTTCAGCGCAGGCGCGAATGCGTCCCAGCCCACTCGACAAAAGCAAAGACTGCGTTTCAAAAACGTCTTTTTCTGCAAATAAAAAAAAATCAAGTGATGTATCTTTTAAACTGAGCTTCTAATTTACCACCCGTTTGAATCGTGTTTCTTACACGAGATTTACAAAAGAAGATCCCACTTATATATATATTTTTAACTTAGTAATAATATCACATATCATATAATCCAATACGTAAAAACAAATTGTTCCATATATTACTTCTTCATGTTTCAGTAGGTCATAGACGATGTTCTAGTGCGTATATTTTGAATTGAGTAGGGAAAGTAAACCAGGTGGGTGTTGACATTCCGATAGGTAAAAGAAATGTTTCACACATTTGGTTTCGATGTTGGATTCCACGCATTAAGTTCTAAGAGGGAATGGGCTAATGTTCTATGTGTTTAGTTTCAATGTTCCAACAGTTTGCTGATAATGTTCTAACAGTTCGTTGACAATATTACACACATTAAGTTCTAAGGGGGAATAGACTGATATTCTACATATTTGGTTTCAATGTTCTAATAGTTTGTTAGCGATGTTCCTTATGAGTTGTAGAATTTTTGAGAATTTTTTGGAATTTTCTTATTTTAAAAAGAAAAGAAATAAATAAATCTCTCTCCCCTCCCCGGGCCGACATATAGCTGGCTTAGTTCTCTCTGCCACCACGCAATGGCATCGCCCGCGCCTCTCCTCCCTCTCTCTTCTGCGTGACGGCCCGGATTCCCTCGAGCCGTCACGCGCCGGCCATTCGCCACTCCTGAGCCGCCCGCCTCTCTCTCCCTCCTTCTCTCTATCATCGTCAAGTGGGGCCCCCTCTCTTCTTTCTCCTCCCGCCCCTCTCTTCTCTCTCGCACATCGCCATGGCCATTGAAGCCGGCCGAGTCTACCAACCCATTTCTCACCATGCAAGCCTAGGGGATCTTGAGAGTGTAGATTTTTTTTACCGATTAATGTGGTAATTTCTAGCTCTTGAGAGTGAATGTGGTGACTTTTTTATTGTCCTAATAATTTGAAGCCTTGGTTTGGTCCATCCAAAGTTGTAGGAGGTGCTAACACCTCCACAATATCTGATCATCCATCCAACAAGGGCGAACTCATACTTTCATTTTTAGAAACTAATAGGAACCCATGTAACCATGTTCATACAGAGAGTTAACTGAAGAGTAAACCGCTCCTTCTGTATCATCTCCATATTGATCAGTTCAGCGCCGTCCTCGTCGACCCTCTTGTCTACGTGGATGCAACCATAATCTCCGGGATTTATCCCTCACGTCCAGTGCGCCTGCTCTCTCCCAGTCTAACCTGGATGCTCTCTCTCGGCACCCAAAGTGACCAGCCGACCAACAATATGTTATCTTGCTTAATAGTTGGATCTTAAGGTGTTCATTATGTAATCACACGAGTAAAAGATGT
This sequence comes from Melocanna baccifera, assembly GCA_036346265.1. Taxonomy (NCBI): domain Eukaryota; kingdom Viridiplantae; phylum Streptophyta; class Magnoliopsida; order Poales; family Poaceae; genus Melocanna; species Melocanna baccifera. The sequence goes on along the minus strand of CM070697.1, from coordinate 26,998,623 downwards.
AATGGTTCCATTAATCTGTTAAACATTCGCTATCTAAGATGAAACTACCTAAATGCCCTTCTTTTTTTCAGCACCACCCTTCTATTGAGGTGCTGCATGTGCAGGAGATATTGGATGTATTAGATCATCACAACCGTAGAATCTGTTCTATCGAACGGTTGAAAATGAAAAGGTAGACCGAACCAAAAATAATATGATAGAAGATGTGGAACATCTGATTTATGAGTTGATTATTTGTGCGAATCTCAATGTCCGATCTATGGTATCAGATGGAGGTGTAGCGGAACATTTTCCTTATTAATACATAGGAAATACAACAAGCCATTAATTAAGTTAATAGTGCAGACGTCACACCGCGCGTAATTAAGCAGACACAAAATGCACGCAGGAGAAATGAGGAAGAGTCGTACGTACTGCGAGAGTATATATATATGTTCGATCTTAGGGAGTAGCAGCTAGGTTTTTGGAGAGGAAAATCTTGAAAATGCCGACAAGCACACCGGCGATGGAGAAGAGCGAGGCGATGGTCAGGGCCCTGTAGCCTGTGTCGAGGAGCCCATGGAGCAAGGTCCGCACCGGCCTGTCCCTCTTGTACTCTTCGATCTGCTGTATGGTGCGCAAGTAGCGGCCACCGTAGCTCAGCTGCTTGCCGATGCCCTTGAAGAAGTCGAGCGTCTGCGCGTTGCTGAATGTGCCCTGCAGCAGGTGATTCACGCGCAGACGCTGCACATCCGCCTCGCCGTCCATGAGCATCGCGAGCATGGAGACGTACGAGCTCACGACGAAGCCGGTCGAGGGCCAACCGGGGGCGTCGGCGATCGACTCCAGCGCCGCCAGGTTGAAGAGCCAGCAGGCGGTGAAGTCGTTCAGGAACACCGGCGACAGGTAGAGATTGATGCAGAGGGGGCCCTTGCGGACGCGAATGTGCGCGAACCACGGAGCCTCGCTGGCGGTCAGCTTGACGCCCATATGCTCGAGCTCGATGGCGCTCCTGGACCGCGGCGACCAGCTGCCTTGGTAGGCGGTGAAGCGCAAATCACGAGGCATTCTGTCCGTCAGGCTTAGCAGGAGGAGGTCAAGGAGATGCGCCGGCTCGCGGAGCCCGCTGCTGCTTATGTCACCACCATCTGTCGCCGTCCAGGTGCTTCTTCTTCCTCTTCTTCCCTGCTTGATTCGGGTCAGCCACCGCCAGCCGCCCCTCTGCTCATTTTCGGGGAAGAACATGCCTCCCATGTTGGCAATGTACCCGCGCACGTCGACGCCCCCCCTCTTAACCTTCATGAGGGCCTCCAGCACCGGCCATGGGATCTGGTTCTCGAGCAGCACCATGTCCCTCAGGATGCTATGCCTGGACAGCAGGTCGCAGCAAACGAACGGCTGCGCATTGCTGTTCAGCCTGTTCTCCATGAACTGCAGCAGGAAGCAGCCGTCCAGGAACATCATATACGCGAACTCGTCGTCGCTCAGACATGCGACGCGCTCGTCGGTGGCGACGTAGAAGCTCCGGGCGTTGCCCGCCACGGAGCGGACGCGGCCGTAGACCTCCTCGGTCGAGTAGCCCGAGCCCCTGCACAAGTAGTGGGCCGCCGCGTGCTTGATCTCCTCCATCTTTTGGAGGTGCTGCAAGCGGTGGTGGTACGGACCGATGGCCACGACTCTCGGCTCGATTAAATTGTGCCGGTCATGTTGGCCGCCGATCCATCGTAGGCTTTCAGGGAACCTGTGGATCCTGGCCCTCATCATTGAGAGGTCATCTTCAAGCTTGTCAGCTGCCTTGCTCACCCTCTCTTGGATAGGTGGTGGTATTTCTTCATCTAGTTCTAGTGCCGTTGGGGCATCTTGGATATGTCTTATTGGAAGGTCTTGGACGTGTGGTTTTGGGACATCTTGGATATGTATTACTGTTGCATCCGTACTGCTGGCTCTACTAGTGTTCATGGCGCCAAACAATGCTCTATGCTCAAGTATTCAAGTGTGTGTGGCACTTGTGTTTCAGACCTTACACACACGCACATATATAGCCCGCAGGCGCATTCCTTCCTCACCACCCTACAGCCAAGATACCAAACTCACAAGGACACTACAAGCCCGCACTTTACGTTTGTGTTTGAAGGAAAGCGTGCTGTCGGAAAGCATCGTGGTACAGGTACATACTCCCTCCGTTCATAAAAAAAAGTAGTGGTCACGTGTGTGTTCTGGACAGGCGCATCGAATTAGGAGAGAACAGTATATTGTTGTAATGATATAACAACAAATTTTATATAGAAAACGTTTAAAAAATTTTATGTTTCAGTTAGTTTTACATGTTTCTAGTTATTTCTAGAAGATTCCAGTCTAAGTTTCAACGACGTTGGTGCTGTTCTATTCAGTTTGTGATTTATGATTTCCCTCGAATAAACAAATAGGACGACTTCTCTGTCATTGTTTAGAAGCAGCTTATCGGGACAATCTTTTTAAAATGGCTTATCGATATTCGGTTCGTTCATACAAATGCTCACGTTAAGGCCAAAAACCATCAGCCGTAACCGAAAAGAACACATCCAGTTTTAATCTATCAGTTTCAACAAGTTTCAGAAAGTTGTAGCGAGTTTCAACGGAAAGTTTCGAGAAGCTTCAACAAGTTTCAATCAAAAGTTCTAAGAAATTTTAACAAATATCTATAGGTTTCAAGAAATTTTGACTAGTTTCATTAAGCTTATCTAGTTATGATGGTACTACCACACCACCGAAGACTACTCGACACCGCTTGTTGCCAACGCATTCTCTTTTCCAACTTTGGCACTGACTATTGCTGCTACCATGGAGTTGATCAACACCACCCGCCACCGAAGCTGTGGTTGAGCTCCACGTCGATCCTTCGTCTCTCTTTCTTCCTGGGCTCTCGCCTGAGCTCCACACCATCAAGCCGTGCCAATGTCGGATCCGGCTGGTTTTCGTGCATTGCACCCTGCCGTGACCTCCGCCTCTGTTACCATCTCTACATATCGGAGAGAGAGTGGAATGGGGGGAGAGGGGAGGGGCGTTGACGTGGAGTAAGGGTATAGGGTATAGGTTGTTAGTTTTTCTCTACCAAATTATGAGGTGTTTCGTGCTTGTTTCTAAAATAAGTTAAGTTGAAGTTGCTAGGCTTATTCAATTTGGGTTTATATGCCGTAGAGGTAGAACCAAAAACACTAGGCACATTATTCATCACAAAAAGATACGTCAATTCTGGTCAATGTGTTACGCATGTGGGGAAAGACTACGGAATGCATAAAGTCAAAAGCATAAATGAAGCTATCGAGATTGTTGATGGTAGAACCATATTCTTTCCCTAAACGTGATCGGTAAAATTAATCTTTAGAACATGTATAATAATATAGGTAACTATTATCTTAATATTTTTTATATTATCTATAGACAACACTAAAAATATCTTATACAATAAATTATCTTTTTATATATTACTATAGATATCTTCTTTATAACACAATGTATCTTATTTATCGTGCTACAGTCGATTACTGCATAAGAGATGGTCCAATTCTATATGTTCCATTTCTTTCCTCCACATCATCTTGTATTTTACGTAGTAAGATTTATAGACAGCTGATATCATACTATTATACATGACTTTATGCATCATTCCTTCCCTAAAGTCTTTCCCAACGTTTGGTTCCGGCCTTCACTCTGAGAAGGGGACCAACATTATTTACGTGTGTAAGCATATTGGAAGAGCATTAGTCACACAGCCTCAACAGAAAAATGAACACAAGAAAGATACGAAACCGAAACCAAAGCAAGATTGCATCAGCTCTCCTGTCGGTCTCCGTCTCCGCCGCGCGCGTGGTGTAGGCGGGGCCGCACGGAAGCAAGCGGCTCGGCGCCCCACTGCTGTGGGCTGCCGCCGTCAGGGCGTGGATCTCCGTCTCGGCCGTGGGGTGGATGCGCATGCGCGGGACCTGAGGATTATACTGAAGCTTGGAGCCAAACATTAGCAAGGATCGTGGGCAAGGGATCTCTGGATAAAGTCAGTTTAATTTGTCGGTCAAGTACAGGGAAGGAATATAAAGCCCAAGTAGGCCGTGGGGATCTCTCTCTCTCTCTCTCATTTGCGTACATGGCAGTTATTCCCAGAGCTGCAGACTATCCATTATATGCATGCAAAGTTGAAATTACTACTGCCAACTGTTTGAGCTGTAGACTATTTGATCAACCTATCAAAATGCCCTTTCTTATCTAGTTTTTATCTTTCCTTGTAAGCAGTCGCTATGTTTGTCACGTGTAGATGAGCCACTAGTTTGCCATATATCAGGAAGTCTCTCCCGTTCCGATTCTATCGGACTACACCTCATTCAGATTGACTAAGCCACATGGTAAAATCTGTCGCTCGAACTTTCTTTCAATATTTTTTTTCTTCCATGTGCCATACTTGAGCTCAACCATTTCACCGGCATTCTTGATCGTTTTAGGCCTCAACTTCTCTATGAGTGTAGCTCCGATCCTCACCGTTCACTATGGTTGACTCCAAGCGTCCCTACACATCTAAAGGTCAAGAAATTATTCTCAGATACAAGTTTTTCATAACTTGACCTATATTAACTGAAACATACATCATGCCTCACATATACACTGATTTATATTGCCTTGTTCTTTTGAGCTTTTGGTTTCTCCGAAAGTTAAAACAAATGGAACGGTTTCTTGAAGCGGATTCTTTAAACTGCTTTTCGAATTTAAAATCGTATGCATTGTCCATGTCGACACCTCCGCTATCTGCTGCTGTCTCGTAAAACAGATCAAAAGATAGAATATGATTCTCCAAACAGATCAAGTATTAAATGTGTGGCACTTGTGCTTCAGACCTTACACATATATATAGCCCGCAGGCACATTCCTTCCTCCCCACCCTATAACCAAGATACCAAACTAACTAGGACACTATTAAGCCGCTCTTTATATTTGTTTTTAAAGGAAAGCATACAGTCGGAAAGCATCCAGATACAAGTATATACTGTACTATCAATCTTTTAAAACTTTTGACACTAGAACACTTCTAATTAGGTTTGTTAGGTGGAAATAATACTAGTAAATTTATCATCAAAAGTATTTCCAAGCCACTTGTAATTTTATTAATTGTTACCAATATATACTCCAATTAGAAAAAAGTAGTGGCCACGTGTGCTCTGAAAACCACGTCAACGTCTAAAATGGCCAAAAAGAACTGAACGAGCGCTTGCGTTAAACCTGCTCTTTTACGTGGGACGGGCACGCCGAATTACGTGGTGTTCCGTGCTTGTTTCTGTGTTCGCGTTGAGTTTCAGGCGTTGCCGGACGCTCCGAGCGCGCGTTTTTCGCTGCAGCGTGTTGCGTTTTGTTGCTCTGGGCTTTTGATCCAACACGCCATACGTCCGGGCCGCGCAAGGGCAGACGCCGGTGGGCTGGCCGCGTCGGCTTCCCTCTCGACTACGCGCGTGCGCCTGAATCTGTGGGTGTGGGCTGCGCCGTCACGGGCACGGCGTCGATCTCCGTCTCGGCCGCGCGGAACTCGATCGGCCTGGCCGCCTGGAACGGATATTGGACAACTATTCAGTAGAACGCAAGAAACAAGAGAAGAAAACCAAGCTTTATCTGAGAACACAACACATGCCTCTCACTCACTATCTTGTTATGTTGATCAGGGATTGGGGGTGAAGCACAATACCAAGTCCTTGAAAATTACATGGGGTCTAAGAAAACTATTTTGGTGGAATCAAATTATAACGATGCAGATCAATTAGGTATACATATTAGAACTGTTACATTGTTATAACAAGTATAACTCTATTCTCAATCATAGTATTAAAGTTGTATAAAAACACAAGTTTTTATAAATTCTTCGTAACTTAACTTACGTTAACTGAAACATATATTATACTCTATATATATATATATATATATATATATTGATGTAGGTGAAACCAAATCATCCCATGATGCTGGAGGAGATGCACGTGAAGCATGCGGGCCGACGTCTCTTGCCCCCACGCGCCATCGCCATACGTCCGGGCTGCGCGCGGGCAAACGCTGGTGGGTTGGCCGCGTCGGTTTCCCTCTCAGCTACGCGCGTGCGCCTAATTCTGTGGGTGTGGGCTGCACCGTCATGGCGTCGATCTCCGTCTCGGCCGCGCGGAACTTGATCGGCCTGGGCCGTATATTGGACAACTGGATGGGCTTGCTTGAGAACGCTATTCAGTAGAACGCAAGAAACAAGAGAAGAAAACCAAGCTTTATTTGAGAACACAGCACATGCCTCACTCACTATCTTGTTATGTTGATCAGGGATTCATGGGGGGTGAAGTTTTTTTAAAGGAAAGATCCATGATTTATATTGCCCTATTTTGTTAAGTTTTTGGTTTCTTCAAAAATCAAAACAAACAGAGTGGTTTTTAAAGCGAATTTTTAAACAGCTTTTCGAATCTAAAACTATATATACCGTTCATGTCGACAACTCTGTCATCCGCTGCTATCTTAAAAAAATATGATTCTCCAAACGGATCAAGTATTAAATGTGTGGCACTTGTGATTCAGACCTTGCACACATATGACAGATATAGCCCGCAGGCGCATTCCTTCCTCCCCACCCTACAACCAAGATACCAAACTAACTAGGACACTATAAGGCCGCTCTTTACATTTGTTTTTAAAGGAAAGCTTGCAGTCGAAAAGCATCCTAGTACAAGTATATACCGTGTGGTTAGTCTTTTTAAACTTTTGACACAAGCACACTTCTAATTAGGTTTGTTAGGTGGAAATAATATGAGTAAATTTATCATCAAAAGTATTTCCATACCATTTGTAATTTTATTAATTGTTACCAATATATACTCCAATTAGAAAGAGTAGTGGCCACATGTGCGTTCTGAAAACCGCGTCAACGTCTAAAATGGCCAAAAAGAACTGAAGGAGCGCCGGTGTTAAACCTGCTCTTCGTGTGGAACGGGCATACCGAATTACGTGGTGATCCGTGCTAGTTTCTAAAATAAGTTAAGCCGAAGTTGCTAGGCTACGGACATTACTTACCACAAAAGGCTACGGCTCACTCGTTTCATCTTTTTTTAACTTTAACTTCTAGCTTTAGTTTTTTTTCACTATTCAGTAATTTCTACGGACATTACTTACCACAAAAGGCTACGTCAATCCTGGTCAATGGAAAAGACTACAGAATGCGTAAAGTCAAAGCATAAATTAAGCTATCGAGATTGTTGATGGTCGAACCATATTCTTTACCTGAACTTGATGGACAAAACTAATCTTTATGCATCATTCCTTCCGTGAAATCTTTCCAGCATTCACGTGTGTAAGCATATTCGAAGAGCATTTAGTCACAGCCTCACTGGAAAATCAACATGCACAGGAACGATACCGAAACCGAAACCAAAGCAAGATATCATGAGCTCCGCCACAATCCTCTCGGCACGAGGCCCGCGTCGGTTTCCGTCAGGCTCGGCGGCCGCAGCGCCCCACTGCCGCCGTGCGGCGTTGGGATGGCCATGGACGCAGCGCCGCGCGTACGCCCCAATCTACTTGCTATATCATCGAGCAACTTATTCGAAAAAGAAAGACCAGCGGGGCATGCATGCATGCAGAGCTGGGGGCCTATGATGAAGCTTGGGGAACCAAACATTAGCACGGATCGCGGGCAAGGGATCCGGATAAAGATCAGCTTAATTTGTCGGATCGCGGGCAAGGGATCCGGATAAAGATCAGCTTAATTTGTCGGTCAAGTTCAGGGAACGAATATGCTTGGCAGCTTGAGTACTTGAGCGAGGCAAATACTAATAACCTGCTGATCCATGCATATATATATCGGTTTTGCTATTGCACAGTCGACTGAATTTTTTCATTTCTGTTACTTAAAGTTATACTCTCAGTCACCTAAAGTTATATAGTACTAATCCCTCTCTAAAAAATTCCCTCCCCTCCATAAAAAAGGTGTTTTAAAAGGATACTTATCTAACGGATGAAAAAGTAATTAAGAATGAAGGAAAAAAAACAATCATATATACAATAGTCGGTCTGTTAGATGTGGCAACCATGTAGGCCGTGGGGATCTCTCTCACTCTCCTTTGCGTGCATGCCAGGAATTCCCAGAGCTGCAGACTATACATATCTGCATGCAAAGTACAACTTACTACCGCCGCACTCGATCCTTGAGTATTATTTGACGCCATGGACGCTGCTGCTTGCGCAGACGCAACAATAATACCTATCCGACCTATCCGTGATGTTGTCCCAGCACAAGAAACACTAGCTGCCACAACCATTAGTGCAGACACAAGAATACTAGCTGTCCATGGTATCGTCCCAGCGCAAGAAATGTTGCAAGCTATGGAAGAGAGGATGGGCAAGACGACCAAGAGACTCCAGGGCCACATCTCAATGATGGGGAGCAAGATCCACAGGTTCCCTCGAGGCCTACGAGGGATCGGCGGCCAGGACGACCGCTACATCGTGCCGAGCGTCGTGGCCATCGGCCCTTACCACCATGGCTTGGAGCACCTGCAAGACATGGAGGAGGTCAAGCATGCGGCGGCCCACAACTTGTGCGTGAAGTCCGGCCACCCGGTTGAGGCGGTCTTCGGGAAGATCCTCTCCGTCGCAGGCGACGCCCGCCGCTGCTACGCCATCGCCGACGCCGCCGTGGCACGCCTGAGCGACGCGGAGTTCGCGGCTATGATGTTCCTGGACGGCTGCTTCCTGCTGCAGTACATGGCTGACACCGACAGCAACGTGCCGCTGTTCCTGGGCTGCACCCTGTCGTCCGGGCCTAGCATCCTCAAGGACATGATGCTGCTCGAGAACCAGATCCCATGGCTGGTTCTCGACGCCCTCGGGGAGTTTATTGCCGTGGACGTGCGCGGGTTTGTTGCGGGCATGGGAGAAAAGTACTTCCCCAAAAAGGAAATTAAGAAGGTACTATTCCCGATGAAATCCCGATGCGTCCCGCCGGCGACTGATGAAAACGGCCGCAGCAACGGCAGCTATATAAACTACAAGCCGCCGCATCTCCTTGGCCTCCTCCGGTTCAATCAGATATGCAGCATGCCTCGTGAAGAGCTCGAGTACGAGGCGGGCAAGTCGTCATCGCTGTCCAGTAGCGCCCTGGAGCTCGCGCAGATGGGCGTCAAGCTGAACGCCAGCACGGCGACATGGTTCGGGGACATGAACGTCAAGAAGAAGTCTGTCTGCGGCGAGATGTCCCTGTCGCCGTTGTTCCTGAACGACGTGACTGCCTGCTGGCTCGTCAATATGGCGGCGCTGGAGGCGAGCACCGCCTCCAGCTGGTCCTCGGACGGCTTCGTCGTGAGCTCGTACCTGTCGGTGCTCGCGATGCTCATGGACAGGAAGGAGGACGTGCACGAGCTGCGGGGGAAGCGCGTGCTGCACAGTGTCTTCAGCAACACGCAGACGCTGGCCTTCTTCAAGGGCCTAGCCCAGCACCTCCGCTTCGGCGGCCGCTACTTCGTCATCTTGGAACAGATCGAGGCGTACAAGCGCAACAGGCCGGTGCGAATCGTCGCCAACAAGTTCGTCTACAACCACTACAAGACCATCGCCACCATCTTGTCGATCACCGGCGTGCTTGTTGGCATCTTCAAGGCACTCCTTTCACTCAAGCAACACTAGCTACCTAGCTAATTAACTCGCTCCCTTGTTAGTATAATATTTGGGCATATTTATCTTCTTCGCTGAGATATACCGCGCGTTCCTATAATTAGCTGAATTATCCGCACAATTGCATAACTTGATTTGAATACTATTGCATTTGCTGCATAACTCTTTGAATATGATTGGAAATTTAGTTGTATTTACTATACAATTAGTTAGCTGTAGTAACTATAATATCTATAGTTAATGAATCTACACTTTATAATCGGGCTACTAAAATAAGCGACGAAGATTCTCTCTCTCTCTCTCTCTCGATTACCGAGAGAATTTATAGTGTTTTTCTTTGTTTCAAAAACTTTTGTGGGAGTTTTTGTCATTCAAAGCGACGGAGGTGACTCTAATCTCATTAGTTGTTTGTATTTATTTATATATTTTTTCTCAACAAGGGGCGTTGATCATATGTCCTGTTCGCCATATGTTTTGCTTCTCTTTTTCTAAGGTCTATGTACACGCCGACCAGTCCCAGTCCAATTGATATGAGTATGACAGCCGTGGTCTTGACCCTCGGTTGTTGAGGAAGGATAATTGGGATCGCCAGATGTATTTTTGGGCATAAAAAGGTCGATGTGCGCACGACTCATATATACGTTTATATTTGTATAACATAGTACTTTGAAATTTCCCCTCTCCTCGCGAAACTAGTCGCCACTTGGGCCTTTTGTTCGCTTGTTTTGATTTGCCGGCGCCTGATGTGATCTCACCCAATTATAGACGGGCATGCAGGCACTGCATGCGACTCTGCGAATGGCCGAGACATCCACCCACGCAATCTTCGAGGCAGCCCAGCAAGGTGGGGTTTAATTTATCCGTCTAAAACCAAAAGCATCTTTGTTCATGCGCTGACAACCCTTGAATAGTGCACTACAACGCCATATGAGAAAACTATAAACATGCATGCACCTTAGAATGAGACAAAGAAATAAGGCCAGAGCCAAATTAACATGCAATCGGTCGATACCGGCCGGTAGCTGCTGGGCTGGTGAATCTGCTCGAGGGAGAGGAATGTCGAAATTTTTCTATTTTAGCCTTTTTTTTTGAAAAATATTCACATTTAGACCCCTGGTAGTTTTAATTCTGTATTTGGACTCAGAGGTCGGCGCCGTGGGACACGGCGCCGAGGTAAAACGTCTCGACGTCGTGGTCCATGACGCCGACCTCGCATGCCTGCTCCAGCGTGCCAGCCTGCGTGGCGCCGAGGTGACAGCCACCTCGGCGCCGTTGGTCGTGGCGCCGACCTCGGCGCCGTGGGTCGTGGCGCCGACCTCGGCGCCGTGGATCGTGGCGCCGACCTCTGGGACAGAGCAAAAGTCGGAATATGTACGATGTCTTCGACCACCAGGCAGACGGGCCGACGGCCGTGCCTTCTGCGGCGGGCAACCGCCGAAAGAACCTCCTCTCCCCGCCGCCCCTCCCCCTCTGCAGATCGCCACGCCCCGCCGCCTCCCTCCTCAACCCCGCCGGCCCCGCCCTTCTCCCTCCTCCTCTCCCCCGCCGCCCCTTGTCCCCCTCCCCGCTGGCCGACGGCCGCGCCTTCCTGCGGGCGGGGCAACCGCCCAGAAGAACCTCCCTCTCCCCCCGCCGCCCCCCTCCTCCCCCTCCGCAGATACGCCCGGCCCCCCGCCGCCTCCTCCCTCCTCCCACTCGCTCTCCCCGCCGCCTCCCGGCCTCCCCGCCGCCCCCTCCTCCCCTTCCCCCGCCGCCAAAGACGCCTCGCTCCTCGCGGCCGTCCGAGTCCCCGCGGTCGGACTTCTCGACCCCCACCCCACGCAGGGTGCCTCCTCCGCGGCGGCGTCACCATCTCCCTCGCCCTCGCCACAGAAACCGGCGAGCCCGCCCTCGACGCCGGTGAAGTTCTCCTCCCCTGCGCCCCCGACGAAGGTCTCCCCGCCTCCGATGTAGGTGCCCCCGCCAGTCGCCGCAGTACGAGAAAGTGTTGGCGGGGGGCAAGCACGACGGATCGGCGTTCGGGTTCTTCTGGGACGCCATCGCGCGCGTGCAGGAAGGTGATGGGGAAGAGGATTTTTGTGAACTTATTACTGAATTTTAGATTTTCAGTTAGTTCCTGCTTTCCATTTCTGGGATATGGTGCTTCTGATGCGTGGGATTTCCTTTGGATTGCCACAGCGCACGCGAGCCTGGACGAGTACGTCGCGAACTGGCTTGGGCTGGATCACCAAGTACCATGGGCGCCAATGACTACTACGAGCACCGGCAAGGTGCGTGGCCTCCTATTTCTCCTCCGTTATTTGCTTTTGCTGCATTTTCCATGTGATCCTAGGGGAATTGGGTTCGATCCATGTCATTTTGGTTGCTTCACACACGCGATGTTATTGTTATTCTTAACTGGATCTGCAACTGTGATGAGAACCGGAGATAGAATGTCATGGTAATATTGGGGGCGAATTGGGCAAATATCTCTATTTGTTTGGATGTTTGGTTGGTGAAATTCATCTGTGGTCGATGCTGATTTAGTTTATCCCCGTGAAGTCTACTTCTTGGTGCTAAGCTTGGAGTTGTCCATACAACTTTCCAGATCATAAAAGCGTTGAGTAGTGTCTTCTTAGTGTGACAGATGCTGGGAGCTGTCTTATGTGGTAGGTGCTGTTTGGCCCGAAAGGCATTTGTGTTTGTGGAGAATATATGCGAAGGGTGTAAATGGTAGTGGTGCCTGTTAGATTGTGTCTGTCTACACCAAAATTCAAGTCAACTTCCATGTTACAATATCTGTAAAGATGGAACCAACGATAGGCCTGATACACAAGGCAAGAATAGATACCTAATCACCCTTTTTAGCTCCTATAAGAATGATGGAGAATTATCCTGGGCAAGAAAATGTGCAGTAGGCTTGTCATATTGTCTAGAGTGGCACGCTTTGAAGCTTTTGCAAAGTGGCTCCCTGGTCCTAGCTTTTGAGTGCACCTACTTTTTGTGTTAATTATTGCCTCTCAACACACTTAAGGACACTTTATGATGATTTTTAACAATCATGATTGGCGAGCGGGTGACATGACAAAATTATCTTTGATGTTATTTGCATCCTTCATATAAATGGTATGCAGTCCTATAGCATTAATGCCATTATACCCTTTTAAATTTTCTGTTGTTAAATGCCATCTAAAAGTGCTATGTTCATGATTTGAATGTGATCCATAAACTAAGTCTTCAAGATTTAGCCTATATAGTTAGATTATTACTTGATTCAAATTTATCCCGAGGCGTGATCCAATTCTGGATCCGCCACTTAATTACAAGCATATATATCGAGTCTGGACTACAAATCTAAGAGTATACGCCAAATCTAGACTAGAAATATTGGTCATGGTTCTGTATGTACTTTTTAGTGCTTACTGTTATACTGTGTACTTACATGTTTGTGGTTCCTTCTATGGTTGTGCTACATATCTACATGTTCACGTCTCCTATATTACATGCCTACTTATGATAAAATTTAGAATTGATGAAGCCAAATGCACTGTATGAGTATATGTCAGATCTTAACTATAAATCTTGATGATGGTTCCATATGTACATTTTACTGCTTACAGTGCTTACTGTTATATTACATACCTATATGTTTGTGGTCTCTTTTATGATTGTACTACACATATATATGTATGTTTGCGGTCCCTTTTATCATAACCACAGAGATGAGCTGTACAATCATATGCTGAGTCTAAATTACCGAGGTACCGATAGAGCTGCCAATAAACCACTTCTAAAGACAGTATTTGAGGTACCGAGGTGTAACCTTTCTGTTCTTTCAGGTGTACCCTTGCAGATGGGATATATAGTCCTGATGTATTTGTAACATTTGGACAACTGGTTATGTAGGTCATGATGCGTTTGTTCAGTCCTCGAAAGACAACAGTACAACACTATTATTTGTTATACGTGATAAAGGCTCTCTTCTTTGCGGCTTTTAAAAGCCGCTTTTGGCTTTTGCTACAGTAACTAACTTTTAAACGGGGTATTTTTTTTAAGATGGGGTCTACAAGTTAATTGTAGTACACGTTAAAAACCTAATATATGTACCATTAAAAATTACAAACGAGTATCTCTCTTTCCGCAATCTCTGTCGCAAACAGCCAAAAAGCCATCAACCGCAGCCAAAAAGAACATGCCCAAAACCAAGGTTTACCTCTCTTTGTTATCTTCCTTTCTTGAATATATTTACTATTATGTTTTCATGCAAGCTATTGGAAGTATAATCTTTGCCCCATTTACTTGGGCAAATCTCAGACACATCGTTGTTTTCATGTAGACCCCACTTGAACATCTAGAACCAGTTCTAATGGAGGATATTCAAAAGGTGTTGGCATCCTATTTTGGTTTTGCCGCATTCCCCTCTCCGTCCCCCGCACCGCCGCCTCTCCTACTCCCCCCATCCTATCTTGTAGGCTTTAATTAAGCACGTGCCTGCTGCAGCGTACATGATGACAGATTCAACCATTGCAGGAGTTCAGCCCGATTTGATGAGTGCCTACAATGCTATCTCTGTTTTGCCTCGTAGAAAGTTTGTTTTCCTATTCTAGGCCTGTATAGCCCTTACTCTGTCAACTATTGGTCTGATCTGTAGATTCAGCCTACTCCTGGTGTTTATGGCATGATGTCTTATTTATCAATTGGTTTGTTATTCTCCAAGATAGTCTGACAGTTATTTATGTATTAAGAATACTATAGTAAAACATTGTTTACTATCATTTCTGTACATATTATTGTATATGGTGCATGTTCTATCATGCTTCACTAATATGATACTTGATTTATTTACGAGTATGAACATGTATGTTTTGTTTGATACATGATGACGTAAGAAAAAGTTGATATTTATTATTCAGTTTGAGATCATATTTGATAGTATGTATCACTTTTATTTGGTTTTTCGTTGCAACGCACGGGCACCTTACTAGTTTAAGTTAAAAGCCACTTGAAACGTATTGGCTTCTAATTTTGACTTATTTTAGCATTTTTATTTTTTTCCTGTATCTCTTTGTATTGTATAATGGTTTATTTTTTTACTCAATTTTTTTTCTATTTTTTCTTATTTTTTTCTAACATTGCTACAATGCAAGTTAAAAGCCAAAACCCGATCCCGTAAGCCGTTTGGCCCTTCCACTACTAGTAATGTGCATAAGGTGGGTCCCTCTGGTAGGAGAAAGGGTGCTCAAGTGGAGAAAAGGGTAGTGCAGAACGACTAACCTTTTTTTGTTGGGGGGGGGGGGGGGGTGTTAAACGGGACGGTCACGTGCAATGGAAATATCTCATTCATAGGGTAAGATATGATCTCAGTGGAAAGGATAAACACTTGACACTATACAACACCAGATCACAGGCACAACACAAGCAGTAATCCTAGGAAAAATAGAAATGGAACACAGATGCTTCACAGGGTCGGTGGGTGGATGATCCACGGCAGGAACATGGGCTTTACGGCTGGTGTTGCTTGAGAGAAAAGAGGGTTTTAAAGATGCCCACCAGCACGCCAGCAATGGACAGCACCGTGGCGATGGTCTTGCGGTTGTTGTGGAAGAACTTGTAGATGGCGATCCACACCCACCTCTTTCGCTTGTACTCCGCAAGGCTTTTCAAGATATCGTAATAAGAGTCGTCTAGTAGCAGGTCCGGAGCCAGGCGCTTGAAGTACTTGAGCGTCTGGTTGTAGTCGAAGGTGGCATGCACGATGCGCTTGCCGCGTAGCACATGCACGTCATCGTCTCGGTTCATGAGCAGCGCCAAGACGAAGAGGTACGAGTTGACGTGTTTCCCTGAGCCCACTACTGTGCACTGCTCGAATGCTGCCATGTTGACAAGCCAGCAAGCGTTGATGGCATCCAGCGACAACGGCGCTAGGGATAGCGTGGCGCACAGGGGGCCCCTCACGACTTTCATGTCTGAGAACTTCGATGTCCCGCTGCGTTTCAGCTTGACACCAATCTCCGCGAGTTCCGCTGCACTAGTAGTAAACGTCAATTCCTCTGCTTCTTCTGGGACTGATTCTCTGCTGAGGCCCCGTTTGGAACAGAACAATTTCATAGAAATTTTGCAGTTTAATTTACGTGAGGGAATCGGAAAAAATTACAACGTTCTAGACAGAGCCTTGATTCTTTCTCGACATACCTCGAGCGTACTTGATGGAAATGGATGAGGCCAAGGAGATGTGGAGGCTCAAAATCTTCGTCGATAATGACAACTTGTACTCTAGTGCGCATGTTGACAGTGAAAACTGAACTGCAAAGAGTAATAAAACGGCCCATCGGCACGGGCCTAAGGTCCGTGAGGAGCTGGAGCACTCGCCAGGGGATCTGGTTCTCGAGCAGCATCATGTCCCTCAGGATGCTACCCATGCCTTTCGAGAGGATCACAGTTTTCAGAGGTGACAGCTCACTGTAGACTAAGGAGACCATAAACTGCACCAAAAAGCAACCATCGAAGAACATCATAGCCGCAAAGTCATCGTCAGTGATACCTTTAAGCGCGTCAGCATCGGCATAGCAGCCGCGGGCGTCGCGGGCGACGGGGCGGATCCTCTCGTAGACTTCCTCCGGCGATTCGGCCAAATCCTCAAAGAAGTAGTAGGCCGCCATGCGCTTCACCTCCTCCATCGCTTGGAGCTCGGGTACACCATGGTAGTAAGGACCAATCGCCACGATCCTGGGGGCTATGTAATCCATATCCCTACCGAACCTTCGTAGCCTTTCAGGAAACCTATGGATCTTGAATTTAATCTCCCTGACATGAGCCTCAATCTTCTCCTTTGCTGCCTTTAATACATCTTCTCCGATATGTAATATTTCTGCAGTGTCGGGGGTCTCCACCGTTTGAGCCAGTTGGAGGTGCCCGCAGCCAGCGGTAACAGAGAGATCGGCCATCACATCTGTGGAGAGGACGTGTGCTAGTCAGTTCAGGCCTCCAGCTTGGATAGAGAGCACAGAGAAAGCGGTTGGGTCGTCCCTCATGTAGGCGACGAGGGCCGGCACAGGAAAACAGGAGGTAAAGACAGCAAAAAAAATGCTTTGAAGAGGGAAAAGGTACCAGCTACAGTGTTTCTTGGGGCTCGTCGGTAACGGCTTTGTGTTGGAGACGCCGCGCCGACTACCTGCACTGCGACCTCCGATACCTGGACGCCGGTGGTGAGAACGGCACGGCGAGACGCCACCACCGAGACAGTGGGGATCGAAGACGGGATGCACGTCGTGCGGCAGCGGCAGTACAGAAGCAACTTTGTCGGTTGAGAAGAAAAATCGATGATCGCTATTGTTACCTCCAGAGTAAATATAGATGAAGGCAAAGTTTGAGTTAGTTTCAAGTTAGGAATCAAACATTAGGAAAGACTTTGGGCAAAGAATGTTGCATAAAGCATATATTCTTAAATGCAAGTAACAGTTAGAAAAGAACAACTATGTATATGTCAAAGGTTCTCTATTTGTATGGTGACAAAAAAATTCTTAAGAATATGCATGGCAGCATGTGGTGATGTGCCGCATGTGTAGGGTTGGGCTGTGCTTTTTCTTATAAAGAGATGCTAGGTGTTGCATGTCTCTTGGCTGTACTGTACAGGGTGCGTAAGGTCGTAAAGCGAAGGAGCAGAAGACCAACCAAACCAGGCTAGCCCTGATGCTATCACGCACAAACAGGCAGTGCTTGGGCCTTATTCCCAAGGCCCACTAAGTAAGGTAGATGCTTGTATTCTTCCCCAGACCTACCAACCTGTCTCCATCTGTCGCCAGAGAGCACACCATCATGCCCAGTTGCCCACTATAGCTGCCACCTCCGCCGCCGCAGGGGCCTTCTCATCGCGCTCACCTCCCCTCATCTGCGCGGGATTCTGCACCACAGTCGTCTCCTTCCTGCAGCGATCGCCTCCTACCACCACCACCCTCTAAAATATCCGCCCCTCACCTCGCTGGCACCGGAAGTCAACCCCAAGTACCACATGTGAAGGTGGACGCGGTCGACGACTATGTGGACAGGGATGAGCTGCTGCGGCGGTTGATGTGGGAGGTGGCGCGCGGTGTCATGAATGATCACGATGCTACTAACGGTGTGACAATTGGCTCCTGTTACAAGCTACTAATTTGCAATGGAGCTAGCCGAATTTCTTATGTAATTGTGTGGCTGGCTACTATAATACATATTATTTTTTTATTTTTAAGATACATTGTATTTGTTATACAATTCTACTGCTTATGATTGAATACAAAGTTATATTTCTTATACAATCATAACATTTTGATTAATTTGCATCGTTGCAATCTGTACTCACTAGTATAAACGGTGCACATCTTTCTCTTTTTCTACAATTAATGTGTAAATTTATAGACCTTAAAGAGCAAACGTGATGGATTCTTTTTCTATGTTTTAATAATATAATAGACAAATTACTGGCGCATATGAAATGATTTGTGTCAAAGGTGTTGTGTTTATCTTCAATTTTTAAGTTGTTTTGTAGACCGTCAACTTCGTATCTGTGATCATATTGGTGTTATTCTTGGGCGTGAATGAATACGTGATAACAATTTTCCACAATGGAGACTTGATTTGGCACTTCCTTTAGGTTTGTACATTGTGGAATCGCGCAGCAAGCTTTATACTGAATCTTTGTCTTGTAACATTAAGGACATCTCTACCTTTGAAAACACATTATTGTACTTAGTCGTTGGGAAGCGCATCGAGTTCATTTCAATTGGATTGATGATACTAATGTAGCATGCTCCTCCTTGTTGCTATAATCTTTCTATTGCAGGCAATTCAAGGGTCCATATATATCCATTTGATGCGGATCACTAACGATGATGAGAATGACAATTGGGAGCTTCCTGGAGGGGAGTTTCCTTGTTTGCGGTGAACCAAGAAACAACACCATCGGTGTTTTCTAATGGAATAGTTTCGACACTTGAACCCCAGGTCTTTTCCAAACACTGTTTGGATCCCAGATAATTTAGGTAAGGATGCGCTTTCCTCCCAGTCCCAGGCTGTTGGATTCACTGCACAGTCGATGCACTTTCCCCTTTCTTCTTCCCAATCCAATCCCCACTGTTCATCAACAAATCTATTCCTAGTCTTCGAAGAGCTCCGCACTCTGCCACAAGGCTACCCTAGTCTTCTTGTTATTATTAGGGAGTCGCCCCGGCTACTAAACAGGTCAGTAGGGTCCATGTCTGTCAGCGCCATCGAGCTGGCGGAGATCGGCGTCAAGCTGACCGCCAGCAAGGCGGCGTGGCTCGGGGAAATGGCGGTCAAGAGAGGCCCCCTCTTCGGCGAGCTCTCCCTCACGCCGCTGTTCCTGGACGACGTCAACGCCTGCTGGCTGGTCAACATGGCGGCGTTCGAGGCGTGCACAGCCACGAGCTTACCCGGAGACGGCTTCGTCGTCAGCTCGTACCTCTCCCTCCTGGCGACAGGGAAAACTTTTTCGGTTTGAAAAATATTTCGGAACCCAGCGAAAGAAACGAAATGTCCGAAATTTCGGAATTTCGGACGAAATTTTCAAATGCCGTTTGAATGCTGGGACGGAAACTGGGCGAAATCCGAACGAAAAAATGACAAAATCTGGACGAAAAAATGACGAAATCTTGACGAAAAAATGACGAAATGACTAAAATTTCATGGTGAGTTGTGTTTGAGACTTTGAGCATTTGACTGGGAAAAAGTGTAAAACAAATATGGAATCAAGTGCCAGAACACGTACTCCATTCTCCTTCAGAAGGGTGCTATCCACTGTAAACTTGATTGCGTCAGTAGCTAATCGCGTTCTTAGATAATACATCCCAGTTTTCAGGCCCTAACAACAACCAATATTAGAGCACACCATTACTTATCACTTCAAGACTAGTTTGAGGAAGAAGCATTACAACGACAATGTGCGCAGGTTACGCAGGGGCTGTGGGGCGCTCATCGGGCAGCGGCGCCGGGGCCGGCGCGGGTGCGAAGTCCTCCCAGGAGAAGCTTGGCCGCCATGCCGGCGCGCGCAGGGGAGGGTGGGCGCCGGCTCCGGCGCCTGAGTAGAGGCGGCAGGAGGCGTCCCACATGCGGCAGAGGATGACGTAGAACTCCTCGACCTCGTAGACGGCAGCGTCGATGTCGGTGGCGGGGCGCTTGCGCTTGGCGGTGGGCGCGTCCATGGTCACAACGGGCGAGGAGGAGCCAAGGAGTGGGCATAGATGGGGGGCGATAGCAATGGGGATTGGGGAATCGGGGATTAGGGCACCGATCGGCAAAGCAAATGAGTGGAGAGCTGTGGGTGTGTGGACCGTGTGGGCAGGCGGCGTGGGCGTGTGGGCTGTGTGGGCCGTCTGCGTCAGGTTTCCTGGTTGGCGCCGAGATCTGGGGCGTTCAAAATAACATGATTTTTGATTTTTTTTGAAATTTTACTGTAGCTGATTTTTTTTATTATAATTGAGTTAGCTTAGTAAGTATAATTAAATTTAAAAAATATAAAAATAAAAGCGACATGCTAATTTAGAGCGGACAATACAAAGGAATACAGGAAAAAAAATAAAACACAAAAATTCAAAAAAAAACAAAAAAAAAAGAACGGAACAAATCATCTACAGTGCCTTGCAAACGCCGAACAGTAGCAAAAACGATGAATGCGGCGTTTTGAAGCTCAGTTGAGCGGAGCCTTAAAACCCCCGAATTTTTTGACTGAATCAAAGGTATTTCGGTAGGCAAGGAAAGTAACGAAAAATCCGAAATTTCAGCGAAATTATTTTCCCTGCCTGGCGATGCTCATGGACAAGGAGGAGGACGCGCACGTGCTGCTGGCAAGGCACGTAGTCCACAGCTTCTTCAGCAACCAGGAGATGCTCGCCTTCTTCAAAGGCATCGCCCAGCACCTGCGCCTCGGCCACCGCTACTTTGCCAGATTAACACAAATAGGGAAAATACCTTAACTCCACACAACACAGATTTTACTCACACACCATTCTTATAAGCGCTTTTCAAAACACAAAAACCTTAATCCACTAAGTCCTTAGTTTTTAATCCACATGATCATTTCAACTCCTCCATGACCTAAACCGTATTCCCAGGTGCTGCTCAAGTGTTGCGGTTTTGATCAAAAATAGTTCTCGGTATTTTGATCAACTTACCAAAATACCTTTTCTTGATCCGATTTTCATTTTCCCTTGCAAGCAATCATTATACTTGTCATGTGTAGATGGGCCACTGGCTTGTCACATGTCGGTAAGTCTCTCCCGTCCCGATTCCACTGGACTACACCTTATTCGGATCGACTAAGCCACATTGTGCAACCCGTCGTTGAACTTTCTTTCAACATTTCCTGTCTTTCTTATACCATGTTTGAGCATAGCCATCTCACCAGCATGTTTGAACATTTTGAGCCTCGGCTCCTCTATGAGCATAACTCTGATCCTCGCCGTTAACTATGGTTGAATTCAAGCGCCTCTACACAACTAAAGGCCAAAAAATCATTTTCAAATACAAAGTTCTTTACAACTTGACCTATGTTAACTGAAACATATATCATGACATACATATACACTAATTATATTGCCCCGTCCTTTTGGACTTTGGTTTCTCTGAAAACTCAAAACAAATGGAGTGGTTTCTTGAAGCAGATTCTTTAAACGGCTTCCCGAATTTAGAACCGTATGCACTGTCTATGTCAGTGTCTCTGCCATCTGTTGATGTCTCAAAAAACAGATCAAGGGATAGAATATGATTCTCCAAACGGATCAAGTATTAAATGTGTGGCACTTATGGTTCAGACCTTACACACATATATAGCCTGCAGGTGCATTCCTTCCTCCCCACCCTACAACCAAGATACCAAACTAACTAGGACACTATAAGGTCGCTCTTCAGTGGCGGCTCCAGTTCAATTTATGGGTATTCAGTTGAATACCCAAAAATTTTAGCAAAATATCAACTATATACAAGGTATTATACACACACACACACACACACTAGTAGTTGAGCCAAATTTATCCTGTTCATATCTAATCAACCTAAATTGGTGTTGGGTCCTTTTAGCCCATTTCTCTCTCTTAGGCCCAAATTGGCACCGAACATTGGCTCAGACCCATTGTTGTGATTAACATGACACGTGGTAGAAACTCTAAGTCTCACTCAGTCTCTCCTCTTACTTAAATATCTCCTATCTGGTTTCCTTCATCTGGTGGCGTAGGAGGCTTCTGGTCTTTTGACTCTAGACTTCTAGAGGCAAGATTTAGGAGGGTGCGTAGGAGCGCTGAAGCGGCCATCTTGCTAGTCACAAGTCTCGCCGTTGCCGCTTGTCAGCGCGGCACAGCCACGCAGGTTCGTCCTCTCCAACCCAACGACCTCCATAGCGGTATGGCCATATATTCCTAATTCAGTAATCTCTCCATCTCCTTCTCTTCTAATGATCTCCGATTTGAAGTAAAATTATGTGTTTCAACAAAGACGTGAGTTGTATTTTACTTAAAGAAGTGAGGCATCTATAATGATTCTAAAAATTTTTGCATAGTAGTTGATTATATTGTGATGACTAACATATCAATTATTTAGAAACTATGTAAGTGTTGTAAGTTTTTTTTGTAGCTTGATGTGTTGATCACTTGGATAATTTGATCCCCTTTGGTGTCTAGCCGTTCGATTCATACCCATCTTGAAATTCCTGGATCCGCCACTACCGCTCTTTATATTTGTTTTTAAAGGAAATCCTACAGTTGGAAGGCATCCTGGTATAAGTGTATATTGTGCGGTCAATCTTTTAAAACTTTTGACACTAGCACACTTCTAATTAGGTTTGTTAGGTGGAAATAATACTAGTAAATTTATCATCAAAAGTATTTTCATGCCATTTGTAATTTTATTAATTGTTACCAATATATACTCCAATTAGAAAAAAGTAGTGGCCACGTGTGCTCTGAAAACCACGTCAACGTCTAAAATGGCCAAAACGAACTGAAGGAGCGCTTGCGTTAAACCTGCTCTTTTACGTGGGACGGGCACGCCGAATTACCTGGTGTTCCGTGCTTGTTTCTGTGTTCGCGTTGGGTTTCAGGCGTTGCCGGACGCTCCGAGCGCGCGTTTTTCGCTGCAGCGTGTCGTGTTTTGATCCAACACGCCATACGTCCGGGCCGCGCGCGGGCAAACGCCGGTGGGCTGGCCGCGTCGGTTTCCCTCTCGGCTACGCGCGTGCGCCAAACTCTGTGGGGGTGGGCTGCGCGGAACTCGATCGTCCTGGGACGGATATTGGACAACTACTCAGTAGAACGCAAGAAACAAGAGAAGAAAACCAAGCTTTATTTGAGAACACAACACGTGCCTCACTCACTATCTTGTTATGTTGATCAGGGATTCATGGGGGGCGAGGTTTTTTTAAAAGAAAGGCCCATGATTTAGATTAATGTGAAGCACAGTACCAAGTCCCTGAAAATTACAGTGGGGGTCTAGAAAAGAAAGAAAACTATTTTGGTGGAACCGGATTATAACGATGCAGATCAATTAGATATATACACATATTAGAATTGTTACATTGTTATAACAAGTACAACTCTATTGTCAATCATAGTATTAAATTTGTATAAAAACACAAGTTTACTTTCGAATAGCAGTATATATTGTAATATCTAGTCGCACAGTTGCACGAAAAACTTGATTATTTATCTTATTAAAATAAAGATAAACAAGCCACCTAAGTTTGCTCTCAAGAGCTAACATCACCATGTTAATCGTATTAAAGAGAAAGATCTAAACTGCTTATTTATGGATCTGTATTATAACAGTATAGATTTCTTATATATATGCGATGTCGGAATATGTGAGATTCCATCAATTATAAATAGCAAGCGGGATTAGATGGAAAAACAAATGGCCTAGGTTCCCTAGGATGGTTACTGTGCACATATATAGCAAGTTTAATATATTTTAATTAAAGCAATTAAATTAGTCAAATTTCCTGTGCAATTGCGTGACTAGGTACTACAATACATATATTTATATTGAAATATAGAGTTATACTTGTTATACAATCTCATGATAAAAATATAATGATATTTCATGTACAACAATAAGAACTTTCGTATTTATATTTGATTAATCTACACCATATGATATGGACTCACCATACTCTACAGTGCAGATTTTTTCATCATTAATGTGGTAATTTTTAGTCTTTACGAGTGACATGATTATTTTTTTATTGTCCTAATAATACGATAGAAGATGTGGAACATCTGATTTAGGAGTTGATTATTGGTGCGAATCTCAATATGTCCGATCTATGGTATCATATGGAGGTGTAGCTACACCTGAGTGTAGCGGAACATTTTCCTTATTAATACATAGGAAATACAACAAGCCATAAATTAAGTTAATAGAGTACACGTCACACCGCGCGTAATTAAGTAGACACAAAATGCACGCAGAAGAAATGAGGAAGAGTCGTACTGCGAGAGAGAGTATATATGTGTTCGATCTTACGAAGTAGCAGCTAGCTTTCCGGAGAGGAGAGTCTTGAAGATGCCGACAAGCACACCGGCGATGGAGAAGAGCCCGGCGATGGTAATGGCCCTGTGGCCTCTGTCGAGGAGCCCATGAACGAAGGTCCGCACCGGCCTGCTCATCTTGTACTCTTCGATCTGTTGGATGGTGCGCAAGTAGCGGCCACCGTAGCTCAGCTGCTTGCCGATACCCTTGAAGAACTAGACCGCCTGCGCGTTGCTGAAGGTGCCCTGCAGCAGGTGCTTCACGCGCAGACGCTGCACGTCCTCCTCGCTGTCCATTGTTGGCCCAGATTCCTGTAGAAACACACCAAGATGGAGACGTGGGAGGAGCTGAACACAAAAGAAAAAAGCACACGCACTGAGACTTGTGACGACGCTGACAATGCTTAGCACTTGGTACGTTTTCTTCTGATTTTTATTCACTCCATCTCCTAATAGCAATCAAATACAAGATTATATAGCTGCTACTCACGCCATGCCAGATCCTAAACTCACGCTCAGCCCAACTAACTAACTAACACACGTTCATGCATACCGCCAGATCCTTGCATGCATACGTTTGCATGGCTGACGTTGGTTCAACTAACTCGATCCGTTTCTCATGGATCATGATTTGGATGTACTAACTATATGACTCATGCAAAACTAAGTCAAGATTAAAACTAACAATCTCCCCTCTAATCTTGACTTGCTTACAGCAGTGCCGTTTTGTCGTTAGCATCCACCTCGATAAGATATGCTGCGCTTTCTCTCTCTTGTTGGGCTTCCGACATTCTAAAACAAAGTGCTCATAATCGTTAAAATTAAAATACCTTACTTTTGCCTTGTCAACTCGTCGGTATCGACGGTCACCGCCGTCACTAGAACCACCTGAGAAGCCTTCACCTTCATACGTCGACGATCGTCGACGCTTCATGGCAGCTTGTTGGCGACAATGTGGTTCCGCACCGTCGACGCTCTCTCTTCCGCCGTGGACCGATGATGAGAAGGCCCCCAACCATGGCAGCTGCAAACTTTGGTGGGTGAAGAGGATTAGGTGCGGATCCAAACTCTTGGGGTTTTAGATCTGAAATAATCCAACCAGAGAATGGGGGAGGAAGACCGCTGAGGAGTAGTCGACGTCGGGGGAAGAGCTAGCCGGCGATGAGATCTTGGAGCTCCAAGAAGCGGTGATAAGCACCAAGACCCGCAAGGGGAAAACAACTTTACCTCGGGAGGTGTGACACCTAAGTCCATGTGAAATTAGACCTATGGTGGTTCATGTGTGGCTTAGTCCCACTTTGCTAATTTAGCATGAGAAGCACCAACATATAAACCCATAGACACCATTGGTAATAACCTCCGGTTAACTGTTTTGCGTGAAGCGAGGGCGGAAGCACAAGTAAGTTGTTACGTGTGCATAGCTTATCCATAATAGGGTTAGGCCTAAACCAATTTGGACCCTAGAGCATTACAAATAGTATCAGAGCCGACTTTTGAGGTTACACGGGTGCATACGAGTTAGGGGTGTGATCATATGACGCATGACGCGTGTGGGCTCGGAGTAGACACACGGTATGATATATGTATCAGCACTGGACGCACAGACGTGTGCCAAGAGGAGGAGGTCCTGGTCATTTGCCTCAGTATGGGTATGTTGGACCGACGAGAACATCTGATTCTTTGAGGGGGGTACATGTGACACCTCGATCTATGTGAAATTAGGCCTATGATAGTCCATGTGTGTGTGCACATACCGATGTGGATTAGTCTAACCTTGCTAATTTAGCATGAGAAGCACCAACATATAAATCCATAGGCACCATTGATAATAATATCTGGTTAACCATTTTGCGCGAAGCGAGAACGAAAACACAAGTAGATTGTTATGTGTATATGTCTTATCTATAATATGGTTAGGCCTAAATCGGTTTGGGCCCTAAGACGTTACAGGAGGAGCCTTGAAACTAAGCTTAAACCTAAATCCACTACTAGTAATGTACATAGGCTAGGCCACTCGCCCGTAACTTCGCCGGCTGCGAGCTGGAGAAGAAGTGGAGGGTCGGATCACAAGCACAAGCAAAGGAAATATTTTATTCATAGGGTAAGATATCCAGTGGAAAGGATAAACGCTTCACACTGTACAACACCAGAGCACAAGCACAAGCAATGAAAATATTTTATTCATAGGGTAAGATATGATCTAAGTGGAAAGGATAAACTTTCACACTGAACAACGCCAAATCACAAGCACAAGCAGTAATGTTAGGAAAAACAGAAATGGAACACAGAAACACACACAGATACTTCACAGGGTGGATCACAGAACGTCCATGGCAGGAACATGGGCTTTACGGCAGGTGTTGCTTGAGAGAAAAGAGGGTTTTAAAGATGCCCACCAGCACGCCAGCAATGGACAGCACCGTGGCGATGGTCTTTGGGTTGTTGTAGAGGAACTTGTAGATGGCGATCCACACGCACCTCTTTTGCTTGTACTCCTCAATGGCTTCGAAGATATACAAGTAAGATCGTCTACTGCCAGGCGCGGAGCCAGGCGCTTGAAGAACTTGAGCGTATGGTTGTAGTCGAAGGTGGTATGCACGATGCGGTTGCCGCGCAGCTCGCGGACGTCATCGCCTTGGTTCATGAGCTGCGCCACGACGGAGAGGTACGAGTTGACGGGATAGTTGCCCCCTGTGCACTGCTCGAAGGCCGCCATGTTGACAAGCCAGCAAGCGGTGAGGTCATCCAGAAACAATGGCGCTAGCGATAGCGTTGCGAACAGGGGCCGCCTCACGATTTTCATGTCGGAGAACCGCGTCGTCCCGTTGGATGTCAGCTTGATGCCAATCTCCGCGAGTTCCGCTGCACTAGTAGTTATCGTTAATTCCTCCACTCCGTTTTTCTTTTTTCTTGAGCACGTTCTTCCTTCTTTACTTCTTACTCTCGGGACTGATTCCCTGTTGAGGCCCTGTTTAGAGCAGAAGAATTTCACAGGAATTTTACAGTTTAATTTACGTAGGAATCCGAAAAAAATACCACGTTCCAAACAGAGCCTTGATTCTTTCTTGACAGAGCTCGAGCTTACTTGATAGAAATGGATGTTGCCAAGGAGATGTGGAGGCTTAAAATCTTCGTCGATAATGACATCTTGTAGTACACGGCGCACGCTGACACGGAAACCTGAACTGCAGAGACCAATAAAACGGCCCATCGGCACGGACGTAAGGCCCGTGAGGACCTCCAGCACCATCCAGGGGATCTGGTTCTCGAGCAGCAACATGTCCCTCAGGATGTTATGGCGACCCTTCGAGTGGATCACACTTCTCAGATGTGACTCCTCATTGCTGACTACGGAAAGCATACACTGCACCAAAAAGCAACCATCGAAGAACATCATAGCCGCGAAGTCATCGTCAGTGATACCTTCAAGCGCGTCAGCATCGGCATAGCAGCTGCGGACTTCGCGGGCGACGGGGCGGATCCTCTCGTAGACTTCATCGGCATAGTAGCCGCGGAGCTGTCGCGTCTTGGCCAAATCCTCGCAGAAGTAGTAGGCAGCCATGCGCTTCACCTCCTCCATCGCTTGGAGCTCGGGTACACCACGGTAATAAGGACCAATCGCCACGATCCTGGGGACTATGTAATCCCTGTCCCTATCGAACTCTCGTAGGCTTGCAGGGAACCTATGGATCTTGAATTTCTCCCTGACATAAGCCTCAATATTCTCCTTTGCTCCCTTTAATACATCTTCTCTACTTTGTATTTCTTCTGCAGTGTGGCTGACCACTACTTCTCTGCTTTGTTCTGCCAGTTGGAGTTGGAGGGCCATCACATCTGTGGAGAGGAGGTGTGCTAGTTAGTTCAGTCCTCCAGCTATGATAGAGAGCACAGAGAGCATCTCATGTAGGCGACGAGGGCCGGCCGCGCAACCCAGGAAAACAGGAGGTAAAGACAGCAAAAAAAAGTTGCATTGAAGAGGGAAAGGTACCAGCTAGAGCGTTGTGATAGAGACGGCGCGGCGAGTACCTGCACTGCGACCTCCAATACCTGGACGCCGGCGGTGAGAATGGCACGGCGAGACGCCACCGCTGAGATAGCGTGGATCGAAGACGGGATGCACGTCGTGCGAGGTGAGCTCTGAACTTCTTAGACTGCAAATTTATAATGCAAGAAAGAAGAAAACCATTGGAGAGGGACCGCAGATCACACCGTAAAATTTACTTACTGTCGAGGAATCTGGGGCTATGTGCCACATTCCGTGTTATTACCCTAGTAGTAGTCACACTTAAAAAACATATTATTATTCTTTTGCTCAGTAGAACACTGTTCCAATGAATAATAAACCTTTAATAAAGTTATATAGCAAAACAATAATGTAGATATTATCTCTTTATTACAATATTTTATCACGGATGTCTATGACCTTTAATGCAATGGCCTGAACAGAAAAGATACTGAACATATACCCTAGTGCTTACCTGCTCGGCTCAGCGGGACGTCTACTCATCCCACCACTGTATAGGGTGTCCACCTCACTATAGTTCTCGTAACCATTGCCCTCGTCCCCTACGGCTTTGTTCGTACCTACATCCCTTCATTCCACTCAGAGTAATCCCCGGTTGGATTAGGGTCTAATAAAGGAAAATAATAGTAAGGATAAGTACTAATATACTTGTCGATGATCTAGTATCGATCTTACGTAATATTCATACAAAGAACATTTAAAAAGTTTTATGTTTAAGTGAGTTGTACATATTTCTAGATGTTTCTAGAACATTTCAAATCAAAGTTTCAATGAATTTCAGATTTTGAAACTCAAGTTTCATTGGCCTCGTTCTTTTTAGTTTATGACTTATGACTTCTCTCGAATAAACAAACGGGGTGGCTTCTCTTCCGTCGTTTAGAAGCGGTTTATCGAAATAATTTTTTTGAAGTGGCTTATCGATATTCAGTTCGTTCGCATAAGCGCTCGCGCTAGGGCTAAAAGCCATCAGACGCAGCCGAAAAGAACATACCCAGTTTCAATCAATGAGTTTCAACAATTCCTTGGAGTTATATAAAATTGCAATCAAGTCCTTCTCTATTTATTTTCTTCCGATTTAGACCTCCTAAGCTCCGTTTTGATGCGATTTAATCCTATATGTCCACGGTGACACATACATCTATACAGAGCAGTTATAGCATGCCAATTTTTGAAGATAATGCGCCTCGGCGCCCCAGCCTGGGAAAAATTGTAAAAAAAAATGTAAAATGATCCAATTCGGATAATTAATTAAAGAAAAACGTGTAAATGATAGATAATAGTCATAGAATGTGAAAAATATAAGGGATAAATGATTGAAAAAATATATAAATATGACTCATGTCAAATAGACAAGATAATCAACTCATCTAACTCCAATAGATACTATCCAGTTAGCACAAATAGGAAAAAACCGTTAATCCCACACAACACATATTTTACTAACACAACATACTTATGCGGGCTTTTCAAAGCACAAAAACCTGAATTCGCTAAGTCCTTAGCTTTTGATCCAGAATAGTTCTCGGTATTTTGATCAACTTAAAATACCTTTTCTTGACCCGGTTTTCATCTTTCCTTGCAAGCAATCGCTATACTTGTCACGTGTAAATGAGCTATTGGCTTGCCACATGTCGGCAAGTTTCTCCCGTCCTGGTTCCACCGGAACACATCTCATTTAGATCGATTAAGCCATATGGTGCAACCCGTCATTCGAATTTTCTTTCAACATTTCCTGTCCTACTTGTACTATGTTTGAGCTCAGCCATCTCATCAGCATCTTTGATCGTTTTGGGTCTTAGCTCCTCTATAAACATAGTTCCAATCCTCATTATTGACTATGGTTAGCTTCAAACGCCTCTATATATCTAAAGGCCAAAAAAATCATTTTTGAATATAAATTTTTTACAATTTAACTTATGTTAATTGAAACATATATTATACTATATATATATAGACTGATCTAGGTGAAACCAAATCATCCCACGATGCTGGAGGAGATGCACGCGAAGCTTGCGGGCCGACGTCTCTTGCCCCCCACGCGCCATCGCCATACGTCCGGGCTGCGCGCGGCCAAACGTCTGGTGGGTTGGCCGCGTCGGTTTCCCTCTCAGCTACGCGCATGCGCCTAAATCTGTTGGTGTGAGCGGCACTGTCACGGCGTCGATCTCCGTCTCGGCCGCGCGGAACTCGATCGGCCTGGGCCGGATATTGGACACTTGCTTGAGAACGCTATTCAGTAGAACGCAAGAAACAAGAGAAGAAAACCAAGCTTTATTTGAGAGAACAACACATGCCTCACTCACTATCTTGTTATGTTGATCAGGGATTCATGGGAAAGTTTTTTTTAAAGAAAAGGTCCCTAATTTATATTGCTCTGTTCTGTTGGGCTTTTGATTTCTTCGAAAGTGAAAATAAATATAACGATTTTTTGAAACGAATTTTTTAAATAGTTTTTCGAATCTAAAACTATATGTGTCCGTTCATATCGGCATCTCCACCATCCACTGCAGTCTTGAAAAACTGAACAAAGGATAGAATATGATTCTCCTAACGGATCAAGTATTAAATGTGTGGCACTTGTGCTTCAGACCTTACACACATATATAGCCCGCAGGCGCATTCCTTCCTCCCCACCCTACAACCAAGATACCAAACTAACTAGGACACTATAAGGCCGCTCTTTACATTTGTTTTTAAAGGAAAGCTTGCAGTCGGAAAGCATCCTAGTACAAGTATATACTGTGCGGTTAATCTTTTTAAACTTTTGACACTAGCACACTTCTAATTAGGTTCGTTAGGTGGAAATAATATGAGTAAATTTATCATCAAAAGTATTTCCATGCCATTTGTAATTTTATTAATTGTTACCAATATATACTCCAATTAGAAAAAGTAGTGGCCACATGTGTGTTGTGAAAACCGTGTCAACGTCTAAAATGGCCAAAAAGAACTGAAGGAGCGCTTGTGTTAAACCTGCTCTTTTACGTGGGACGGGCATACCGAAATACGCGGTGTTGTTTCTAAAATAAGTTAAGCCGAAGTTGCTAGGCTGCGGACATTATTTACCACAGAAGGCTACGTCAATCCTGGTCAATGTGTTACAGACGGGGGAAAAAACTACGAAATGCGTAAAGTCAAAAGCAAAAGTGAAGCTGTCGGATAGGGAACTTGATCGACAAAACTGATCTTTATGCATCATTCCTTCCCTAAAATCTTTCCAACATTTACGCGTGTAAGCAGATTCGAAGAGCATTCAGTCACAGCCTCACTGGAAAGTCAACACAGGAACGATACCGAAACCGAAACCAAAGCAAGATATCATGAGCTCCGCCGCAATTCATGTGTGTAGCCGACGGATCTCTCCTCTCGGCACAAGGCCCGCGTCGGTTTCCGTCAGGCTCGGCTGCCCAGCCATGGACGCAGCGCCGCGCGTACGCCCCAATCTACTTGCTATATCGTCGAGCAACTTATTAGAGAAAGAGAGACCAGAGGGGCATGCATGCTGAAGCTTGGAACCAAACATTAGCAAGGATCGTGGGCAAGGGATCTCTGGACAAAGCCGGTTTAATTTGTCGGTCAAGTTCAGGGAACGAATATGCTTGGCAGCTGGAGTACTTGAGCGAGGCAAATACTAATAACCTGCTGATCCATGCATATATATATACCAGTTTTGCAACCGCACAGTGGACTAAAAGTTTTTTATTTCTCAATTACTTAAAATTGTACTCTCAATCACCTAAAGTTACATAGTACTAATCCCTCTCTAAAAAAATCCCCTCCCCTCCATAAAAAAGGTGTCTTTAAAGGATGCTTATTCAACGGATAAAAAAGTAATTAAAAATAAAGAACGATACCGAAACCGAAACCAAAGCAAGATATCATGAGCTCCGCCACAATTCATGTGTGTAGCCGACGGATCTCTCCTCTCTCAACTGAATTTTTTTATCTTTCAGTTGCTTAAAATTACTCTTTCAATCATCTAAAATTGTATCATACTAATCTCCCTCTAAAAAAATCCCTTTCTCCTAAAAAAAGGTGCCTCTAAAGGTTGCTTATCTAACGCAACGAAAAAATGACTAAGAATGAAAGAAAAGACAGTTACCTATATAACAGTCGGTCCCGATAGATATAGTGGTAACCATGTAGGCCGTGGGGATCTCTCTCTCTCTCTCCTTTGCGTGCATGCCAGGTATTCCCAGAGCTGCAGACTTATACATATCTGCATGCAAAGCACAACTTACTACCGCCACACTCGATCCTTGAGTATCATTTGACGCCATGGACGCTGCTGCTTGCGCAGACGCAACAATAATACCTATCCGTGATGTTGTCCCAGCACAAGAAACACTAGCTGCCACAACCATTAGTGCAGGGCTGCAGGCACAACAATAGTAGCTGTCCATGATATCGTCTCAGCGCAAGAAATGCTGCAAGCTATGGAAGAGAGGATGGGCAAGACGACCGAGAGACTCCAGGGCCACATCTCGATGATGGAGAGCAAGATCCACAGGTTCCCTCGTGGCCTACGAGGGATCGGCGTCCAGGACGACCGCTACATCGTGCCGAGCGTCGTGGCCATCGGCCCTTACCACCATGGCTTGGAGCACCTGCAAGACATGGAGGAGGTCAAGCATGCGGCGGCCCACAACTTGTGCATGAAGTATGGCCACCGGGTTGAGGCGGTCTTCGGGAAGATCCTCTCCGTCGCAGGCGACGCCCGCCGCTGCTACGAGGCCGCCGACGCCACCGTGGCACGCCTGAGCGACGCGGAGTACGCGGCTATGATGTTCCTGGACGGCTGCTTCATGCTGCAGTACATGGTTGACAGCAACGCACGGCTGTTCCTGCGCCGCACCCTATCGTCCGGACCTAGCATCCTCAAGGACATGATGCTGCTCGAGAACCAGATCCCATGGCTGGTGCTCGACGCCCTCGCGGAGTTTATGGCCGTGGACGTGCGCGGGTTTGTTGCCGCCATGGGAGAAAAGTTCTTCCCCAAAAACGAAAATAAGAAGGGACTATTCCTGATGAAATGCGAAGCGCCCCGCCGGCGACTGATGAAAGAAGTGGCCGCAGCAACAGCAGCTATAAAGACTACAAGCCGCCGCATCTCCTTGGCCTCCTCTGGTTCAATCAGATATGCAGCATGCCTCGTGAAGAGCTCGAGTACCAGGCGGGCTGGTCGTCATCGCTGCCCAGTAGCGCCCTGGAGCTCGCCCAGATGGGCGTCAAGCTGACCGTCAGCACGGCGACATGGTTCGGGGACATGAAGATCAACAAGAAATCCGTCTTCGGCGAGCTGTCCCTGTCGCCGTTATTCCTGAACGACGTGACTGCCTGCTGGCTCGTCAACATGGCGGCGCTGGAGGCGAGCACCGGCTCCAGCTGGTCCTCGGACGGCTTCGTCGTGAGCTAGCTCGTACCTGTCAGTGCTTGCGATGCTCATGGATAGGAAGGAGGACGTGCACCAGCTGCGGGGGAGGCGCGTGCTGCACAGCGTCTTCAGCAACACGCAGACGCTGGCCTTCTTCAAGGGCCTCGCCCAGCACCTCCACTTCGGCGGCCGCTACTTCGTCATCTTGGAACAGATCGACGCGTACAAGCGCAACAGGCCGGTGCAGATCGTCGCCAACAAGTTCGTCTACAACCACTACAGGGCCATCGCCACCATCTTGTCGATCACCGGCGTGCTTGTTGGTATCTTCAAGGTACTCCTTTCACTCAAGCAACGCTAGCTACCTAGCTTATTAACTAGCTCCCTTGTCTGTATAACATTAGGGCATATTTATCTTCTTCGCTGAGATATTCCACGCGTTCCTATAATTAGCTGAATTATCCGCACAATTGCACAACTTGATTTGGAATACTATTGCATTTGCTACATAACTCTCTTGAATATGATTGGAAATTTAGTTGTATTTATTATACAATTAATTAGCTGTAGTAACTATAATATCTATAGTTAATAAATCTAACACTATTATAATCGGACTACTAAAATAAGCGACATAGATTCTATCTCTCTCGATTATCGAGAGAATTTATAGCGTTTTTCTTTGTTTCAAGAATTTTTGTGGGGGGTTTTGTCATTCAAAGCGACGGAGGTGACTCTAATCTCATTAGTTGTTTGTATTTATTTATATTTTTTTTCTCAACAAGGGGCATTGATCATATGTCCTGTTTGCCAAGTGTGTTGCTTCACTTTTTCTAAGGTCTATGTACACGCCAACCGGTCCTAGTCCAATTGATATGACAGCCATGGTCTTGACCCTCGGTTGTTGAGGAAGGATAATTGGGATCACCAAATGTATTTTTGGGCATAAAAAGGTCGATTTCGTCATCTTGGAATGAGACAAAGAAATAAGGCCAGAGCAAAATTAACATACAATCAGTCGATGCCGGGCGGTAACTGCTGGGCTGGTGAATTTGCTTGAGGGAGAGGAATGTCTTGAAGATCCCCACAAGCACGCTAGCGATCGAGAAGAGCGTCACGATGGTCTTCAGGTCGTGGTCGAGGAACCTTGACGATTCTGTGGAAAATAGTTCTAGATTAGTTATGAGAAGAGAAAAGGTATAACTTATAGATGTAAGAGAGACTTCATCAATTAGACTAGTCTTTTGGAGAAAAAAGTCCAATACCACTTATAAAGATGTTGCATTAGAGTTTGCATACTGCTTGCGGACTTAGTTATGTTCAGCCTGTTTAGACCTGGAACCTGAGAAGTAAATCCAGTTGAACCTAGTCATACGGCCAGAGTCCGATCTAGCAATTAGTATAACAGTCTAGGTACTTAACAACTTTTTGGACTTCATGGTTTCGAAAGTGCACAGCTGATGTGTGAGGGGGAGATTATTGGGAATAGTCCCGCATTGATTGTGGGATGAAAATGCATAACTTATAAGTGTAAAGGAGACCTCATTCATTGGACTAGTTTTTTAAGGAGAGAAGGCCCAATAACATTTATAAGGCAATTGCTTTAGAGCTTGCATACGACAGCTCATAGGTTTAGTTGTGTTCAACCCGTTTGGACTTAACACCTGGGGAGGAAACCTGGTTGGATCTAGACATGCGGCCAAGGTATGATCTAATAGATTCACACCCGCCTCTCGTGCCTGTAGTCCTCAATCTCCTAAGATGATGAAGTAGCAATAGCCAAGGCACAGGTGTCGGGCAATGGCCTTGAAGAAGTTGAGTAGCTCCCGATTGCCCAAGAAACAATGGATGATATGCTTCGCTCGCAGCTCCTGCACGTCTTCCTCCTCCATAAGCATCGCGCAACTACGTAAGTGGGTCGTTGCTGACCAGCTCTTTGTGGTGAGACAAGTGTCAAGGGAGAAGCTATGAGTCTACTTTAAATGCTTCGTGAAGGTCCGTTGCCAAGTGAAGGATGTCAACGACATGACCATCATCAACATGACCACCGCGGCCTCCAAAAGGACCCACTTGCGGAATATAACACGTGAAAGCCCATAAAAAAGATGACTAAGCTCTTCGACAAGATGGAGGGGTATGCTAGGGCAGAAGAGGACATGACGTGGCGCGAGGCTAGGGCTGCACCACCTGCCCTTGAGGCTAAGCCCGCTCCTACTACCCCAAAGGAGGGCTCCAACTGCAAGCAGCAAAGGGGTTCCAGCCTAGATACGTCCTTAGCATTGAAGGAGCTAAGGAGAGGACTACCCTCGGAGGCCATGGCCATGCTGGAGGGGCTACAGGTGTGGAAGGGGGCGTAGTTGGGAGGACTAGCGTCAAGAAGGGATATGGTGCGAAGTGCACGGCCGAGAGACCACCTCACTCGTGATTGCCCCACTATCGCGGCATTCAGCAAAAGTGTCGCCAGAGAGCACGCCCAAGATACAAGGGCATGAGTAGTGGCGTACGTATAATAGTTATAGATGGGCAAGTGATATGTGAAACTGAAAGGTTATGGCCGCGAGGTACTTGTCTTGCGCACGTTTGGCGAGATCGCTACACGAAGGATCCAAAACTTGAGATTGACCGAAAGCCCCTTCAAATGCTGCGAAAGAACCTGGAAATGGGAGCGAGCAGGAATTAGACAGAAACTAAGCCACAATTGCGAAGGACAGAAAGGAGGTGTTCGGCTGGATAAAACGCGTTCGCTAAGATTTCCGTCGCGCGAAACGTTGTTTGGCTGGCCCTAAACGACGTTCGGCCGAACGGGACTAAGTTCGCTACACGACTTAGCAAAACAGCCTGCGCGAACCACGTTCGTAGGCATCACCGTGAATGGTCACCCGGCCACCACCGCCTCGCCGGCCATCGGCCACCCTGCGCCCGCGCCGCGCGCCGCCTGCTGCACTCGTGCCACACGCTGCCACCGCGTGCCGCCATGCACCGGCCGCCACCCACGCTCGCCGCGGCTGCGCGCTGCTGGCCGCTAGCAGCACCGGCCTGCCGCCCCGTGCCCGCGTGCGCTGCGCTGCGCGCCTGCCACTGTGCGTTTCTAGGGTTATGTTTTTTATTGGGCGCTACAATATATTTTTGTCGGAATATTACCTCACACATTAGCAATTCAACCAGTATAATGCTACTAATGGTCAAGCCCCTAAGGGTGCGACAGTTGGGTTAAATCACAACATAGTTCCGAATGGAAGTAACTTCACGTATGAAATAGAAAACCAGCTTTGGTGTTATTCTTGATCATGAATTCATGATAACACTGTGCGTTCCCGAAAGTAGAAACAAATTCATGATAACACTCCACTGTAACAAAACTCGGTTTCTTTAATGAAGCTGGAGGAAACCTTCCGTCTCAAAGAAAAATAAAATCGCATAGGAAACTGTATACTGAACTTTTTAATATGTAAGATGAGGATGCGGTACATCTCTACCTTTTAAAAGACATGATTACACTTGCTCCTTTCAAAGCTCCTCCAGATTGTTCCTAATCTTTCTATTGTAGGCATTTCAAGGCTCCATATCAATTTCATGATGATCATGAACCAACGGACGGGATCACCGACGATGATGAGAATGACAAGTGGGAGCTCCCTGGATGAGAGATTCCTTCGTTAACTGCATGGTCTCAGGACCATAA
Organism: Melocanna baccifera; assembly: GCA_036346265.1. Classification (NCBI taxonomy): domain Eukaryota; kingdom Viridiplantae; phylum Streptophyta; class Magnoliopsida; order Poales; family Poaceae; genus Melocanna; species Melocanna baccifera. Next base: position 26,961,421 of record CM070697.1, on the reverse strand, counting down.
TCCTGGTTTGGTTTCTTTTTGTAGTGAAATGGAACCGGGGTTTCCCCTCTGGTTCAGTAATGATAATGTACGTAAGGTATTGGTTCCTCTGGGAGGAGAAAGGGTGGTCAAGTGGATAAAAGGGAGGTGGAGAACGACACTTTTTTTTTGTTTAAACGAGACGGTCACGTGCAATGGAAATATTTTATTCATAGGGTAAGATATGATCTCAGTTGACACTGTACAACGCCAGATCACAGGCACAAGCAGGGTCGACGTACGGCACAAGTAATGTTTGAAAAAACAGAAATGGAACACAGAAACACACACACAGATGCTTCACAGGGTCGACGGCAGGACCATGGGCTTTACGGCTGGTGTTGCTTGAGAGAGAAGAGGGTTTTGAAGATGCCCACCAGCACGCCAGCAATGGACAGCACCGTGGCGATGGTCTTGCGGTTGTTGTGGAGGAACTTGTAGATGGCGATCCGCACCCACCTCTCATGCTTGTACTCCTCAAGGGCTAACGAGGTATAAAAATGAGACTTGCCCCTGTACAGGTGCGGAGCCAGGCGCTTGAAGTACTTGAGCGTCTGCTTGTAGTCGAAGTCGGTATGCACGATGCGCTTGCTGCGTAGCTCGTGCACGTCATCGTCTCGGTTCATGAGCTGCGCCACGACGGAGAGGTACGAGTTGACGGGATAGTCGACTTTCCCTAAGCCCTCTGTGCTCTGCTCGAATGCCGCCATGTTGACAAGCCAGCAAGCGGCGAGGTCACCCAGAAACAACGGCGCTAGGGATAGCGTGGCGCACAGGGGGCCCCTCACGACTTTCATGTCGGAGAACTGCGTCGTCCCGTTGGGTATCAGCTTGATGCCAATCTCCGCGAGTTCCGCTGCACTAGTACTTACCGTAAATTCCTCCACTCTTTTCTTTTTTCTTGAAAAGCACGTTATTCCTGCTTTACTTCTTCTTACTTCCGGGCCTGATTCTTCTGGGACTGATTCCCTGCTGAGGCCCCATTTGGAACAGAACAGTTTCATAGAAATTTTGCAGTTTAATTTACGTAGGAATCGGAAAAAATTACCACGTTCTACACAGAGCTTCGATTCTTTCTCGACAGAGCTCGGGCGTACTTGATAGAAATGGATCAGGCCAAGGAGATGTGGAGGCTTAAAATCTTTGTCCATAATGACATCTTGTTGCCCAGGGCGCCAGCTGACACGGAAACGTGAGCTGCAAATACCAATAAAACGGCCCATCGGCACGGGCCTAAGGGCCGTGAGGAGCTGGAGCACCGGCCATGGGATCTGGTTCTCGAGCAGCATCATGTCCCTCATGATGCTACCGCGGCCTTTCGACCTGATCGCACTTTTCAGAGGTGACTGCCCTCCGGAGACTATGAAATCCATAAACTGCACCAAAAAGCAACCATCCAAGAACATCATAGCCGCAAAGTCATCGTCAGTGATACCTTCAAGCGCGTCAGCATCGGCATAGCAGCCGCGGGCGTCGCGGGCGACGGGGAGGATCTTCTTGTAGACTTCCTCCGGCGAGTCGGACAATCCCTCGCAGAAGTAGTAAGCAGCCATGTGCTTCACCTCCTCCATCGCTTGGAGCTCGGGTACACGATGGTGGTAAGGACCAATCGCCACGATCCTGGGGCCTATGTAATCCATGTCCCTACCGAACCCTCGTAGGCCTGCAGGGAACCTATGGATCTTGAATTCAATTTCCCTGACATGAGCCTCAATTTTCTCCTTTGCTGCCTTTAATACATCTTCTCCAATATGTATTATTTCTGCAGTGTCGGTGATCACCGTTTGAGCCAGTTGGACTTGGTGGCGCCCGCAGCCAGCGGTAACAGAGAGATCGACCATCGTATCTGTGGAGAGTTGTGCTAGTTAGTTCAGGCCTCCAGCTAGGATAGAGAGCACAGAGAAAGCGTCTGGGTCGTCTCTCATGTAGGCGACGAGGATCGGCCAAGGAAAACAGGAGGTAAAGACAGCAAAACAAATGCTTTGAAGAGGGAAAAGGTACCAGCTACAGTGTTTCTTGGGGCTCGTTGGCAACGGCTTTGTGTTGGAGACGGCGCGGCGACTACCTGCGCTGCGACCTCCGATACCTGGACGCCGGCGGTGAGAATGGCACGGCGAGACGCCACCACCGAGACAGCGGGGATCGAAGACGGGATGCACGTCGTGCGGCAGCGGGGACGGCGTCGTAGGTAGGTTGAGGTGAGAGGTGAGCTCTTAATTTCGTAGACTTCAATTTTATAGTGCAAGAAAGAAGAAAGCTATAGGGGAAGGGTTGCGGATCACACCATAAAATTTACTTATTGTCGAGGAATCTAGGGTTCTGATATCACTTGTTACGAAATCAACTAGACATGATATGAAACAATAAAAAATAATTAAGAATACAAGACAAAAAATTTAACGTGAATGATACGGAGTCGTCCGATCTTTTTGACGTAGGATAGATACTCACGAGAGTCTTGATAAATCGTAATGATCTTTCAATGCCAGTGTAAGAGACGAACACTCTTTAATCTACCAAAATATACTCAGTCGATTTTGCCGAACACTAAGCGAAGATTTATCGTGTACTCAATTCCTAGCGAAAAAGCTGAACGATCTTGATTGAAGAACACATTTAATTCTCCTTAAAATTTTGACAATCACAAAGAATTCGAATAAGAATTTTTAGTAGATTGATTTCTACCAAAGGTGGTCTCTTCAACAATAGGAGAGTACAAGGGTTTTTATAGTGCCTTCCCTATCACACGTAAGGAAAGCTTTGGCCGAGCCAATCTCTTATTCGGTCAAGGTTTCCTAATCCAATTACTCAAATTTAGTTATTCAGTCTCCTTTAATTTCAGACTACTATCTGATTATAAGACCGAAACTTTAGATGGGTTCGGTCATGTTTTGGCATGCAGGCCACATCTTTCTTACACCATGAAATTTGTGATCACGTGGCTGCTTGGTTTTGAACTTTCCTAGCCGCATGGCAATCTGATGAACTCATTCATCTAAATTCCCCCCCCCCAAGCTTTACTTCCTAAGTCTTCACATAAATCATATATAAGAATACATAAAATACTAACAGGAGGTAGTATCTCAAACTCATCATCAACTAAAGAAAACTCTTTAAGAAATAAAATCACCTGTTTATTCAAAAGCTTAGCTCTTGCCCTTGTCATTAGGCCCTCAGGTTTTGGACATTCTCATGCATGCTTAAAGTGGAAGAAAGGCTAGAGTCGAAGGAATCAAGGGTTGCGATGACGAATGGTGAGTGTTGACATTGTTGAAGAAGTAGGTAGACAAAGAAGCTCGATGATGGAGAAGCTTTGGCAGAAAGGAGATGAAGCTTCATATTGAAGATGAGCTATAGACAATACAGGACCATCAGGTAGCTAGTAGCATGTCATCGTTGGTGAGGGGCACAGAGTCACCAGTGATGGCGAGAAGATTCTTTATATCATTAAATAGTGACTAAAATAGACATACTGACATCAATAAAGATGGGAGGTTGTCGCAGTTAGTGAGGAAGCCACAGTATTGAGTTGGACAATGCCGAAGAAGAGAAGCGACTAACACGGGAGAAGAGGACATCAAGCACATACAATATCATGCATGTGTATATACATGCATGCATATATACGAATAGAAATACGAGCGTACAAAAGCAAAGAAGCAAAAAGCTCAAAGTAGAGATGGCACAGTCACAGGAGAAAGTGTGATGGGTAGTCCCAATAGGGATCAACGACGGTTATATGTGTATGCATGTTTGATGTTATAATGGTTAGTAGTAAGTAATAATTGGAAAGAAATAGAAGATAACTATGTGGTAGAGTATTACATTGAAAGAGGTAGCAGCTAAGAGGGATCGATCAAGAATTGGACTTGCTGTTATTTGTTGCATGTGTAATCAACGTATTGCTTGATATTAAAATCAAGGCATGCACATTCATACATTTTGGAAAAGAATAACTAATAGAGGAAAAATAGGAGTATGTAGCTATATGATCCATGCATGATAGAGAATGGTTACGTTTCTAAGAACTCAAATAATTTATTATGCTCAATTATTTTTTTCCATCAAAGTTCATGCTTCAATTACGTTCCTCAAGTTGTATTTTTCTGTTCAAACTTTCTATTGTCATTTTCAGTATTTATGATGTCTTAAAATCTAAATATCCTATAAAATACATAAATATATTTTCAAATATCTAATTTATATCATTTGATACTACAAATTTTAGAACAAATTTAGTCGCATAAATATGCGGGCCACCCTACTAGTTATATTATTAAGGCAAAGTCAAAAGAAGCCACTAAGTTCGCTCTCAAGAGCAAGAAAATGTCATGTTAATCGGAGAAAAAAGAGAGATTTGCACCGTCTATTTTGCTAGGTCTATATTATAACGGTGCAGAATAAATAGGTTTGGATATGAGAGCTATTATAACTGTATTTACATCATAAACATTATAATCGCATAACAAGGATTACTCTATGTTATCTACACAATGCATTATAGTATTTAGTCATGCGATTGTGCAGGAAATTCAAGAAACATATGTGAATCATGTATTGATGTTTGAAGTCCAAGAAAGTGGTAGCTAGGTCAAGTCCCGTAAAATATGGTTAATCCAGCCGGTGCAACTTGCCCTAGTATTATATGAATGACAGTTTAAACCACATAAGTTGTGCCCTTCGATGCCAAAAAAATTGTAGCAAATCTAGCCGCCATACCTTACTAGTTTAAAAGATTTGTAGTACAAAGTAAACAACTTTGTCGGTTGAGAAGAAAAATCGATGATTGCTATTGCTACCTCCAGATCACATATAGACGAAGAAGGCAAAGGTCGAGTTAGTATCAAGCTAGGAACCAAACGTTAGGAAACACTTTGGGCAAAGAATGTTGCACGTGTTTGAGGGTCAGTGTAGGGTAGCTAGCACGTGTTTGCGGCTGGCACACCGATGACTTCCGAATCCGGGATTGTAACGTGACTGAGCCGCTGATTGGCTGAGGTGAAAACCACCCATCCCAAAAGGAAACGTTCGAGTTGGAAGTTTAAGGAAAGAATATGCATGGCAGCATGGGTACGACATTGAGTATAGGAAACTAGCATACGTATATAGATTGGATGTGGAGCATGTGGCTATGTGCATCATGTGTAGATAAAGAGAAATGCATGTAACAGTCAGGAAAGAACAACCATGTATATGTCAAGGGTTCTCTATTTCTATGGTGACAAAAAAATTCTTAAGAATATGCATGGCAGCATGGGTACCACATTGAGTCTAGGAAACTAGCGTACATATAATAGACTGGATGTGGCCATGTGCCGCATGTGTAGGGTTGGGCTGTGCTTTTTCTTATAAAGAGATGCTAGGTGTTGCATGTCTCTGTACAGGGTGCATAAGGTGGTAAAGCGAAGGAGCAGAAGACCAACCAAACCAGGCCAGCCCTGATGCCATCACGCACAAACGGGCCGTGCTTGGGCCTTATTCCCTAGACCCACTAAGTAAGGTGGATGCTTGTACTCTTCCCCTCAGACCTACCAACCTGTCTTCATCCGCCGCCAGAGAGCACACCACCATGCCCACTACAGCTGCCACCTCCGCCGCCGCAGGGGCCTTCTCATCGCGCTCACCTCCCCTCGTCTGCGCGGGATTCTGCACCACGGTCGTCTCCTTCCCATGGCGATCGCCTCCTACCACCACCACCCTCTAAAATATCCGCCCCTCACCTTGCTGGCGCCGGCAGTCAAACCCAAGTACCACATGTGAAGGTGGACGCGGTCAACGACTATGTGGACGGGGACAAGCTGTTGCGGCGGCGGTTCATGTGGGAGGTGGCGCACGGTGTCATGAATGATCACGATGCTACTAACGGTGTGACAATTGGCTTATGTTACAAGCTACTAATTTGCAATGGAACTAGCCAAATTTCTCACGTAATTATGTGGGTAGCTACTATAATACATATTATTTTTTATTTTAAGACAGAATTGTATTTATTATACAACTCTAATGTTTATGATTGAATACAAAGTTGTATTGTTATACAATCGTAACATTCTGATTAATTTGCATCGTTGCAAGTATATCTTTCTCTTTTTCTACAATTAATGTGTAAATTTATAGACCTTAAAGAGCAAACGTGATGAATTCTTTTTCTATATTTTAATAATATAATAGACAAATTAGTGGCACATATGAAATGATTTGTGTCAAAGGTGTTGTGTTTATCTTCAATTTTTAAGTTGTTTTGTAGACCGTGAGCTTCGTACCTGTGATTATATTGGTGTTATTCTTGGTCATGAATGAATACGTGATAACAATTTCCACAATGGAAACTTGATTTGGCACTTTCTTTAGGTTTGTACATTGTGGAATCGCGCAGCAAGCTTTATACTGAATCTTGCAACTTGTAACATTACGAACATCTCTACCTTTGAAAACACATTATTGTACTTAGTCGTTGGGAAGCGCATCGAGTTCATTTCAATTGGATCGATGATACTAAGGTAGTATGCTCCTCCTTGCTGCTATAATCTTTCTATTGCAGGCAATTCAAGGGTCCATATATATATCCATTTGATGCGGATCACTGACGATGATGAGAATGAAAATTGGGAGCTTCCTGGAGGGGAGTTTCCTTGTTTGCGGTGAATCAAGAAGCTACACTTCATCGGTGTTTTCTAATGGAATAGTTTCAACACTTGAACATCAGGTCTTTTCCAAATACTGTTTGGATCCCAGATAATCTAGGTAAGCCGTAAGCAAGCGCTTTCCTCCCAGTCCCAGGCTGTTGGATTCACTGCACAGTCGATGCACTTTCCCCTCTCGTCTTCCCAATCCAATCCCCACTGTTCATCACCAAATCTATTCCTCCAAGGGACTCTAGAATCATTCTGATCCAAAAGCAGAGGTCACATATGTTCGGAAGAAGATAGTATGAAGACATGAGGACTGGGATGCAGTTCAGAAAGGACACATCAGCAGACACGCCAGTTAACAGACATATCATGAAGAGACATTCGCATGCAAAAGAGATTGTGAAGAATCAGTGTGAGGCTTCAAGCAGTTCATAAAAATAATAGTGAGGTAGGGTATACGACAATGATGATATACATGTATTGTGACATAGATTCTCAGGGTCAACCAGAAGGATCAAATGTTATGACAGACGCATTAGGTCAAAAGACAACTTGCAAGGTGGTTACTATCCTAAACTACCCGTGTTAACTACAAGAGGAAGAAATCTCAGAATACATAATAGGCTACCAGGGCTATTCCAATTTCTACCAGTCCCAAAATAGAAAGAAGAAGATATTGGCTTGCATTTTATTGCAGACTTTCAGGGTCATAAGAAGGATGAAGAGCCATGGGTAAACGCAGAGCAGTCGACTAAAGAAGTACCCACCCTAATGGTTAAACAAACCCATGGCAAAGATAGCAGAATTATGTTTGACCAAGACCCTAGTGTTACACATAATTTCGGAAAGAATCATCCCGGACCCAAGCATGCAGGCTGACTAGTGTTGGGAAAGAACCTTATAAAGACATGAGAGCTTAGATGTAACCCAGAAAGAAATCATCGATAGATGCACCAGTCAGCAAATACAGCAGGAAGATCGTCCCGCGTGATGAGCAAGATTAAAGGAAAGGAATCAGATCTATAACAAGATTTTGTTTTCATCCCATTCTTTAATCTGGGTGAATCTCGAGGACGAGATTCTTTTAAGGGGGGTAGATTGAAACAACCTGAAAGTTTTCAAAGCAAATTTGAATTTTCTCTCTTTTTGTTTGAGCCTCAAGCCAAATCCTAACCCTTGATCTTGCTTTAGGATTTGTGCCCCCTCTCCCTTTGCATTTCCCGCCTCCTCCCTCCCTTTGGCGTACCTGGCCGAGCCGCCTCCTCCCTCCCCTCGCGTGTTGTCGCACCGCCCGCACTCCTTGGCCTCGCCCATGCCGCCGTGCCAAGTTGCCTCTCCCATCACCCCGCTCTCGTCAGCGCCGGCCGAGTGGTTCCCCTCACTCCCACTCGTCACTGCCCCAACCGCTCCCCTCACTCCTCCCTTGCGTCCAGCGGACGCAGCTCGCTCTCTCCGCGCGATGCTCCCTTGGACCGGTTATTCGCCGTCGCCGCTTCCCGAAGCTCCCCTCCCCACCAATCCCTTGGAGACAGCGGCCACCAACCCGGCATGGTCATCCTCACCTCCAGGCGAAGTCCCCTCGGCCTCCTTTTCCGTGCGCTATGGCCGCCCATCCCCCCTCCGCAGCTCCTCACCTCTTCGCGCTATATTAACCCGATTGTGCTCTCCCGTAAGCTCCTGCTACTCCCCTCTCCCTCCCCGATCAGCTAATTTGAGCTCCCACCCCCCCTCCAACCTCGCCGCCGACCACCCTTGGTTCCGGTGAGCCACTCCACCGATCTCCCTCTTCCGCCCACGAAAACTCAATCACTTTCGGCTAGAGCGCCACCACTACGTCGCATACACCATGCCCAACTCAATTTGAATAAAGCAGCTGCCTGCTGGTACCGCACCGAGCACCTCCCTGCGGCAGCCGCACCTCCCCGTGGGCAGCTCGTTTGGTCCATTATCGAGCTGAAACTGTGCCTCCCCCGTATTCCCCTCACTCCCTAGATGGTGAAACCACCGCCCATTTCGGTTGAACACCTCTACAACTCCTCCGAGCCACCACCTCCTCCATTTCCTTCTCTCCCTCCAGCGACGACCACCTTGAGCCCCCACCTCGGTTTGAGCGCACAACTGAGTCCCCCTCAACTCCCTTCACCTCTCCACACCAGCCATAGCCTCGCCGACCCACTCCCTTGGCCGAATCGAAGGAAGGGGGCGACGCCCTGTTCTTTCCCCTTCGCGGCCGGTTGGAGGAGGAAGACGACACCTCCCCGTCGATGTGGCCTCATCCTCCCCGGTCGCCACCCATCCAGCGGCGCCCATTTAATCGAGCCGTCCCCGCGTACCGGTTCGCTAGCGCCGCGACGTGGCTCCATCCCCGCCCTCCATTCCTAATCCTTCGGTCTCGAGCCAATCACTTAAATCCATACCGTTTCGATCATTTTCTTTCCCTTCCTCGGCGACGTGGCTCCTTCTTGTGCGTACGCGGAAAATCCGACGGTCGTCGATCGCGGGCGCGCTGTCCCTGCACCTCTTCGCCTGCGCGCGTGTCGCTGGGCCGAGGCCCGTTGGCCCACCCGCGCGTTTGAACGCGTGCGCGCTCTCCCGCGCGTTTCCCGGGCTGGCCCAACACTGTTCCGGTGAACAGTGATCCCTCCGATTTTCCAGAGCCCAAATTTTGTATTTTATGTCTCATTTGATTCGTTTCGAAGCCCCAGTTCCTTTTCCGATGTCCTTTGCACCTCATTCCACTCCCAAAAATTCAAGTCCAAGCTCCTCGACTATTTTTGCAATTATTTCACTTATTTCTTTTATTCTTTTCTAGTTTATTTAAAAACAAACTTTCTTATTTGTTTCTTTTTCGTGTGTTTTCTTTGCGGTAGCTTGCGAGGAGCCCGAAGCGACGGTGCAAGGTTCGGAGCAGTCTTCCACGCACTACGAGATCGTCGAAGTGATCGACACGCAAGGCAAGTTGCAAATTTTGAACGTGTTGATCCCATAAACTTTTATACTATTTAATTACGTTATTTGCATTACTATATTTACTCAGAGTATTTTCTTAAAGTAAATTGTTTAGAATAACATGTGACATATAGTTATGTCCTACCACCGATAAAAGTCCCACTTTACTTTAAAGCCACTTTCACCTCGACAAACTTTAAGATTATTAAATTAGTATATACATGATCATCGCATTTTACTCACATAAAATAATGAACTATCATGGACTTGGTAGTTCGCCGGTAAAATTTCTTTAAAATGTTCTAGGGTAGGGCGAAAGTCGTGGAGTGCCCAGTAGTGGACGAGTCCACACCCTACCATAGGGTGGAGTAGTGCAGCAGTTGGGTGTCGGTACAAGTATTGGACGGGATCCGGTCGTGGTTGGCAGTCTTAGGAGGAAATATAAGGACTAGACCCTTATGCTGAGTTTAAAGCACAGTAACCGCTCAACCACAAGTATTGAACTGTCAATCCTGATCTGGTAACTGCTCACTTTAATTGATGCCCTACAGGAGTACGGGATGTACGAACGAGTTATCGTCGTAAAACGTAACTCGCCGTACAGGTGTGGTATGGGCAGGTTATCACCGTAAAACGTAACTCGCCGTACACACAACGGTAGATTGGGGTGTGGTATGGGTGAGTTATCGCCGTAACACGTAACTCACCGTACACACAACGGTTAGTGAAGGATACAACCTACCGGGTAGGGTCTATATATTAAATTGAGCAGCGAAAGATCTGGTTTTCTCAATTCAGTCGCATGCTAGCGGAGAGTGTAAATCGCATGACATTGGAAATTGAGAAATTTTGTGGGTAAAGCTGAGCAACTCTGCAGAGTGAACTAAATGGTATTCGAATACGCCGTGCTTCCGGTTAATGAAGCTGTGCTTGATAGGTGATTTTAGTAATGAAGTATAAGTAGTTTTGCAGTGTTTTAACCTGAGCAATTAATGAACAAATGTTTTGAGACCCCCCCAATTTCCTTAATTAGTATAATGGAGTTTATTGTTTTAAACTATTTACAAATAAAACTGCATCCACATAAATTAATAAACCAGTATACTCTCTTCCTTTGGAATTCCATGCATGTAGTAAATTAAGGTTTACTATTGTGACTTGTTGAGTACGGTTGATTGTACTCAAACTTGCTATATTACCCCACCCAGATAGAAGAAGAAGCAAGCACATTACAAGTGTTCGTGTTAGGGTTGCGACCGCACCCATGCGTTCCTGTGGGTGTCCTCTTCGGTTCTTCTGATTGTAAGTGTATTTTGGGCTTGGACGCCTATGCAATTGTTAAAACGGACCACTAGGTCCTACTTCTGTCAAACAAATCCTTTTTCAAATGTTCGTGAGCAGGCTTGATGCTACCTTCTATCCGCAGCAGAACTCCTGGGCTGTTGCGGGACGTACGGTGCCCTTGTTTCCGAAAACAGGGGCGTTACAGCTACCCTAGTCTTCTTGTTATTATTAGGGAGTCGCCCCGGCTACTAAACAGGTCAGTAGGGTCCATGTCTGTCAGCGCCACCGAGCTGGCGGAGATCGGCGTCAAGCTGACCGCCAGCAAGGCGGCGTGGCTCGGGGAAATGGCGGTCAAGAGAGGTCCCCTCTTCGGCGAGCTCTCCCTCACGCCGCTGTTCCTGGACGACGTCAACGCCTGCTGGCTGGTCAACATGGCGGCGTTCGAGGCGTGCACAACCACGATCTTACCCGGAGACGGCTTCGTCGTCAGCTCGTATCTCTCCCTCCTGGCGATGCTCATGGACAAGGAGGAGGACGCGCACGTGCTGCAGGCGAGGCGCGTAGTCCACAGCTTCTTCAGCAACCAGGAGATGCTCATCTTCTTCAAGGGCATCGCCCAGCACCTGCGCCTCGGCCACCGCTACTTCGCCGTCTTAGGGGAGCTCGAGGCGTACAAGCACGACAGGCCGGTGCGGATCGTCGTGCACAGGTTCCTCTACCACAACTTGAAGACCATCGCCGCCGTGCTGTCGGTCGTCGGAGTGCTCGCGGGCATCTTCAAAACACTCCTCTCCCTCAAGCAGCAGCAACACCCGTACGCAAGGCCATAAGTGCGCTTAATGAGCTCGTGTTGTCTCTTTTTTTGTTTGCAGGCACCAACTACCACAAATGGGTGCCCTTATAGAGAAAATAAAGAACTACTACGAATGAGCTGCGATCTTTATATATTTCTTCACCTCCGTTAGATTTTGTTTCGGTTTGTACCATCTACGTGTCGAAAATTTGTATCTTAATACGAATATAGGTGAAGTGAGATTGCAAATTTGCAATGAAACGAGTCGATAAGTACCAGGTTGCCATTGCTGAAATGGGCCAGGTTTGGGCCTATAACCAGGCCAATAGCCGACAGCCACTGCCATTTCAAGTTCAAGACCCAACTGCAACCCAAAACCCACCTGTCTCGGTCGGTCCGTCGCCGGCGACGACGAGCGCGGCCCACCACCATGTCCACCGCCACCTCCGCCCCACGCACCGGCTCCATCTCCTCGCCGCCGTCTCCCTTACCCCGCGCGGGATCCAGGACCACTGTCGAGTCCTTCCCGTGGCGACGGCCTCCCACTACCAGCGCCCTCTCGGTCTCCACCCCGCCGTCAGCGAGGGGCGTGGGGCCGGGCGCCAACCCGAAATACCACAACGCGAAGGTGGACGCAGGAGAAGAGAGCGCGGACGGGGACGAGCTGCTGCGGCAGCTCACGCGGGGGTGGCACGAGGACAAGCGCAAAAGCAAGGCGCGATCCGCGTCCCGGAGGTTTCGCCGGAGGTGCGCCCATGATCGATCGCTTCCTTCCGTGAGAGCAAATTTGATACTTCTCTCTCGTCTCCCCCCTTTTGCCTGCAAATTAGCTGCGATCTTCTACTCTTTTGTGTTCCTTGTGCAGTTGTGCTTACCATTTTAGGCGCTAATAAAGTAATAAGTCATGCAATTGCTATTAGAGTCATCAAAGCTTCGATCTATCTAACATTTTGGCGTGATGCTCCGCAAAAAATTCGTCTTTTTCCAAAGGGGTGTTTGTTTGTGTTTGATTTTAGGCCCCCCTTTGGAGTTTTAGTGAATGATTTCATTTATTACATGAATGCATGATGTTGTATCTATTATCTAAAGCAGCGAATTCATGTCATATTAGATTGCTTCATTGAGCATATCTGATAACAACACTTATTTGCCAGAATATCATTAGCATCTCAACCGGTGTAATGCTACTAATGATCATGCTCCTTACGGTGCGATAGTTTTGTTATGTTACGAATTATGCCGAGTGGAAGCAATTGAGCGTATGAATCCTTGTCAAGGATTATATTGGTGTTACTATCAGTTTACTATCGGTTTGCCTCGAATATTTACTATCAGTTTTGTCTCTATGATGATTATATTGGTGTTACTCTCGATCATGAATTCATGGAAACAATGTGCATTCCAGATATTTCAAAATAATTAGGAAATGCCAAACTGCCAAATCGATAGTCCACTGTAGTATTCCGCAGGAAACTTCATGCAGATACATCTCTATGTTTCCGAGGACATGATTGTGCTTGGTCATTTCGAAGTGTCTCTCGAGGACATGAAAGCAATATCTGCACGGTAGAACAATTCATGGTCTCAACAGAAATGGAACTGAGTACAAAGAAAGAGCACCTTACACAGTACAACACCGGATCACGAGTACTAGAAGCAGTGATGTCTTGAAAAACAGAAATGGAACAGAGAGGCACACAGATGCTTCATACATTAGTGCGGTTGACAGAACTTGCACGAGCTTACTGCTGGTCTCGTTGCTTGAGAGAGAGGAGGGTTTTAAAAACGCCAACGATGGACGGCACGAATGCACCATGACAATGGTTTTGAGGTTGCTGTAAAGGAAGTCGTAGAAGGCGATGCGCACCCACCTGCTGCGCTTGTCTGCAGGTGTGGGGGGGAGGCCCTTGAAGAAGTCGATCGGGCGTCGTCTGCTGGTGGCTGAAGGTGCTGCGCACGATGCGCTTGGCGCGCAGCTCGCGCACGTCATCCTCCCGGTTCGTAAGCAGCGCGACGACGGAGAGGTACGAGTTGACACAGTAGTCGTCCCTCCAGCGGATCCCTGCTGCGCACAGCTCGAATGCCGCCATGTTGACAAGCCAGCGAACGATGATGTCCTCCAGAAACAATGGCGCTAGGGAGAGCGTGGCGAACAGGGGCGGCTCTCACGATATTCATATCCGACAACTGCGTCGTCTCGCAGGCTGTCAGCTTGACGCTAATATTGGATATAATATTAACTTAGAGTTTAAATTGAATCTATAGTTTAAAGGAAAAAGTCTAAATTACTACCCCTAAGTATAACCTAAGTCCGGATAACCCCTCAAAGAATGAAAATGTTTACTTAACCCCCTATATTTGTTAAACTAGATCAAAGTTCACCTTTCATCCATCTCCAAAACTGATTTTGCTGAGTTGACCGATTTTGTTGACTAGGATTGACACATAAGCTATCCATTCACCAAAGCGAGCGAGCAAGGCAATGAAACAGGCAGATGCGCAGTGCCAGGTGCCTCCAGATTTGGACACTAAACAATCTCTCCGCCCCCAAAACTCCGCAACACAACTGTGCCGCATTATAGCCTCGTAGGAATTGAAGGCAAAATCCAAATCGTAGCATCGCATACGGGATAAATCTGATATATATTAGCGAGCCAAAGGCAGGACAAGGGAGACATACTGTGGGTGTACTCGCCGGCAGTGGGGTTGGCGGCGAGGTCAACGCCGCCGCCGCAGCCGTTGGGGGGCTGGAGGTGGGCGGAGATCGCGTGGAGGCAGCGCTCGGCCGCATCCATTGGGGATTGCTCCTGCTCCCGTTCCATGGCTCCCACACGCAGCTCCTGTTCCACCCAAAAATTTTATGTAGTATGGCCGCACCAGGGGGCGTAGAACTCAACCATGACGTGGCGCGCGGGTGGCGAGGAAGTCGGAGAAGTTGGCGACGGTGAGGAGGACGACGTGGGTCTCATCGATTAGTTGTTGGTCTTGGTGGTGGTCTGGGTTGTCGAAGAGGTCGTCGTCATCAGGAGAGCCCTCTTGGAGCCATTCGGCGGGGTCGTTGGCGGGGATGTCCTTGGCGTTGTCGATAAGGTACTCGAGGTCGTCATCGGAGGCGAGGAGGAAGGGGGCGGCGAGGAGGACAAAGAGTAGGAGGCGAGATCGGGGCGACATAGTGGTCGGCGGCGCAGGAATCTGTGGATCGAAGCCGTTGGCTCTCCACCTCTGTTCTAGTGCTCTGTAGTCCAGTCTGAGACACCCGCGTGGCCACGTGGTGGCTCAGGTGGAGAGATGCTTACCGGGAGATGGGGAATGGATAGCTTATGTATCAATCGGCTAACTTAGCAAAACTAGTTTTGGAGATAGGTAAAAGGTGAACTTTGATCTGGTTTAGCAAATATAGGGGGTTAAGTAAACCTTTTCATTCTTTGGGGGGTTATCCGGACTTAGGCTATACTTGGGGGTAGTAATTTGGACTTTTTCCTAGTTTAAATTAAAGTTGTGTTTAACTTGAAGGTAAAGTATAGTAAGTGTTTGAGTTAGAGATATAGTCAAAGATTTGTGTAAGTTTTAGGCTATATAAATAGAGTGTATATAATCTATTTGAAAGCAAGAGCAAGAAAATGGAAAAATTCAAAAAAGTCAGCTGCGTAGTTGCGACTAGAGTAAGCGTTCGGAATGACGCTGGCATATGGCTTTTTTTTACTGTAGTTGAGTTGGTTTATTTGGCATAATTAAATTAAAAAAATCTAAAAAATAGAAGAAAAAATATGTTAGCCTATCATGAACAATACAAAGGAATACGTGAAAAAAGGCAAAAAGCCCAAAAAATATAAAAAAACAGAAAAAGACGAAATTACTGAATAGTGAAAAAAGCAGAAATTAGCTTTAAGCCAAATAAGCGGGGCCTTAAATTCTCTCTATTTATTTACTGTTACAAATAATCTTGACTCTGAATCTAAGACGAAGTTGAGTCCGTCTCCGTGTGTAACTCAAGTAGAAGTCGAGTCCTATTTAGAATCCGAATAGGTGTGCTAGTTAGGCTATATATTGAGATACTTGTAATCAGTTGAAAAGGGGGAAGCAAGTAAAAGAATAGAGAAATTCAGAAATTCTCCCGTGTTCTCTCCGATTATTCGCGATGTGTGAGTTTTCTTCTGGGGCAAAAAGTAACAATTGGTATCAGAGCCTAAGCGAGAAGAAGTCGCTGAAAAAATCATCACGACAATTTCTGTTTCGACGTATCTCGCACGGGCGGCACTCTCGACAGCCATCAATTCCAAGCAACTTCAGTTTTTCTTCCATTTACGTAAAGAAATCTCAAAGATTAGAAGTAGCATGTCAAAGCGAAAGAGACAATTACGTCAACAGAAAATTTTGACATGGTCAGAGTTGCGAAGCGTATATTCTCGAAGTTCCCAAAATTTACCTCAAGGTAACCTGATTTTTTGATCCGTGCCCAAGATCATGTCACGATCTTCGGGAAGTGGTGTCACCGAGGACGAGACATCATCTAGTATGATGACGAAGGAGAGTTTCGCTGTCACGCTACATTATCCGATGCTTACGACGAGCAATTATGCAGCATAGGCAATCAAGATGAAGGTGTACATGAGGGCTTAAGGAGTATGGGGACGCGATCGAGAACGGCAACGTTGATGTGCGCAAGGATCAGATGGCATTGGCGGTCATCTATTAGGGTATCCCAGAGAAGATGCTCTTCCTACTGGCCGAAAAGGAGACGACCAAAACTGCGTGGGAGGCATGGAAGACGATGCATCTTAGAGCTAATCATGTGAAGGAAGCAAAAATACAAACTCTCATAACCGAGTTCGAGGTGCTGCGTATGAAGGAAACAGAGTCGATCAATGACTTCGCTGTCCGGTTGGTGGTCATCACCAACAAGATACGAGCCCTTGGCAAAAAAGTGAAAGAGTTATATGTGATGAAAAAATTCCTTCGTACTGTTCCCTCACAATTTCTTTCAATTGCTTCAGTCATAGGGAAATTTAAAGATCTAAATACAATGACCATGGAGGAGGTCATCGGGCGTCTTAAGGCGTATGAGAAACGCATCTCTAACAATTGTAACAACGAAGGACAGGTTTTATTGATCCACACCGAATAGAAGATCTAATCATCAAAGCGTGAAGGCAATAATACTTCCAATGCCCGAGGCCATCAGAATCAGAGGCTTGATACGGCAAAAGTGAGGTGTTATAATTGTAACGATTACGGACACTTTACTTCAGAATGCCACAAACCGATGAAGGGGAAAGCGTCTCTTACTGAAGCGCTCAGCGATGATGAATCAATAATGCTCTAAATGATGAGATGAGCCCGGGGTGTTGAGAAGATACGTCGCCACCCAAACTCAGGCAAACTCAAGTAAATTAGAGAGTCAAGATTAGGGGAAGATATGAGGGGGAGATTGTTAAGAATAATCTCACATTGGTTGTGGGAGAGGAGAAAACACAACTTATAAGTGTGAGGGAGCCCCCATCTATTGGACTAGTCTTTTGGGGGAGAAGACCCAATATCACTTATAAGTATGATGCTTCGTGAGTTTAGTTGTGTTCAGCCCATTTAGACTTGTGATCCAGAAAGTAAACCCGGTTGGACCTAGACATGCGGCTAGGGTCAGATCTACCAATTACGATATGTGGGTTTTCTTTTAATACTAAGCTAATAATTAATTTTAGAGCCTAGACGAGATCCGTCCGAAAGATATCGTGATTCCGTTTCAGCGTGCTCGGTAGCATAAATTGTTTGTCACGTGTCTCTTTGTCGCCTCGTCCGTGCGCGACAAAAACCGATCGCGCAAAGCAGAAGCAGCCGTTCCGTCCCAAGGTGGAGAGCAGGAACGACTCTCTTATTCTTCGGTCACATCGAACAAGTTAGGATGCAGGAAAGAGAGCGGCATCTAATAATCACATAGTTATAGAGCAAGGCAAGGGCAGTAGCAGGCAGGCAAGACATCCAAAGAAAAGTCAAGCTAAAGTTAGCCAAATGGGCCGGGCCTAAACGGGCCGCACCACGGCCCGACACTGTAGACCCGACCCGCGACGGCACGGCACGGCATGACCCGTTTAGCAATCGGGCCGTGTCAGCCCGGCATGGCACGGCCCGCCCAACGGCTCTAAACGGGCCGTGTCGGCCTGGCACGGCACGCCCGGCCCGCAACGTTCGAAAAAATAGCCGTTTTTACGACCGTTGGGGGTAAAAAAATTCGAAAAAAATAGCAAAAAAATCAAAAAAATTTAAATTTTTTTTCTATAAATAGGGGGCATCCGACCTCGATTCTCCACACCTCAAATCTCACTCTTCTATCTCGGTTTAGCTGTGAAAATTCTGAAAGTGTTTGCACAAATTTGGTGAAAATTCAGGAAAAATTCCGAAAATTCAAAAATCTTCAGATTTTTTTGTGAGAGCCGCAAAGGAGGTAATAATGCTGTCTTATTTTAATTTTTGGGTATTATTTGTTAGTTTAATTTTTTGCTATTATTTGTTGGTTTAATAGTAAGTTAGTTGTTCTATACTATTTCAATTTGCAGTTGATTTTATGGAGAACTACAATTTTTAACTCTCCGAATTCGGCCTCTCGGTGGAGGATATGCAAATGTTTCAACAAACATATCCATCCGAAGATGCCGAAGAAACGATGGCCTCGAGAGCGCAGGGTCCAATCGATCCATCTTCTGCTGGCTCAACAAATGCATCCACGACTCAAAGCATGAATGTTTTATAAATTTTAAGTGAGGCTACCAATTTAGACTATTCTTCATACTTTACATTAGTTAAGAATAAATTATATGAGATATATGATAAATACAAAAATAAGTTTGGGTCTGTGCGTTTGGAAAGACCCCCGGTAGTCCCTAGCACCTCTAGGGGGGCTATGCAATGGGACAAGATTTTGGTTCTTCGTCTAGTTCTCGTGCAGGTGCAGGTACACATTAGTTAGGAGGAGGAATGCGACAAAGCACTGGAGACCTATCAAGCTATCTCAACAGTGATAGCGTCAGCTTCGAGCAGGAGTTGAACATCCTCTCATGGTGGCAAACCCAGAAGGTATCATATCCAGTGCTATCCATATTAGCGCGGGATGTGTTGACTGTTCCTGTCTCTACAGTCTCCTCGCAGTCAGCATTCAGTCTTTCCGGAAGAATAATCGAGGAGCGACGAACAAGTCTCTCCAACGAGATGATCGAAGTACTTATGACCATCAAAGACTGGGAATAAGCTGAATCAAGACTCCAACATACAACAGAAAATAAAGATTTAGAAGAATCTTTTGAGAATTTGTATTTAGATAGCAATGAATAGGATTTTTAATATTTTTCTTCACATATAGTCACTAATGAGCTTTATAGGCTGTACTCTTTTTTCTTTACCAAGGTTTTCTTAAATTGAGTTTTTACTTGGTAAAGTTTTTAATGAGGCAGCCATCGCATGCAATTTAATAAGTTAATAAAGCTCATTATGTCATTGCAAATATTTATTTGTATGATTAACAATGTCTATAATTTTCTATATTTTTTTGAATTTTCTACAATTTTTCTTATTTTCTACAAATTTTCTTATTTTTTCTCTTTTTTTCGGCTAAACGGGCTAGCCGGCGCAGACGCCTGCTTAGCCTTAACTGCGTTCGCCGCACGCGCGCGGCGTCGGGCTGTGCTCGGGCTTGCACCGCGGCGTGGGCGGCCGCGCACGCGGCCCGTTTATTACACGGGCCTTAACGGGCCGTGCCTAAACGGGCCGTGCCGAGCCCGGGCCCGTGCCGTGTTGGCCGGCACGGCCCAGTGGACAGCTTTAAGTCAAGCGTTGTCCCTCGGGCAAGAGACAAACTTTCTTGCGCCAGGACAGAGGGAGCAGTCAGGTCTGGTAGTTTTGCTTTTGCACCAGTAGCCATGTATCGATGAGTGCAACTTTTGCGCTAGGAAAAGCAAAAGGACAGATAGCAACCCGAGGCCACGATGTGCCAGACGACCGAGGGCTCCCCCGGGAGGCTCTGGACAGTGAGGGGCGAGAGGGCCCAGGCCTGCGGTAGGGATGCCCAAGACCGAAGGCGGTGCGATGAGGGTAGGTCAACCCCGGGCGGGACGGCACGATGGGAGTGCCTCGGCAGTGGGCGGGGTGGCGTCAGTGGTGGCTAGCCAAAGGCCAAGCGCTCCAGAGGTGGCTTCGGGGGTTGCCTGGGTGAGGCACCCTTGGGGGAGAGGTGCTGCTTCGAAGGGCAATGTTTCTGGGAGAGGCCGAGATTCGGAGGCCAATCACCTAGGAGGAGGGCGCGGCATCTCAAGGAGCTCCTGGGAGGAAGTGCGGCATCGCACGCCTAAACCCCAGGAGGGGGCCGAACGGACGGGATCCAAAGCCTCCGGAGGTTCCCCTAGAGGATTGGCCATCGCAAAGTCGAGGGGCCCGGGACGGCCGGGCACCGGAGCTCTGGAGCTGAGCGGCGTAAAGCGTGGAGCAAGGGGCGGCAAGAAACGAATGGAAGAGCAGGTCAGCAAGGGGTATTTAAAAGGGTGGCCTGGTCCATGGAGACCAGGTTGAACCCGCTGAAGGGTGGCACGGTCCAATAGGGGTCGGTCTAGGGTGTAGCTCCTTCGGTCCACGGCATAGCTCCTTTAACCCATAGTGTGCCCCCTCCTCCAATCCATGACATAGTAACCTGGGGCTAGTTGTGGCACACAGTGGCGTCCCCCGTGAGGTGCGCCGTTCCTTGGCCTGATCCCCGCCAAGCAAGGATGAAGTTCACCTTGCCCATAGGAGGAAGCTCATGGCCATGTCATACCAACGATGCCCGAAGCTTGTGATACTTTCATAAAGGAACGTGCACCTTCGAGAACGGCATGAACTTGCCTTGTGACCCCGGGGTGGCTGAGGGGCCAGGAGACCGAAGGCGAAGCACCCACCACTCAGGGTAGCAAGGGACATGACACTCGGGATGGTCTGGGGCGGCGAAGGGACAAGGCCCTCGGGACTATCTGGATGGAGGAGTGAAGCCCCCAGGGCAGATAGGGCATGGACCGGTAATAGGGTGGAGTTCGGAGGACCTCCGCACGGATGGATTCAGGGCGGAGTATAGGGTGGAGTTTGAAAGACCTCCTCGCGGATGGAGTCTAGGGTGGGGTCTGCAGTGCCTTCGCACAGATGGTGTCTAGGGTAGAGTTCAGAGGGTTCAGAGGTGGAGTCTGGGGCATCTCTGCGCGGACAGAGTTTGGAGGATCCAGAGGCGGAGCCTAGGACATTGCGTGAATGGAGTTCGGAGGAGGTGTCTGGGACGTCCCCACGTGAACGGAGTTCGGGGCGGGTCCGAAGCACCTCTACGTGGATGGCACAGACCCGCCCGACGACCTTCCATGCCTTCATCTTCCTAAGTGACACGACGTCTTGCTCAAGTCCCCATAGACGGCGCCAACTATCATCGATACGAGACCGGACAGTACATTTGTAAGTACCCCCAATCGAATACAAACACTACCGAGGATGCAAAGAGACTTAAGGAAAAGCACACAACGGCCAAGTGTATTTCCATATGAGTGTTTATGGTTCCAAAATGGGCTTCCCTCCTCCCATGACAAGAGGTCCTATTTATATAGGGGGAGAGGGAGAAGTTACAAGTATGCCCTCAAGGCTTAGCTTACTCCTAAAGGTATCTACGTCATTTGCTCTACATGGGCCCCGCCACGTCTGAGCCTCCGAAGTTGGTTTGTGGTTGGCTTTAGATTCCGTTTGGGGTTGGACCAGGACCTCGTCCAGGGTTGGCCTTGGACCCCTCTAGGGTTGGTTTTGCTTACCTCGCCTAGGGTTGGCCCTAGACCTCCTGGGGTTGGCCTTGAAACCTCGCTCGGGGTTCGCCCCGAACCCCTCCGAGGCTAGCCTTACGGACCTCGTCTGGGGTTGGCCATGTGAACCTCGCTAGGGGTTGGCCCTGGACCCCTCCGGGGTTGACCTTATGAACCTCACTGAGGTTAACTTGGGGACTTGACTCAGGGTAGACCTTCCAATGAGTGTCGTCGCTTTAAAGTGGTCATGGGTGCAAGGTAGTGCGAGGACCCCCCTCAACAAATGCCATGGCTCCTAAAACTGGTTAAGATCTATAAAAAGAGCTAATCGAACTCTGATATCACTTGTAGGATTGATATGGCAACAGATGGGGTGAATAGTGACTTCAAATTTTCCTCCAAGTATTCACTAATTCGTCACTCAAATAGCTATGAGAAGCTATGAAGATCAAAAACCTAAATTTCCAAAAACATGTTGGTGCTACAGTAATTTCATCCTGTGAACAGTGAAAACCAGTACTATTTTAAATCTAAAAATTAATGAAACTTTTGATCCATAAATCCAAAGACTTGAAACTTGAAACAAGGCTAGATCATGACTTTAAGAACCTATCTGAGCAAAAAAATCTTAAAAGAACTTAAGAGAATTAGTATATTTTGGTTCATGTAGTTCTACTACACCAAAACCAGACGAAAACCTAAAATGAGCTAACTCTCAAACCAAAACTCCGAATTTCTTGAAATATGGTATTCACCTTCTCTAGAATGTTAGAATCTTTTCCAATTAACAATCAAGAAAATTGTTACCAAAATTCTTGTCTTTTTCTATTTGAAAAAAGGTTGCACTAAAACTGGACAAAAAAACGATGAATATGATTTACTCGTGGGTAAGTGATAGCCAAGATAGATCTAAATGTATTTTCACATATCACAGCAAATAACAACATCAAAGAAATTGTGACAAAAACAACTAAAACAAGAAATCAGTTGGAGAAGCCAAAAAGAGTAAAAACTGAGTTTCTTCATGAACTTGTCAATCAAGTGCCTATATAGATGGAGATTAATTTCTAAAGATCATCTCCATCTCTTACCAATCCTAGACATAACTAGATCAAGAAGGAGAGAGAGGGGGGCAAAATAAGAGCAAATCAATCAACACAAGATAAATCTATGGGAG
This sequence comes from Melocanna baccifera, assembly GCA_036346265.1. Taxonomy (NCBI): domain Eukaryota; kingdom Viridiplantae; phylum Streptophyta; class Magnoliopsida; order Poales; family Poaceae; genus Melocanna; species Melocanna baccifera. The sequence goes on along the minus strand of CM070697.1, from coordinate 26,938,780 downwards.
ATAAACAAGGATTGATATATTGCTACTTAAGGATAAATATTTTATAGCCACTCTACCTGGAGGACAAAAGAGCATACCATAACTGTTAGGAATAATCAAGATTTTCGCATGATTCAGTTAGTTTGCTTCTTTGTGCTAGTCTACGTGCATGCAGCATGCAGGGAGTTAGGTGCCATGAAGTCCGGTCAAAAGGACTCAGTCTGACGCATCATAAGCAGGGATAACTTGTTCGGTTTTGTTAGTGCAGCTTGATCCGGATGAAGCGGTCAAGGCAGTAGAATGTTTCTCTGTTCAACAGAGTCATCAACGGGTTGGCGTAGAGATTGAATTGGTCTTTTTGTTAGAGTCTGTTAGCGTCATTTTTCAGCCAAGTTAACGTTGTATCCTTGCTATAAATAAGTGCTCACAATGATCGAATAGAGTGGCTCTCAGATCAGCAGTTTAGCATCAATAAAAGAGCTCCTGTGCGTGAGCAAAAGAGGTGTTGAAGGAGTTTTCTTTTCCCTGTGTTTTTCCTTTGTGTATTAGTATGTTATTTTTTGTCCAGTTTTGATCGGAGTATTGTGTGAGTTTGTGTGTGTGATCACGTGAGTTTTTCCTGGGCTAACAATAACACTCAACTTCTCTCAAACCCTACCTCTTGAACTCTTGGACTCTATGAGAGGATAGTTGGATGGCTACCTACCAAGTCTCCATCTCAACCCGTTAAATAGATAGGCTACCCAGCCTCTTCTAACCCTAGAAAATACTATTCACTTAGCATAAATGGGGGAAACCCGATAACCCCACACACGTAGGTTTTAACTTACACTTTACACTTATACACGTTTCTTAAAGCGCATAAACCTGAATTCACTAAGTCTTTAGCCTTGATCCAACCTGATCTTCTCAGTTTCTCCTTAACTTAAACCACTCTCCTAAGCGCCGTAATTCTGATCCAAGGTAAGTTTTGATATTTTGGTCAACTTACCAAAATCCCTTTCTTGACCCAATCTTCATCTTTCATTGCAAGCGATCGTTGTGCTTGCCACTTGTAGGTATACCACTAACTTACCACGCGTTGGTAAGTCTCTCATGCTTTCGTTCCATTGAACCACGCCTTACTTAGACCAATCAAGTTATATTATGCAACCCGCCTTACTTACTTCAAGCGACCCTGCACATCAAAGACTAAAAAATTATTTCTGGACACAAGTTTTTCATAACTTAACCCACGTTAGCTGTAACATACATCATGCAACATATATGCGCTGACTTAGGTCAAACAAAATCATCACCTGGCTTAAAATTTTCAAAATCATCCATTTTTCTACAAGTTGACCAGAAAAATATGCAAATATACAAATTCCAAATTTTTTCTTCTCCAAAATAATAATGTTTCATCACAACGAAACTCTGGACATTCTCACATGGTCCTTAGAGAAAGGGAGCTCAAGTGGAGAAGAAGGGAGGCGGAGAAACAAGGAAAACATTTTCGATCAAAAATTTAACAAAATCACCAAGATCTTCTCAGTGGGTCAGAAAATTGTTCAAATTGATATATTTCAGTTTAAAATGTGGAGTTTAAATAAATTTCATAACCAATACCATGTAAGACGCACTTAGCTAGCCTAGTGGTAAGAGATGGTGATTGGGAGCATTAAGGGGGCACTTGTTTTAGCGATGACTTCTGGTTTTTGGCTGAAATTTCACTGTAGCTGGCTTTTTTTTACTATAGCTGATTTGGCTTTTTAGACATAATTAATTTTAAAAAATGTAAAAATAGAAAAAATATGTTAACCCATTAGGGACAATACAAAGGAACACGGGAAAAAAAGAAAATACAAAAAATCCTAAAATATCTAAAAAACATTCAGAAAAAGACAAAATACTGAATAGTGAAAAAAAGCAGAAGCTAGAAGCTGAAGCTGAAAAAAGCCGAAACGAGCGGGGCCATGTTGTGAGTTTGAACCCCAAAACCAACATTTTTTTGTTTCTCCATTTCCTCTCAAAAATTCAGATTTGATTTAAAAAAATTTCAAACGATTTTTCTCGGGATTTTCCAAAATTTTTGGATTTTGGATTTATCAGTGGGGGACGGAAAAAAATTCCCAAGAAAGTTTTCCCTGCGGAGAACTAGGATTTCTTCCTTTAAGCAGCACGGGCAAACACAGCTAAGCCTCGACGTACAACGGAAATATTTCACTCGTAGTGTAAGAATTGATCTCAGTGGAAAGGATAAAAACACTTCACACGTACTGCGCAACAGCACATGGCAAGTACAAGCAGGCAACGATCTTAGGAAAAACATACATGGAATACAGAAACACACAGAGATACTTAGGGTGGGTGACAGAAGTCCACGGCACGACACGAACAAGAGCTTTACTGCTGGTGCTGCTTGAGAGAGAGGAGGGTCTTAAAGATGCCCACCAGCATGCCAGCAATGGACAGCACCGTGGCGATTGTTTTGGTGTTGTTGTAGAGGAACTTGTAGATGGCGACCCACATCCACCTCTTTTGCTTGTACCGCTCAAGGCGTCTCAAGGTTCTGAAATAAGAGGTGCCCGCTAGCAGGTTCGGAGACAGGCACTTGAAGAACTCGAGCGTCTGGTGGTAGCCGAAGGTGGTATGCACGATGCGCTTGCTGCACAGCTCGCGCACGTCATCTTCTCGGTTTATGAGCTGCGCCACAACGCAGAGGTACGAGTTGACGTGTAAGACGTTGGCCCCGTCGGTACATATGCACAGCTCGAATGCCGCCATGTTGACAAGCCAGCATGCGGTGGTGTCATACAGAAACAATGGCGCTAGGGAGAGCGTGGCGAACAGGGGGCCCTTCACGATGTTCATGTCTGAGAATTTCGACGTCCCGCTGGGTGTCAGCTTGACGCCAATCTCCGCGAGTTCCGCTGCACTAGTAGTTACCATTATTCCCTGTGTGTGTCCTCTATTTCTTTTTCCTATTTTCGAGAACACATTTCTTATTCTTTCTCGCCAGTAAGATACCTTTTTAATTTCCTTGACATGTACTTGATAGAATCGGACGAGGCCAAGGAGATGTGGTGGCTTAAAATTTTCGTCGATAAGGACTTGTTCTCTACGGAATCTGAAATCTAAAGCTCCTATCATGGAACCAATAAGCTCCCCCATCGGCACGGCCCTAAGGGTCGTGAGGAGCTGCAGCACCGGCCAGGGGATCTGGTTCTCGAGCAGCATCATGTCCCTCAGGATGTTACCGATGCCTTTCGAGAAGATCACACTTACCAGAAGTGGCTGCCCTTCGGAGACTAAGAATACCATAAACTGCACCAAAAAGCAACCATCGAAGAACATCATAGCCGCGAAGTCATCATCAGTGATACCTTTAAGCGCGTCAGCATCGGCATAGCAGCCGCGGACTTCGCGGGCGACGGGGAGGATCTTTTTGTAGACTTCCTCCGGCGATTCGGCCAACTCCTCGCAGAAGTAGTAAGCAGCCATGCGCTTCACCTCCTCCATCGATTGGAGCTCGGGTACACCATGGTAGTAAGGACCAATCGCCACGATCCTGGGGGCTATGTAATCCCTGTCTCTACCGAACCCCCGTAGGTTTGCAGGGAACCTATGTATCTTGAATTCAATTTCCCTGACATGAGCCTCAATCTTCTCCTTTGCTGCCTTTAATACATCTTCTCCAATATGTGTTATTTCTGCAGTGTCGGGGATCTGCACCGTTTGAGCCAGTTGCACTTGGACGTGCCCGCAGCCAGCGGTAAAAGAGAGATCGGCCATCACATCTGTGGAGAGGACGTGTGCTAGTTAGTTCAGGCCTCCAGCTAAGATAGAGAGCACAGAGAAAGCGGCTGGGTCGTCTCCCATGTAGGCGACGAGGGCCGGCAGCGCAACCCAGGAAAACCGGAGGTAAAGATAGCAAAAAAAAAAGGTACCAGCTAGAGCGTTTCTCGGCGACTACCAGCACTGCGACCTCCGATGCCTGGACGCCGGCGGTGAGAACGGCACGGCGAGACGCCACCGCCGAGACAGCGGGAATTGACGACGAGATGCACGTCGTGCGGCAGCGGCGACGGCGTCGTGGGTAGGTTGAGGTGAGAGGTGAGCTCTGAACTTATTAGACTTCAAATTTATAATGTAAGAAAGCGGTGTTTAGTATGGCTTTTGGTTGTAGCTAATTTTATTTTATCGTAATTGAATTTGTTTATTTAATATAATTAATTTTAAAAATTTTAAAAATAAAAAATATTAGTCTATTGTAAATAATATAAAAAATACGAGAAAAAGAAAACACAAAAAAACAAAAAAAATCAAAAAGTTAAAATAGGCATCACACGGAAGCAGTATTAAACGCGGTTAAAGAATAAAACCATAGAAACTTTTATCATAGTTGGCACAAGTCATGCTAGCATTCAATGGATCATCATCCCCACTCAAGTCGAGAAATTTCTGTGTCACTGTGGCACAACTTGAGTGTGTCACTAGCCAACTGGACGGTGAAATGTGGTATGTAATTACTGTAGCAACATGGTAGTTCGTACGGAAAAATATTTTTGAATTCCAGAAAAAGTTTTTAAAGTACTCAATACAGTAGTGCTACAGTATTTTTACCACGTTTCACACTCTAACTAACTTGTTACACGAACACATGTCACCGATACACAATAAATTTTTTCCGCTCAAGTGAGCTTAGATTAACCTTCTTTCCACTTAACATGGTTGGTACAAGCCATGCAAGCATTCAATGGATCGATCAGACCTTCTTTCTTCTAACGTGGTTCTTTAGTTTCTTTTTTTCTTTCTGATTTCTTTTAATTTTTTGAGTTTTTGTTTTTCTTTTTTAACACATATTCTTTTGTATTATCTGTGATAAAAGAACCTATTTTTTATTTTTAAATTTAATTATATCAAAAAAAACTTATAGCAACTATAATACAAAAAAAAACTCAAACAACGTTAAAAAAGCTTAAAGCTAAAAGCTTAAATGAGCACTATAAAAATTCAAATAGTGTTCCCTATACATGTCAGATTTTGAGATAATATTTTGTCATTTTTTCCATTTGTATACTCCTCATTTTTTGACGGGATACCCACCTGAAAAAAGTTTTTATTGTCAAGAGTGAAACGGGCACCCCTCATTCAGTATCCACGTCTGTTTTCAAGGTAATTTACTACTATAGATGTGAGAATTATTATTATTGTGTTGAGAAAACTACGGAACGTTGTAGCGTTCCTAGCCAAACTAACGAGATGTTAAACCATGTCGTCATGTCTAGTATATTTTAGGTGATGAATAATTGACAATGTTGGTTATGATATCACTTATGATGTGTTGCGTGTACGGATTGACGTATATTGCATGATACACTCGTGTGAGGTATTGTGTGGATTAACTTGAATCAAATCGTGGACTTGTGCTCGTACGAGGTTGTGTGTTTATTCATGTGCAGGTGTTATTTGAGACGGAACATGGTCGATGACGGGACTGAAACTAGGTTCGGGTGGAACTGAGGTTTCGAGACTAAGTTCAGAGAGGAACTGAGGTCCTATCGGGCAAGAATATCACGCGGGATGTTCAGGCTAGAGAACAATGCACATGGAGATGACACGGCGTTGGAGGCGCGGAGATGCGTCATGGCGGAGGCATGCAGCAAGGCTGCATGTGCTCGGACGGGGTGTATACGAGTTGTATACAGATTTGTGTTGTGTTCGTAGATGGTAAGAGTTGTGTTCGTATTAAAGATGGCTATATACGAGTTAAATATGGAGATATGCATGTCCGGCCGCTCGACCGAAATCATGGCCGTGTGTGATATATAGCATTGGCTTGCTGCCAAGTTTTGTAAGGAGATGGAATACTTTTTGGGCTGTCCAGTGCAGCTTCTGTAATAGAAGAAAAAGTGTTTGCGGCTGGTTAGTATTGCCGTGAGTTTTTACAGAGAAAAAGAAAAAGTGAGGCTTGCATGCAACGGCGGTGAGCTTTTCTTGAATCGATGCATGCATGTGTTTTGGAGATCAACGTGAGTCGCGTGATTTTTCATAGGAGAAAAAGATTGCGCTGTGCGGCGGCTTTCTGGTCACGGTGGCCGTGACCTTCTTTGAAAAAAAATAATTGCTTTGCATGGTAGTGCATGCATGCGTGAAGGAAGTGCTGGCCGCGCGAAAACGTGACCTTTTTTGAAGTTCTCGGCTGTGATTTTTGGAGATCAGGCTTGCTGCGTGGCGAGCGTTCAAAGGTGGCTACTTGCTTGGAGCGGACGTGATCTTTCGGAAGAAAAAGGCATCACGAGCAGAAAAGGAAGAAGCTCTGTGTGCTGCCGTGCGTTTTGGAGAAAGACGAAAAAGAAGAAGGTGCTGCGGGGGACTCGGCAAAGAGCTTTTCGAAGAAAAAGCACGAAGCAAAAGTCTAGTGGCGCTGTATTCATCGGGTGGCTTCCAGAGAAATAACAGAGGCGGCTCGCTCCGAAGAAATTCAGGAACGAGAAAATTGAAGGCCGGCGCTGGCTGTTTTCGTGCGACCTACGGAGAGGAAATCAGGCTTGCGGCAAGCGTTCGTGACGAGCGGGAAAAAAATAAGAAGAAAAAGGTGTAGCGTAACTTCCATTGACGTTTAGAGCATCGTTTTTTTTTATTCGCATGCATCTGGTTGTTTTCGTTCGATTCTTCTGTGCAAGGATATAGCAATTCTAGTTTGTTTTATCTCTTTTAAATTCTTGTGCTTGTTACCAATTTTGGTTGCATGGCCGTACGTAAGATGCAATGAAAAGTGCTCACCTGCATGTTGAAGTTTGAAATTAGAGATTAGGAAGTAATTAGAAAAAGGTATTTTAAAAAATAGGTTTTGTGTTTAGGGGAGAGTCTTAAAATTTAGTTTTTAGCTTCCGCAATCATTCACTTTCCTCTGATTGTCTATTTTTGTGTGAATCGATCCTATACGAGACAACTCATCACCGTTGGATTGCATCATCTTTAGGCACCCATCCAACCTATCCACACCACACAAACCATATCCACAGCCACCTCCTATACACGGATGCACCATCATGTCTCTCTATTCTTTCTTTCCGGTAGCAGTAGTGAGCGCCCGTGGCGATGGAGGCTGCAATAGGCTACGGGCAGGCGGGGTCGCTCTCATGCGGTGGCAGGTTGTGGGTTGCTACAGGCTCGCCATTGTTGGCTATAATTCTGACATTCTGTTGCCAACAAGAAACAGCAGCAACAGTTAAAAAAATCCAACTTATTTTCTTGATCAAAGTTAACATAACCCAAGTATGAACACAAAGGCATTTATTAGCCGTATATGCCAAACACCACTCTGGTGATTTCCTTGAAGATATGAAGATATTTTGGCCGAAGACTCTAGCTGTTACAAGCTGGTTGATGCTTCTGGCGTAGTATGTGAAAGTAGGTTACTAGATAAAAATAGCATGCTGAGTTTACAGTACTATCTTGTTCAAATCGGCTGATAACCTTTTGAGCTATCGGCAAGCATGTATACGATGAAATATCAAGTAGTTTCCTGAGAACTCTTAGCTGGATAAGGTAACGTGTTCAAGTCGATGTAAAGTCCTATAAAAGGACCTGGCTGCTTTGTAACATGCAAGAATATGGAGATTACTAGTAGAACATAAGGTAGCGTTCGGAATAGCGATAGCTTTTGGTTTTTACTGAAATTTTACTGTAGCTACTTTATTTTTTTACTGTAACTGAGTTGGTTTATTAGGTATAATTAAATTTTAAAAAATATAAAAATAAAAATAACACGCTAATCTAGAGCGGACGATGCAAAGGAATACAGGAAAAAAAACAAAACGAAAAAAACAAATTTTTTTTACTGTAGTGCCACAGTGTTTTCAACGTTGAACGTTGATTGCTAGCGGTGGCAGAAGCCGAACTGAGCGCAGCCTAAGTGTATGTGTATATAGATGTGTGTGTCTTTGTAGTGCTTTTTGAGCATATATCCATGAGTTTCTTTTTCCCAATACATGTCTCCCCTGTTTCTTACTTATTCTCCATTAGCCAGTTCTAACAGTTGGTATCGGAGCTCCAGGTGATATCGTAGACACCAGTGAAGTGTGATACCGCCATACCATTATATTATAATTTATATGAACATGTTCTTTTAGTATAGATCATTATAATCTAAGCTCATCACAATCGATGATATAGATCTTTCTCATCAGTTAACATGGTAATTTCTACCATTTGAGAATTACTTCATTTTCTATTGCTTTAATGATATAATAATATATAGATATTACGATAGATTGAGTAATACAAGAAGGTCCATAATACAAAGACATTGTAGATAGAGTTAAACATACTCTTAATACAAAGTTACTATTAGGGTCCCTTTGTTTTCCCTTTCTGTTGGTGGTAGATTGTGGTAGCTCTCTCATCAATTGAGGAGTATATGTGCATGTAGTATATACAAGAATTAATTAATTAATGTTGCCTGAGAGAGGAGGGCTTTGAAGATACCCACAAGAACACTACTGATTGAGAACACCGCGATGAAAAATTGTTTCAGTTTGTACCATCTACATGTCGAAAATTTGTATTTAACACAAATATAGGTGAAGTGAGATTGCAAATTTGCAATGAAATGAGTCGATAAGTACCAGGTAGCCATTGCTGACAGATGGGCCAGGCTTGGGCCTCCAACCAGGCCACTAGCCCACGGCTACTACCATTTCATCCATTACAAATTGCTAGATCCAACTGGAACCCAAAACCCACCTGTCTCGGTCGGTCCGTCGCCGGCGACGACGAGCGCCACCACCACCTCCGCCTCACGCACCGACTCCATCTCCTCGCCGCCGTCTCCCTTCCCCCGTGTGGGATCAAGAACCACTGTCGTGTCCTTCCCGCGGAGATCGCCTCCCGCCACCACCCTCGCCCTCTCCACCCCCGACCCACCGTCGGCGAGGGGCGTGGCGCCGGCTGTCAACCCCAAGTACTACAACGCGAAGGTGGACGCGGGAGACGAGGACGTGGACGGGGACGAGCTGCTGCGGCCGTTCTCGTGGGAGGTGGCGCGCACCGGCATCATGGAGGAGATCAGGCGGCGGCGGCGGCGGTACGAGGGCGCGGGACAAGCGCAAGCGCAAGGCCCGATCTGCGTCCCGCAGGTTTCGGCGGAGGTGCACCCCTGCTCCATCGCTTCGCTTCCTTCCATGATCTTGCGCTGAGCAAATTTGATCCTTTTCTTTTGTCTCCCCGTTTCATTTTCCTGCGAATTAACTGTGGTCTTCTACTCTTCTGTGTTCCATGTGCTTACCATTTTAGGCGTTATAAATCACATGATTGCTTTGGTGACGATTTCATCTACACGAGTGCATGATGTTGTATGATTGCTATTGAGTTACATGCACCAACTAATTCATCTAAAAGTTTAAGCTTATAAGGAAAGATGGGCAATTCACTTATACTTCAATACTCTTCCTTACGTGTAGGCTTCCTCAGATCTAAGACGTGGAATAGAAGTGAGCTGCAATTATTTTTTTTTAATTACGCCAACCGGGTCTCGAACTCAAAACCTCTTGGCTCTGATACCATATTGAGTTGCATGCATCAATCAATTCACTTAAAAGTTTAAACTGATGAGAAAAGGTGAACAATTCACTTATATTTCAACAATTGCTATATTGAGCTTACCCGATCACGATATATATTTGTCGGAATATTACAGCATGCACTATTCAAATATATGTCGTGAACTGATTTGGCACTACAGAATGCACCTTAGAATGAGACAAAGAAATAAGGCCAGAGACAAATTAACATGCAATCGGTCGATACCGGCCGGTAGCTGCTGGGCTGGTGAATCTGCTTGAGGGAGAGGAATGTCTTGACGATCCCCACAAGCACGCTAGCGACCGTGAAGAGCGTCACGATGGTCTTCAGGTCGTGGTAGAGGAACCTATGGATGACGATTCTGTTGGAAATAGTCCCCTCATCGATTATAGAAAGAAAACAAGCATAGTTTATAAGTGTAAGAAAAATCTTATTTATTGAAATAGTCTCTTTTTTTAAAGGAGGTCTAATATCACTTATAAAATTGTTGTTTTAGGTTTACATGCAGTAACCCATAAAATTAGTTGTGTTCAGTCTATTTAGATCTAAAATTTAAAAAATAAACTTGATTGAATCTAGACATACAGCCAGAACCTGATCTAACGGATCCACGCCCGCCTCTCGTGCATGTAGACCTCAATCCCCTGAGATGACGAAGTAGCGGCAGCTGAGGCGCAGGTGCGGGGCGAGGGCCTTGAAGAAGTCGAGCAGCTCCCGATTGCTCAAGAAATTGTGGATGATATGCTTCGCTCGCAGCTCCTGCACTGCAAGTATGCATGAGGGTGACAGCTGAACGCCTGAACCAAATATGCATGCATGTATGCATTACAACATTGGTCTAACACAGGAGAGAGATTCAACTTGAGACTGTGAAGTGCCTACATTCCAAGTCTCCGAAGCCATGTGAATTAGTAATTTAGTATTTTGCAAGCGCACAAACTAATTCAATGCAAAAATGTAAGCATATAGGAGCTGTAGATCACATTAGCTTCAGAAGTCATTGCGAATAATACATGTGCGGCTGGACATATATCCGAGAGTGCTTAGGAAAGGTAATTATTTTCTCTACAACTGTATTAATTAGGTAATTATAGATTTAATATATTTAACTCTGATTTGCATGCATGCACATTGGTGAGTTGACTGCTTTTCTAAGTGTAAATTTTGCCGACGTACCAATTTGATGAGTGGAGTATCGTTTGAGCGTAAGTATTTGCAAACGAATCAAATTTTCTAAAACAATATTTAAATCGGACTATGTAATACAATATATTATTATTTTGTGCCTCATAAATCATATGGGGTAAAACTGACATGTATAAAGACATAGTTTGGATTTTAAAAAAGTTTCCTCTACGAGATCTTCCTCATGTGGTCGTGAGCTCGAGTGCCTCATATGGTCATAAGATGGAGTACCTAAAGAACTCAGATCTTCCTCACCTGGTCGTGAGCTTGAGTACTCGTAAAGACTCCGACTGCTACAATACTTCGGAGTCTCCGTCTGCTACATTACTCTAGGATCTCCAACTACTACAATACTTCGAGGTCTCCGTCTGTTACAGTACTTCGCAGTTTACAGTACTCAGAACACACGACTACTACTGAGTACTCGGAGATATCGACTACTACGCGGCGTGAACACTTTGGAGATAGAATAGAACCCCATGCGGCTGCCTCCCCCTTCATCTCTCCTCTCGCTCGCTCGCCGCGGTTCTTCCCTCTCCACCACAAGCGGTGAAGATGGCGGCTGTGAGGATGCTGCCGGACGGCAGCGTCAACGATGAGGAGCGGTGGCTTGCCGAGGGCATCACTGGCGTCTAGCAGAATGCCTTCTACATGCACCGCGCCCTCGTAAGCCCCTAGGAAACCCTAATTCCACCCCAACCATAGCTTCTTCGGCCTGTGTCCACTCAATTACCTGCCTCAATCGGTAATTTGGGTGCAGGATTTGAACAACCTCAAGGACGCGCTCAAGTTCTCGGCGTAGATGCCCTTCGAGCTGCGCACCTGGAGGCTCTCCCCGCACAAGTACTATGAGCTTTGTGAGTATTTTGGGCACATGATTCTTTGGTTTGTCGAATTATGGGAGTGGGTTTCAGCTGGGATTTGATGGGATTTACTTATTGAGTTGCAGATATGAGGGCGTTCGATGAGCTGCGAAAGTTGGAGATGTTCTTCAGAGAGGAGACCCGGCGGGCCAGCTGCTCCATTGTCGATCTGTACGAGCTCGTGCAGCATGCTGGCAACGTCTTGTTGAGACTGTAAGGCTCGTGCCCCCTTTTGCACATGCACAGTTCTTGTCACTGTGTAGATACATGATGTTAGTTCAATTTTGCTTGCTTGATAGGAAGATTATCATTTCGTGGCATTGTAGATGGTTACAATTGGAGTACTATCAGTAAAAGATCCGCCACCCCAACCTCGAGTTCTTCGCCCATAACTTCCCTTCCCCTCTCGTCTAGGTAGCCGCTTCTCCGGTTCTCCTCTGTGGCTTGTTACACTAGCTAGACGATTACGAATCATTTTAGAATTAGTAGCGTGTTGATTTCGTAGGTTGCCAGACTGTTCCTCGAGGGAGTTCACGGACCCAGAAGCGGCTCGAGATGTCCATGCAGGAGTTCGTAGACCATTGGGTTGGGAATTCTTGCGGCGGTTCAAGCAATGGGGATTGTCAAGGTTCCCTACTGTACCTGAAGGATTGGCATTTTGTTAAGGTCTGTCCAGATTCCAGATTGTGATCTGTTCGCTTGCTCTTTACTGAATTTATGGTACCCGAACATTAGCTTGTATTTAGCAGGCACAGATGAAATGATGTAGTAGCTGTAAAGCTCCCCTTTTTCTCTGTTAATGAAATGGTAAAATACAGCTATTAACTGGAAAGTTAGAGATCACAGAGTGTGATCTGTTCCCTTTTTCTCATTCTTCTGTTCCTCATTAACTAGAAAGTTAGAGATACCAATTAACTGTTGGATTAATCGGACTTGGTCCATTTTAATTTAGCAATTAATCAAATGAAATTCCTAGGCCTATATAGAAAAACTGTTTAGTCCCATATGGAGAGTTGAATGGGAGTTACACTACTTTAAAAGGTGGAACGTGGTAACCCCCTTGTGGAATTGGAAAGAGTCAATACACGCGCGCGCTCGCTCACCTCGCCACGCCGAGCCGTGCCGTGCCGTGCGGTGTGTGTGCGTGTGCGCAGGCGTGTCGGGTGCGTGCACGTTTTTCTTTATCTATTCAAAAATCGTAACGCACTAACTCGCAGTAAATAGTATTAATCTCTGGTCCAGAACCTTGCGCGCAAAGGGTTCTGGGCGAGTAGGCCTCCAAAACTCCGTCCGTTTGCGTACCTGCACGGGTAGACGGGCAATCAAGTTTTTGGGGAGCGCATTGGCGCGACTACTCAATCTGCGAAGTACGTCATCTACTTCCTGGTGGTGATCTGTTCGCGAGACTGCACGGCGAACATCTTCCTGCATCACGCCTCGATCGACTACATCGAATAGACCATCATGTCGACTGATGGTAACGGCGCCTCCGGTGTCACCGACACTGGCCCCGCCCGATGGTATAACCTGAAAACTTCTCTGGTGTATTTGTTTCTGTGTGCTATGAATATGTTAATAGGTGTTGCTGTTAGCTTATTCATAAGCGAATATGAATACACCATTGTTGAATCATTCATACTTTTGTATGTCATGTTTTATATGCTGAATTTCTGGATTAAAATATGCCAAAAATTGACTAGATTTTCAACAATCCAAAAACTTGATAGGTCTTTTTCGGTAGTTGGCTTTGCTGCGTCGCTTAAGCCGCACCCTCCGTTTGATGGTTCCAATTTTAAGAGATGGCGTGCACGTGCGATCCTGTGGTTTATTGCCATAGAATGTTTTCATGTTGCACAAGGCAAGCCCGCTGAGCCTCTATCTGCTGAGGACGAACGCAAATTCAATGTAGCGAATAACTTGTTTCAAGGTGCACCTGTTAACATACTGGCAGATAACATTGTGGATGTGTACATGCATTTGCCTATGGGCAAAGAGATGTGGAATGCACTTGAGGTCAAGTTCGGAGTTTCTGATGCTGGCAGTGAGCTGTATGTCATGGAGCAGTTCTATGACTACAAGATGGGATGATGCGGATACGCACGTGTCTTGTACTTTTCAGTTAAACATATTATTCAACTGGAAGGAACTATTGAGCCGCATGAAACATTGCCAGGTGAACTCATTTCAAATAAAATATTATGTTATTATTCATAAGAATGAAATACTACCTCATGTTATCATATGGTGCATTCTTAGGTTTGTCAATGTCAAAGGAATGGAGAGACAAAAGGAAGAAGATAACAACATTAGGTGCCAAAGACATGAAGGAAGAAAGCGCATACAGTGGGAGAGCAAAAGGGAGAAGCCCAAGGACTTAAACTACAAGTTTTGGATAAGATTTTCAAGCCCAATTCGTACCTCCCACAAGGCCAATTGGATTCAAACTCGGATTCAACTCAGAATTCAATTCGGATTCGGTTCGGGACAGCCTGACAGGCACTTAGTAAAAAGGTCATAACTTTTACAAACGGAGTCCGATTTGGGTGTTCTTGTACTCCTTGGAAAGATATTTTCAAGGGCTACGCAATGGATCTGGTCCCAGCATCAAATTCATCACGGATAAAAAGTTATGACCGAAAAAATGTGACGGCTGTAAAATCTAGTTTCCTTTTTGTGAGAGTTCGAATCTAAAACCATATAGGGTTGAGTTGTACTAGGTTTGTGTACTCTATGGACGTCCCAAGGTCCTATATAAGCCATGTATTGGCAGCCTAAGGGCTCAGACCACCTTTGAGAATAATCAATTTATTGAACTTTGTTTGAGTTTATCATTGTTGCTGAAATTCCGTGAGGGAATTAGGAGTGTTCTTCAATCAAGATCGTTCAGCCTTTCCGCTGGGAATTGGGTGCACGATAGATTTTCGCTTGGTGGTCGGCGAAATCGACGCGAGTGTGTTTTGGCGGATTAAAGAGTGTTCGTCCCTTACATTGGCATTGGAGGATAGCTACGATTCATCAAGACTCCCGCGAGTATCCATCCTACGTCGAGAAGATCGGGCGACCCCGTATCATCTGGTATCAGAGCGTGGTTTACTCGGTAGGATCTTATCCCTTTACTTTTAGATTGATTTATTTCTGTCCTATAGTCCATTAAACCGAAAATTGCAACAAAAATCCAAACCCTAGTTTCGCATCTGTTATTTTCGTGAGTTTTATTAAGTTTTGATCCATTAGAAATTTTGTTTACGTGCTGATCTTAGTGTCCATTCGCGTTGCTTGATCGTTGCGTCTTTAATCCTTGAAAATCTGCTAGTTGATCTTTCAATTAGCATCCAAAAAAAAGTAGATTCAATTTACTTTTTGAAATCTTGTTCTTGCTGTCCATATAAGATCTTTGCGCATCTTGAAAGAATATCACATCCGAATATATCTGGGTTTCCTTTTTCTTGATTGATTTGGCCACAAGAAACCCTAGCTGTGACAAGTTTGCGTCACAAAAAAATCTTAGTTGGACACATTCAGACCGTCTGAAATTTGTTGCGGTTTGAATTCTGAACATCTGTTAAGATCTTCACTTAAATCCTTTGAATCTTGAGACTAGTATTTGATAATTGCTTTAGAGCTGTTCTAGAATTATCTACATATTACTGAACAACTTTGGATTTGCGTAGCATCTACAAAAAATCAAACCTAGTTCGGCCTTGAGTATAAAAAAAAAAGAGCCAAAAAAAAGAGAAGGCAGCCGTTTGAAAAAAAAAGGAGCCACGGCTTGAGCAAAAAAAAAAACAAAGAAAGAAAGAAAAGAAAGCATTGGTCGAATTTGGGTGACTTAATCTTCTTAGTCCATAAATTCAGATTGTGTATTTAATTTCTTTGGACAATCTTGTGCCCTTAAATTCGTATTATTGCAGTTGGCTAGCGTCTCTCCTAGTACTTGGTGCAAAACGAGCTAATATTCCCGATTGTTTCCTTTAGCTCATTCCTTTTGTTTGCATTGAGTCACATTGATCATTGCGTGTGCGTTCATATACTCCACTTATATCATTTGGATCGGCACATAGGCAATACTTTCTAGCTTGGATTATTACTTAATTCAACAACATCGTGAAATTCAGATTGTGTAGGATAAACACTTTCTAACCAAGCTCCACTAAATATCCTTTGCCGTGCAATTGTGGGTCACTTTTAAATCCGCTTGATCATCACTTGCTATTATAGCTACCACCAAGTGTAAATTTGTTTTTTTGCCTCAATTCACTTCGGAAAGGTAAGAACTTTCCTTGGTGAGGAAAAAGTGAGATTGAGTGAACTTTACATATCATACATATATTTGTGTTTGCTTTGCACAATCTAACCATGACAGGCGACGAAAATAACGATAATGACGTTTCTAACATCTGGCAATGAGAAGTGCTATGAAACAAGAATTTGTAGCTAGCACAGCTACAATGGATGGACAGCTCAAGACAGATATGCAAGATCACCGCATTGAATTCAATCATCAAATGAAAGTGTTATGCTTAAACATTGTGAATGATATTGTGCGGGTACTTCATCCACAACAAGAAAAAGACAACTTTATTCCTTTCTATGGAAGTGAGGATCCAGAAGAGTATCTTGAGTGGGAATGGCGCATGGAGAAAGTATTTAGATTTCAAAAGCTTCCCAAAAACCAAGAGGTGATGCGTGCCACTAGAGAATTTGAAGATTATGCTTATAGTTGGTGGCATCAACGATTTGGAAACGAATTTATTAAATATTGGTCAGATTTGAAGGCACTCATGAGGAGAGAATTTGTGCCACCCTATTATGCACAGGGATTGCTTCGCTATTTGGAGAGTATCACACAAAGGAGTAATACAGTGCAAGAATATTATTTTGAGCTACAAGATGCATTATGTCGAGCCGGTGTCATTAGTGAACTACAAAAGAAGACATACTTCAAAAGAGGATTGAATTCTAAGATTGCCGCTACACTTCAACATAAATATTTTGGTAGTGTGCAAGATCTTGTGAATTGTGCTATTCAAGAGGAGAAGATGACCGAGCATGGGACTTTCCCTTCGGTCAAGGAGATATATAGTATTCCAAAACTACATATAGCTCCTAAAATACACCACAACCTATGTGAGAATGAGAGCCACATAGCCAAATTGAGTGAGAGTGATAAAAAGACTGAGCTGTGTGATTCCACCATATGTGAGGTTGAGAGCATCCAAATTGAGAGAGTGAGAGAGACATCAAAAGAAAAGAGAGAAGTAGAAGATAGACAAAGTGAGGATGCATCTAAAACTAACACATTAATATCTACTTCTAGTGTGGTTTCTCACATTGTGCAGGTTGATATTAAAGATGAAGAATTGAACATTCAACAATCGGCACCTTTGAAGCCAAATGAGGAGGAGATAACCACGGGAAGGGATAAAGTGCTTGCTGCCCGGTGGGTGCATCCTAATAATTTTAAACACCCAGCGCCTACATCATTTAAGGAGGATGACAAAGGTAACACTATTGGTGTTGAATTTAATTGTGCAAAGGTGAGTAATTGTGAGTACTCATATGATCAACCAACAATTCCATGTTCTGAAATTTCTTTGCTCAATTTACATAATGTGGAATTGATTACTCATAAGGAAGTTCTTACTAGAATATCTCCTAACGATTCTTTGTGCTATATTATGTTTGATGATCCTAGAGAGCTATCTAGTGTGATTTATAATGTTGCTGAAATTTTAAGTTCAAAATCACTAGTTAGTACCTATGCCTACACATATAAGTTCAATTTGATTGGAGATTATGGTGTAGATGACAAATTTTATGTTCACAGAATTTGCATTACATGTGATAAGCTTACAGAATTGAAATCGCATATTATTGATAAACAATCTTTTATGCCATGTTATGATCACAATGAGATGGATTTCAACAATAGCACGTACTGTTTAGAAAGATTTCATAAGTCTACTTGTTCGATCTTTAATGTACAATCATGTAAAAATAATCAGAGTAGCGCAGTTGAAGCATGGAAGCCGATAAAAAATTTATTTCCCATATCTAAACAACTAAATCTGATTTTGTCTCTTAATGATCTGTCTATGTCCTTAGAAAAGTCGAGGACGACTTTCTTTTATGGGAGGGAGAATGCTGTGAAAAATAATATTGAAATGTATACATATTTTGGTCACGACTATATTGATCGGTTTATGCAAAATAATGAGAATGTCACAACAATTGACTATTACATATACCATGCATATGTGTTGTTCTTTTTGTTTATAACACCTTCTGAAATTCATTATGAGATAATCCAAAAAAGTGTTGACGACAAATATATATACCATGCGTACACGTTGTATTCTTTGTTTAGTACAATTTCAGGCTATCAAAAGCCGAGGACGGCTTTTCTTGAAGAAGGGGAGGATGATGCGGATACGCACGTGTCTTGTACTTTTCAGTTAAATATATTATTCAACTGGAAGGAACTATTGAGCCGCATGAAACATTGCCAGGTGAACTCATTTCAAATAAAATATTATGTTATTATTCATAAGAATGAAATACTACCTCATATTATCACATGGTGCATTCTTAGGTTTGTCAATGGCAAAGGAATGGAGAGACAAAAGGAAGAAGATAACGACATTAGGTGCCAAAGACATGAAGGAAGAAAGCGCATACAGTGGGAGAGCAAAAGGGAGAAGCCCAAGGACTTAAACTACAAGTTTTGGATAAGATTTTCAAGCCCAATTCGTACCTCCCACAAGGCCAATTGGATTCAAACTCGGATTCAACTCAGAATTCAATTCGGATTCGGTTCGGGACAGTCTGACAGGCATTTACTAAAAAGGTCATAACTTTTACAAACGGAGTTCGATTTGGGTGTTCTTGTACTTCTTGGAAAGATATTTTCAAGGGCTACGCAATGGATCTGGTCCCAGCATCAAATTCATCACGGATAAAAAGTTATGACCAAAAAAATGTGACAGCTGTAAAATCTAGTTTCCTTTTTGTGAGAGTTCGAATCTAAAACCATATAGGGTTGAGTTGTACTAGGTTTGTGTACTCTATGGACGTCCCAAGGTCCTATATAAGCCATATATTGGCAGTCTAAGGGCTCAGACCACCTTTGAGAATAATCAATCTATTGAACTTTGTTTGAGTTTATCATTATTGCTGAAATTCCGTGAGGGAATTAGGAGTGTTCTTCAATCAAGATCGTTCAGCCTTTCCGCTGGGAATTGGGTGCACGATAGATCTTCGCTTGGTGGTCGGCGAAATCGACGCGAGTGTGTTTTGGCGGATTAAAGAGTATTCGTCCCTTGCATTGGCATTGGAGGATAGCTACGATTCATCAAGACTCCCGCGAGTATCCATCCTACGTCGAGAAGATCGGGCGACTCCGTATCATGGTCGATGACCGTTCTATAGTAGAACAAGCTCATGAGATTCAGGCGCTGGCAAAGGAGCTTGAGAACAATAAGTGCGAGTTACCGGACAAGTTTTTGGCTGGCGGTATTATCGCCAAGTTACCACCTTCTTGGTCGGATTTTGCTACCTCTCTAAAACACAAGAGGCAGGAGTTCAGTGTTACTGATCTCATTGGCTCTCTTGGTGTTGAAGAGAAGGCGAGGGCAAAAGATACTCGTGGCAAGAAAGTTGCTGCTGAGGGAGGTTATAGTGCCAATTTGGTGCAGAAAAAGAACCCTTAGGCTTTCCACAATAAGAAGAAAAATAAGCCTATCGTCAAGCCTAAGGCTACTACTGAGTTTAAGAAGAAAGGCAAAGGAAAGGGCGGCTGCTTTGTGTGTGGTGATTCTGGCCATTGGGCTAAGAATTGTCCAGACCGCAAGGATAAGCAAAAGAAGTCTGCCAACATGGTTATTAGTGATGCTGGAGGAACATCGGGGTACGGTAATTATTTACCTATAGTTCTTTCTGTTTGTTAATTACCTGAATGGTGGGTTGACACTGGTGCTAATATTCATGTGTGTGCTGATATTTCCTTGTTTTCATCTTATCAGGTCTGTCGAGGTTCCTCCTTGTTGATGGGAAACGGATCGCATGCATCTGTTCATATTGTTGGTACGGTCGATCTGAAGTTTACTTCGGGAAAGACCGTGCAGTTGAAGAATGTGCAGCATGTCCCCTCCATAAAGAAGAATCTCGTCAGCGGATCTCTATTGTGTAGAGATGGTTTTAGGCTTGCATTTGAATCTAATAAATGTGTCGTGTCTAAGTATTGAACATTTGTTGGTAAAGGCTATGAGAGCGAAGGCTTGTTCCGTTTTTCTTTGATAGATTTTTATAATAAATTTGTGAATTATGTGTGCAACGATGATGATGAATCTAATGTTTGGCATTCACGACTTTGTCATGTTAATTTTAGGTGTATGACGCGCTTAGCTAATATGAGTTTAATCCCGAAATTCACTTTGGTCAAAGGTTCTAAATGCCATGCGTGTGTTCAATCGAAATAACCTCGCAAGCCTCACAAGGCAGCGAAAGAGGCGAGGATTTTGGCATCGTTAGAACTCATTCATTCCGATTTTTGCGAGATGAATGGCGTGTTGACTAAAGGTGGGAAGAAATATTTCATGACGCTTATAGATGATTGCACTAGATTTTGCTATGTGTACTTATTGAAAACAAAAGATGAAGCATTAAATTACTTTAAGATCTATAAAGCTGAGATAGAAAAGCAACTTGAGAGGAAAATCAAGCGGGTAAGGTCTGATCGTGGGGGAGAGTATTTTTCGAATGAGTTTACTTTATTCTGCGAGGAACATGGAATTATTCATGAGAGAACGCCTCCCTATTCTCCCGAATCAAACGGGGTTGCCGAAAGAAAGAACCGCACTCTAACTGATTTAGTTAACGCTATGTTAGACACTGCGGGACTTTATAAGGAATGGTGGGGTGAGGCTATATTGACCGCTTGTCATGTCCTGAATAGAGTTCCTACAAAGAATAAAGAAGTAACACTATTCGAGGAATGAGAAAAGAAGAAATTATCTCTCTCATACTTGCGCACCTAGGGATGTTTGGCCAAAGTTAACGTGTCAATTGTCAAGAAGCGCAAACTTGGACCAAAAACCGTAGATTGTGTATTTCTTGGTTATGCTATGCACAGCGTGGGTTATAGGTTCTTAATTATAAAAACTAGAGTACCTGACATGCGTGTTGGTACAATCATAGAGTCCAGAGATGCCACATTTTTTGAGAATGAATTTCCTATGAAATGTGATGTACCTAGCTCATCTAGTCAAGAACCTATAATTTCCTTTGATTCTTTTGTGCCGATAGAACATACTGAGGAAACGCCTATGGAAAATCCTGAGGAGGATAACAATGAGGTTACTCGAAAGAGTAAGAGACAGAGAATTGCAAAGTCCTTTGGTGATGATTTCATTGTATACCTCGTGGATGACACTCCAAGAACCATGGAATAGGCATATTCTTCTCCTGACGCTGACTATTGGAAGGAAGCAGTACGGAGTGAGATGGACTTTATTATGTCTAATGGAACTTGGGAGGTCGTTGACCATCCTTATGGGTGTAAACCTGTAGGATGTAAATGGATTTTCAAGAAAAAGCTTAGGCCTGATGGTACAATTGAAAAGTACAAGATAAGACTTGTGGCCAAGAGTTATACCCAGAAAGAAGGCGAGGACTTCTTTGATACTTATTCACCTGTTGCCCGATTGACCACAATTCGAGTACTACTTGACCTGGCTGCCTCTCATGGTCTGCTCGTTCATCAAATGGACGTTAAGACAGATTTCCTAAAGGGAGAGTTGGAGGAGGAGATTTATATGGATCAGCCAGACGGGTTTGTGGTAGAAGGTCAAGAAGGAAAGGTGTGCAAGTTGTTAAAGTCTTTGTATGGCCTGGGAGTGGCTGATGTGATTCTTAACATTAAGCTACTGAGAGGAGGTGATGGTGGGGTTACACTTGTGCAATCTCCCTATGTAGAGAAGGTCTTGAGTCGCTTTGGTTATAGTGACTGCAAGTCTGCTTCTACTCCTAATGATCCTAGTGTGTTATTGAGGAAAAACCGAAGAATAACAAGGGATCAATTGAGATACTCCCAGATCATTGGCTCATTGATGTATTTAGCTAGTGCTACGAGACCTGACATCTCGTTTGCTGTGAGCAAGCTAAGCCGATTTGTTTCAAATCCGGGAGATGATCATTGGCATGCTCTTAAGAGAGTAATGCGCTATCTAAAAGCAACCGTGAGCTATGGTATTCACTATGCTGGATACCCAAAGGTACTAGAGGGCTACAGTGATTCAAACTGGATCTCTGATGCCGATGAGATAAAAGCCACGAGTGGATATGTGTTCACACTTGGAGGTGGTGCTGTTTCCTGGAAGTCTTGCAAGCAGACCATCTTAACGAGGTCAATCATGGAAGCAGAACTCACAGCGTTAGATACCGCAACTATTGAGGCTGAGTGGCTTCGCGAACTCCTTATGGATTTACCGGTGGTTGAAAAACCGATACCGGCTATCCTGATGAACTATGATAATCAGACTATAATTATCAAGGTGAACAGTTCTAAGGACAACATGAAGTCCTCTAGGCATGTTAAGAGGCGGTTGAAGTCTGTCAGAAAGTTGAAAAACTCCGGAGTGATAGCGCTGGACTATGTCCAGACAGCTAATAATCTGGTCGACCAATTTACAAAGGGTTTATCACGTAATGTGATAGATAGTGCATCGAGTGAGATGGGCCTGAGACCCACATGAGTCATACCACAGTGGTAACCTGTTCTACGTGATCGGAGATCCCGTGAAGTAAGATGGTGAAACAAGCTATTGGTTGACTGGGAGGAGAGACCTTTACAGGGCTCATTTCTTCAATGATGCGCTTCTCTTCTATTCTGTATGGCAGATTGGTTTTTACCTCAATGTGATCCGAGTGGCTTATTTAGAGCAGAGATGTCGGCCTACAGGACATCTTAGAAGGAATACACCTATATGAGTTCGACTGCTGGTCACAGTCTATGAGATTTGAGTGATCTCTAGATACTCATGAATAGGCATGGAGTATGACTTATACGCTCCAACCAGAGGGGATGCTTTAGGCAGCCTAGTACTAGTAAAGGAACTGGGTAAAACTTGTTCGCACAAAACTGTCAATTCAAGGCATAGTTCATTGTTCAGTTGTGGATGAGTGTAACTCCTTTCCTAGGTGGATGTTCAACTTAACAGTCTCCATTGAAACACTGGTATATCAAACAACAGCAGAACTGAGAGCATTTCTCGTGTGCCTTGAAATTTGGTGGGGATTGTTGGATTAATTGGACTTGGTCCATTTTAATTTAGCAATTAATCAAATAAAATTTCTAGGCCCACATAGAAAAACTGTTTAGTCCCATATGGAGAGTTGAATGGGAGTTACACAACTTTAAAAGGTGTAACGTGGTAACCCCTTGTGGAATTGGAAAGAGTCAATACACGCGCGCGCGCTCGCTCGCTCGCTCGCCTCGCCACGCCGAGCCGAGCCGAGCCGAGCCGTGCCGTGCCGAGCCGAGCTGTGCCGTGCCGTGCGGTGCGTGTGCGTGTGCGTGTGCGTGTGCGTGTGCGCAGGCGTGTCAGGTGCGTGCGCGTTTTTCTTTATCTATTCGAAAATCGTAACGCACTGACTCGCAGTAAATAGTATTAACGAATGGATGGCAGTAACGGTACAGTTACTAGTGAATTATGGTTGCGGTTACTTTCGAGTAATGGCTACAGTTACTAGTGACTAATGGCTGCAGTTACTCTGGCTCTTCGTTTTTGCTGTTACAAAAGTACAGAGCATAAAAAAGGCTCTCCACTCCATACGGGATAATATATAGTATTCTGGTTCTGTTTTTGTGGTTGCGAGAAGTAATCTCCGGTCCAGAACCTCGCGCGCAAAGGGTTCTGGGCGAGTAGGCCTCCGAAACTCCGTCCGTTTGCGTACCTGCACGGGTAGACGGGCAATCAAGTTTTTGGGGAGCGCATTGACGCGACTACTCAATCTGCGAAGTACGTTATCTACTTCCTGGTGGTGATCTGTTCGCAAGACTGCACGGCGAACATCTTCCTGCGTCACGCCTCGTCCTGCATCACGCCTCGATCGACTACATCGAATAGACCATCATGTTGACTGATGGTAACGGTGCCTCCGGTGTCACCGACACTGGCCCCGCCCGAGGGTATAACCTAAAAACTTCTCTGTTGTATTTGTTTCTGTGTGCTATGAATATGTTAATAGGTGTTGCTGTTAGCTTGTTCGTAAGCGAATATGAATACATCATTGTTGAATCACTCATGCTTTTGTATGTCATGTTTTATATGCTGAATTTCTGGATTAAAATATGCCAAAAATTGACTAGATTTTCAACATTAACTCCGAAAATGCTCGATATGTTCTTTGATGTAACATAGAGCAGGGACGGCAACATACTCACTTGTTACTTCAAAAGTTGAGTTAACTCTATTTATGAATACATATATCAATTTGTCGAACTCTCTGCAATCATAAGAATAGATTATAAGTTACTTCCTTTTTGTTGGCACTAATTCATTTTGTTGATGATGATTATTTGAAGTAACCGACATGTGAAGAATTCCCTGGATTGATCCAGTAGCTAGCTAGTCGGCTAGATAATCCATTTCTTAGCAGAAGACTACATACTTTATCTAGCACCTGCACGTGGCAACAAGGAGAATTTCAAACTTCTTACTTACACATGTTGATGTCGGCAATACTAGTGAATGTTTAAAGTTTCTAGGTACATGCATGAGCTGCCGTAAAGTTGTATATGAGCTGTTAGCTTACTAGAGATGAGATAGCAATGTAGCTTGTTGAGCTGTAAAATCAACATTGTAGCTAAGTCGGTAAAATAGATGTCGGCTGATGTAAGTCTATATAAAGACATGTATGCCTCCTTTCTAAAAAAATCTTGGGAGATGTATGAATGTAGTGTGAAGTTTTAAGTTAGCACTCGTATTATCTATCCTCTGTCCCATCTTTGCTTCTTTTAAGTGTTCCAAATCTCCACCACGTTTCTCATGCTATTACTTGTGCTTACTTTTGTCATATGTGTGTTTCTCAAATGTTGAATCATATTTTGCATGTAAGGTATTGAAGACTATATATGAGTCTATGACATGATTTTCCTGATTCATATGCATTTAGTAAGCAGCTTGGATTTAAATTTGAGCTGACAAAAATTAAGGGTGTTGCAAAATAATTGGACGTATTGTGACAATATGAATAGAAGCAACACACACAAAAAAAGGAAGGGTGTAGGAATTGAATGTAGTGGGGTAATCTTTCTGGGTTTTCCCGCACCCATGATTTTCTTTCCTCACAAAATTTAGTTGGCCCGATGAAATCTGTGGTTCTTTTTTCATTAGGGTGCAAAACGGAAACACCAGCTTCCATGCTTCGTCTAGATTATGTTTAACATACGGTTAATGCATATTGCACAGAAATTAGAGCATGAGTTTTTGTTACAACGCATGGACACATGACTAGTCATAACTAGAATACAAGTTAAATCAGTTACCAAAGTTTATGGGCCTCTTCTTTTCAGCTTCTAAAAACTGTTTTTGGCTATTCTGTAGTAACTAGCTTTCAAACAAAGTGTCTTTTCAAGGTAGAGTATACAAGTTGATTGTAATACATACTATAGCGACTTCATTTATATCGATCAAAACCATAGGCGAGTTTCTATTACTCCACACCCTTTCTTACCAATAGCCTAAAAGCCACAAGCAAAAACAAGAAAGAACAAACCTAACACCATCTTTATTTCAATTTGTGCTTGTAATAGTGTTTGTCATATTACACACACACACACACACACTAACAGTCCCTATTGCCTTTTGCTTTCGGTTTCGGCGTCTCCGAAAACCAAAACAAACGGAGCGGTTTCTCTAAATGGTTTCTCAAAGTCACTTCATCAAATAGCTTTCCGAGTCCAACCATGTGTGTCGTTCGTGTCGGCGGTTCTTCCGGCCGTTGTTGTTTCGAAAACTTAGATAAAATCTATCAGCCATAGCCTAAAAAAATTAGGGCCAAAATTATGACCGAGAAATATCTGGATTCCTCCATTCACAACTTAAAGGCATCGCTCAATTTAGCTTTTGGTTTTTGCTTTTTTTTTCAATATTTATTAATTTCGTCTTTTTTTGTTTTTTTGGATTTTTTGGATTTTTTGTCTTTTCTTTTTTCCCCGTATTTCTTTGCATTGTCTGTGTTAGGCTAACATATTTTTTTTATTTTTAAATCTTTTTAAATTTAATAATACAAAATAAACCAACTCAACTATAATAAAAAAATATTATAAACCAACATCATTCGAAACACCCCAAAAGCTGTCGTCTAAAGAAATGAAACCACAAAGACCAGCTCAGGTCTTTATGTATTTAGGCCGCGCTATCAATTAATACCACTTGGCTCACTAGTCGCATATAGTTTAGTTGACCTACGTGGTGATATACATGACATGTCACTGGTCACTTGTAGATGAGGTTTGTTAACAGTCTCTATTGCTTTCTGCTTTCGGTTTTGGCGTCTCCAAAAATCAAAATAAATGAAACGACTTCTCTAAGTAGTTTCTCAAAGCCACTTCATCAAATAGCTTTCTGAGTCCAACTGTGTGTGTTATTCGCGTTGGCAGTTCTTCCGTCCGTTGTTGTTTCAAAAACTTAGATAAAATCTATCAGTTATAGCCTAAAAAATTAGGGCCAAATTATGATCGAGAAATATCTGGCTTCCTCCATTCACAACTTAAAGGCACCACTTAATTTAGCTTCTAGTTTTTGCTTTTTTAATATTTATTAATTTCATCTTTTTTTGTTTTTTTGGATTTTTAGGCTTTTTTATCTTTTCTTTTTTCCCGTATTTCTTTGCATTGTCTGTGTTGGGCTAACATGTTTTTTATTTTTAAATTTAATAATACTAAATAAGCCAACTTAGTTACAGTAAAAAATAAATTAGTTACAATAAAAAATATTATAAGTCTGAACACCCCAAAAGCTATCGTCTAAAGAAATGGAAGCACAGAGACCAGCTCAGGTCTTTATATATTTAGGCCGCGCTATCAATTAATACCACTTGGCTCACTAGTCATATATAGTTTAGTTGATCTACGTGGTGATACACGTCACTGGTCACTTGTAGGTGAGGTTCGTTAATATATGGAGTGATATGCTCCAAATCAAAATGACTATTTCTTTCGTTATTTTTTAATACAATATGGGCTCGGTCTGATGGTATTATAAACTATTTGGCACAATACACCCACTAATTACATAAAGAAAAATAAAAATTACAGGCAGGTCCTAGAGTTGGATTCGGTAGGAGAAAGGGAGGCGGAGAACCACTATCGATTATTTTTGTTAAAACGGCACGGTCACATGCAACGAAAATATTTTATTCATAAGATAAGGTATGATTGCAAGGGAAAGGATTATTTGCTTGCAGAAACCTGGAATGTTTCAGCACAGCAACGAGTGTTAGGGCCTGTTCTGCTGGGTATAAGCCGGTCGGTTTTTAACTTCTGCTACAGTATTTGACTTTCAATCAAAGTATTTTTTTAAGATGGGTTCTACAAGTTAATTATCGTACACGTTAAAAGACTAATATCTGTACCATCAAAAATCGTAAGCGATAATCTCTGTCACAAACAGCCAAAAAACCATCAGCCGCAACCAAAAGTCATCAGCCGCAGCTAAAAAGAACAAACCCTTAGACTGCTTTTGGAGTTAGCTAGCATCAGCTGTGCAGCATCCGACTGGAACTTTGGACCCACCAATACACCAGCACTTCTTGTCTTTTTGGGTCATCATATTTTTTTATTTTATTCAGTTTTCATAAGAAACAAAGGATTTCCAGATACCAACCACTCTACGTACATATCATAACAACTATGTGAGTTAAATAAGTCACCTGTGTTAAAAGTTTACAGCACCATCTTTATTTCAATTTGTGCTTCTAATAGCATTTGTTATATACATACATATATGTATATATATATATATATATATATATATATATATATATATATATATATATATATATATATATATATATATATATATATATATATATATATGAAAAATATTTTCTACTCTGCAGTTACTCCCACTTTTGATATACCATCTAAATGAACTTGACATACTCATTTATCACTTTGAGTATACTTATGTACTAATTATAAGATACTCTAATATGAATCATACAAAAAAATTACAAAGAAGTCTAAAGTTTTACCATATTTTGCAAATACCTTCATACAAACGCATAAAAAGAAGTATATCTAAAAAATGTACATACCATATATCTTCCAATCAGGATATGTTTCGAGATGTCGACTCATCATATCAAGCTAAAATATGCATGGGCAATGGTTATTTAGCCCAAGTTGAAGGAAAAGGCAGTATTCTTGTCCAAATGGAAGGTTGTCAGAAGCTTGTTCATGATGTGCTATTGGTACCTGATTTGAAGCAAAATTTGCTAAGTGTTGAGCAACTACTAGAATATGGGTACGCAGTTCATTTTGAAGATTTTTCTTGCAAGATAATCGATCAAAAAATAGAGATCGCATTATTGCAAAGACAGATGTGGATAAGAACAGGAATTTTCCATTGAAAATGAGTTATCCAACTCAATTGGCTTTACAAAGCGAGGTTGTTGATAACTCCAGTATACTGAAAATGGTTATGTTGGTAGGCCAACCACGTGTTGTAGCAGTTGAGCCACAAAAGCGAGGTGACGCTTCAGAAGAGAAGAGATCAAGTTTAGATTCGAACTCATGTTTGAAATCAAGATTGAGATCAAGCTCTATCCAGAGTAATGGCGAGCAATTGACTATGCCAACGTCAGCTCCAAGATGTGTTAAGAGTAAGGTGGAAATTGACAAGCCACGTAATTTATCGACAGTTGAAGAAATTATAAAGCAAAAGAATTTGGTAAAATTTAGTAATACGAGATCCAAAAGGTTGAGAAGGGAAAACATTGGAAGTCGATAAATAAATCAGAAGCAAAAAAAAGGAATTGTAGATAAAAGAATTTGTAGAATGACGAGTACACATTCATTTGATGAGAAGAATAGAACAAGATGTCCAACTAAAATGGTTGGAGATAAAATTTCAGGTAGAAGATATTTTCATAAAGGTTTTGTTTAGTGAAATTTACTACAGGGAAAAATTTCTCGAGAAAATGAATTAATGAGGGGATTGTTGGTATTAATTCATTTTCTTGTTGATTATTATTGGAAGTAACTGACATGTGAAGAATTCCCCGGGTTGGTCCAGTAGCTAGCTAGTTGCTTCTTTTGCTAGTCAGCTAGATAATCCATTTCTTAGTAGAAGATTACATACTTTATCCAGCACCTGCACGTGGCAACAAGGAGAATTTCAAACTTCTTACTTACACATGTTGATGTCGGCAATACCAGTGAATGTTTAAAGTTTCTAGGTACATGCATGAGCTGCCGTAAAGTTGTATATGAGCTGTTAGCTTACTAGAGATGAGATAGCAATGTAGCTTGTTGATCTGTAAAATCAACATTGTAGCTGAGTCAGTAAAATAGATGTCGGCTGATGTAAGTCTATATAAAGACATGTATGCCTCCTTTCTAAAATTTTTTTTTGGGAGATGTATGAATGTAGTGTGAAGTTTTGAGTTAGCACTCGTATTATCTATCCTCTGTCCCATCTTTGCTTGTTTTGAGTATTCCAAATCTCCAACACGTTTCTCATGCTATTACTTGTGCTTACTTTTGTCATGTGTGTGTTTCTCAAATGTTGAATCATATTTTGCATGTAAGGTATTGAAGACTATGAGTCTATGACATGATTTTAGAAACATGATTTTCCTTCATATGCATTCAGTAAGCAGCTTGGATTTAAATTTGAGCTGACAAAAATTAAGGGTATTGCAAAATAATTGGAAGTATTGTGACAATATGAATAGATGGTATAGAATGTCAAGCCTGAATAGAAGCAACACACACAAAAAAGGAAGGGTGTAGGAATTGAATGTAGTGGGTAATATTTCTGGGTTTTCTGGCACGTACCCATGATT
This sequence comes from Melocanna baccifera, assembly GCA_036346265.1. Classification (NCBI taxonomy): domain Eukaryota; kingdom Viridiplantae; phylum Streptophyta; class Magnoliopsida; order Poales; family Poaceae; genus Melocanna; species Melocanna baccifera. The sequence goes on along the minus strand of CM070697.1, from coordinate 26,909,111 downwards.
TTCTTTCCTCACAAAGTTTAGTTGGCCCGATGAAATTTGTGGTTCTTTTTTCATTAGGGTGCAAAACGGAAACACTAGGCTTCGATGCTTCGTCTAGATTTTGTTAGCCTTTCTGGACCTGGGGTCTTGTAAGCCTTGCATCCAGTGCGAACTTCGTCTAGATTTTGTTAGCCTCTGGACCTGGGGTCTTTAAGCCTTGCATCCTGTGCTCTCGCTGATCCCCTGATGCTAGACTAGTTGAATAGAAATATTTAGTTGGGCTCTTGATTTTGTTTGAGTTTGCAGACCGAGTCGTTGCATAGTGACTACTGTCGATGTCCAGTTGGTTCTTTCCCCCCTGTTTGTGTAATGGTGTTTGCTTATGAGTACTGCACGCCATTCTATGGGAATCCTCTAGTCTTCTGTAAGGAGTGTGGGTTTTTGGTTTTGTTGCGCTATTTTGAGTACTGAATTGTTCTTTTTTTTTGTTAGATTAGGTCATCTGTAAATTCTGTGTGCAACGTTTTTGTTGATCCTGTATGTATTGTACGGAGTTCTAAGGGGGCGTTCGGAAGAGCGATGGCTTCGAACTTCTAATTGAAATTTTACTGTAATTGGCTTATTTTTTTTACTGTAGCTGAGTTAGCTTATTAGGCATAATTAAATTTAAAAAAAATATAAAAATAAAAGCGACACATTAACCAATCACGGACAATACAAAGGAATACGAGAAAAAAACAAAACACAAAAAAACCAAAAAAGGAAAAAAAACAAAATACTACAGTACCTCTTGAAGCCGTCGCCGAACGCTGCTGCTACTCTGAGCGTGACCTCAACGGAAGCAATTCACATTTATTGAAGTTATTTGTTAGCGCCGTAGTTTTAACAAATTTGGTGCATTTTTAATCTCTTATGGTGTGGTTAAGATTATTATACCTATGTAAAATAGTTTCTGGAAGATTAGTACGTTAGGTTACCCAAAAAAATCAAGGTAAAGCTATGTAATATAAGTAAAAAGTTGGTGTAGGTAGCTTGCAGGTACGCCCGCCTCCACCCCGCTCTCCGACGTGCTTGTTGCCTTCTTGGAGTTCCCACGCCTCGTCGCCAACCGCTTTCCCCACCTCTACAACTGAAACACCCCAAAATTCAAAATTTGAATTTCTTTTCTTTGGTTTTTATTTGAATCTTCTCCAGCTAATCCTTGCCGTTGGTCTTCGCTTTGAGATCCGTGCGCGCCCTCCCCTTCCCTTTCGCACTGGCACGATCGCCCTCGCTCACTCCCGCGCACACGTCTGCTCCCACCTCCTCTGATTTGTGGCTCCGCGATTCTTCTGCACCCGCGCTCGCATCAACTCCTGCAGGCATGGTCCCCACTCCTCCAGCACTCCCTCTCTACTGGCTCTGCCACCCCTCCCTCGCCCTTCGCGCCAATTTGATTGGGCGGCGCTCCTCCGTGTGCCCGAGCCCGCCTCACCGTCCACGTGTGATGCCGCCATACTCCAGCAGTCACTCCATCGCCAAACCTTGCAGGAGAGGTACTACAACTTGCCTGCTGTTCTCCTCCCCTGGGCGAAGCTCCCCGCTCCCTCCTTTCCACGCGCCGGCGGCTCTCTCGGGGTGCCTCTGTTGCAACCACCCCTCCCAGCCCTTTTAAAGTTCAATTGCCGCTGCAGACCTCCTCATACCACTCCCACGAACCTCCCTAAGCAGCCGATTGAGCCCCCTCTCGCCGCAGCCCCCGCACCACCTCGCCCTGGTCCCGGTGAGCTCCTGAGCTGCTCTCCCTCCTCGCTCGATTAAACTTCAATTAATCTCGGCCAGAGCTTCCCCTTAGTACCACATTCACAAAACTCGAATCAATTTTGTGCGAGAGTTTCTCATCGGGTCCAGCCTCGTGAGCCGTTCTCGGCCACCGCCACCTCCCCATGGACAGCCCAGCTGGGCCTCCCCCGATCTCAAGCCGTGCTTCCCCAATGAACTCCACCTCCCAAGGATGGTGAAATCGAGGCCCATTTCTCTTGGACATTTCTAGAACCTTCCCGAGCCGCCACCTCATTCCCCGCCTTCTCCCTGGCCCGCGACCTCCACCATGAACTCTCTCGTAAATCCAAGGTCAAAAATGGAACCCCTGAACTCCTAGGAGCTTGTTGGTACTGGTCATGCCCTCCCTACCCATTTTCCGAAGCCGAATTTCGATAGGGGGCGGTGCCTTGTTTTTCATCGGGCCGACCGGCCGGAGGTAGATGAAGACCTCCTCCCCGGGTCGACGTGGACGCTCGATGGCCATTCATTCAGAATCCAATGGCCGCCACGCGCGTGTGTTCGCTCCCGGGCCGTTCGGCCGCCCGCACACACCCGTGGGCCGCATCTCGCCAGCCCGCTTCCTCGTTCGACGGCGCCGCGCGTCGCTGCGCTTTTTCCATGCGGCGCATGGGCGAACCGCATGTAGTAGCTTTGGCACAGTCCCCTTTTCCATTTTCCAAACTCCAAAAATTAGCAAATATATATTCTTTTGATTCATTTCAGCACCCCAAATTCATTTCCGCAGTCCAATGCCCCAAAATCCACCTCCAAAAATTCAACCCAGCCCATTTGCCTATTTTTGTATTTTATTTCTTTTTAATAGAATATTATTTTTTTTTCCTAGCTTATGTAGACATGAGCACGGATTGATATTTATTTTTGGTGTGTTTTTTGTTAGCTCCCGACGAGTTCGAGGTGACAGTGCAAGGTCCGGAGCAGCCGCCGATAGTCTACGATCTCGTTGAAGTCACCGACCCGCAAAGCAAGTTGCATGTTTTGACCATATTTGAACCCATGCCGTTCTATATTATTTTATGTAACATATTTGCATGTATGTATTTGTCCAATATAATTTGACTAAAATAAATGCTTGGAATGACTTGTTAAATTTTTAGCTACTTCCTACCACCATGCAAATGCCCCGTTTACTTTGAAGCCACATTCACCTTGACAAATTTAGTATTATTTAACTACTATATAAATAAACATTGAATACTCTCACATAAAATAACGAGCTATCGATTGATTCGGTAGTTCGCCGGTAAAAATGGTTTAAACATGACCTAGGGTAGGGCGGAAGTTGTGGAGTGCCCTGTAGCAGACAAGTCTGCGACCCTACCCTAGGGTGGAGGGTGCAGCAGGCAGGTATCGATACAGGCTTATGTATCGATAACCGATCGTAGTTGACAGTCTCAGAAGTAAATCTAAGGACTGGACCCTTATGCTGAGTATAGAGCACAGTAACCGCTCAACCACAAGTTTTGACTCGTCAATCTGGGTCCAGTAATTGCTTATTTTATTTGAACCCCCACAGGAGTACAGGTGTGGTGTGGGCGAGTATTCATCGTACACATAATGATAGGTCCTCACAGACTTGAGCGGCAGTGTTCCGCGTTGGCCCGCGGATACCCAGTTTGGTCGAATGACTTAACCTATCGGGTGGGAACTATATAATAAAGTGAGCAGCAACAGATCTTGATTTCTCATTTCAGTCGCACACCAACTGGCGTGTGTCTATAGCTTGACATTGTGAATGTGAGAAATCTTGTGGGTAAATCTGAGCAACTCTGCAGAGTGAAAATAAATTGTATTCGAATAAACCGTGCTTCCGGTTAATGAAGCTGTGTTTGATGGGTGGATCCAGTGGCAAGGCATAAGTAGCTTTCTGATATTTTAAATTGTGTAAAGTGAAGAAGTTAATGTTTTAGACCCCAATTTCTTAATTATTATTACTGTTTTCCACTTTGAAATCTGATTTAAAATAAAACTACATCCACATAAAATAATAGAGCCTATTATTTCCCTTCCTTGTGAGATCCATGCATGTAATAATTTAGGGTTTACCCCTATAACTTGTTGGGTACGATTGTACTCACTGCTTGCAAATCAACTCCAGAGAATGTTCAAGACAGCAGTGTGCAGATCGAGGACTCTGATGAACAAGCCTGTGCAGAGGATTTGTGGTTTTAGGCCGTAGTCGCAGTCAGGTGTGTTGTTGGGACTTTTGTGATGTAATTATATTTGAGCATGCCGCCGTTGCGTCAAAACCTAGCCGATGTGCATTATGTGTAAATATAATCTGGATTTCTTTTACCTGTAAGCTCATGCTGTTCTTATTATCATTGTTGTACGGTACTCTGCAACTGTTCATTTCTGCACGATTGCGGGTTGCTAATGCTCCTGGAAACGGGGGCGTTACAACAACCTCCTCCCGCTGCGCCTCCATGCCATCCACTCCCACTCTCTCTGTCGCTTCGCCGACACCTACTCCTTCGAGAAGGCCACCAAGTGCATACTGCCTCACCGCTTACACTCTTTATCAACAATTTAAGTGAATATTATGTTTAACATACGGTTAGTGCATATTGCACAGAAAGTAGAGCATGAGTTTCATTGCAACGTACAGGCAGATGATAGTCATAACTAGAATACGAGTTAAATCAGTCACCCAAGTTTATGGGCCTCTTCTTTTCAGCTTGTAAAAACTGTTTTTCGGCTATTCTGCAGTAACTAGCTTTGAAATAGAATGTGTTTTTAAAGCAAAGTATACAAGTTGATTGTAATATATATTGTAGTGACTTCATTTATATCGTTTAAAACCGTACGCGAGTTTCTGTTACTTCGTACCCTTTCTTACCAATAGCCTAAAAGCCACAAGCAAAAACCAAAAAGAACAAAGCTAACACCACCTTTATTTGAATTTGTGCTTCTAGTAGCGTTTGTCATATTATATATATGTGTGTGTGTACTTACTAACAGTCCCTATTTTTTTTTGCCTTCGGTTCTAGCGTCTTCGAAAACCAAAACAAATGGAGCGGCTTCTCCAAGTGGTTTTTCAAAGCCACTTCATCAAATAGCTTTCCGAGTCCAACCGTGTGAGTCCATTTGATGAGGAGGAGGAGCCAAAGATGCAGATCACTGACTGATGTTGAGAATGATAACTTATAAGTGTAAAAGAACATCTACTCATTGAACTAGTCTTTTGAAGATCTGGTGCGCAAGAAGCATAGTCTAGGGATCGGAGAATGAACCCGGTTAGACCAAGATAGGGTCCGAAACCAACAACCTGGAGGGGAGTTTCCTTGTTTGCAGTGAAGCAAGAAACAACACTTCATCGGTATTTTCTAATGGAGTAGTGTAGGATCATCGATGACAATTAAAAGGGATAGATGATTGCAATGCGTAGCAGAACCCTTTTTAATCCACATGTGTTTTCCAACCTAAAAAAATAGAAAACAAAAAACAAAAAGGGACAAAAAATATATTTTTCGTTGGTATTGTAGCAAACAGATTAAACAAAAACTGAAGGCACTGAAGTTTTAAACCGCACGGCCGGCCGGACTTAATTAATGATGCCGATCTTCTTGATTAATTAATGAATACTCGATTAACTTATGATGACTTGAGTCACAGCCAGACTTCAACGACCACTGAGATCAATGAAAGCTTTACAGAGAGATGAATAAACTTCACGTGCTTCTATCGGTCCAGCAAATAGCAGAGCAACCTCTTCTCCTCACGTCGCCAGGTGAGGACTAGCAAGTGCTCACCACACGCAGGAGACCAACAGGGCTGGTACCCGAGCCATGCAACAGAGTTTTTCGTGCACACCGGGCGCGCGTAGAGGCAAGCGGTGGATTACTCCGTTACCTCGACGGGAATCTTGCGGTCGTGTTTGCAGATCGCACGCGAAGAAAAAATGAAAGCATATGCTATGCGGTCAAAATTTTTCTATTTTAGCTCTTTTTTTAAAAAATATTCACATTTAGACCCCCGGTAGTTTTAAGCCGCGGCGGAGGTGGTGAGGGCGGAGGGAGGGGAGGAGGCGAGGGCGACGCGGGGGGAGGTGGTGAGGACGGAGGGAGCGGAGGAGGCGAGGGCGATGCGGCGGCGAGAGGAGCGATGGAGAGGCGAAAGCAACGAGGCGAGAAGGCAGGCGCACGGGTTGGGTGGGGAGGCAGCGCGGGTATGGTGGCGCCGAGCTCGGCACCAAGATCCACGGCGCCGAGCTCGGCGCCACTATCGTGGCGCCGAGCTCGGCACCAAGATCCACGGCGCCAGGTGGCTGCCACCTCGGCGCCACGCAGGTCGGCACGCTGGAGCGGGCATGCGAGGTCGGCGCCATGGACCACGGCGCCGAGACATTTTACCTCGGCGCTGTGTCCCACGGCGCCGACCTCTGGGTCCAAATACAGAATTAAAACTACCAGGGGTCTAAATGTGAATATTTTTTAAAAAAAGAGATAAAATAGAAAAAATTCGGGCTATGCGGCTGGTGGCTGAAACACATGAGATAGAATGGACCCCAGCAACCAAAAGCTGTGTATCTCTCCAAAAAAAAACGTCGCGTACATGGCTGCCAGCCCTAGCATTCCATAAGACGAAATAGACTTAACCACAAACTCGAACCCAACTCTGGCTTAGGCTCTCTAATACATAATCCTTTCTAACAAAAGATTTTCAATGTTAAACACACTAATATATATATATATATATATATATATATATATATATATATATATATATATATATATATATATATATATATATATATATATATATATATATATATATGGAAGCATATCTAGTGCTAAAGGCCTATTCAGTGCTAAAATACTAAAACTTCTACAGAGCCATCTGATCTGACCTGTATGGCTCGGATAAGGAGGGTGGAACTCTCACCTTATTTAATTCATTTAATCAATCTTTCACAAAACCTCCGTATAGATTATTTTTTATAAGGTGAGGGTTACATCTTCCTTGATCCGAGCCGTACAAACCAAATCAGATGGCTCTGTAGAAGTTTTAGCATTTTAGCACTGAATAGACCTTTAGCATTAGATATGCTCCACACACACATATGTGGCATATTTGAAGCATATATCTTTTCAAATGTCTCTTTCTCATTTTTTTTCATAACATGCCAAATTAAGTGAACATAAAAAGATTGTAATATGAAACATATGAGCTTCATAGTTAAATTTAAATAAGACTCACAACCAAATTAATCCTTTTAGATGAATATCGCAAAGTGCTATATATAATCAATCTAGTCAAAGTATTCTACCATGTCATATTTTAGTTCAAGTACAGTAAAATAATTACACCCTGTCATGATCAAAACTATATAGCATCTGAGTAAATATAATAAAGAAAATTCTACAACTTATTTGATTTCAATGACTTGTATTTAATAAATTATTTGACAAGTATAATAAATAAATCTTCTGAAATTTTTAAACAAAAAGCTCTCCCTCAGAATAATCTCATAGGATGTAACACATCTAATTCACTTCACAAATGAGTAAAACGTGAAGAATCAAGCGGTTTTATGAGAATATGAACAATCTAAAAGTGAAACTCAACAAGCTGTAGGATAACACCACCCTTTCCACAAAGTCTTTCAGAAAGTAAAATCTCTTAGAAACCATTAAAGAAAGTGAAGAATCATCAAGTGTTCCAACTAAGTAATGATATAAAAGACTAAAACACAATCAAACACATGTTTTTCATCTCACGTTAGCATTCTTACATCACAAAAAATATCAGTCTCACAGTATTGGGGTTAGTGAAATAAGATCTAGTAATCCATTACTGCGACACATGACGAATAGGAGCAACAAAACTAGAACCAAAATCACGTACATGTGAGCGATTAGAATGCCAAAAAGAACGTAAATTATTTGAATTATATCCCAAACTAACACAATAAATATATTTAAAATCATCATAAAAGTTCTCTAAAAACCTAACTTTCACAATTCTATAAATAAAAGAGGTTGCACATTTTTATCTTAAAGCATTCAATTTTTTCTTCTTCTCTTTCTTAGCATGCCTAAAGTAAAATCCATGTAAGTATTCATCTCTTCCACAATAGGCGCAATAAAATTTAACATAATTAAAATTCTTTCAAGATGAGGAGCTTGCACCTACAGCATTATTCGATTCATTTTACACAAAATCAGCAGATTTAAACACAGTTTTATGAGACTCACTTTTTCCAATTATCCTATTGCTAATGATCTTAATAATTTTATGTGGATTATTCTTGACAAAATTAGCAGCAAAACTGAAGGCACTGAAGTTTTAAACTGCACGGCCGGCCGGACTTAATTAATAATGATGCTGATCACCTTGATTAATTAATGAATATTTGATTAACTTATGATGACTTGAGTCACAGCCAGACCTCAACCACCACTGAGATCAATGAAAGCTTCACTGAGGGATGACTGAACTTCACGTGCTTCTATCGGTCCAATAAAATAGCAGAACAGCCTCTTCTCCTCACGTCGCCAAGCGACTGTATAATTAATGCACAACCAGCAAATGCTCACCACACGCAGGAAACCACCGAGGCTGGTACTGTTAGAGTTTATGTGTTTGTAAACATTAAAGGAGAGTACAGATATAGAAGGTTTAAACTATAGATAGAGATAGGTGTTGTACTTAAGTTGAGGCTGTAACCGATTATATCTGTACTCTCCTATTCTTGTAAGACTCTTGTCAAGTTGTTCTATATAAACATGTACCCGTGGTGAGCCTAGATTGGCAATCACGTTTCCATCTAATTTTACATGGTATCAGAGCTACCTCTTCCGTTTACATCTACTGCGTAGAAAATCCATCCTCGTTCCGATCTCCAAAATTTCCCCAACTCCACCAGACCAGCGCACACCATCGCAAAATTCCCCACCATCGCAAAATCCGCCCCCCTGGGCGACCGCCGAATACTTGCGCCTCCACCTACCACCGTCGATCCTCTTGTTCCGGGCGTCGCCATCGCACGACCTCCACCGGTCGCGGTCTCCGGCGCTCCTCCCACCGGTCGCGGTCTCCGGCGCTCCTCTCTTCCACATCCACAAACAACTCGCCTAGATCTGTTCATGGCGTCATCCTCCTCGTTGTCGCACGGGCAACTCGGCGCTGTCTCAGAGAAGCTGACTCGCGATAATTATCTGCTATGGAAGGCCCAGTTCCTTCCTGCTGTACGCGGTGCCAAACTCATGAGGATTCTTGACGGATCTGAACCAGAACCGCCCGCAACCCTGGAGGTGGTCAAGGCCGACGACAAGAAGGAGATCGTAGAGAACCCAGCACATGATGCATGGGTCGCCAAAGATCAACAGGTACTGAGTTACCTGCTAAATTCCCTCACCAAGGATACTCTTGCTCCGGTTGCCACGGCAACCAAATCTGCACAAGCATGGGAAGCACTTGAATCCATGTTCTCAGCCCACTCCAAAGCTCGGGTCACAAATCTGCGGATGCAACTAGCCACGCTCAAGAAGGGTGGCATGTCTTCTTCAACATACTTCACCAAGATGTGTGCCATTAAAGATGAACTTGCTACAGTTGGCAAATTCATAGATGATGATGAGATGGTGCACTTTATTCTTGCTGGTCTTGATTATGACTATAATCCATTTGTTTCTTCGATTATTGGTCAAGTTGGATCTATGTCCTTGAGTGATTTATATGCACAGCTGCTGTCCTATGATCAGCGCATGGAGATGTACAACAATGAAGGAAGCCACTTCCAGCCATCGGCCAATGCAGCTGGTCGTGGTAGGGGTAACAACAACAGAGGTCGCGGAAATTTCAACAGAGGGCGTGGTGGCCGTGGACCACAAGCCCGTGGCAATGGGAACAGATTCAACACACTCAAGCCTAAGTCATTTAGCGGTGTTGAATCCAATGGCAAGTCAAGATGCCAAATTTGCAAAAAGGAAGGACATGAAGCACCTAGATGCTGGTATAGATATGAAGAAGATAATGACCAAAACAACTACAGTAGATCTGCAGCGGCTGCAACTACTGGGTATGGATATGACACAAATTGGTATGCTGATAGTGGTGCTACAGATCATGTCACAAGTGAGCTTGAAAAGCTAACTGTTCATGACAAGTATACAGGACGAGATCAAGTCCATACGGCAAATGGCTCAGGTATGAAAATTAGTAATATTGGTCATACAATTTTACATACCCCTGGTAAAGATCTGCATCTAAAGGATATTCTTCATGTGCCAAGTGCTAGTAAAAATCTCGTTTCTGTTCATAAACTCGCTCTAGATAATAATGCCTTTCTAGAGTTTCACCCCAACTTCTTTCTTGTCAAGGACCAGGAAACGAAGAAAATTCTTCATCAAGGTAGATGTCAAGGTGGTCTTTATCCCCTAGTATCGCCACACATAAGAGGAGCCTTCGGTAAACAAGCTTATGGAGTCAATAAAACATCTACTACAAGATGGCACAGTAGGTTAGGGCACCCGGCCTTTCCTATTGTGGAACGAGTACTTAGTTCCAATAAACTTCCTTGTAACAATGATAGAGTTCTTGGTTCGGTTTGTGATGCTTGCCAGTTGGCCAAAAGTCATCAACTTCCTTATACACAGTCAAATAAAGTGTCAAGTGCTCCTCTTGAACTAATTTTTTCAGATGTGTGGGGACCTGCTCCTATCTCCTCTAGTCGCCACATATACTATGTTAGTTTCATAGATGACTTTAGTAAATACACTTGGATCTATCTCCTTAAGCATAAGTCCGATGTCTATCAAGTTTTCCAAAACTTTCAAAACCTTGTGGAAAGAAAGTTCAATAGAAAGATTCTAGCTATGCAATCGGATTGGGGAGGAGAATATGAAAAACTAAACTCTTTCTTTACTAAGATAGGAATCACCCATCGTGTATCCTGCCCCCATGCACATCAACAGAATGGTGCTGCAGAACGAAAACATAGGCACATTGTTGAAGTTGGGCTTGCCCTTTTAGCTCATGCATCTATGCCATTGAAATATTGGGATCAAGCTTTTCTTGCTGCCACCTACCTCATAAATCTCTTACCAAGTAAGGTGATCAATTTTGATACCCCTGTTGAGCGTCTTCTCAAAGAAAAACCCGATTATAACTCTCTTCGAGTCTTTGGTTGTGCTTGCTGGCCAAATCTTAGACCATACAATTCTCGAAAATTATCCTTCCGCTCTACTCGATGTGTTTTCCTTGGCTATAGCTCCATGCACAAAGGGTTTAAATGTCTTGACACCAATACTGGTAGAATCTATATATCCAGGGATGTTACATTTGATGAAAACATTTTTCCCTTTGCCAAACTGCATCCCAATGCAGGACCATTGTTGAGAAAAGATCTTGTTTCCCTTCCCAATCATCTTGCTAATCCAGGGGGTGTATTACTTGTTGCACCAAATACTACTAATGGTATCTCTGGAGATAATGCTAGCCTGCAGAATATTTCAGAAGAACAGCCAGAAGTACACACTGGATCCCCGGTTGCTTCGGCGATAGCACCAATTCCTTCTACTGTGTCTGCGGCAGCTTCTCCCGGTTCGACACATGGGGGGACAGAAACTGAAGCTGTGTCGTTGCCTGGAACTGCTGTGTTGTCATCCGACGCCGCTCGAACTCGAATCGCCAAGCCGTGTCGCCTGGAACTACTGTGTCATCTGGGACGTTGCCTGGAATTGCTGCTGAAGCTGTGTTGCCTGGAACTGCTATGTCATCTGGGACTGCTCTATCGCCCATTGCTCTATCGCCCGGGACAGAAGTTGTGTCTTCTGTGCCAGCTGCTATTAGTGCTCCCCCACGACGTCATACAAGATCACAAAGTGGAATTACTAAGCCCAGGACCTTCACTGATGGTACAATACGCTGGTGCAACTTCTGTGAAACAGGTGAACCAGAAAATTTACAAGAAGCCTTTAATGATTCTAAGTGGAGACAGGCTATGCAAGATGAGATTAATGCACTTCTTCGAAATCAGACCTGGCGTCTTGTTGAAGAGAAGAAAGGTACAAATTTGATTGACTGTAAATGGGTGTACAAAATCAAGAAGAAAGCTGATGGCACAATAGACAGATATAAAGCTCGATTGGTAGCAAAGGGGTTTCGTCAAAGATACGGTATTGACTATGAGGACACTTTTAGTCCTGTTGTTAAGATAGCTACAGTCAGATTAGTACTCTCAATAGCAATATCTAAAGGATGGTACTTAAGACAGCTGGATGTTCAGAACGCGTTCTTGCATGGTGTTCTGGAAGAGGAGGTTTATATGAGACAGCCACCAGGTTTTGAGAATACGGATGCCCCTAATCTTGTGTGTAAGCTTGACAAAGCTATCTATGGGTTAAAGCAAGCTCCAAGGGCCTGGTATGCTAAACTAAGTACTAAGCTCATTGATCTTGGATTCATAACCTCTAAATCAGATACTTCTTTGTTTATTTATCAAAAGTCGGACCTTACTATTTATATGCTCATTTATGTTGATGATATTATTGTAACAAGCTCTTCAAGTGAAGCAGTTTCAGCTTTGCTCTCTGATCTTCGCAAGGACTTTGCACTCAAAGACTTAGGTGATTTGCATTATTTTCTGGGAATAGAAGTACAACACAATAGCAAAAGGTTGTTATTATCTCAAGAGAAATATGCTCGGGAAATCCTTACTCGAGTTGGAATGTTGGATTGCAAGCCGTCCCCTACGCCTCTCTCTACTTCAGAGAAGCTTTCCTGCAATGATGGAGTACAGTTAAGTCCAGATGATGGCACTCGATATAGAAGTGTGGTAGGAGCTCTTCAGTATCTTACGCTTACTAGACCAGATTTGGCTTTTTCAGTTAATAAGGTATGTCAGTTTTTACATGCTCCGACCACTGTTCATTGGACTGCTGTGAAAAGAATTCTACGATATGTGAAGAATACTTTGAGTCTTGGCCTAGAAATTGTGAAGTCCAGCTCCACATTACTTAGTGCTTTCTCTGATGCGGATTGGGCTGGCAGTATTGATGATAGAAGATCAACTGGTGGATTTGCAGTTTTCTTTGGTCCGAATCTTGTTTCTTGGAGTTCCAGAAAACAAGCCACAGTATCACGCTCTAGCACTGAAGCAGAATATAAATCCATGGCCAATGCTACAGCTGAGATAATTTGGATGGAGTCTTTGCTAATAGAACTTGGTGTTCAGTTAAAAGAACCACCAGTTTTGTGGTGTGATAATTTGGGAGCTACTTACTTGGCAGCAAATCCTGTGTTTCATGCTCGAGCTAAGCATATTGAAATAGATTTCCACTTTGTCAGAGAGAGAGTTGTTAATAAGCAGTTGCAGGTTCGGCTTGTGTCTACAAAAGAGCAAATAGCTGATGGTTTCACCAAAGCTCTTCCTGTTACGAAGTTAGATGATTTTAAAAGCAATCTAAATCTCAAAAACAAGAGAGGTTTAGATTGAGGGTGGCTGTTAGAGTTTATGTGTTTGTAAACATTAAAGGAGAGTACAGATATAGAAGGTTTAAACTATAGATAGAGATAGGTGTTGTACTTAAGTTGAGGCTGTAACCGATTATATCTGTACTCTCCTATTCTTGTAAGACTCTTGTCAAGTTGTTCTATATAAACATGTACCCGTGGTGAGCCTAGATTGGCAATCACGTTTCCATCTAATTTTACAGGTACCCGAGCTATGCGACGGAGTTTGTCGTGCCGGTCCCAGCCTGTTGGATTCACTGCACGGTCGATGCACTTTCCCCTTTCTTCTTCCCAATCCAATCCCCACTGTTCATCAAATCTATTCCTCCAGGGGACTCTAGAATCTAGATCTGGCAGTAGGTGGTACTAGTAGCCTGCATGGACGCTGCAGAAACGTCGACGCCAATTGAAGAGATGGTGCACAAGACAACTGAGAATCTGGAGGCCGATTTCTCCAAGGTTTCTACCAAGATTCATAGGTTCCCTCGAGGCCTGCGAGGGATCGGCGGCCAACGAGACCGGTACATCGTCCCGAGTGTCGTGGCCCTTGGTCCGTACCACCATGGCCTACCTCACCTGCAAGAGATGGAGGAGGTTAAGCACGCGGCGGCGCACTACTTCTGCAGAGACTCGGGCCACTCAACTGAGGCGGTGTACGGGAAGATCCTCTCCGTCGTGGGGGACGCGCGCGGCTGCTACGCCTCCGACGCGGTGGCGGGCTTCAACGACGCCGACTTCGCGGCTATGATGTTTCTGGACGGCTGCTTCCTGCTGCAGTTCATGATGTTCCTGGACGGCTCCTTGGTGCCACATGCCCTGCTGGACAACCGGATCAGCCTCTCGACGGGGCCTTGCATGCTGAGGGACATGATGCTGCTGGAGAACCAGATCCCCTGGCTGGTGCTTGATGCCCTCATGAGCTTTTGGCCCGTGCCCGTGGATGGCTTTGTTGGCCTCCATGCGGCAAGCGAGGGTTCTACTTCTTACAGGCCGCCGCATCTCCTTGGCCTCATCCGGTTCTACCACATAGCCGGCATGCCGGCCGACGCCGATGAAGAGCTCCGCACTCTGCCACAGAGCTACTCTAGTCTTCTTGTTATTATTAGGGAGTCGCCCCGGCTACTAAACAGGTCAGTAGGGTCCATGTCTGTCAGCGCCATCGAGCTGGCGGAGATCGGCGTCAAGCTGACCGCCAGCAAGGCGGCGTGGCTCGGGGACATGGAGGTCAAGAGAGGCCCCCTCTTCGGCGAGCTCTCCCTCACGCCGCTGTTCCTGGACGACGTCAACGCCTGCTGGCTGGTCAACATGGCGGCGTTCGAGGCGTGCACAGCCACGAGCTTACCCGGCGACGGCTTCGTCGTCAGCTCGTACCTCTCCCTCCTGGCGATGCTCATGGACAATGAGGAGGACGCGCACGTGCTGCGGGCGAGGCGCGTAGTCCACAGCTTCTTCAGCAACCAGGAGATGCTCGTCTTCTTCAAGGGCATCGCCCAGCACCTGCGCCTCGGCCACCGCTACTTCGCCGTCTTAGGGGAGCTCGAGGCGTACAAGCGCGACAGGCCGGTGCGGATCGTCGTGCACAGGTTCCTCTACCACAACTTGAAGACCGTCGCCGCCGTGCTGTCGGTCGTCGGAGTGCTCGCGGGCATCTTCAAAACACTCCTCTCCCTCAAGCAGCAGCAACACCCGTACGCAAGGCCATAAGTGCGCTTAATGAGCTCGTGTTGTCTCTTCTTTTCTTTTTTTGTGCAGACACCAACTACCACAAATGTCTGCCCTTAAAGAGAAAATAAAGAACTACTACGAATGAGCTGCGATCTTTATATATTTCTTCACCCCCGTTAGATTTTGTTTCGGTTTCTACGTGTCGAAAATTTGTATCTTAACACGAATATAGGTGAAGTGAGATTGCAAATTTGCAATGAAACGAGTCGATAAGTACCAGGTTGCCATTGCTGAACTGGCCCAGGCTTGGGCCTATACCCAGGCCAATAGCCCACGGCTACTGCCATTTCAAGTTCAAGACCCAACTGGAAACCAAAACCCACCTGTCTCGGTCGGTCCGTCGCCGACGACGACGACCGCGACCCACCACCATGTCCACCGCCACCTCGGCCCCACGCACCGGCTCCATCTCCTCGCCGCCGTCTCCCTTACCCCGCGCGGGATCCAGGACCACTGTCGAGTCCCTCCCGCGGCGACGGTCTCCCACTACCAACGCCCTCTCGGTCTCCACCCCGCCGTCGGCGAGGGGCGTGGGGCCAGGCGCCAACCCGAAGTACCACAACGCGAAGGTGGACGCGGGAGAAGAGAGCGTGGACGGGGACGAGCTGCTGCGGCAGTTCACGCGGGGGGTGGCACGCGCTGGCGTCCTGGAGGAGATCAGGCGGCGGCGGAGGCACGAGGACGCACGGGACAAGCGCAAGCGCAAGGCGCGATCCGCGTCCCGGAGGTTTCGCCGGAGGTGCGCCCCTACTCGATCGATCGCTTCCATCCGTGATCCTGTTCTGAGTAAATTTGATACTTTTCTCTCGTCTCCCCCTTTTTGCCTGCAAATTAGCTGCGATCTTCTACTCTTTTGTGTTCCTTGTGCAGTTGTGCTTGCCATTTTAGGCGCTAATAAGTCATGCAATTGCTATTAGAGTCATCAAAGCTTCGATCTATCTAACATTTTGGCTTGATGCTCCGCAAAAAATTCGTCTTTTTCCGAAGGGGTGTTTGTTTGTGTTTGATTTTAGGCCCCCCTTTGGAGTTTTAGTGAATGATTTCATTTATTACATGAATGCATGATGTTGTATCTATTATCTAAAGCAGCGAATTCATGTCATATTAGATTGCTTCATTGAGCATATCTGATAACAAAACTTATTTGCCAGAATATCATTAGCATCTCAACCGGTGTAATGCTACTAATGATCATGCTCCTTACGGTGCGATAGTTTTATTATGTTACGAATTATGCCGAATGGAAGCAATTGAGCGTATGAATCCTTGTCAAGGATGTTATGTTTGCCTCGAGTATTTACCATCAGTTTCGTTTCTATGATGATTATATTGGTGTTACTCTCGATCATGAATTCATGGTAACAATGTGCATTCCGGATATTTCAAAAATAATTAGGAAATGCCAAACTGCCAAATCGATAGTCCACTGTAGTATTCCGCAGGAAACTTCATGCAGATATTTTTAATGTGTAACATGAGACCCCAAAGGGAATATTTGTGTAAATAATTTCTCTTATAGCTATAAATATGACCCCTACAACACCATAGGAGGGGAGAACATTCTAGATGTATGAAGTAAACTTGAGTTGAGATTGAGCATCAGCTACAAGCCTACACACTCTATACCACTCTCCTCTCTTGAGTTTTAGGCTCACGCCACTCCTACCGAGATCTTCTGAAACCCCCTGTATCTACTGTTTTGATGCGTAACCACAACACAAACTGACTCATTGAGTTCGGTCAAGAATAAACAGCACGCAGGCTCATTCCCATGCACAGATATATCTCCCATGATTTCGGAATGAGTCGGCCACACATTAATCTCTTTCTTTTCCCTGTCTCCCGGGCTTCTTTTTGTCTGGCCCGAACAAAATCCCACTCTGATTATTCTACCCGATTTCCTTGGTTCGGCTGCCCCTTTCATCTACGTGCATGGAGCCATGCATTGACTCCTTTCTTTGCTCACGCATGCATTGCATGCCATTCTTCTTGTACAGCACCGCCGCAAGCATCACTCCATGTTGGCGGCCCTAAGCGGGCCGCTGGACGTCACCTCCGTGTACATTCGTAGCCGCATGACTCCTACACAGATAAGTTGAACTTTTAGATAGTATTGAGTCAAAAAAAACTTTTAGATAGTACCATAATTCCTTTATTGAAATAACACAAACTAGGAAAACAAGCTGGGTGACACACCATGCAACTGCTCCCTCTTCCGCCGTGGACCGATGATGAGAAGGCCCCCAGCCACGACAGCTGCAAACTTCGGTGAGTGAAGAGGATTAGATCCAGAGCCAAACCCTCGTCCTTAACTTCACCGGCAGCGAGCCGGAGAGGAAGTGGAGGGGTCAGATCTGGTAGGAGAAAGGGAACTCAAGTGGAGAAGAAAGGAGCCGGAGAGCTAAGATTTCTTTCTTTAAACAGCACGGGCAAAACAGCTAAGCCTCGATGTACAATGGAAATATTTCACTCATATGAATTGATCTCAGTGGAAAGGATAAAAACACTTCGCACGTACTGTACAACAGCAGATGACAATAAGTACAAGCTGGCAAGCAGCGATCTTAGGAAAAACAGAAATGGAACACAGAAACTTCATAGGGTGGGTACATATGCACGACACGAACAAGATCTTTACTGCTGGTGCTGCTTGAGAGAGAAGAGGGTCTTAAAGATACCCACCAGCACGCCAATGATGGACAGCACGCCAACGATTGTTTTGGTGTTGTTGTGGAGGAACTTGTGGATGGCGACCCGTATCCACCTCTTGTGCTTGTACCGCTCAAGGCGTCTCAAGATTCTGAAATAAGAGGGGCCCGC
The DNA here is from genome assembly GCA_036346265.1 of Melocanna baccifera. Taxonomy (NCBI): domain Eukaryota; kingdom Viridiplantae; phylum Streptophyta; class Magnoliopsida; order Poales; family Poaceae; genus Melocanna; species Melocanna baccifera. The sequence goes on along the minus strand of CM070697.1, from coordinate 26,891,309 downwards.
TCGCAGGTTCGGATAGAGGCATTTGAAGAACTCGAGCGTCTGGTGGTAGCCGAAGGAGGTATGCACGATGCTCTCGCTGCACAGCTCGCGCACGTCGTCTTCTCGGTTTATGAGCTGCGCCACAACGCAGAGGTACGAGTTGACGTGTAAGCCGTCGACCTCGTCGGTGCATATGCACTGCTCGAATGCCGCCATGTTGACAAACCAGCAAGCGTTGAGGTCATGCAGGGACAATGGCGCTAGGGAGAGCGTGGCGCACAGGGGGCCCTTCACGACGTTCATGTCGGAGAACTTCGACGTCCTGCTGGGAGTCAGCTTGACGCCAATCTCCGCGAGTTCCGCTGCACTAGTAGTTAGCACCACTCCCTCTATATGTCCTTTATTTCTTTCTACCCACTGAGATACCTTTTCAATTTCCTCGACATCTAGTTGATAGAATCGGACGAGGCCAAGGAGATGTGGTGGCTTAAAAATTTCGTCGATAAGGACTTGTGCTATACGCAATCTGAAATCGAAAGTTGCTATCATGCAACCAATTAACTTCCGCATCGGCACGGCCGTAAGGGTCGTGAGGAGCTGGAGCACCGGCCAGGGGATCTGGTTCTCGAGCAACATTATGTCCCTCATGATGTTATCGATGCCTTTCGAGCAGATCACCCTTCTCAGAGCTGACTGCTCTTCGAAGAAAACGGAAACCAAAAACTGCACCAAAAAGCAACCATCGAAGAACATCATAACCGCAAAGTCATCGTCAGTGATACCTTCAAGCGCGTCAGCATCGGCATAGTAGCCGCGGACGTCGCGGGCGACGGGGAGGATCTTCTTGTAGACTTCCTCCGGCGATTCGGCCAACTCCTCGCAGAAGTAGTAAGCAGCCATGCGCTTCACCTCCTCCATCGATTGGAGCTCGGGTACACCATGGTAGTAAGGACAAATCGCCACGATCCTGGGGGCTATGTAATCCCTGTCTCTACCGAACCCCCGTAGGTTCGCAGGGAACCTATGGATCTTGAATTCAATCTCCCCGACATGAGCCTCAAGTTTCTCCGTTGCTGCCTTTAATACATCTTCTTTAATATGTATTATTTCTGCAGTGTCGGGGGTTGAGTTAGTTGGAGGCGGGTGCCCGCAGCCAGCGGTAACAGAGGGATCGGCCATCGCATCTGTGGAGAGGAGGTGTGCTAGTTAGTTCAGGGCTTCAGGCCTTCAGGTAAGAAAGCGGCTGGGTCGTCTACTCGTCTCTCATGTACGCGACGAGGGCCGGCAGCGCAACCCAAGAAAACTGGAGGTAAATACAGCAAAAAAAAAATGCTTCCAAGAGGGAAAAGGTACCAGCTAGTGCGTTTCTTGGGGCTCGTCGGCAACGGCTTTGTGGTGGAGACGGCGCGGCGACTACCTGCACTGCGACCTGCAATGCCTGGACGCCGGTGGCAGCAGGGATCGAAGACGGGATGCACGTCGTGCGGCAACGGCGCCGACGTGCGGCAACGGCGAGGGCGCCGTAGGTAGGTTGAGGTGAGAGGTGAGCTCTGATCTTTTTTGACTTCAAATTTGCCGATTCGAAGACCGCCGAGAATACAAAAGAACCTAACAAGAATCACATATAAGAGAATGGACAAGTGTATTGCATATAGGTGTCTAGAGTTACAAAATAGCCTCCTCCTCACTTACAAGAAGTCTTATTTATAAAGTAGGAGGAGGAAGAGAGTGAAATTACAAGTTTGCTCTTAGAGGCTAACTTACTCTTATGGGTAGCTTCGTCATTCACACCATGCAAATCCCACCATGTCCAAGAGGCTCCAGGGTCGGCCCGTGGCTGGCCCTATATCCTGTCCAAGGTTGGCTCTAGACACCCTCCAAGGTTGGTCCATGGACTTCACTGCGGTCAGTCCGTGGACTTATATGAAATGGGCCTCCGAGGTTGATCCTCAAACTTCGTCAAACCGAGGTCGTAACGGTGCACTTCGGCACACCTCGCTTAATTGGAGCGCTCCGTGACCCAAGGTAGCGTGGCCCCTCCCTTAACAAAATTTATAATGCATGAAAGAAGAGAACCATAGGAGAGGGGTTTTGGACCACACCGTAAAATTTACTTACTTACAATTTCAGTTTGACTTTTGCGTGAAAAAAGTAAAACGGATCAAATAAAATGGGTGGTGCAGGTCATGCTAGCATATAAATATTATTTCATATACATGTCATTCTACCATTTTAATAATAATAATAATAATAATAATAATTTATTGGTATACCCTTCTCATTTTAGTCAACGGTGGGGGCAGCCGCACCTGAAAGGGTTTTTATTGCCAAGAATGGATCGAACGGGCACCCCTCTCGTTCATTATTCATGTCTATTTTTAAGGTTTTTACTATTATAGATGTGAGAATTATTATTATTATGTTTATCGTAGACTGCCAGGATCAACGTCAAGCTTACAGGTGTTTCCTCAAGATGTGTTTTGGATTCAAAATTTTATTATTACTTCAAATGTTCATGCGAAGGGCAGGTGTGTCCTGAATCTATTCATCTATCTATTATATTATTAAAGTAAAAATCAAAAGAAACCACTATATTCACTCTCAAGGGTAAAAGATTCTCATATTAATCAGAGAAAAAAGAGATCACCATCGATTTTGTTGAGTCTATATTACAGTGGTGCATATTGAACAGATATAGATATGAGAGCTATTACAACTATATAAATAATACAACTGTATTTGCATCATAAACATTAGAATCGTATAAGAATTACAACTCTATGTTATCTAAACATATACATGTAGTATTTAGTAGCGCAATCGCGCGGGAAATTCAATATAACATATGTGAATCCCGTATTGATGTTTGAAGTCCAAGAATGTGGTAGCTATGTCAACTCCTGTAAAATATGTTCCCTAGTATTATATAAAAGATAGTTTAAACCACGTAAGTTGTGCCCTTTGATGCCAAAAGATTTATAGCAAATCTAGCCTCTCAAATACATAGAGCACACCTCACTAGTTTAAAAGATTTGTAGTACAGAGAAAACAACTTTGACGGTTGATAAGAAAAATGGATGATATCTATTGCGGCCTATAGAGTACATACAGATGAAGCAGGCAAAGATCGAGCAAGCTAGGAACCAAACATTAGGAAAGACTTTGGGGGAAAGAATGTTGCATAAAGCATATGTTTGAGGATCGGTGTAGGGTACGTAGCTAGCACATGTTTGCGGCTGGCACACCGATGAATTCCGAATCCGGGATTGTAATGTAGACTACGGCGCACACGTTAGACCCTGCTTACGTTAGAGCCGCTGATTGGCTGAGGTGAAAACCACCCTTCCCAAAAGAAAATGTTCGAGTTGGAAGTTTAAGGAAAGAATATGCATGGTAACATGGGTACGACATTGGGTATAGGAAACTAGCTGTAGGACCCTGAAATCGGAAGGGTTAAAAAAACCGGCAAACCAGCAAACCCTAATTCATCTTTCTAATCTGGCCTGAGGGCTAATAAAAGAGGACTGTTCGAGTAGGTCCTAAACTAGCTTAAGCTGATTGGCTGAGGTGAAAAACACCCTTCCTAAAAAGAAATGTTCGAGTAGGAAGTTTAAGGAAAGAATATGCATGGCAGCATGGGTACGACAATGAGTATAGGAAACTAGCTGTAGGACCCTGAAATCGGAAGGGTTAAAAAAAGACCGGCAAACCAGCAAACCCTAATTCACCAGAATGGGTACTTATGTTCCTTTCTGTTAGTTGGAGGAAATTGAGTACATCTTACCAGATGCCACAACAATCTAATCTAGCTGATTCGATACCAAGATACCATAGAGTTGCATTTCATACTGTACAACACTTCACACTGTACAACACCAGATCACAGGCACAAGCAGTAATGTTAGGAAAAACAGATATGGAACACAGAACACACACACACCTGCTTCACTGGGTGGGTGGGTGACAGAACGTCCACGGCTGGAACATGGGCTTTACGGCTGGTGTTGCTTGAGAGAGAAGAGGGTTTTAAAGATGCCCACACCCACCTCTGGCGATGGTCCTGGCGTTGTTGTGGAAGAACTTGTAGATGGTGATCCACACCCACCTCTTTTGCTTGTACTCCTCAAGGCCTACAATGATATCCCAATATGATTCGTCCTCGGTTAGGTGCGGAGCCAGGCGCTTGAAGAACTTGAGCGTCTGGTTGTAGTCAAGGATGGTATGCACGATGCGCTTGCGGCGTAGCTCACGCAAGTCATCGTCTCGGTTCATGAGCAGCGCCACGACTGAGAGGTACGAGTTGACGGGATAGTCGGATTTCCATGAGCCCACTGTGCACTGCTCGAATGCCGCCATGTTGACAATCCAGCAAGCGTTGATGTCGAAGAACTGCGTCGTCCCGCTGGGTGTCAGCTTGACGCCAATCTCCGCGAGTTCCGCTGCACTAGTAGTTACCGTTATTTCCTCCACTCCTTTCTTTTTTCTTGAAAGCCACGTTGTTCCTGCTCTACTTCTTACTTCCGGGCCTGATTCTTCTGGGGCTGATACCCTGCTGAGGCCCCGTTTGGAACAGAACAGTTTCATAGAAATTTTGCAGTTTAATTTACGTAGGAATCGGAAAAAATTACCACGTTCTACACAGAGCTTCGATTCTTTCTGGACAGAGCTCGAGCGTACTTGATAGAAATGGATGAGGCCAAGGAGATGTGGAGGCTTAAAATCTTTGTCGACATCTCGTTGCCTATAACGCCAGCTGACAGGGAAACGTGAACTGCATTCACTAATAAAATCAGCACCGGCCAGCAAACGTGAACTGCCATCAGCACGGCCGAAAGGGCCGTGAGGAGCTGCAGCACCGGCCAGGGGATCTGGTTCTCGAGCAGCATCATGTCCCTCATGATGCTACCCATGCCTTTCGAGAGGATCACACTTGTCAGAAGTGACTGCTCTCCGGAGACTAAGGAGACCATACACTGCACCAAAAAGCAACCATCCAAGAACATCATAGCCGCAAAGTCATCGTCAGTGCTACCTTTAAGCGCTTCAGCATCGCCATAGCAGCCGCGGGCGTCGCGGGCGACGGGGCGGATCCTCTCGTAGACTTCATCGGCATAGTAGCCAGGGAGCCCTCGCTTCTTGGCCAAATACTCAAAGAAGTAGTAGGCAGCCATGCGCTTCACCTCCTCCATAGCTTGAAGCTCGGGTACACCATGGTAGTAAGGACCAATCGCCACGATCTTGGGGGGCTATGTAATCCATGTCCCTACCGAACCCTCGTAGGCTTGCAGGGAACCTATGGATCTTGAATTTAATCTCCCTGACATGAGCCTCAATGTTCTCCTTTACATGTTCTCCAATTTGTATTATTTCTGAGAGATCGGCCATCGCATCTGTGGAGAGAAGGTGTGCTAGTTAGTTCAGGCCTCCAGCTTGGATAGAAGGCACAGAGAAAGAGGCTGGGTCATCTCTCATGTAGGCGACGAGGGCCGGCCGCGCAACCCAGGAAAATCGGAGGTAAAGGCAGCAAAAAGAAAATGGAAGTTGATGAACAACACCCAAATGGTACCAGCTAGGGCGTTTCTTGGGGCTCGTTGGCAACGGCTTTGGGTCGGAGACGGCGCGGTGACTACCTGCACTGCGACCTCCGATGCCTGGACGCCGGCGGTGAGAACGGCACGGCGAGACGCCACCGCGGAGACAACGGGAATCGAAGACGGGATGCACGTCGTGCGGCAGACGCGACGGCGTCGTAGGTAGGTTGAGGTGAGAGGGGAGCTATGAACTTCTTAGACTTAAAATTTATAATGCTAGAAAGAAGAAAACCAAACGAGAGGGGTTGTGGATCACACCGTAAAACTTACTTATTGTCGATAAATTAGTGTTCTAAAACCATTTATTACAGAATTAACTAGGAAAAATATGAAATAATGAAGAATAATTAAGAATATAAGATAAATATTTAACATGAAAAATCCTTGTGGAAAAAATATGGACACAATATCGGTGAAATTACTACATAGAGAAGAATTTACAGAACAACCTTGTCGTATTACATGTGCATTGGTATTATATGAATCTCTCTCTTTCCCTTGTCCTACCGAGAGGATTTCAGAAGGTATAAATAGCCTAGAAAACAGCAGTCCTAAACAACGAAGGAACTGTTGTATTTACAGGGGTATTGTGGTAATTTCACAATTGATAAAAAGAAAAAGGAAAAAGGAAGAGAGGGGCCCACCTGTCGGTGGGTTGGGCTGAAGAGATAAGGAGGAGACTCGTCTCTTCCCCACTCATTCCCGAGCGGCTCGGGCGGCGGCTTGGGTGATGCAGCCCCTCCACGGGCGACGCTTCCGGCGTTGGCGCGCTCCACCCAACGGCGCCCCACTCCACCCGTGTGCCCGCTCCACCCGGTGGCAGCGCGGTCCACCCATGCAACGCGCTCGCCCGTGCGGTGGCCTCTCTGGATCTAAGTGCGGGAGTTTCTCTTGGTCCGGTTTTCCTGGGGCGCGGCATTGGCTTGAGCGGGTTCGGCAGAGAGGAGGGGCGGTGGCAGCCCAAGAGCCTCGGCTCCATCCGTTGGAGGCCACCGCTCCAGTGGTTCTTCCCCTCCTCTCTCTTGGCTATAAATAGGAGCTTGCTCCTCCTGTGATGGCATCGAAGGGAAGTGAGCTCTCTCTTTTTCTGAATTCTCTCTTTGCCTTCTTAGTGTGCCTCTGGTTTGTGGTATCTTGGTGTTCTCCTGGACACATAGTTGCTGGTCTCGGCTGTCCCTGGTGCTTGACTATGAGGTGCTTGGCTGGTGCCTCCCGTGTGCTTGTGCGGTGTCCCCTCACCTCGACTTGGCTGGCTTGTGAACATATAACGGCGAAGGTGGGCTTTGTATCTTCGATTACCCTGCTACTCTCTCTCACCGTGGCATAGAGAGGTGCTAGGTTTTCTAGGATAACACCTTGTGGCATGCTTGGCTCTAAGATCTTCTCGATGATTTTAAGTACCACCGGCTTTGTGAGTATACAGTTTAATTCTTTGCAATTTGTGGCTTGTTTATATATTAGTGATTGCAAAAAAATAGTGGGCTATGTTGCTCGATGATGCAATCAGTCATATACTGAAATTGGTTGATTTCAGCTTTGAGCTCTAAATCATTGTTACCTCTGGCATTACTTTTGTCTGAGTGATTAACTTGACCTATGCATGTCATTCTTTATATATATACATATATATTAGTCACATATCATTCTGTTACAGTCACTGGATCATAGCAATTTTTTATAGATTGGATGACTGTTATTAGAATTCAGACTTGGTAATTTGAATTTGAGCAATCTATGAGAAACTCAACTTGTATATGGCTAAGTTTGGTCTATTTCAGTGACCTCTCTGGCTGCTGCCGTATTGGCCGAATGCATATGTGCTGAGTATATTTGAGGGTGTAGACTTTGAATTTAGAGCTCAAAGTTTGAAGTTTTTTTTGACATAACCAATTGATGAAAAGTATAAGACTGTAATAGTGGGACGGCCAAGATTCAATTTTGTGTAACCCTACTTCTGAGAGTACTAAATATTTATCAATTAAAATTTGTGCTTTTTGCTAGTCTTAATTGATTCCATGTTCTTTACATTAGCATACATGTTCAAACCAAGAGTATTCTTGCTCCTTTTATGAAATATGTGCTATATTACAAATGATATGATTGAATCAAATGATTATATATAATTTATATCATTTGTATACATCTTGGTATTTTCTTAGAGTTTATTTAATTATGCTAGAATTATATCGATATTTATGCTTATACCGCATATGTTACAAAAGGAATAATGTCCTAATCTTATGAGGCAACGGGGTCCCGATCTTTCGATAGGATGATAACTTCGATTTGGAGGGGAACGACTTTGACGATGCGGCTACTAACCGGTCATGACCAGAACGCTAAGCAATCGCTAAACCACACTCCAAGTTGTTATCAACCGTGCCAAAAACGCAGTTGACCTGACCACGAAGGTCTATTCCTGCATACAACCGAAGAACACGTAAGAACAAGATAACAAGTAATATCAAATTACAAATAGGATTAAAATACTCAATATAGTGGGATTCCGCATAAGGATCTTGACAGGTGGTCGTCAGACACAACTGAAGATACAAGTTCCAACACAGGCAAACTAAACATAAACGAAATCCAAGAAAACTAGAGGGGCGCGGTCTCCTTAAATAGGAAAGTGGAAGCCACACAAAATTAAGAAACAAGGGGGTGGTACAATTTTACGGTTCACATGAACAATTTTTCAGCCATGAACAGTGGGGGTCGCACCTTCCTCTTAGGCCCATGCATTAAAAGTCTTTTCAATGCATTCTATGTTTGTGGTACTTTCCCATGTCTACCAAGAGACTCCACCAAAGTATTGCATCATCAATAAAAACACTAGTGGCAGATCTAATCTTTTGCCTATCAGACCAATTATAGTATTCAAATTCTTTATCTAATGCTATCTTCTAGTCAATATAGGTATCAGGATCAAATTTACCAGCAAATGGTGGAAGAGTATAGTTGACATTAGTTACTGCATCATCATCGTGTACCTCTCTTTGTAACCTACACATACCTCGTTGATACGAGAGTCGACGACGATCGGAGTAATCAATTTTAGTGTGGCTGATGTTGTTGTTCTCTTCGATATCTTCATTCTCGTTCGACGAAGAGTTTGGAGAAAATAGTGCACGTCGAGTAGCTGAAGGTGAACATTTATCCAGAATCTCAACTCTGTTGTTGATGGTGGAGAGAGTCTTATTAAGCCGATCCAACAAATTATTGGTCTCACAAAAATTCCTACTATGTTATCTTGAACCTGTTATGGTTAGTACAAAATAAGAAAATACACGATAATTATGTAAGTCCCTATAATCTACTAGGAGGTGGAGCTTGACAAGTCATATATCTCTCAAACTCTTACCAAACTCTTAGAAATTCTTACCAATGGAAAACAGGTGGTGTAACCGGTGGCTGGTTCGTGATAACTTAACTGAAGTGATGTGTATAGCGATTGCAAGGGTCGGTTCGACGTGATCTACTCGATTTGTAAAAGGTATAGCTTGGAAGGCTATATATGTAGCAATGGAGAACAATCAATTAATTTCAGAAATTGTACAGAATTGAATTATAGTTCGTATCTAGCACTTAGCCTATGTTGCTGATCAACAATGATAGGACAAGGCCAAAACAAGTGTGTAACAATGAACACAAGATAATTCAATAGAATGCAATATGGAATTAAAAAGCACAAGGATTGACCCAAATCTAAGAATGACATATTTCTGTCCACTGGACAAGACGTCGCTATTTTGGCCGTAACTTTTTGTCAATTGCCTATTTTTTTTATGATTCTTTTTCTCCTTATTTCCTGAAGGCTTTTTATACAACTTTTCTTTTGGGTCTATGTTCTAGAAGCTGACAGATAAAATCGTACAAAAATCACAAGTGCAGACTGTTACAGTTTCAATCCACAAATTTGGGTCCACTTGCACCGCAGATATCTTTTAACTGCTTTTATAGAATGAAGCGAACTTTTAGGGGCAGTTCGATATGAAAGTTATGGATATAATGGCGGTGGTTTCACTCAAAAAAGAAATCAGAAACAAAAGTTATGGCATTTTTTGTGGCGGTTACACAAGAGGGAGTCTTCTGGCCGAAAATGAGACTTAGGGTTTGATATGTTCTTGATGGTTTTGGACGTGGGGGTTTTTTGGAGTTTTATTCGACCAAGAATATGACCAGCAACAAGACAAAGCTAAAACGGACATAAATTCATTTTAGCAAACAGAAACTAATAAATTGAAAGGCACAACGGGGTTTGGACAGCTGAAATAAACTCTTTTTTGTAGGACAATTTTTCTGGACTATAGGACATAAAAAAATCATTCTACTAACTAGGAATATAAGAAATTCTACCGATCAACTGAAGCTCTGATACCACTTGATGAGGCAACGGAGTCCCGATCTTCCGATAGAATGATAATTTCGATTTGGAGGAGAACGACTTTGACGATGTGGCTACTAACCGGTCACGATCAGAATGCCAAGCAATCGCTAAACCACACTCTGAATTGTTATCAACCGTGCGAAGAACGCGGTTGACCTGACCACGAAGGTCTATTCCTGTATGCATCCGAATAACACGTAAGAACAAGATAACAAGCAATGTCAAATTGCAAATATGATTAAAATATTCAATATAGTGGGATTCCGAATAAGGATCTTGACAGGTGGTCGTCCAACACAACTGAAGATACAAGTTCCAACACAGGCAAACTAAACATAAATGAAATTCAAGAAAACTAGAGGGGTGCGGTCTCCTTAAATAGGGGAGTGGAAGCCACATAAAACTAAGAAACAAGGGGGTGGTACTATTTTACTGTTCACATAAACAGTGTTTCGCCTATGAATAGTGGGGGTAGCACCTTCCTCTTAGGCCTATACATTAAAAGGCCCGATTTGGCCCAAACAGGTGGGGTAGCAACTTATTTTGATGATTGCGGGCCGTACAAAAGTAATTTGTAGGCAAGGCTGTATCCGTTGGAAAGAGGATGAGAAAAGCTTTCCGTCAAATACTCATAGACCTCAAACGGGCTTCGTACGTGAAAGTTATGCTCGTTTGAAGTTAGCCTTGTTAGGCTGAATCCGAACTGATCTGAAGGCCGAATTGGATTCCAGAATGTGTCCCACTTGAACTCTTGCTTGAATTGGTCCAAAAGTGACGTGGTGACCATAAGAAAGAGTTGGGTAAGACGTTTACGTGGTCTTGTTATGTTGGTTGGCTTCCTTTTTGATAGACCCCAACTACGAGCTCGTAGTGTTGATGCAATCCTCCTTGTATAGCTGCGTAAATATGCATTTTCATCATTAGTTAGCATCATATAGTTCATAAGATATAAATGCACTTCTAAAAATAAGCTCACCTGATAATTTAAATGATGCGTAGGAATTTTTGTAATTGGAACAATAAGCATTGCTAATATGGTTGTATGCACCGGGGCCATGTCCTCATCATAATCGGTAATGGAAATAGTGTCCTATTCGAAAACGAAGCAGAGACCCAATCAGAGATGCCAAAGAGTTGTAATCAGAAGCGCTTCGAGTAACCACATTTGATTCCAGTCAGCGTATGCACTTTTGGGCACCACCTCTGATGCAGGTCGGTGCAAAGCCCATCACGGACACTGTTGGAAATTACAAGGTGGCAAGGCACTCAATTTTCATGTGGCATATACACATATACACTAAGGTACTATGCTTCATCTCCATGTATAATATATAGCGGTTTACAAGCCTTTTATAGGCTGATGAACTGACATGGGTTTAGATATTATGCACTACTATTAAACTAACTTGAGTACATAGTTTAACTTCCTACTGGCTACAGCTAGCAGATCACGTTCAGTCACTTTTCTTGACTACCATTCAATAGATGTTGATAGCACAAAAAACTGGATTACTCTGGAGGCCTCTAGCCACTGCTACTTATTGCCAACCAGATTTACTGTTCACAGCCAAATGGATAAATTACCTCACATGGGTTAAGTCGGTTAGCAATTTCCTCACATGAGTTGTGTTCTCCAAACTTCATTACTGACATACCTCTTGAAGCTTATCACAAGTATGTATTGCTATTTTTTTAAAACTCCCCCTCAATGCATACTTGCTTTTAAAGTTGTTTTGTAAACCATTACGAGAGCCTCTCGAAATTTCTCAAACTTTGATTTGTTGAGACTCTTTGTAAGAATATCTGTACCTTTTTTATCTGTATTTGTCGGCACCATCTCAATATCTCCTTCGAGAACTTTTTCTCTTATGTAATGATAATGTACTTCTATATGTTTTGTTCTCGCATGAAAAACTGGATTCTTTGCCAAACGTATAGTCGAAAGATTATCACAGAAAAGTCTTACTTAATAGTCTATCGGTTGGTAGAGATCCTTCATTGGTTGCTTAAGCCAAGTGCTTTCTTGTGCTGTTGTTGCTGCTGATCGATATTCTGCCTCAGTACTTGACAATGCCACAATGGGCTGCCTCTTACTGCACCAAGATACAGCTCCTGATCCAAGATTGAAGAAACATCCAGTTGTTGATCGACGTGTATCGCAATATCCGGCATAATCGGCATCACAATATCCAATCACTTTGCACCCTTTTGTTTTACTATATAAAATACCATAATTAATTGTACCTTTGACATACCTGAGAATATGTCTAATTGCACTGAGGTGAGGCTTCCTTGGCTTGGTCATATACCGACTGACAATTCCAATAGCATAGGAAATATCTGGTCGACTAAGTGTGAGAAAGATAAGACTCCCGACCAGTTGCCGATACATGGTTACATCCTCTAGATCTTTTCCTTCCTCTTCTCGTAACTTCATATTAGGATCCATAGGAGTAGAAATAAACTTACAATCAAGCATTCCATACCTGTGAAGAAGGTCCCTTGCATATTTTTGTTGACATAAAAATAATCCTTCCTTTGTATGCTCCACTTTAAGTTCAAGGAAGTGTTTCAATTCTCTAAGCTCTTTCATTTAAAATTGTAATACCCTAGGATTTAAACCGGCTTAGGCCTAACCCCATTATGGATAAACCACGCACACGTAACAACCTGCTTGCACTTTTGTCCTCACTTTACGCAAAACAGTTAACCGGAGGTTGTTACGAATGGTGCCTATGGGTTTATATGTTAGTGTTTCTCATGTTAAACTAGCAATGTGGGATTAATCCACATCCTCATGTGCACACACACATGGGTCATCATGGGCCGAGGTGTTACATACACCCCCCTCAAAGAATCCGATGTCCTCGTCGGTCCAACATACCCACACTGGGGCAAATGACCAGGATCTCCTCCTCTTGGCACACGTCCGTGCGTCCAGTGTTGGTACATATACCATGCCATGTGTCCACTCCGTGTCCACGCGCCATGCGTCATATTCCCACGCTCCTAACCCGTACGCGCCCGTGTAACCGTGAGGGTCGGCTCTGATACTATTTGTAATGCCTTAGGATCCAAACCAGCTTAGGCCTAACCCTATTATAGATAAGCCACGCACATGTAATAACCTGCTTGCACTTTTGTCCTCACTTCGCGCAAAACGGTTAACCGGAGGTTGTTACCAATGGTGTCTATAAGTTTATATGTTAGTGCTTCTCATGTTAAACTAGCAATGTAGAACTAATCTACATCCTCATGTGCACACACACATGGGCCATCATGGTCCAAGGTGTTACAGAAATCTAACCGAGAGATTTTCTTTTGTCCTTTGAATCAACTCGTAATTTTCTCCTACGATGATTAAATCATCAACGTAGACTAGAACTATTTCTAGTCTACCTTCTTTGGCCTTCACAAACAGAATAGAATCTGATGGAGCACCTTTAAATCCACTTTGTATTAAAAACTCACTGATTTTCTCGTACCAAGCTCTTGGGGCCTGCTTCAAACCATAGAGCGCCTTCTTCAATTTGCAGACATACTCTAGTTGAGTTTTGCTCTCAAAACCTTTTGGTTGTTCTATATAAATATTCTTGCTGAGCTCTCCATATAGGAAGGCATTTTTGACATCCATCTGCCACAACTTCCAAGACTTTCTCGTAGCTAAAGCAAGCAAGACTCGAACAGTTGTGATATTCGCCATTGGACTGAATGTTTCTTCATAGTCCAGCCCATATTGTTGAGAGAATCCCCGAGCAACAAGTCGAGCTTTATACCTTTCAATTGAGCCATCTGGTCGGGTCTTGACTTTATAGACCCATTTACATGATATTGGCTTCACATCCTTTGGTATTAGCACTAAGTTCCATGTTTGATTTTCTTTTAGTGCCTTAATCTCTTCCTCCATAGCCTTTCGCCACTCAGGGCCTTGTGCTGCTTTCTCATAAGAAGATGGCTCAATAGGTATAGCTTCATCAATAAGAATAGCATTAGCATACCTAGGATTTGGATTCCGCTTCCTTGTAGATTTTCGTAGTTCATGTACAGGATCTTCAATTTCTACTTGATTTGGACAATGTTCCTCAAGTACAGACTGATGTTTGCCAGTCTTCCATGGACTCTTGGCCTTCTTGGGTGAGCTCTCTTCAACTTCACTTGGAGTTGATGCTTGCTCCTCAACTTCTGACTTACTTTCTTCTAGAGTCTTATCTGAATCTTGAGATTCAGGAATCTCGATCTTCTTGGGTGTCCACCAAGAAGAGGCTTCATCAAACACAATATTTCTTGAAGTGTAACATTTTCCTGTGGTCGGATGACAGCACCTCCAACCTTTTCGGGCATCATCATAACCGACGAAGATGCACTGAATCGCCTTCTTGTCAAACTTACTCCTCAAGTGATCTGGCACAAAGACATAGCATACACAGTCAAACACTTTGAAATGGCTGACGGCTGGCTTTATCTTCCACAACTTCTCATGTGGAGATTTAAATCTCAGCCTAACTTGTGGTATCCTATTAATCACATATGCTGCAGTCCTCATACACTCGGCCCAGAATCTTCCACTTACATTTTTAGCATGTAGCATACTCTGACAAGTTTCTGCACGATGACGATTCTTACGCTCCGCTAGTCCATTTTGTTGTGGAGTATTGGGACAAGGATAAATATTCTCACCCATTGTCAGTGCATAAGCACTGAATCTTCTTGTCAAGTTCACGCTCTATCTTCTTTTTAAATTCCTTGAATTTCATAAAAGTTTCAGACTTCTCTTTCATAAAGTAAACCCAAACATACCTTGAGAAGTAGTCGATAAACGTCACCATGTACCTCATGCCTCCAAGTGATATTTGCTTCACTGGGCCAAACACATCTGAGTGTATGAGGTCCAAAGGTATCTTGGATTGATGTTCTGACCCCTTGTATGGTAATTGGTGAGTCTTGCCATACTGACAACCAGCACAGACTACGTTTGTTCGGATATCCAAATAAGGAAGTCCTTTCAACATGTGCTTCTCCATCATTCCCTTTAACTTGTTGTAGCTAACATGTCCAAGCCGCGTATACCAGAGATCAGATGTTTCATTCTTTCGAGTCTTATCCACATATGCTGATTCTACAGAGAGCACATAAACAGACTGTCTTCTTCTCCCTTCCATGATAGGTGTGCTGATCACCTTTACTTTTCTAAAAACAGCAACATCTTCAGGACCGAAGAGTATATAGTTTCCTTCTGCTGTCAATTAAGGTACTGATAACAAATTCTTTTTTAAGCTTGGGACATGATAGATCTTTTCAAGATGAAGTTGTTGAGGACCATACTTTGGAACAACTGTGTTCCCGATATGAGAGATTGGTAGCTTCGAGTTATTGGCTGTTAGCACCAATTTTCTTCCCTTGTACTCAATCATATTTTCCAGCTTCTTATCATTACTAGTCATATGATTGGAGCAACCAGAATTGACAATCCAATCTTCCTTATAATTTATCCTTGGATCTGTCGTTGCTACAAATGCTGGTGCTTCTGTGTCCTCCTCAAACTCCTCTTTTTTAACTTCTTGAGAAAATCCAACTTCAGTGTCCCACTCTTCTTCACTTGTTTGCTACCTTCTCCTTTGTGGTGGCCAAATTCCCTTCGAATCGCCTTCTCAGGTATTGGCAATCTCGAGCAAAGTGACCCTTCTTACCACAATTGAAACATCCACCATATTGTTTTCTCTCATTCTTTCCTTGTTGATCTTGTCTTCCTCGTTGGGCTCCCCCTGAAGAGTTACTTCTCTCTCTTGGATACTGTTTGCTACCTTCTATTTACCTTGTTTTGGGCCTCCATGGTCTCCGAGATGGATTCTTCTTCTTGTTAGTGAAGAGTGCCTCCTCTTCTTCCTTTATTGCGATACTCTCCATCCGCTTGGCTAACTCTTCTTGATTAGCCAGTAAATTCTCCAACTCCACCAATGATGGCTGCGACGGCCATCCTCTTACTACAGCCATAAATATGTTGTACTCGGATCTTAGGCCATGGATGATGATTCTCTTCATCCTTACCTTGCTGATTTTCTTCTCAAGCTCAAGTTGAGATATCTCACAGCAAATTTTTTTTACTTTTGTAAAATATTGACTAATACTCAAAGTGCCCTGTGAGATATCTGATAGCTCATTCTCAAGGAGCTAGAGATGTGCTTCATTCTTCTTTGAGAATAATTTTGCCAGAGTCTCCTAAACCGACTGTGGTGTCTTGTCATCACGAATGTGCTCCAGTAGGTCCTCCTCAATCATTGTCTTCAGCACAAATAGTGTCTTGCCAGTCTTGATATGCCACTTTTGCAAAGCTTCTACATTCTCCTTTGGTGGAGGAGTTATCTCGGTGCTCGCAACGACCTCCCATAGATCTTGACCTTGTAGGTAGGACTCCATGCAGGTCTGCCAATAGCCATAGTTGTGGCTATTGAGCTTCTTGATCCCACTGCTTGCGCCAGCAAGATCTGCCATGACGACTGACGCCCGGCATCAAGTAAGCTTTGGTCCCAGACCAATAAGCTTCACAATCCCAGACTGTGCACCGGCAGAATCTCCCCTTAGAGCCTCAAAGACTCCGCTGACGGTCCCGGACCGCCTACTCTGATACCACTTGTTGGAAATTACAAGGTGGCAAGGCACTCAATTTTCATGTGGTATATACGCACATACACTAAGGTACTACTCTTCATCTCCATGTATAATATATAGAGGTTTACAAGCCTTTTATAGGTTGATGAACCGACATGGGTTTAGATATTATGCACTACTACTAAAATGACTTGAGTGCATAGTTTAACTTCCTACTTGCTACAACTAACAGATCACGTTCAATCACTTTTGTTGACTACCATTCAATAGATGTTAATTGCACAAAAAACTGGATTACTCTGGAGGCCTCCAGCCACTGCTACTTGTTGTCAACCGGATTTACTGTTCACAGTCAAATGGATAAATTACTAAAGTCTTCTAGCTTAAGTCGGTTAGCAATTTCCTCACATGGGTTGTGTTCTCCAAACTTCATTACCGACATATCTCTTGAAGCTTATCACAAGTATGTATTGCTATTTTTTTAACGGACACGAAGATAATCCCAATCATAACTCCAACCAATTCGCATTTCTCACAAGCAGTTATACTGTTTGGAATATATTCGACAACAATCAGTCCGAAATCCCAACCAAACCTTTGAAAGCTCAGTAATGAAAGATGGAGAAGAAAACAATGGTTATGAGAGTGATCTGGATGTTTACCCAATTGCTTTAGCTTTTTCTTCCCTTTCTTGCGTTTTCTAAGAAAATAGCTGATTTGATAGGAGAAGAATACTTTCCCGAAGCTACTAGTTATATTTAAAGATGCTACGCGTAAAGTTGCCATCATATAAATATAAAGTAAAAAAAGAGTAAACGAAAACTGAAAGCATATATTATCCGGGTGTGAATTTTTTCCTGATGAAAAGATAAATATTCTTCCAGCACCACGAGACCAAGGAAGGTGTACCATCCTTCTTTTCATCCAGTTAACTAGATAGTGGTTACTGAATTTAATTGTAGCATTCTCGAAGCGAATTTGTTTGCATTTGTCACATTGGTGACCAGCAAATCAGACACTGAAATTTCAGTTCTTATCATCAGTAAAAGAACATCAAACCAGGTAAAAAAACTGAAGAAGAAATAAAGTCAAGTACTTCACTCTATGCATTCTCTCTTTCACCAACCAAACTTACAGTGAATTGTGCTACCTTCTGTATCTACCTATTTGTAACAAAAATGGATGCCTCATCCCTGACCAATGTTCGCATGCCTCATCCCTTCCTTCAGATGGAAGTGGCACGCAGTCCTGAGCTCACCAATCCGCGGCCTGCTGGAGTAAATGGAACCGGGGTTTCCCCTTTGGTTCTAGAGAGAGAGAGAGAGAGAGATTCCTTCTTACAGGTCAACCAAGAAACTACACTACATCGGTGTTTTTGTGTGACAAATTTTGGTCACTTCAACTTCCGTTCCTTTCTGTTAGTTGGAAGAAATTGAGTACATCTTACCAGTTACCACAACAATCTAATCTAGCTGATTCGATACCAAGATACCATGGAGTTGCATTTCATACTGTACAACACCAGATCACAGGCACAAGCAGTAATGTTAGGAAAAATAGAAATGGAACACAGAACACACACAGATGCTTCACAGGGTGGGTGGGTGACAGAACGTCCACGGCAGGAACATGGGCTTTACGGCTGGTGATGCTTGAGAGAGAAGAGGGTTTTGAAGATGCCCACCAGCACGCCAGCAATGGACAGCACCGTGGCGATGGTCTTGGCGTTGTTGTGGAGGAACTTGTAGATGGCGATCCACACCCACCTGTCTTGCTTGTACTTCTCAAGGCCTTCCAGGATATCCCAATAAGAGTCGTCTAATTCCATGTGCGGAGCCAGGCGCTTGAAGAACTTGAGCGTCTGGTTGTAGTCGAAGATGGTATGCACGATGCGCTTGCTGCGTAGCTCACGCAAGTCATCGTCTCGGTTCATGAGCTGCGCCACGACGCAGAGGTATGAGTTGACGGGATAGTTGACTTTCCATAAGCCCACTGTGCACTGCTCGAATGCCGCCATGTTGACAAGCCAGCAAGCGGTGCGGTTACCCAGAAACAATGGTGCTAGGGATAGCGTGGCGAACAGGGGGCCCCTCACGACTTTCATGTCGAAGAACTGCGTCGTCCCGCTGGGTGTCAGCTTGACTCCAATCTCCGCGAGTTCTGCTGCACTGGTAGTTACCGTAAATTCCTCCACTCCTCTTTTCTTTTTTCTTGAAAAGCACGTTATTCCTGCTTTACTTCTCCTTACTTCCGGGCCTGATTCTTTCTTGACATACCTCGAGCGTACTTGATGGAAATGGATGAGGCCAAGGAGATGTGGAGGCTCAAAATCTTCGTCGATAATGACATCGTGTACTCCACGGTGCCAGCTGACACTGAAATATGAACTACAAAGACCAATAAAACGGCCCATCGGAACGGGCCTAAGGGCCATGAGGAGCTGCAGCACCGGCCAGGGGATCTGGTTCTCGAGCAGCATCATGTCCCTCATGATGCTACCCATGCCTTTCGAGAGGATCACACTTGTCAGCAGTGACTGCTCTCCGGAGACTAAGGAGACCATACACTGCACCAAAAAGCAACCATCCAAGAACATCATAGCCGCAAAGTCATCGTCAGTGATAACTTTAAGCGCGTCAGCATCGGCATAGCAGCCGCGGGCGTCGCGGGCGACAGGGCGGATCCTCTCGTAGACTTCCTCCGGCGATTCGGCCAACTCCTCGCAGAAGTAGGAAGCAGCCATGCGCTTCACCTCCTCCATCGCTTGGAGCTCGGGTACACCATGGTAGTAAGGACCGATCGCCACGATCCTGGGGGCTATGTAATCCATGTCTCTACCGAACCTTCGTAGCTTTGCAGGGAACCTATGGATCTTGTATTTAATCTCCCTGAAATGAGCCTCAATTTTCTCCTTTGCTGCCTTTAATACATCTTCTCCAATATGTATTATTTCTGCAGTGTCGGTGATCACCGTTTGCGCCAGTTGGACTTGGAGGTGCCCGCAGCCAGCGGTAACAGAGAGATCGGCCATCGCATCTGTGGAGAGGAGGTGTGCTAGTTAGTTCAGGCCTCCAGCTTGGATAGAGGGCACAGAGAAAGCGGTTTGGGTCGTCGTCTTTCATGTGGGCGACAAGGGCCGGCCGCGAAACCCAGGAAAACCGGAGGTAAAGACAGCAAAAAAATTTTGCTTTGAAGAGGGAAAAGGTACCAGCTAGAGCGTTTCTTGGGGATCCTCGGCAAAGGCTTTATGTTGAAGATGGCGCGGCGACTACCTGCTCTGCGATCTCCGATGCCTGGACGCCGGCGGTGAGAACGGCACGGCGAGACGCCACCGCCGAGACAGCGGGGGTCGAAGACGGGGGCGCACGTCGTGCGGCAGCGGCGACGGCGTCGTAGGTAGGTTGAGGTGAGAGGTGAGCTCTGAACTTCTTAAGACTTAAAATTTATAATGCACGAAAGAAGAAAACCATAGGAGAGGGGCTGTGGATCACACCGTAAAATTTACTTAGTTTGAGGAATCTAGGGTTTTAATACCACTTATTACAGAATTAAGTAGGCAAGATATAAAACAATGAAGAATAATCGAGAATGCGAGATAAGGATTTAATATGAAAAATCTGTGGAAAAAACCATAGACACACAATCGATGAAATTACTATATGAAGAAGTTACATAACACTCTTATCGTATTACATGCACATTGGTATTGTATGAATTGTATTGTATGAATCTCTCTCTTTCCCTTATCCCACCGAGAGACTTACAGAAGGTATAAATAGCCTAGAAAACAACAGTCCCAGACAACGAAGGAACAATGTCCTAATCGGTAACAGAAATAGTCCTATTCGAAAATGAAGCAAAGACCTAGTCAGAAATGCTGAAGAGTTGTAATTAGAAGCGTCTCGAGTAACCACGTCTGATTCCAGTCAATGTATGCACCTTTAGGCACCACCTCTGATTCAGGTCAGTGCAAAGTCTATCACAAACACGAAGATAATCCTAATAATAACTCTGACCAATTTGCATTTCTCACAATCAGTTATACTGGTCGGAATATATTCGATGACAATCAGTCCGAAATCCCAACCTAACCTCTGAAAGTTCAGTAATGAAAGATGGAGAAGAAAACAATGGTTATGAGAGTGATCTGGATGTTTATCCAATTTTCTCCCCTTTCTTGCGTTTTCTAAAAAAATAGCTGATTTGATAGGAGAAGAATACTTTCCCAAAGCTGCTAGTTACATTTAAAGATGCCAAGCATAAAGTTGCCATCATATAAATGTAAAGTAAACAAAGAGTAAAAGAAAACAGGAAGCATAGATTATCCGGGTGTGATTTTTTTCCTGATAAAAAGACAAATATTCTTCCAGGACCACTACACCAAGGAAGGTGCACCATCCTTCTCTACATCACAAACTGCCAGTTAACCAGCTAGTGGTTACTGAATTGAATTGTAGCCTTCTCGATAACGAATTTGTTTGCATTTGTCAGATTGGTGACCAGCAAATCCAACACTGAAATTTCAGTTCTTATCATCAGTAAAAGAACATCAAACCAGGTAAAGTAACAGAAGAATAAACAAAGTCAAGTACTTCACTCTATGCATTCTCTCTTTCACCAACCAAACTTACAGTGAATTGTGCTAGCTATCTGTATCTACCTATTTGTAACAAAAATGGATGATTCTAAATGAACTAAAGACAGTATCACCTTAAAGTCTAAAACTATACCAAAGAGCAAATCACTCTTCCACCCAACTCCTTTTCGTGTTTCTTCTTTCCCTGTCTGTCTCCTTGTCGTGTATTGTGTGCCGTGCCGGATCAAATACAGTTCTTACCGATCTACCATGGAAGATTTCCAGTGTGCAGATCTGTGAACACTTTTGGCACCAAAACTTTCAAGCTGGTATCGTATACTTCACAGAACCGCCTCGGCCAATCCTCTGGTTCCACCGGTTTGGTCCCTAGACCTGGCGCCCTGTCCCTGGATCCGACGTTCTCCTCATCCTGCCAATCACTCCCTGAAGAACTTATCCTTGAACACCTCCCAGACTTGGTATTTGGAGTGGTTGATGAGCATCACTCCCTGACCAATGTTCGCATGCCTCATCCCTTCCTTCAGATCAATGGAAGTGGTGCACCACGTTGACGAGAGAAGGGTTCAGTGCGTCCGGCCTGATGATTGACTTGTGGCGCTCTGGGGCGGCCAGCCGGCAGGTGTAGCCTGTTGTAACGCCTTTCTTGGGAACCCTAGTCCGACCTGATGGACCAAAGCTGTGGCACGCAGTCCTGAGCTCACCGATCCGCGGCCTGCTGGAGTAATTCCGGAGGACATCTTGTAGAGTTTGGTTGCCAGGGAAGTGCAAGTCGATGTCGATGAACCCCACCCACTCGCAGCTCTCCCGGAGTCCCGGGCCCTGAGCGCACAATGTGCGAATCCAGCCTCCTGAGATTTCAGCTTATATTTATATGGACTAAGTACTAACTTTTAAATATGCTGTTTTTAAAATAGAGTTAATAGGAAAATTATAGCAAAAAGTATACTAATTTCAATTTTACCAGCTAAAATCATATGCGACTATCTTTCTGTGCGTACTATCTCTCACGAGTGATCAGAATTCAAATATTTAAACCATAAAGCATAGTCCCAAAAGAACCGCCGGACGTTGATCTTACGGCCCACGATCGCGACCGCGATCCAAAAACGAAAGGGTGTAAACGGATAATAGTGAATAATGCAAGGTTCCTTCGTGGAAAAGTGCCTCCAAGTCATATGTTATCCTCCTGGATCTCACCCGCACAAGATTGATCGAACGATCCACAATCGCGAATTTATTCGCGATCCAAATCTCATGGAAGGGTGTAAACGAACAATACAGGATATTGCACGGGTCCTCTGTGAAAAAGTTCCTCACCACGTGTTTACACTCAATCTCAGCCGCACAACTGTGATCGAACGTCTCACAGAGACCAGGAACGGGTCGATTAATGGAGCAATCGTCGGACGCGCCGTCGCCGTCGGGCTCGCCGGTCGAGACAGTCGCCACCGCATCCGCTTCACTGCCGCTAGAACGTCGAAGCCGCCGCTCCTGCGCGCCATGCCCCGCGGTCCCCAAGCCGCGCTTGCCTCTGCCGCGGTGACCCGCACCCATGCTCGCGGTGGCCGAGCCAGCCGCGCCTCGCGCCAGCCTCCTCGCCGCGTGCGCCGCGCTCGGCGACTACGGCGATGGCATCAGGAATACTTCGTCTGTGTGAGATACATTTCTTCATGTCCTCCGACACAAGTACGTAACACAGTAAACGAGCAATCGAACAGACATGGAGCCGGTGGTGCAGGCGAGGTGCGGCACTGGCACGTGCACGTCAACGGCGTCACGCTCCATATCGCCGGCAGTGCTCCTCCTCCAAGGATTCCCGGAGCTCCGGCTTTCTGTGTTGAAAAAAGACCGACTAAATTCACAACTCGTGTCTGCAGGAGCCAGAGCAGGAAAACATATTTGCTTAGCATGATGCTATCACCGTCCTAAACAAGTACTACGCGATTCAGATGGATAAGCTCGATGATCCTCCTAGAGATCAATTCCTCCCTGGATCACGAAGGATGAACTGTCCTAATGCCTTTTCTTGGAATGCCTTCCCAACTCTCGAGTCCATCGGGTCCTTGTTCACACAATTCTTCTGAGCCTGATCTTTACGGTTTCTAAAAGCTGTTTTTGACTTTTACTACAATAACTAACTTTTAAACGGAGCATTTTTTTAAAATAGGGTCTACAAGTTAATTGTAGTATACGTTAAAAAAATAATATCTGTATCATCAAAAATTGCAAGCGAGTATTTCTCTTTCCGCAATCTCTGTCGCAAACAGCCAAAAAACCACCAGCCGCAGCAAAAAAGAACAGGCCTGATCCTTGGGTCATCTGCCACATTTTACTGACATATTCTTTTGATTGATATGTGCAAGCAGCACCATCAAGTGACAATTCTTGTCATTTGCTTATGTTTAATATTATATTACATGGGCAAGCCGATTTGCCATGCAAATGTAGCCAAATTTTATTTATCCAAAACTGACATCATAATGCAAGCCATCAGTCAGAATGCCAAATTTTGATAACAGGTCAGCAATTCAAAGCATAGATCAATGCACAGAAGCGTTGCTCGAATCCAAATTTCTATATACATCTACTGAACCAAACACATGTACACCCCAAGTACATAATATCATGACAAGGTTTGGAAGTTATTCATACATAAAGCATTACATTTCAGCAAAATCACCATCGCCAAGCAGACGCTACTCTACTCGTTACTCTTTCAAGATGCTCCTAACTGTCCTCAACATCAGGACACTGAGCTGTAGGCTACACATTAACCCGTCGCACATACATCTCTGAAGAGCCAGGGCAGATAATTTGCCTTCTTTCCTTTGTCCCTTAACGACCAAATTGATATTATGATCACACAACCGACAGAACTCAAGAACTCTGTTAAAGCTTCGCAGTCCATCATGTACGTCGTATTTACATGTCAGCCTGTAAACTCTTCAGGACCAAGTAACAAGAGGCATGCGGCCATCCATGAGCATTCACATCAGTGATCTACCTTGATCCTGCAAAAAGAGCTGCTCATGTGCAGTCAGCAAGCTAGGTAGAGGAACTCTGATGATGAACTATTGCCTCAGGATGAAGTGCTGCCTCACTGCTTGTAGATTTTGACATGGCAATTTCTTCTAGGCGCTTCCATGTAGCCTCACGTTTTGACCTTACTATAGTTTCTTGTGCTTCATCTTCCTCAAACTTCTTGAGGCACTCCTCAAATAGTACGGAGTCATGGTCCAGGAATATTTTGCGAACATTAAGACTCAAGCTTTGAACCGCCTGGTTCCAGTGGCCTTTTGTACTTCGTTCTAATGCAGGAAGAATTATGGGCAGTATCACCTTGCTGTTCTGTTTGATCAAACCCTCAATGTGATCGTTGTTCCACAGAAATAGAGCTCTCTCTGCCACCTGCAAAACAAAAGAAGAATAGATGCATCATTACCTTCTATACTGAACAGGCATGGAAACATTACAAAACATAGCTTGATTTGCCACTACTGGAAAATTACCCAATTGAAATCATCTGGTAAAAGACCAAGCAACAGATGGTCATTCTCAAATGTCAACTGGAAAAATGCATATCATCACATATCCCAAATGGCCAAATTAAAAAACAAATATCCACCTCTCAGCAGAAAGTTAACGGTTAGGTATGATAATTCAAGGATGTGTTAAAAACAGAAGAAATTCAGCTTGTTCATCACAGTAACGTACCATAAATCCACATAAAGTGGCTATTATGAGTTACAACAGACAAAAAATCAGTTTGAACATGGTAGGAAGAACACAGGAGCTCAAAATGTGGTTTTAGACTTTTAGTGGTCAAGGGAAAAGTGTAAACATGGCTGGTACCTTTATAAAATTCTTGATACAGAAACAAATGGATCATATCACTGTTTCTTCAACTCTCACACAAAAAAAAAATCAAATATCAGAAACTAACATGCTCCATAATGGACCGCAGAGTTTTGACTATTCTGTTCTGGTAATCACTAATCAGTAAATAGTGCACCATATGTCAATGAAACAGGAGTAAATGGGTGTAGTAAGATGCTACGAAACTAAGCATGTCTAGGTTATAAGTTCTTACATCCTATCTGAAAATGATGTAATGCTAGTGGAGAGTTATTAAAATGAGGAACACCTTGGTAAATGATCATTTAATACTGGCAAATTTGTAAATGATCATTTAATACTGGCAAATTTAACACCTTGGTAAATGATCATTTAATTGCTAACACAAAGCGCCATTTCACAAAGATAATTTTTGTCAGCTACAATTACATAGCAGCACAGTAATGTGATGAAATTGAAGTTTAAGAGCATTGGTATCAGGGTTATCAAGGGTTATCAAGTCGTCGACTAGACGACAAGTCACCGGCGAAGGAGCGCCTGGAGCCAACGACTCGACTTGCGCCGCCACCGTCGCCGGATCTGCCACCGCCGCCACCAGATCTGCCGTCGCCGCCGTCGGATCCACTGCTCCGTCAGCTCCGATCTCCTCCGTGGCACCGCCAGCACCGGAGATTGGGAAAGGAGAGAGTAGGGGGCAGCGGTCGGACGAAGAGGGCGAGAGTAGGGGGCGGCGGTCGGAGGAAGAGGGCAAGAGTGGGGGCGGAGTCGGAGAGGAGGCGAGGCAGTGGGGGGCGGAGGCGGAGAGGATGGGGGGCGGAGGCGGAGGCGGAGAGGATGGGGGGCAGAGGCGGAGAGGTAGTGGGGGGCGGAGGCGGCGGAGTCGGCGAGGCAGGGGCGGAGTCGGCGAGGCAGAGGGCGGAGTGGGCGAGGACCGGGGGGACGGGGGTTATAAGGACTGACATTTTGCATTTTAACCCTCTTAGTTTCTAAAACTGCAATAAAATCCTTCTCTATATATACATATTTATATAAACTGTACAAATAATACCTGTTGACTAGTCGGCCGACTAGTCGACAAGTCAGTCCTTAGGAGGGTAGTGTCGACTTGTCGACTTAATAACCTTGATTGATATCATATCCTTTGGTGCCCGGATACAAAAGGCAAACTTGACTCGAATTGTTTCAGCAAACACCATCGAGTTTGAAGTAGCAAAATAGCTCAAAGGAAGTTTTAGGGCCCAGTTAAATCAACAGCCTAACTCTATAATGAACAGTTAGAAGAATAAATTGGTCCAACTCCTTGTTAAATGCGTCTGACTGTTGAGAAGGAAGTAATCATGAAGTAACTGAAATGGACAGGAAGGCGCTAATATGACTATTTCTGTATCAACATGAACAGAACTAGTATGCACTTTATACTTATCACTTGCTACAGGTTAGTTGACTTGCATTGATAAGTGAAAAAAAGTCATGTCACAAGCACACATTGGGTCGCAAAACCAAAACCAATGATAATTTCCATGAGCTATCAACAAGTAAATAATCTATATTTATGAATAGTCAAAAGTCAGCGGTTCCCTTTTTACCTGAAAGTGAGAACTGTTTAAACAGCGGGCAATCTGATGGAAAAGTGGCACCATACATCTCTGGAATTCTGCTGGCTGTGTAGCTTCCAAGACCTCCTCTAACTCACCCAAAAACATCACCTCCTTTGAGCTATTCGTAATGGGCCAATACTTAAGTAAACCCCTTATAACAGTATCAGCAAGCTTGCAATCTTTCTCAACAAACTGAGTGACACAATATGACAATTGCTGATGATACATGCTAACGCATTTTGGTTTGTGGAGTGGAATCAATGCTCGGACTAGAAACAATTTGTGCTCTTCCTTGAGTGGCAAAGCAAAACCATTGATTATACTCCCCAAAATCTCTAACAGCTCTGCAATTCCATTATGCTTTTCTGTCTCAAATATGAACCTGTAGAAGATATTATTAATTGCCTTCCTGATGAATGGACGGTGCACCATGAACTTCCCATATATCCTGTGAAGTATTGTCTTCAAATACTCCCT
The DNA here is from genome assembly GCA_036346265.1 of Melocanna baccifera. Classification (NCBI taxonomy): domain Eukaryota; kingdom Viridiplantae; phylum Streptophyta; class Magnoliopsida; order Poales; family Poaceae; genus Melocanna; species Melocanna baccifera. The sequence goes on along the minus strand of CM070697.1, from coordinate 26,864,219 downwards.
CTCCCTAGGATCCTCTGAGTCAAAGAGGTCAAGCAACTTGAGAATGAAACCATGATCAACGTATCTCTTGGCCAGCTTCGCATCTGTCTCAGGAGACTGAACAAATCTTAAGAACAGTTCGTACACGATCTGCAAGTGCAGCCATGCCGGGTCCATGGCAGGCTCTTCCTCCTCCAAATCGAATGATTCGAGTGCTTTGTTCTCTCTCGAGGCAGGGGTCATGGCTCGGAACAAGTTTGTAGATACCATCTTGATGACCTCCTGCACCACAGACTCTGGAAATTTCCCGGTGGCTGAGGTAACATAATCCACAAGCTCGAGCAATGTCTGTCTCTTGATCTCCTTCTCTTTTACATCCTTCGTCGGGTCCGTGAAGTCGAACACCACACAGCACATGGCCAGCTTCCTGACAAACAGGCCAGGCTTCTCTGAAGCCGGCACATCCCGGAAGCTCGGAAGTGCCTCATATACAGGCAGGGCCAAGAAACCATTGATCACACCCGCACCAACACCGGTGTTCTTGATCGTGTAATTATGGCTGGGATTTGTGACCGTGGCTGTGTAATTGTTCGGATTGCCAATCCTACTAGACATGGTCAAATCCGTTGTGGTTCTTGCATCAGATGTCGGACTGGGCAGCGACGAGCCGGCTCCGGCCAAATCCTTCTCCCCGGACTTGGCCGGCTTCTTGGGAAGCCGGCCCAGGATTTGCTTAATCATGACGAATCGCCCAAACAAGTACCCGATTAAACCACGCTAAAGAACTCTTCCTAAATCCATCATTTCTCTATCTGATCAAATTAGACACTATAAGAAGCATGAAAAAAAATTCCACGCATAAAAATGAGACGGATGGGGAAAACTGCACCTTCGGATCAAATAGACGCCGAATCCGCGATCGAGACCCTCCCAAACCACGCCTTTCGACTAGAAACCCAATCGGCGACACCAATACAAAGAAGGACCGGGCGGGGTCAAAAAGGAAAAGTGGCCTGAAGGTAAAGAAAAAGGCGGAAAATCACGCCTTTTCCCAAATCTCCACGCGATTTGGCCCGGGAGGAGGGGAAAGGGCCCGAATTGGATGGATTCCTGCAAAAACTTGTGGGGATTTAAGTGGAATTCGCGGAGGAGGAGGTGGTGGTGGAGTCGTCGCCGGTCGGGTTCGTTCGGGTCTCTTCTTGGGGGCGCACTGGGGAAGGCAGCGGGTGGGCGAAGCTAAATGGGCGAGAAAATTAAAGCGGAGGAGATGGAGAAATATTTTTTTTTTTGACCAAATCCAAAACGGATAGCTTCGGTCGGTCGTAAATATTCTGGCGTACAATTTGTGTTTCACCAATTTCCATCTCATGTGGACTGTAACTTTGTAAACATTGCAATGTATTCTTTCGAGGAGTTGCTTCACTTGTTCTCACTATTTAATTATAGTACTATGATAAATTCATCAATATTTCTATTTTGAAACGGATAATAAATCCACTAAGATTGATTCATGGAGCCGTGCTTCTAGATGCAATGAAATCAAATCGCCATGTAATCTATGTATATAATGGTCGTCTTGCCAACCAATTTTCTTTGTATCGGTGGTTAAAATAGTATAAGATTGTTGTGATTTGTATCGTTCGGTTGATACATGGAATCTTACTTTAAGAAACATACAATCTTGATAGACGTGGGCACGTTACTTTTAACATTTGGTTTTTTTATCATGAATACAAGCATCAAAAAAAATTTCACCGGCGATTCCATGCAAACATCATTGCTTTTGTTCACGAACAGCACAATAGTGTAACCCTCCTACAATAGATCAGATATATCCATATTGTATTTTAGAATATAAATAAAACATTTACATGCATGACTACAAATTTGTAACTAAAACACTTCTCAAGGGATTGAGCTTAAGAAAACCTTGGTCGCCTCCTTCAGGTACTCTTTATGCGTACCCAAAAGAAAAGGGGTCACTAAAATAAAGGTTAATTGATAGCTCATGTGGAGAATTTCAGTGTAAATTAAATACTATGAAACCCAGCTAACGATGCGCTGCTGGCCTAGCTGATAGACTTGTATAAGAGGTCCGAACATACCACTAGCTAGGAAGAGAAGACCAGAGGCAGTCAAAATCAAATGCATACTTGTATTTGGTCACAATTTATGATGGTCAAATCTCTCTCTGGGAAAAAAGACGGTCAAATCTCAAATCAGATGCCTTGTTCCCCAGCATGAGCAAGAACGTATAATCAGTCGTGCACTCTGAAAGTTTCAGTCCAACGAACACCATTTTGTTTCATCTGATTTTGTCAGGTTCATTTAGCATAATTCACAAAAAACACGAAAAAAAAGGCAGTAGTGGATAATAGATGGATGGTGATTAGCACAGACAGAGAGACAGTGAGGGGAAAAGGGGGCAAAAAAAAGTGTTTAGCTAAGCTGCGTCTGGTGTCGCTGTTACGACCAGAAGCAGAGGCAGCAAGTAACAAATGGCTGAAAGAAATGCAGGAAAGAGATGTCACGTTCAGGCCTTCATGGTAATGTGATAAAGCAAAGCTAGGCCTGTGCTGTGGCTTGCCTGGCTGTCTGTCCACTGCTTGTGCAAGCAACTTTAGATAACCCCTTTACTGTACTGAACTCTGGAAAACTTTACTCTGGCTGGCTAGGCATCAGAAGGAAGCTGTTAGAAAATGAAACGGCAGAAAGTAAGCAAGTATACTTCAGAATTCAGTTAAGAGATGAGCAGCTTGATGATCTCATGAACGTAGATAGATTTTCAAGCATAGAGGTTTGGGTTGTAGGAAGGTCGACCTGTCCAGATCGCTGCCATCCAATTCCAGGTCACCGTTTAGGGATTTTCAAGCATAGAGGTTTGGGTTGTAGGAAGGTCGACCTGTCCAGATCGCTGCCATCCAATTCCAGGTGACTGTTTAGAGGGTGTTCATAATAACGGTGGTTTATATCTTTTTTTTACTGTACCTAAGTTGATTAATTTAGTATAATTAAATTTTAAAAAATTAAAATTAGTAAAAACATGTTAACTTATTATGAATAATACAAAAGAATATAGAAAAAACAAAAAATAAAAAAAGAAGTCAACGTCAGATACAGAAGCCAGCTTTTAAGCCGTTCGGAGCGCAACCTTAATTCAGGTAATAGAAAGCAACTTGATTGTTTAGCTTTGTCTGACCGATTCCAGCTTCTCGAGGGAAAGAAAAGAAGAACAGCATCACGCATTTCACGATGAGCAGAGCTGATCCAGAATAGAATTTGCGTGTGGAACCTGAAAAGTGCTGCTTCAGCTTCGTTTCATTGCCCAATCGTTGTCGAATGTAGGTGTGCGAAAAAAGAGCCCACGGAACAGACTAGCACAGCACCCGGCAAGCATCTAGAACTGTTCACCACCTAGCCCCTGTATTAATTTTTTTTTCAATTTTAACTTTTGAATAACTATTTTGACAAAAAATAATCTCCTCTCTGAACTCGAAAGATACAACAGATGACACATATCACCCGCCGCATCCTCTAGCTTGGCAAAAGCTGAAGACCACGGCAGGTAGATGGCTGCTAAGTCCCTCCCCCTTAGTAAACCAATAAGAGTTTTTCATATTAAATTTTTATATTATATTTTTAGTTATTTTTTATTAGTTTCGTGTTTTGCCGTATCGATTTTATACCAAGTGTATATCCTATCCAAGCAGTATGCACGTTTTTTCTGCAACCTCTTAGCTAGCAAAACTGCAGCATAGATAGTTAACTAGTTCACTCTCAGCCAGCTGATGCGTAGCCGACGTCTCCGCTGGCGAAGGAAGGAGACAAGTCAAAAGGATGGAGGAAACTAGGGAAAAGGAGTTCGAGAGTGAAACACGCGTTATTTGGTCGATGCTTGGATATATCCATCTGTAATCTCTCCTTATCATGGCTAGTCATCTGCCATCAGACTCATCAGCCAATCACCTGTACGAACTATAAGTAGGTCTTTGCAAAGTGCAGCGAGATGGCAGCCAGCTTCGATCCGGTTGCTTGCTGCATGCATCTTCTCGATCGAACTGCGACCGATTGATCGATTGACACGCGGGAGACGAATGAAAACTACGGGAGAATGTCGCGACTGTTCTACAGTTTCGTTCTTGTACGTACTGTACTGTAGCTCGATGGGTGCAAATCAAGAAGAATCAACGTACTCCACTACTGGTGTTGGATTAATGCTGTACAGTCGTCGGCACAAGGCAACGAGGCTTTTTTTTTTCTTCTAGAATTTATTAGCCTAAGAGATAGTAATCATTGAAAGAAAGTTAAAACAAAAACTAATAAAAAAATAGTTAAAATCAAAAACTAACAAAAAAACATAAAAATACAGAACCAATAGCTTATTCTTTTAGACTACTAATTTTGACTTCTCTAAAATCCGAAACAAACAAAGCGATCCCTATAAACGCTTTCCAAGCTTCCAAAACCCACCAAGATGTATGCTATTTAGATCCTGCTCATTTTGGTTTAAAATCAGTTTTTACTTCTGATTTCTGTTTTTTTTTTACTATTCAGTAATTTCGTCTTTTCCTGATTTTTTTAAAGATTTTTTAGGCTTTTTCTTTTTTTCTCGTATTTATTTGTATTATCCGTAATAGATTAGCATATTTTTTCTATTTTTAAATTTTTTTACATTTAATTATGCTAAATAAGTAAATTCAATTACAATAAAAACAAATTATACATAACAAAAAAATTATAAATTATCACTGTTCCGAACGCGACTTAGATGTCGTCTCCGCCTTTCGTCCTCGTCGCCTCAAAAAATCACGACGAAAGCATCAGCCGCAGGGTCGATATCCGTGCCTAGCTGGGGGTTACGAGTTACGGAACGCACACGCGCCGTAGCATATGTCACCGCCGCGTCCGACGCGGGGAGATCGGGCAGCGGCGTGCCGTGCGTGCAGGCGTCAAGTACATAAAACGTGCGCCCGTCCTGTGCACTTGGCGGCGCGCGCGTAGCGGACAAACACGACGACCGACGGTGCCGCGGCGGGGAGTCGTCGCTGCCGATGTCGGAGCAGAGTACGTACGTGGAATCGATCGCCGCCGCGGATTTTCAGATCTGCGGTGCTTGACGATCGATGCGGGCGTTCTCTGCTTCTCACCCTTCCACGGCACGCACGTACTAGTATACTACCTTCCCCCACACATCGTATGGTTTGTAAGTGCTTGGAAAGTAGAAATTTCGCAGTAACTTTATACAAATATTTATATATAATTCCTGCGGAAATACCCGTGCTCTAAGCAGGCCTGAAATGTAAAGCAGTTCTTTACGAAGTGCCTTCTGCTCAATCCCAATGAACAGTGGATGGGTTAGATGGTAATAGCGTCAGTCAATAGGATTCTTTCGTAAATTGTGCTTTCAGGAAGTATCTGGGCCAGTATGGGCTCGATACAGTCGAACTGAAATGTTTAGGACAGAACTGAATTGGGCTGAGCACTTAATTTTTGTTTTCGCCCCAGCCCAGACTAGCCTCTCCCCATTTTTAGCGTCAGTTTTTCCTCTTCCTCTGTCGCAGTTCGCAAGAAAGGTTTGGGAGAAACGATGGCGTCTTTCTGCCGCTCCGCCGCCGCCGCAGTGAGGTCCGCGGCGTTCCGGTCGAGATCCCCCATGGCGAGGCCGTTCCAGGCGGCGAGGTCGCCTATCGCACCAACGCGCCTTCGCAGGTGACGCGCAAAATCCTGAATCCGTGTCTATTCTTGCCAGTAACTAGGTCTTGCTCGAAGCTATCATAAAAGGCGTGCGTTTTCTTGATCCTGTCCGCCCGTCTCAGGACCTTTGTGGCGGCGGCGTTGGCGAGCGCGGAATCGCTGGTGCCGCTCCACAGCGCGGTGGCGGCCGCGCGGCTGCGGTCGTGCATCGCTGCCGACTCGTCCTGCTGGAGCTGCCTCTCCCAAGGTGACGTCTTTGTACCCAGTTCTTTGCGTATTTGTATGTGAAGTGCTAGGTTGATTGATTACATTAGTGCAGCTGACTTTGTGTTGTCTAATACTGAAATTTACCCACTTCGTTCGCGAGAGAATTGAGATTGTATTGATTTCGTTGCCAAACCTGTCACTAACGAGGTAGGTGTGGCATTTCTGTGCTAAAACCCCATTTTGTATTGCACGTACACAGAGATACAAAAATCTGAAAAAAAAATGTTGTTGGATTTATGGTGCCACTCTGATGCCCTTGGAGATGTTGTCATGCTTGTTGTGGTATGACCATGTCTCTCTCGCTGCCTGTGTTTGTGTTTTGCGCTCAGGAAACGTAGGGGATACGGATTCTCAAGCACTAGTATAGTAGTATTTTTCTGTAAGTAGATAATTCAAGAATGGAGGGTTGCTGTGATGTATTGTCTTCTCCTGAATATCTACAATTTTCTCTGGCTAGGCGTGCCTCTTTCTTTGCCTAAGTGCTTCAACTATACTCTAGGTGGCATAGTCCTGCATAGAAGTTGTCTAGTTTTCTCCTGAATATCTACAATTTTTCTCTGGCTAGGCGTGTCTTTTTCTTTGCCTAAGTGCTCCAACTGTACTCTAGGTGGCATAGTCCTGCATAGAAGTTGTCTAGTTTTGTTGGATGTTTAAATCTCTGGACTGTTGGAGATGACACAATTATGATAGCACTTCCTTTTTAACCTGGCATGCATGAATTCTATAATTGCTGTTGTCATATATTGTCAATGTTCTTATTACTGTTTTGGTAATCATCCTGGTAGGTCTGACCAAGCGCATCTGATCATGGCTAGGAATATAATGTGAAAGAGAGTGGATCATGTGCTCCTGTGTCATGTTTTAATCTTTCAAGATATTTCCTTTATTCTCTAAGGAGTAGGATATGACCATGTGGTTTATAAAATTTTGTTAAGGAGACTGCAGAGGGAATCCACTAGTGACCCTTTGGAACTATTGTTTAGTTTTGTCTTGATCCTTCTATGCAGTAACAGAGTTATCCTTTCAGTTACTGAATGTCATGCTTGTTTTGTGGACATCTTGAATCGTTAAACTGGGTGACATTTTTTCATCATTTTTGATGTCTTACAAGTATTGGGTTATTTTTGTGTTGCAAGTTTTTTTTTTCAAGTGGATGATTTTAATTATGCAATTCCTACAAAACAAAATTATATCTACAGAATATCAACCCAGGCCAGTATTGTACCATGGTGCTCGTTTTCAGTTTTTTGTAAGGGTCCGCTATAGGTATAGATTGGGCTCCATTGCATGGTTATTAAGTCGACAAGTCGACACTACTCTCCTAGTGACCGACTAGTCGACTAGTCGGCCGACTAGTCGACAGGTACTGTTTATATGACAGTGATATATATATACTATATTAGTATACCATATAGGCATATACATATGTATATATTACATACTCTATATTGCAAATTTGTAAAGTGATTGGAATATATATATATATATATATATATATATATATATATATATATATATATATATATATATATATATATATATATATATAACATGAAGATTAGCCCATGCACTCACTATTCAATCCTACTTTACAGACCACCAAATCCAAAGACGAAGTGTAACCATACTGTCTATACCTGTAGAAAAATCAGGTCCATTTGGTCACCAACTCACCGTCACCATTGCCATCCACTTACTCTATATATATATATATATATATATATATATATATATATAAACATGAAGATTAGCCCATGCACTCAGCTATTCAATCCTACTTTACAGGACCACCAAATTCAGCACGAAGTGTAACCATACGGTCTATACCTGTAGAAAAATCAGGTCCATTTGGTCACCAACTCACCGTCACCATTGCCATCCACTTACTCTCTCACCAACTCACCTCCCCGCGCCGCAGAGCCGCCCGGCCTCCCCCTTCCCCGGCCACCCCCACCCCTCCCTCCTCCCCCTTCACTCCCCTTCTCCAGCACCGATCTCCTCCCCACCCCGCAGCGTCGCCCCGCCTTCCCCTTCCCCGGCCACCCCCGCCCCTCCCCCTTCTCCAACATCGACCACCTCCCTGCCTCCTGGCCTCCCCCTTCTCTAGTGCCGCCACCCCACCTCCCGGCCTCCTCCTTCTCTAGCGCCGCCACCCCGCAGTCCAGCCTCCCCTTCTCTAGCGCCGCCACCCCACCTCCCGGCCTCCTTCTCCAGTGCCGCCACCCCGCCACCCAGCCTCCCCTTACTCCAGCGGAGGGAGGAGGGAGGCCGGGGCGGAGGTACCGGGGAGGAGGGAGGCAGAGGGAGGCCGGGGAGGAGGGAGGCCGGGGCGGAGGGGGCCGGGGAGGAGGGAGGAGGAGGGAGGCCGGGCGAGGTACTGGATCTGATCTGCGCGCCGGGCGATCGCAGACGGATCCGATCTGGCGGGTGGCGGCGGCCGGCGACGACTGCACTCGAAGCTCCACGCTCACCTCTTCGCTCTTCTGCGCTTGCCTCTTCCGCGCTCGCCTCTTAGCTCACTGGCTCACTTCACTCGGTACATATCTGCTCTGTCTGCTCACTGCCTCCCCCAAGTCGCCCGACTTGCCGGTGCTTGGTCGACTAGTTGACGGACCAGTCGACGACTAGTCGACCAGGCGCCCGACTTGCCGCTGCAAGTCGAGTCGCCGGCGCAAGTCGGTCCTGGATCACCGACTCGTCGACTCGACGACTTGATAACCATGCTCCATTGTTGTTCAATAGGTGTTTATTATGTCTGGGATCCTAATGTTTGCTCACCATGACTATGCATTTGACTGTCAGCAGCCCATTTTACAGTATCCTCATCCAGTTGCCATGCCAAAAGTATACGATTGTTTTTTTGTTTATTGCTCGTCCTTTGCTGATTCTAATCTTCACTAAGATTTCCTTTTTCTTACTTTTTTCTTTTCCTGATTGGGCTTCGTTCTTTTGTTTTGAAACAATACATTAGACTTCGCTCTTCCTCGGTGACAGACTGAAGAAGGCACCTACATGAAACAGCACTTCAGAGTTCCGGCTCTTCTATTTGTCTTAGATGCTTCAATGCTTGCCTGAACAAGCCCATGGTTGCAGAGAAATTGGAACTGTATTTGAAATACTTGGTGTTTCGTAGTCGGATGCATGGTGCCTTTGGTGGTTATGTTCTTTGTATCCTTCCTGGAGGCTGAAATGTCTTGTCAACTGCGCATCTCCTAGATCGTAGACATAACGGATCAGTACAGAACCTTTATGCACCATCGGCTCCTTTTTTATCATCGTTATTTTATTTTTTTAAGAGAAAACAGTAGAAGAGACTTCTAGTACGCTATATTAAATAGGTAATAATGAAAGAAAGAGAGGGGGGGGGGGGAGAGGAAGGAAAAAAAAGAAAAAAAAAGACTGAAACCAGGAGCAAAGCAAATGATGATTAACCGGTCTGACTTTGTTGAGAAGGAGAGCAGCCTCTGATTTCAAGTCTTGCCTTTCAATCGTCCAGGCTAAGCAGCTGTTGACGAAAGATGAACTCATTCCTAACTTTTGAAATATGCCAAGTAGCCATAATGAATTTCTCCATGAAAAAGTGACCAGGATGCATTGATCTTGCAACGAGAATCCTTGGTGGCATATCAACCCCAATTGCATCCCAATGATATTTCAGCATTGTACAGCGAAAGGTCACTCAAAAAAGAGGCGTGCGAGAGTTTTCACCCTAAGGGTAGCACAGAACACAGAGAGTATCTCTATGCACATTGAAATTCTTCCTTATTAGCATTTCTTTTATATTCAGTTGATCCTCATGAGTAACTATGCGAAAACCTTAAGTTTGGGTAGATATTTGCTCCTCCAGATGAGAGGAAAAGCGGGGGAAACACTCAATTGACTATACTGGCGGGCATACCATTTTCTTGATGAGTAAAGAGAGTTACCTAGATGTAGGTCCATTGATCTGGGGTGTATTGATTTAGATTAACTCCAATGAGTAAGTTTAACAATTGAGAGAGTTTTTGATAGGCTTCTTCAGACAGTGGTAGGTGATATAAGGTTTGAAGCTTCGATGAGTTCAAGTAACTCTTGATCGAAATGCCCTGATTGATGGCAAACGAATATAGTCTCGGGAATTTTGCACACAAGATGAGGTCCTCCAAACAGTCCTTCCAGAACAGTATATCTCGCCCATTTCCAATCTTTTCCCTTGCTATGTCTCGAAATTGTGTGATGCCCTTCATTACATCTTTCCACCGGAAAGAACCACATGCTTTTGATGTATGAGGCACCGAGTTAGAGTAATATTTGAGCCAAATAAATTGGACCTAAAGAGTGTCATTGATAAGGTAATAGGGTTCCGATCTTCTAATATGATGATAACTTCGACTTGGAGGAGAACGGCTTTGACGATGAAGGTTTCTAACTAGTCACAATTAGAATACCAAACAATCACTAAATCACACTCCGAATCGTTATCAACCGTGTCAAAAACGCGGTTGACCTGACCACGAAGGTCTATTTCTGCATACAACCGAAGAACACGTAAGAATAAGATAACAAGTAATCTGAAAATGCAAATATTTATGAATTATTAATAAGATGGAATTTCAAATAAGAATCTTGACCGAGTGGTCTAGTCGACATACGCAGAAGATACAAGTTGCAACGAAAACAAACTAAACATAAACGAAATCTCAGTAAACTAGAGGGGTGTGTCTCCTTAAATAGGGGAGGGGAAGCCGCACATAACTAAGAAATAAGAGGACGATACTATTTATGGCACTGTTCACATGAATAGTACAGGCTAAGAGGGGAGCGCCTTCCCCCTGGGTCAAGCATTACAAAACTCAATTTGGCCTAAAGAGGTGCTACAACACCTTTTAATGATTCCAATGCACACAGAAAGAATTTTGAGACGATGATAGATTCGTTGGAAAGAGAACGAGATAATCTTTCCATCAAGTACTCGTGGACTTCAAACGAATTTTGTATATGAAAGTTATGTACGTTTGAAGTTAGACCTGTCAGGTTGAATTTGAATCAATCTGGAGGCCGAATTGGATTCCAAAACGTGTTCCACTTAACTCTTACTTGAATTGGTCCAAAAGTGACATAATAACCTTGAGCAAGAGTTGAGGGAGACGTCAACATGGTCTTAATATGCTGATTGGCTTCCCTTTGTAGATCTTAACCACGAGCTCGTACTGTTGATGCAATTATTCTTGTATAGCTGCTCAAATATACATTTTCATTATTACATAGCATCATATAGTTATATAATATAAATGCACTTCTAAAAATAAGCTCACCTGATAATTTAAGTGATGTGTAAAATATTTTGTAATTGGAACAACAAGCATAGCAAATATGGTTATATCTAGAGGGACTATGTCCTCATCAGTCACTTCTCCTATAGAATTTATGCAAGTGTTTTAGTAAAAGGCCCTTGTTAAGGACTCAAGACTCCTAGGCTATCTTTGTTTTTTGGTTTGCACACTGTCTCATGAAGCGAGGGAGTTGCAACAAGACTAAAGGGTCGTGGATCTCCTCCAAAGACAATGCATTTGCGCTTTATCAATGTAATCAATTACTTTTTTTTTGCATTTTAAGCATGCATAAATGATAGATTGACTAAAGTGAGAGAACTGCATTAACAACCGTGAGTTTTTCTTCATCGTTATTTTATTGACTAAGTCGGTCGGGTCGGTCATCGCATCGACGATCTAGAAAGGAAGGCAAGTAGACTTTCTTCCCCGCGTCTTTGTACAAGGTCGGGCAGCATGCGCAAAGTAAACCGTGTAAGATTTTTAAGTAAACCGTGTAAGATTTTTCTGCACATACCTTTCGATTCGACCATTAGCCGAGAGCAACTACATATTGACTCGTTGCTCCAAGTCTAGTCGACCAACTAAGGTTCTTGTGTACCGGCGCCGGCGGCGATGGCCGGTTTCTCGATGACCACAACGACAACCATGTGTGCTCTACTCATCTTCTTCGTCGTTTGCTACCTGCCTCGTCCTGCTGGCTCAGTGTTCTTCAACTACTCCACCTTCAGCCCAGCAGACCAGAAGGACATCAAGATCGAAGGCAGCGCGTCCTTCAACGCCGGATGGATCGATGTCACGCCGAGCATGGGCTACTGCGCGGGCCGGGCATCGTACGCCCACCCGGTGCCGCTATGGGACAGCACCACCGGCGAGGTGGCCAGCTTCACCACAGGCTTCTCGTTCGCCATCCCCCTGACGGACCAGGGCAGAAACAACAAGGGAACCGGCATGGCGTTCTTCCTCGCCAGTCACCCGTCGAGCCTGCCTGCCGGGTCCTACAGTTACAACCTCGGCCTCACCAACCAAAGCGCAGGCGCGGTGGCGTCCGGCGACAGCCGGTTCGTGGCAGTGGAGTTCGACACCTTCAACGACACCACAGTATCCGACCCCAACGACACCTACGACCACATCGGCATCGACGTCAACTCCTTAATATCGGTGAAGACCATCACCCTGCCGAACTTCAGCCTCCGCGGGAACATGACCGCGACGATCGAGTATGACAGCGTTTCGAGCATCCTGGCAGTTTCACTGCGTCTGGATGTGATGACAACTTACGATCTTATGTATAAGGTTGACCTGAAGAGCGAATTGCCGGAGCAGGTCGCCGTTGGCTTCTCCGCGGCGACGTCCACATCCATAGAATTGCATCAAGTGCGTTCTTGGTACTTCAGCTCGTCGTTCGGACCAAATGGCACGCCACCGCGAAGGTCGTCCAGCGCCGGAGCTATAGGGGGGGCCACCGCCGGCGCAGCATTATTCATCCTCCTCTGCATCACCGCAGCACTTTTGATACGTCGTCGGAACAATATCAAGAAGAAGATAGAGGAAGAGGACATAGGCACGGAAGACGAAGAAGGCGAGCCGATTATGGAGGTTGAGATGGTGACAGGGCCGAGGAGGTTTCCATACCACGAGCTCCTCGACGCGACGAGGAACTTTGCGGTGGAGGAGAAGCTTGGGCAGGGTGGGTTCGGCGCGGTGTACCGAGGGTATCTTCGTGAGCTTGGCCTCGCCGTGGCCATAAAGAGGTTTTCTAAGGAGTCGTCCATGCAAGGGAGGAAGGAGTACAAGTCAGAGATCAAGGTCATAACCCGGCTGCGCCACCGGAATCTTGTGCAGCTCATCGGCTGGTGCCACGGACGAGACGAGCTCCTGCTTGTCTACGAGCTCATGCCCAACCGCAGTCTCGACATCCATCTCTACAGCAAGGATACATTCTTGACATGGCCAATGAGGTAATCGACGTTTATTTACTTCCAAAAGAAATAGTGAAATCGGTATACTCATATGAAACTCAAACTGATGATGCGAATCGCAAGTACAGGGTCAAGATAGTGCTCGGGCTGGGCTCTGCATTGTTGTACCTCCATGAGGAGTGGGAGCAGTGCGTGGTGCACCGCGACATCAAGCCGAGCAATGTCATGCTTGACGAGTCATTCGGTGCCAAGCTAGGCGACTTCGGCCTGGCGAGGTTCATCGACCACGCCGTCGGGACGCAGACAATGACCGCCGCGTCGGGGACCCCTGGTTACGTGGACCCTCAATGCCTGATCACCGGCAGGGTCAGCGCCGAGTCCGACGTCTACAGCTTCGGCATCGTTCTGCTGGAGGTCGCATACGGGAGGAGGCCCGTGAGTCTGCTGGACAGCCAGATGAACGGCGTCTTCCGGCTCGTCGAGTGGGTGTGGGGGCTGTACGGTCGGGGAGCCGTTCTTCAGGCGACCGACGAGCGGCTAGGCGGTGACTACGACGAGGCGGAGATGGAGCGTGTGATTGCCGTCGGGCTCTGGTGCGCGCACCCGGACCCGAGCGTGCGGCCGTCGATCAGAGCAGCGATGGCCGTGCTCCAGTCCAAGGAAGCCAGTCTGCCTGTGCTCCCCGCCAAGATGCCCGTGCCGACGTACGCGCCGCCGGTGGCCGTGCCGGACGGGCTGTACTCGTACGGTACTTCGTCTACAGGGACGTCGTCGTCGTCCGGTGGGGCGCAGTCGTCGACAGCGAAAGGCTCCACCCCACACATTTCCTCTTCATCCGATGCAACCACATTGCCTGGCCCAAAGGATTCGTCGTCGTTACTTAAACATCGGTGCTAGGAATAATGCATTTGACCGACGTGTTCCGTGGATCAGTTGATGTTTGAATGGGACAGCACATATATATGTGCCGTTGATTTGTTCTTCAGGGTCGCGTAGTTCATGACGTGTGCAGCTATTGTATTCACAAGCTCTCACTGTTATAATCTGAATTCACTATAATCAATTATATAGATTTTCTCTTGTTCTTTCCGATTTACATGGTAATTTCTAGAGTTTGATAGTGAACGTGGTGAATTCCTTTTCTATCGTTTTAATACCTAGTGAAGTAGTCCGTGCAATTGTGTGGCTAGTTCTATAATTTTTAATTAAAAATAAAATTTATTTTGTAAAATATTGATGTTTCTCAAAATTGGATATTAGAGTTTGTTTCACAAACAATTTTTTTTAAAAAAATTTCTCCCTTGTTAACTTCTTTTTTAATTTATAACTTTGAATAAATTGATTGTAAGTATTTAGAGTAGTATTTTGAATAAATAGATCGCAAACCTACTCTGGGAAGAAAAACAAAACACCCTCTTTTACCGCCTGTTCTGATTCTCGCTCAATCTCAATATTCTTACTGCCAATTCTCACCTGTCTAGTTTTAACAGCTTTTGCCAATTCTCAATATTCTTGCGCGGTCTCGCCGAAGCTAAGGCTTTGCTATTGCTCACATTGGAGGTTGCTTATGACTTTTTATTATTGTAGCTAACTTATTTTTTTATTGTAGCTGATGGTAAATTATTTGGTATAATTAAATTTAAAAAAAATAAAAAAACAGATTAACCTATCATAAACAATGCAAAGGAATACAAGAAAAAAGATATAGTAAAAAAGCAAAAAAAACTAAAAAAAGAAAAAGACAAAATAAAGGAATAGTAAAAAAAGCTAAAAGCTAATCGCCATCTTTGAAATGAGCGGGGCACATGGCCACACGACGATCAAGGAGAGTGATTGATCGATGTGTGGCTCGGTCATCGCTTCATCAGTCTGAAGTATTATTTTTCGTTGCTAGACAGGGGTATGAAGTTTTCTCGATGGCAAATCAAGATGTAAGTTATTTTATCATAGCTTAATTTGGATAATATACTTTTGAGGATCGATAAGATGCCAATGATATTATTCGTTGATGAGAAGTAAAATAAAGATCGTAAGACATTTTCTTAAATTTATTTTCATCTATCAAATAACATTCTACAAGAGATTTTCAAGTAGGCATTCGCTGCCGCATTATAGTTGAAGTTGGAGCAGATTTGTATGTCCAAAGATTTGACCAGTAATATGTATTTGAAGCAGAACCTTTATTTCTATAAGATGGCAGAGAGAACCTCATTGTTGAACCTTCTGACAGTTTTCAAAGAAGTTGTTGCTAACCTCAAGTCTATGATGATAAAATATGATGATGAAGATTTAGATCTTACTTTGCTATATTCTCTGTTCAGTTCGTAATTGAAACACCCCGCATTCTTTAATTAGTTAATTAAACGTAATTAGCATTAATTATGTGGTTAATTAGCTTATTTGGTTAGCGGGGAACTAAAGCCAATTAGTTTAAAGAATTCACCGTAATTCGATCCAGTTACGACCATTGCACTGCACAAGAATATCAACGTGAAATAAACTCAAGCTTTATTAATGTTTCACGAGTACAACAGGTGAAAACAAATTACACATAAGGCTCATCTCATACATTTGCACATACATCAAAATTTATACATACACACCTGTTACGCCGTCACAAAGGTAGATTCTATTACATGCCAATCATTTCATACATTAGAGTTACTGACGAACAACACACACACCTCTACAATTGAGAACCACTCAGTAGATGTTATACCAAAAGAGACCGAACAAAAGATCAAATGTTAATCAACAAATAGAGAGAGAAAAGAGATTGTCGTCAAAGCCCTCGAGGTTATCTCGGGCGGGGCATTCCGTTCACAGAAATACCTGACTGTCCGGAAACCAGTCGGCACCTCTCACAATCTAGAGTTCATCATTCGGTGTAAAACAAACATGTTTTATTTTGCAACACTGTAACAAAAACCCACAAGTGCCAAATAACCCTTGAACCAGCAGGGCATCAATATCATCTCACACGGCAAGGGAAATAGCCAGCACACCAACATCCAAAAAGCCCCACATGGCCAGCACAACACAGAAGCCAACTCAAAACCATCCAGAAAGCACGACCACGGGTCAACAAGCAACAGCATACACAGCCAGACGAAAGGGTCAAGAAACACACCACTTCTTCCTCTCCAGCCATAAACCGAAAGCACCACCACTCAACATCACCAGCCATCACAACTCAGCCAAGCATCCTCCAACCGAAGGCAAGCAAAGGACCAAGCCGAGGGACCGCAAGCCGCAGGCAGAGGAGACCAGCACTGGGACCGTAGGCATTCAAACCACCAGAAAGCGACATCAACATCAACTTTCACCTCATTCGAACCACCAACCATTCTTTAGAAAAAGGTAGCCCACAAAATCTCAACTATACTAGCATCTTATCAGTAAGACATTATGTCTAGCTTCTAGTCAATCGATTACCAACCATGTAACACCGGCATCACAAACATCAGTAGAACACAACACCGTAGGACATGCCTACCATACCCGAGGTCATGCACCGAGAAGGTAGAATGGAGGAAGGAGGTCACCTGGTGAGGGCAGCGACGGCGCACGGCCGGTGGCCCGACATTCGCCCCCAATAGCCAACACGCACTCCCCCGGCGTACGGGTGGCTTTGGGCTCCGCCATGTCGAGCCACAACGACGCGCCTCCGTACCAATCCTCACCCTGTTTTCAAAATCAAACCAAGTCAAGCAAAAACAACTAGTAACCAAGGGAGGGCAGCAAATGGGTTAGAAGGGCCAGATCCGGGCCGTAGGCCACGGATCCGGCACCTGGAGGCGGTGCGAGTCATCGGACCTGAGAGGATGGCGGCGCTAGAGCAAGGGAGGAGCCAAGGAGGTGGCGAGAGAGAAGAGGGGGAGAAGAGGAAGGGGCGGCGGTGTAGCAAGGGGCGGCGGCGCAAAAGGGAAGTGAGGAAGGGAAACGGGAGGAGAAGAGAGGAAAAGGGGGGTGGGCCGGCGGTGAAAAGCAAGGAGATGGGCCGGCTGGGCCGAAATAAGGAAAGAAAGAGGATGTGGGCCGGCCGGATTAAGAAAAAGAGAGAGAAAAATTAAGAAAGAAAAAGAGAAGGGAAAGAGGGCAATGATTTTAAAAGCCTCACTTTGTATTTTAGCTGCATAAAAATAACAGCAAGTCTCGCAGATTATCCGACATTAAACTAAGCTTTAGTTTCATATAGAATCAGTATTTTTTTTTGCAGTTATCGCATTAAAAACATTGCTAAGTACCATGATTATTATCAGAATGACCTACCCATTTTAAATTCGACACTTCGGTAATCCGCTAACCAACTCAACCTAACCAGAGAAGCCTCGCCATGGTATTATCACCTTTTAGTAGTTCATTATATTCTCCGTCAACACCATGAGTTAAACTAGCGGTACGATATTATTGCAGTAGGCATTCCGAACTTGCAAGGGAAAGAATACCTGGGTAGTGCGGAGATTCAGAACTCGTTGATTAACTCAGGCAAGTATTTCTTTTGAGCATATGATCAGAGTATCTTCAGTAAAATAAAGTATTTACCTATTAACTTACTATCACCCTGCACATCAATGACAAAATTATTTAAATCAAGGATAAGTTGAAAAAGAAAGAGAAGGAAAGAGAATCGACGACTGACGGAGTAGTCAGCCGTATAGATTAATAAAGGGTGAGCAGAGGTTGCCTTGGTACAAACGGAAGAGCGGGTTGGGGACCTCTGCATAAGATATGATATAAGTAACCACAAACTTCATCTGTATGAATAGACCGCATCAATACGTATCAACCACATTTTGTCTAAGGACGGACAGAGTCAGTAGTGCTATCAAGGTTATTATATTCTCCACATGGGTAAGTATTAATCAACGGAAATGAACCCAAGACTGGTTATTGATCAGCAAGGGGGATCCAAAATCGCAGGAACCCGAGACTGGTTAGTGATCAGCAAAAGGGGGATGCAGCTCGCAAGAACTCGAGACTGGTTAGTGATCAGCAAAAAGGGCACGCGAGGGCGATATATTACGCAGTGGAGTGTTGGGCGAGGGTCAGAGACCACCCCAACCAACAGCTAGGTCGCTATTGGTGAGCCTAGGTGCGGGTGGTACACCGACCCAAGCTACCAATTGGGAATAGCTGGGTGGAGATATAATATACTAAGATAGATACAAAAGTTCTGTATTCTGATCTGGACACCGCATCTTAGGAAATGCGGGATTCCACGAGCCATTAGGATCAGAATGATGATGGGTAAAGTGATACAAGCTTGCGCAATGCTATATAAATCATGAATTTATGCCTGTCTCCGGGTAAGGAGATTACGGGAACTCGTGGAAGTTCTTATTTGCTCGTATAAATGTTCGGTAGCTTTTCAATTAATGAAATCAAAATCTTTCGCAACTAAAAACCCTATTTTCCTATGGATGTAAAATTTGGAATTGAGTCTGAGGATGGAGGATCAGGGAAAAGATAGAGGCATGAAATGCATTTTTGCTATATATACGCTTGCTGAGTACTCCGTACTCACCCTTATATTATTCCCATTTCTTAGAGGATGGCCAGTTCACATCGACCGGGGAGGGAGATGAGCCTAGTTCGGAGGAGCCCTACTCCCTAGGAGAGGGCGGTGGTACTGAGGTGGCGCCGTATGGGGGTTACCCCTCATACAATGACTGGGATGAGTAGAGAGATAGGAGCTGTTCAGGCTCCACTCCTTAAATATAAGTATTTCCGGTATATGGATTTGAACACTCGTCTCTGTATAATTAGACTGCTGTTTAAACTTTTGGTTAGCGTTGTAATAACTAAAACAGTATGTTGTACTAAACTTTAGCCCTGCGTGGCTACGTGCATGTATGTAATATATATTTCCTCTAATCGTTGTTATATTGTGCTACTCTGATGGACTTATTATTCGTTAGAGCGATGTTTTATCGCTAACACGAATAATAATCCGTTGACTAACATAATTACCCCGTGGTAATTATGCGGGTCGTTACAGTAATCTACTTTCAGATATACTATTCTACATAGTCGAGATACTTTTACTCTTAATGAAGTTTATGAAGCATTGTATGCTAAAGAAAAGATGAAGCATATGGTTTCTGTGAAAGTTCAAGTATGCATACAAAAGATTTTAATGATTTCAGTGCACACAGAAAGAATTTTGAGATGAGGATAGATCCGTTGGAAAGAGAACGAGAAAATCTTTTCATCAAGTACTCGTGGACCTCAAATGGATTTTGTATGTAAAAGTTATGCACATTTGAAGTTAGACTTGTCAGACTAAATCCGAATTAATCTGAAGGCTGAATTAAATTCTAAAACGTATCCCACTTGAACTCTTACTTGAATTGGTCCAAAAGTGATATGGTAACCTTGAGCAAGAGTTAGGAGAGACGTCGACATAATTTTGATATGCTGGTTGGCTTCTCTTTAGGTAGACCTTAACCACGAGCTCATAGTGTTGATGCAATTATCCTTGTATAGCTGCTCAAATATACATTTTCAGTATTACGTAGCATTATATAGTTCATATAATATAAAGACATTCCTAACAATAAGTTTACCTGATAATTTTAAGTGATGCGTAGAAGATCTTGTAATTGGCACAACAAGCATAATAAATATAGTTGTATCCATAGGGATCATGTCTTCATCAGTCACTTCTCCTATAGAATTTATGCAAGTGTTTTAGTAAGAGGCCCTCGTTAAGGACTCGAGATA
This sequence comes from Melocanna baccifera, assembly GCA_036346265.1. Taxonomy (NCBI): domain Eukaryota; kingdom Viridiplantae; phylum Streptophyta; class Magnoliopsida; order Poales; family Poaceae; genus Melocanna; species Melocanna baccifera. The sequence continues at coordinate 26,844,322 of CM070697.1, read as the reverse complement.
AGACTCCTAGGCCATCTTTGTTTTTTGGTTTGCACACTGTCTCTTGAAAGTGAGAGAGTTGCAATGAGACTATAGGGTCGTGGATCCCCTCCAAAGACAATGCATTTGCGCTTTATCAGTATAATCAATTACTTTTTTAGGCATTTTAAGCATGCATAAATGATAGATTGACTGAAGTGAGAGGACTGCATTAACAACCGTAACCGTGAGTCTTTCTTCATCACATCGACGATCTAGAAAGGAAGGCAAGTAGACTTCTTCCCCGCGTCTTTGTACAAGGTCGGGCAGCATGCGCAAAGTAAACCGTGTAGGAATCATTTTTCTGCACATACCTTTCGATTCGACCATTTGCCGAGAGCAACTACATATTGGCTCGTTGGTCCAAGTCTAGTCGACCAACTAAGGTTCTTGTGTACCGGCGCCGGCGGCGATGGCCGGTTTCTCGATGACCACAACGACAACCATTTGTGCTCTACTCATCATCTTCGTCGTTTGCTACCTGCCTCGTCCTGCCGGCTCAGTGTTCTTCAACTACTCCACCTTCAGCCCAGCAGACCAGAAGGACATCAAGATCGAAGGCAACGCGTCCTTGAGCGCCGGACGGATCGATGTCACGCCGAGCATGGACAACTGCGCGGGCCGGGCGTCGTACGCCCACCCGGTGCCGCTATGGGACAGCACCACCGGCGAGGTGGCCAGCTTCACCACAGGCTTCTCGTTCGTCATCCCCCCGACGGACCAGGGCATCAACAACAAGGGAACCGGCATGGCGTTCTTCCTCGCCAGTTACCCGTCAAGTCTGCCTGCCGGGTCCTACAGTTACAACCTCGGTCTCACCAACCAAAGCGTAGACACTGTGATTTTTGAATTCTGATCCGTTCATGAGAGGTAATAAGCAGATAAAAATAGTCGTATACGATTTTGACCAATAAAGCTAAATTCGGTATAATTTATACTATAATTTATCTATAGATTTCGCCTTAAAAAAGTATCATTTAACGGTATGTTACTATTCATCTATATATAAGTTATAAGTTAGAAGCACTTTCAAATTCAGCTAAAAAGTACGTCCTCTAAATTTGAAAGGAGAGAGTAGTAGCTTGGTACTGTCAGGCCCATGAATTGCCATGAAAAAAATTCAAGCTCACGTACGCGTCTTGGTACTGGCAGGCGCAGGAATTTGGGCCGAGAAAGAAGCTTTCGGGCGTCTCTCTACGGGCCGGGCTGAAGGCCTGCATTTGCGTACGACGACTTGAGAGAGAGAGAGAGAGAGAGATTGCAGCTGCCAACAAGTCTCTCTTGACCAGCCTCTTCGCACGTTGGCTCGGGTATCTGCAACCTGTTGATCAGCCCGGTGGAGACTATACAGCAAGAGCTTCATAATTCAGATATCAGGTCCGGTAGTGTATATAGGAACTTCATGCAATGGTATTTTTTAGAGGATTTGCAAAATTATTCAATCCGGCGTTATTGAATGAGATATGCTCCAGTTGTTTCTACAAGAAAGGCAGGCAAATCCTAACATCATAGCACTATGTAGCTAAACAACCCAAATTTAGTCATACATGACAAAGTGTTACAAATACACGGGCCGATCAACCAAATGTTTCACCTAGCATATAGTTTGCAACGGGAATAACGATAGCGGAGGCACAAGAACCAGCAAATATAAATAAAGTCGCTATATGAGAGAGAGTATAGTTTAACAGAACCTTACGTGTAGTTTTAGTCAATATAAATGAAATCGTTACAATGCATACTACAATCAATTTGTAGACCCTATCTTAAAAAAGACACTCTATTTGAAAGTTAGTTACTGTAGAAAAACCGAAAACAAGTTTTAAAAGATAAAAAAATAGGCCTAATAATATTATGGTGTAGCAAAAAAACGACAAACCAACGCTGCATGTGTCTGGTACATATCCAAGGTTGTAACATCCCGTTTTGAGAGGTTAAAATTTGCTTGATTAAAAATTTCAAACTTCAATCCAAATTCAACCCAATTTAAACCAAATTTCAATTTTGGCCGATTTTCAAAATCCTTCGAGCCCACCTAGCATAGGATGGCAAGGGATGCTCTGGCCATGCCCACATGCAGCAAGTCATCTTCTGAGCAGATGTCCCATGTCAGAAGCAGGATCCGTGGTTTTTCCAAAACACCGTACCGAGATTAATAACTCTATTAAAAGAAGAAAGATCGAAGCATGGTTCGCCAGTTGATACGTCAGAGCGATCGAGCAGCTAAAGATCATCCATGTGGTTGCTCGTTAGATCGTGTCACTTGTTAGCTACGCATTTTCTCTCTGTAATGGGTCCTCGTTGCCAGGTTCTCAAATCTAGCTAGCTCGCTGCCAGTGTCTCCGTTTGTGCTTCTGTATGTTTTTAATTGAAGGTTAGTGCCGTTGTATGTTGGAGTGTAATGAATTATGGTACTTCGCATTCATTGTGGTGAGCAGAGAATGAATGATATATGATCTTTTATTCAGATGAAAGTTGTGATTTTTTTTCTTCTGATGTAACCATGTCTTGCTCTCCTGGGTAAGAGCCATTCTGTGAGCAAATATTTACTCATCTTCTATAAATTATTTTTTCTACTAAAAGGAAAGCTAAAAAAAACACCACGCTCGTTCTTAAGGATTAGAAATACCACATTAATAGGAGGGAAAATAAAAATATATACATGACTGATCATAGTTCATCTAGATTACAAGGGTGATGATTAGTCGGATATAGATATAAAAGCTGTTACAACTCTATCAAGAATGCAACTATATTTTAATCTACCTTAAAAAAACTATATTTTCATCGTTAATATTAGAGTTGTGTAATAAGCATGTCTATATGTTTTGGTATAAACATATGTATCTTATCTAGCTTGCGTGGCAGATTCGGCTAGCTTTTAATATACCGAGCGTTGATTTAACCCTGATTCAAAATGAACATACTGGTTCCTTGAAAAAAAAATCATAACCTGACCTAAGAAATTTAGGCTTACATAGGCGGTTTGGCCTGCAACTATGGTCTGTGATATGATGGGCCGTATCAAAGCTAGGCAGTGTGCAGTCGGGAAAGAAGCTTTCAGTCCATGGGCCAATCTGGGCACCTGCTTTTTCTAGTGATCTTACCGTTCGAATGACAATAGCTTGCAGCTTTTTTTTACTTAATTAGCTAATTTTTTTATTGTAGCTAAATAAAAACAACACCAAAACAACAAAAGGGGCAACACCTGAACCGCCACCAAGGAACTACAGAGAAACTACAGAGAAGGGCACCTAAGAGGAGAAGAAAGCAAAGGCCAATACTTGAGTTTCTGCAGCTAGCTGTGGGCTAGAAAGAAAGAAATGGCTGGCATCTTTATCTTGTTCTTTTCCTTATGCCACCTGTCTCATTCTCCTGGCTCAGTGTTCTTCGAAGTGATTATAAGATACTTTAAAGTAAATTTTATAAAAAATTTCATAAAAATTTATTTTTTATAACATATTTTTTAAGAAGTGTTTCTATACTTTCCTCTCTAATAAAAATAACACTAATATCAAAACATATAAAGAAATAAGTAATATCTATTCACCATTCATCGTGTTTTAAAAATTATATAAATTGTTATTGAGAAAAACATAAAAGCATATTTCTTTCTTGGTTTGTATATATTCTTTTATATATGAAAAATGATATATAACAAAAATAAATGACTCTAATAAAAATTTTCAATCAAGTTGTATTGTAATATCTTAGAATTAATATATAAATATACTAAAAATAATAAAAAAGGTATAACATATTTATTTAAAGAATATATTAAAAAGCGTGCGTAGAAAAGGCTTCCGTCTTGTGCAGAGTACAAAACTTGTGATTTCGCCGGTCCACGTCACATCGATATTCCAGAAAGGAAGGCAGGTGGACTTGTTCTTCGTATGGGGTTGGGCGAATTCGACCTGCCGCAGCGCAACCGATGTTCCAAGCCATGACCACGTATTTAAGAAGAAAGCAGTGTCTCCTCTCCGTACCGTACCTTCATTTCATCTTTTTCCAAGTCGATCATACCGACAGCCATGGCTGGTATTCTTCTTGCTTTTATCTTGTTGTTTTCCTTGTGCCACCTGCCTCCTCCTGCCGCCTCAGTGTTCTTCAACTTCTCCGCCTTCAACCAAGAGGATCAGAAGGACATCAGGATCGAAGGCGACGCCTCATTCAGCGTCGGAAAGATCGACATCAGTGCGAACAGGTCCTCGGGCATCAACGGCAGCAAGGGCCGCGCGTCGTACGCCCACCCCGTACTGCTCTGGGACAAGGCCACCGGCGAGGTGGCCAGCTTCACCACGCGCTTCTCGTTCGCCATCTACCTGACGGACCCCAACAACAAGGGGGACGGCATGGCGTTCTTCCTCGCCAGCTACCCGTCGAGCCTGCCGGCTGGGTCCCCCGGATACAACCTCGGCCTCACCAACCAAAGCGCAGGCGCCGTGGCGTCCGGCAACAGCCGGTTCGTGGCGGTGGAGTTCGACACCTTCAACAATACCATAGTACAAGATCCCGACACCACCTACGACCACATCGGCATCGACGTCAACTCCTTAAAATCGGTGATCACCTTGGCCCCGCCGAGCTTCAGCCTCAGCGGGAACATGACTGCCATGATTGAGTACGACAGCGTTTCGAGCATCCTCTCAGTTTCACTGCGTCTGAATGATCTCCAAGGCATGCCAGTTTACGATCTTAAACATGAGGTTGACCTGAAGAGCGCATTGCCGGAGCAGGTCGCCGTTGGCTTCTCGGCGGCGACGGGCGCATCCGTAGAACTGCATCAAGTGCGTTCTTGGTACTTCAACTCGTCGTTTAGACCAAATGGCACGCCACCCTCAACAAGGTCGTCCAGCGCCGGAGTTATAGGGGGGGCCACCGCCGGCGCAGCATTATTCATCATCCTCTGCATCACCGCAGCACTTTTGATACATCGTCGGATCAATATGAAGAAGAAGATAGAGGAAGAGGAGGAAATAGGCTCGGAAGACGATGACGGCGAGCCGATTATGGAGATTGAGATGGGGACAGGGCCGAGGCGGTTCCCGTACCACGAGCTCCTCGACGCGACGAGCAACTTTGCACCGGAGGAGAAGCTTGGGCAGGGTGGGTTCGGCGCGGTGTATCGAGGGTATCTTCGTCGGCTTGGCCTCGCCGTGGCCATAAAGAGGTTTTCTAAGGAGTCGTCCATGCAAGGGAGGAAGGAGTACAAGTCAGAGATCAAGGTCATAACCCGGCTGCGCCACCGGAATCTTGTGCAGCTCATCGGCTGGTGCCACGGCCGCGACGAGCTCCTGCTTGTCTACGAGCTCATGCCCAACCGCAGTCTCGACATCCATCTCTACAGCAAGGATACATTCTTGACATGGCCAATGAGGTAATCGACGTTTGTTTACATCCAAAAGAAATAGTGAAATCCGTATACTCATATGAAACTCAAACTGATGATGAGTATGGCAAGTACAGGGTCAAGATAGTGCTTGGGCTGGGCTCTGCATTGTTGTACCTCCATGAGGAGTGGGAGCAGTGCGTGGTGCACCGCGACATCAAGCCGAGCAATGTCATGCTTGACGAGTCCTTCGATGCCAAGCTAGGCGACTTCGGGCTGGCGAGGTTCATCGACCACGCCGTCGGGACGCAGACAATGACCGCCGCGTCGGGGACCCCTGGCTACGTGGACCCTCAATGCCTGATCACCGGCAGGGTCAGCGCCGAGTCCGACGTCTACAGCTTCGGCATCGTTCTGCTGGAGGTCGCATGCGGGAGGAGGCCCGTGAGTCTGCTGGACAGCCAGATGAACGGCGTCTTCCGGCTAGTCGAGTGGGTGTGGGAACTGTACGGTCGGGGAGCCGTTCTTCAGGCGACCGACGAGCGGCTAGGCGGTGACTACGACGATGCGGAGATGGAGCGTGTGATGGCCGTTGGACTCTGGTGCGCGCACCCGGACCCGAGCGTGCGGCCGTCGATCAGAGCAGCGATGGCCGTGCTCCAGTCCAAGGAAGCCAATCTGCCTGTGCTCCCCGCCAAGATGCCCGTGCCGACGTACGCGCCGCCGGTGTCCTTGCCGGACGGGCTGTACTCGTACGGTACTTCATCTACAGGGATGTCTTCGTCGTCCGGTGGGGCGCAGTCGTCGACAGCGAGCGGCTCCGCGCCACACACTTCCTCTTCATCCGACGCAAGCACATTGCCCTGTCCAAAGGATTCGTCGTCGTTACTTAAACATCGGTACTAGGAATAATGCATTTGACGTGTTCCGTGGACCAGTTGATGTTTGAATGGGACAGCACATATATATGTGCCGTTGATTTGTTCTTCAGGGTCGCGTAGTTCATGACGTGTGCAGCTATTGTATCCACAAGTTCTCTGTACTGTTATAATCTGAATTTACTATAATCATTGTATAGATTTTCTCTTGTTCTTTCTTATTAATGTGGTAATTTCTAGAGCTTGATAGTGAATGTGATGGATTCCTTTTCTATCATTTTAATACCTAGTAAAGTAGTCCGTGCAATTGTGTGGCTAGTTCTATAATTTTTAATTAAAAATAAAATTTATTTTGTAAAATATTGATGTTTCTCAAATATTGGGATATTAGAGTTTGTTTCATAGACAATTTTTTTTTTCAAAATTTTCTCCCTTGTTAACTTCTTTTTAATTTATAACTTTGAATAAATTGATTGTAAGTATTTAGAGTAGTATTTTGAATAAATAGATTGCACACCTACTCTGGGAAGAAAAACAAAACACCCTCTTTTACCACCTGTTATGATTCTCTCTCAATCTCAATATTCTTACTGCCAATTCTCACTTGTCTAGTTTTAACTGCTTTTGCCTAGCTTATCTAATCCCTCCTATCACATAAGGGAGCAACCTTCTTAGAGTGCGGACAATTGTCCATGCAGTCATCTTAACGCTTACAACCCAATCAAAATCTTTTTCTTTTTTTTGCTAATACAACCCAATCTAATGAACATGGTGCAATTTTGCGCATTGGCAGTCTCTATATGGACAACTCTGAGGCCATCAGTTTGCATAGTAATACATGTGTAAACCCAAATAAAATTAAAATATTATAAAAACATTTTTGACATGAATGCACTCATCATTTTCATATGGGCACTCCGCGCTCTAACTATTCACAAAGATATTGTTTTTTTGAGACACAAAGACGTTGTTGGCGAAAGTTAAAATAGTATGACTTCACAATTATAAGATGACACTCCAATTATTATGGCCGAAGGCTCTAACATGACACTTACCACTGAAGGGCATGCTAATTCTTCTCCTATTTTTATCTTTTGTACACATATTGGTATGTTCTATTCATTAAGTTAATTATGCTAGAATTATATTACTATTTATGCTTATACCGCATATACTACAACAATCCAGAAAACCTAAATTTAAAGAAATGGCTTCGTTATCCGATGTCGTTAAGCCGGAAGTGTTCGATGATGCCGACTTCAAACATTGGCAGGCTCAAACGAAATTATGGTTGACTGATCTTAAATTCTTTTGGGTCATTTCAAATCCTCCGATGTTTCCGTTGGAAATCCCTAAAATGATGTGGTGGGAGGATGCAAACAATTCAGTCTTAACCCGTCTGTTAGCCATCTTGTCCAACCGGTTGTTCGACGTCTACGTCAACTTCACAAACGTCAAGCTACTGTGGGATGAACTTGAAGAGAAGTATTTCGAATGGGACAACGGGAATGAGTCATTCGTGACTGCAAACTACTTGAACTACAAGATGGTCGAAAGACGGTCGGTGATAGAGCAGCTCTATGAGCTACAACTTTATGTACGTGACTTAAGTCAGTATGATTGTGTTCTACCAGAGAAGTGGCCAGCTTTGACACGCTATTTGTATTAGTCTTCAATCCGAGCGCCATCAAGTCCAACAGCTTCAGCCGGTTCGAGAAGGGAAGGTTCCTGTTGCTTGCCCACCGTTCTGCATACTGTTTGGCATTTGTAGTATTATAATTCAGGTAGCTGCCATGCGAGTGACATTATAATAGCAATACTTTCGTTTGCTCTTCTGCCTCTCGTACTTTACTGTTGGACATTCCAACTTGAAATGCGCCCACTTGTTGGACCTTTTCCTGATTGAGCTTTTGTTTGGAAAAAATACATTAGACTTCGCTCCTCCTCGGTAATCAAGACTGGAGAAGGTGACCAGTTCGAAACAGCACTGCCGAGTTCCTAGTTGATGGCGGCGTGATAGGACTTTGCGCTCGGCCAGTAATATCATTTTGAAGTTCCCTTTTGTGATGATGTTCTATGCATTTGGTTCTCCTAGACTGAAATATACTGTTCTTTTTCCTTGGAAAAAATGTCTCCTGCACATTGACATGTCTTCAACGAACATGTCGGTCGAAATGTCTCCTCTCGTGGCCTTCAGTTCTATTTATGGCGAGTTGAACTAGTGCAATTTCGACAATTCCATGCTCTCGGCCGATATTAGGTCGCCCATTGAAAAGTATAACGGGAAAAAAAATAAAACAGAGGACACAACTGCGCAGTCTGGTTGAAGACACATGACAATTTTTTTTTTTATCATAACTAGAATGGCAGGAGAATTGAGAGCACAGCATTTATATACAACACACATCACCATCGGGAATTAATCAACTCTAAAGAACAAAACAACGGCACATGGTTGAAGACACATGACAATTTTTTTTTATAATAACTAGAATGGCAGGAGAATTGAGAGCACAGCGTTTATATACAACACACATCGTCATCGGGAATTAATCAACTCTAAAGAACAAAACAACGGCACATGTTTTATTAGTATTGATGGATTATTAACTCTAAAGAAAAAAATCAGATTAATATTGATGTTTTAGTAACGAAGACGAGTCCTTTGAACCGGATGTAGTGCTACCGTCGGTGGAACAGGAGGTGCGCGGGGCGTTGGCGCAGCCGCTTGTCGTCGACGACTGCGTCACACTGGACGACGATATCCCCGTAGACGAAGCACCGAGCGAGTAGAGCCCGTCCGGCAAGGCCACCGGCGGCGCGTACGTCGGCACGGGCATCTTGGCTGGCAGCGCAGGCAGCTGGTTGGCTTCCTTGGACTGGAGCACGGCCATCGCTGCTCGGATAGACGGCCGTACGCTCGGGTCCGGGTGCGCGCACCAGAGCCCGACGACCATGACGCGCTCCATCTCCGCCGCATTGTAATTGCCGTTTAGCCGCTCGTCGGCCGCCTCAAGAACGGCTCCCCGTCCGTACAGGTCCCAGACCCACTCGACCAGCCGGAAGACGCCATTCTTCTGGCTATCCAGTAGGCTCATTGGCCTCTTCCCGCATGCGACCTCCAACAGAACCACGCCGAAGCTGTAGACATCGGACTCGGCGCTAGCCCTGCCGGTGATCACGCATTCGGGGTCCACATAGCCCGGGGTCCCCGAAACGGCGGTCATCGTTTGCATCCCGACGGCGTGGTCGATGAGCCTCGCGAGCCCGAAGTCACCAAGCTTGGCATTGAAGGAGTCGTCCAGCATGACGTTGCTCGGCTTGATGTCGCGATGCACCACGCATTGCTCCCACTCCTCATGGAGGTAGAGAGCAGCGCAGATCCTAGCCCAATCGCTATCTTGATTCTGTTGCAACATCCATGGTCAGTTGGAGTTTTAAAGGATATTTGCCTATTCCACAGCACAAAAGTTTTTGTAAAATGGGGATAATATTACCTCATTGGCCATGTCAAGAAGGTCCCCTTGCCGTGGAGATGGATGTCGAGGCTGCGGTTGGGCATGAGCTCGTAGACGAGCAGGAGCTCGTTGCGCCCAGCCAATGAGCTGCACGAGATTCCGGTGGCGCAGCCGGCTAATGACCTTGATCTCCGACTTGTACTCCTTACTCCCTTGCATGGACGAGTCCTTAGAGAATCTCTTTATGGCCACAGCGAGACCAAGCTCACGAAGATAGCCTCGGTACACCGCGCCGAATCCGCCCTGCCCGAGCTTCTCCTCCGCCACAAAGTTCCTCGCTGCGTCGACGAGCTCGTGATACGGGAACCTCCTAGGACCTGTCCCCATCTCAATCTCCATGATCGGCTCGCCGTCATCGTCTTCCGAGCCTATGTCTTCCTCCTCTGCTTCCCTCTTCTTGTTCCGACGGCGTACGAAGAAAGCTGCCATGGCGAAGAGGAGCACGAGAAACAGTGCTGCACCAGTGGTGGCTCCCGCAATAACTCCGTGACATCCGGAACCTGAGGGGCTCGGGGAAGTTGGTGGTGGTGGTGCGGCCTTCGGTTCCAACGACGAGTTGAAGTACCAAGAACGCAGCTGTCGATGCAGCTCAATGGATGAGCCCGTCGCGGCTGAGAAGTCGACGGCAACCTGCTCCGGCAACCTTGGAGCTAAGGCTGTAATTCCGGCCTCTGCCATCACCGAGCCACAGCTTCACCGACAGAATGCTCGAGACGTTGTCGTACTCGATCACGGCGCTCATGTTCCGGCGGAGGCTGAAGCTCAGCAGGGTGAAGGTGTTCACCGATATTAAGGAGTTGACGTCGATGCCGAGGTGGTCGTAGGTGGTGTTGGGATCGTTTACTATGGTGTCGTTGAAGGTGTCGAACTACACCGCCACGAACCGGCTGTTGCCGGACGCCACGGCGCCTGCGCTTTGGTTGGTGAGGCCGAGGTTGTATCCGGAGGACCCGGTCGGCGGCAGGCTCGACGGGTAGCTGGCGAGGAAGAACGCCATGCCGTTCCCCTTGTTGTCGCGGTCCGTCAGGGGGATGACGAACGAGAAGCCTGTGGTGAAGCTGGCCACCTCGCCGGTGGTGCTGTCCCATAGCGGCACCGGGTGTGCGTACGACGCCCGGCCACTGCTGCCGCCGATGCCCGTGTACCTGTTCGCGCTGATGTCGATCCATCCGACGCTGGAAGACGCGTCGCCTTCGATTCTGATGTCCGGGTCGCCTGGGCTGAAGGTGGAGTAGTTGAAAACCAAGGAGGCAACAGGAGGAGGCAGGTAGCAAACGGAGAAGAAGACGAGGAGAGCACAGGTGATCGTCGACGTGATCATCGAGAAGCCGGCCATCGCCCCGCCGGCGCCAGTGCACAAGAAGGATTACGCATAAAGACGCGAGGAACTAGTCTACTTACCTTAAAAAGAAAGTCTGGCCTTCGTTTCCGGATTTACCGATGTGGTTTTTTTAGGGTAAGGTTACGCAGGTGATGAGCCAGGCCCAGCTAGCTTAGTCTTGTTGTAAACGGTCTCTCCTTCTAGTGTTTGAAACACGTCAATTTTTTAATTTTATTTTTAGGTTTGTGGCTTTTCTTTTTTTCTTCTTATTTCCTTATATTGTTTGTAATGATATAATTTTTTATTTTTAAAATTTAATTATTTATAAAAAAACTAACAGTTATTACAGTGCAGAAAAAAATAGAAATCAAAGCTTATAAGCTAATTGAAACACTCCCTTAATATAAATCGTAGGTAATAAAATAAGGTGGCCTGGTGTCGAACTGTCCAATAAAATGGAAAAAAAGATAAAGATACTATTATTCACTAAAGTTATCTTTTTTTATCCTAATTTTTTTAGATAACGGAACTAAGTTCCAGCCTCTACCATCCGAAGATGATACATAGCTGAGAGTCAAACACGATCTAAAGCCATTAGGCTCAACCTCTTACATCCAAAAGAAAAGAAATAGCAGCAACAAGACTCAGCCCAACCAGGACGAACGACAAGTAACTAGGAAAAGATCAAGGACTAAGCTCCAATTCGATTCCAAAAGCTCCACCCAAACTTTCTGAAGACCGCCATAATCATTGTCTCCAAGTTTCTGCATCCACGTTTGAACGCCGGTCGCTCCTCCTCTTTATACAGCAGGGACCACTGTCAGATCCAGAACGTCGCCCTGAAAATTACCTGTAAATAGGTATTGGATTTAGCCTTGTTAAAAACCACATCATTTCTATTCAACCAAAGAGTCCAACAAAGCGCAACCGCTCCTAACAAAATTTGGTTTCTAAGCTGAGGACTCCATCCATTTAGCTAAGAACCAAACATGTTAGAGAAACTAGTGGGAGGTTGAATACCAAATGTGAAAAGCACGGTAATCTAAACAAATCTCGCAAAATGGCACTCAAAAAACAAATGTTGAATAGTCTCTAAGGAACTACAGAAACTAATGTAAGTTATATTGTAACAACTTACATTTTAATGAAGGGAAGAACGGGAGTCCAACATATACCCTCGACGAGACTGATATGAGGAGGAGATAGCTGGCGAATGACGCGGAAATGCGCCTCCTTTGAACTTCCGCATGGTGGAAGATGGCTGGGTCCGTGAAGGCTCCCGGCTCATGGGCCTGGCTTACCTACATTTGAACAGTAAATAATTCAAATTGGTGTGTTTTTTAAAAGTAGAGTTTAAAGATAAATTGCTGACTTCATCTATAACAGCTAAAATTACATATGATTATCTCTATGTAATCTCTTATGTGAATAACTAGAATTCATAATTTATAAACTAAAAACATAAACCGCAGTATAAAAAAACCCACCTAATATTTACCGTCTTAATTTCTTCATAAACGTAGACCAAATCACATCGGTCAGTACAGAACCAGAACGCATCCTGTCCGGCCATCCGACGCTGGACCACGTGCGTGCGGCCTTGGAACACTTTCAGCCCAGGAGGGAGTAGCAGCGTGGCAGCGGGAGGGCCTAGCAGAGTAGCAGGTGACCGGGAGAAAAAGAGGAGAGGAAAACGAGCAGCTCATCAGCCATGCCGCATGTATGCAGACTTATGAATGAGGCACTACAGGCCGGCCGTCGCCTGTCGATCGATCAACTCAGCAAACAACAAGGTGTGCGGTTGATTGACTGGTAATTGTTCGATGTGGATCGAGCCACAGACTGCAAGGTTGGAATTGATTCAAGTACTTCTTCTGTACTCCGGCGACCATGGCTCCGCACAGCACTGGGGCACTGACCTGTCCGCAGACGATAGGGGAGGAAGCCCATGCCTCTTACAAGCTGATAGGAAAGAAGAAACAAATCTTCTATTACATTATAAAAACAAGGACAAAAAATCATTAATTTCGCTCTTAAGAGATAGTTATTTTCACATTAATTGGAAGCAAAAGAGAAAGCTCTATATTGTTGAACATGATAGATCTAGATTATAACAGTCTAGATTAAAAGAAAGAGTCTATGTTGTGACATCCCAAAAATTGGGAATTGTAGATAAGGTGTAATTTATGAATGTTTTGAAAATTTTGGCATTCCTGTTATTTTAATTTTGTGAGTTCTTGGTTTTTGATTGAGGTTCTAAAAAAATACAATGTTAAAGAATAAAAATAAACAAGGGAACACCAAAAAGAGAAGATAGATTAAATAGAAGAAAATCTTGAATCAAAATACGAATATGAAAAGATAATTCAAACATTTGCCCTAAATACCCAAAAATGAATTAGCAATATATATAAAAATCATCCAAACTTCTAAACTTCCAAAAATCATCCAAATTTAAAAAGGGGACATGCAAAACATGAAAAAAATTTAAAGTAAAAGCAATAATACTGGAGAAAATTCCCTCTGAAATTTTGTGTATAAAAATATATACACATATGCCTCGAAAATACAAATGAAAATCAAATAAAAAGGAAAAATATAAAGAAAATAAAAAAAAGAAGAGAGGAGGAACTCAGCCGACCTGGCCTGGCCCAGCCCACGGCCTCGCTCCCCCCAACCCCCTCCTTTCTCCTCGCCGCCTTCTCCCTCTGCTCCCTCCTATATTAGGTTCCCTCAACATGTGCGTACGTAGGTGGCTGAAAAATTATGATATTAGTGATTCTTTTAAACTGATTTTAGTGATTTTTTTGTATTATGAGATCTTAACGTACCATTTAAAATAGGTGGATTCTTTTTTATCCTTATTTGATTTAGAAATAGATAGATTCTTTCTTATCTTAGTTTAAATATTCCACAATAACATCAAGTGGTTGTGGTTTAATCATTGTCAGGGTCTACCAGATTCATGGCCAGGTGTTTTTTTTTTCTTTTTTACCATTTCTATCGTATTTCTTTTCTTTTTTGCTGAAATAGATAGAGGTATGGCATGTTCCTTTTTTCTATAGCATTTTTTCTTTGATCAAGGATTATCCTTTTTTAGTTTATAAATTACAAAGTAGCATATATATCTCTAAGTATTAACGTGGCATCCAATGACCGTTAATTTCAGATTTAATTAGAGCCCACCAGATTAACTGCCATATGTTTTGCTTTTTTATGAATTTCTAGCATCTTTCTCTCTTTTTTATAATAACATCTGCATACTACATACTGCACATGAGTTAGCCCACCTTCTATTAAGTTTGGCACCAAACCCACTAACCTTCCACTTTTTCTGGCAGAATCAAATATTTTAGCTACAGCTTCACCCACAAGACCCACAAGATTCAACAGCAGAGGAGATAAAGGGTCTCCCTGTCTCGGTCCCTTGTAAGTCCTGAAAAACTCTCCTTGTTCTCCATTGATGTTAATTCCAACACTTCCATTTTCTACTGCTTGTTTGATCATTCCAATCCATATGGGGTGAAATTTCTTCCTTTGAAGCACCCCTATCAGAAAGTTCCACTGCACTTTATCATAAGGTTTTGAAAAATCGAGCTTCATAATTACCCCAGTTTGGTTTGTCACTGCCAACTCATGCAGAACCTCATGAAGAATAACAACTCCTTCCAAAATGTGTCTGCTAGGAATAAAGGCAGTCTGAGCCGTATTAATCACTTTAGGAGCAACATAGTTATCTTCCTCTGAAACACATCCATGATCCTCCATGTGTTTTTGCATAAATGGATCTTTGGCATTTCCTCACTCCCAAACAGGTTCTTGCAATATGCATAAATATATTCCTTCAGCTCAGTTGAATCAGATTTCGACAGTTCAGCCACCGTCGGTCCCGGTCGACCTCGTCGAGAGTTCCATGGACGGCATTGCAAGTCTCTCACCGGCAATGCCGCGGTATGGTGGATTGCCGGATTGGCGGCGCCTTGCCGGCCAGAGCTTGGATAGTAGGATAACAATGACGGAGCATGAGAGAGCTTATGTTCCGACAGTGGTGGCATGCAGAGGTTGCTATCCATCCGGCGCGTCTGTTTGTGCCCCTAATATGAGCATGTAGTCCATGTACTTGGTTAGTCCAACATCGACAAGCTTCTTGGATTGTGCGTGCTAGCTAGAGGACGACGGGTCGACGACACGCCGACGAGCATATATATTGTGCTTGTGCTTCCATTTTTTGATGGCGGCAACCTACATGATGGCAGTTGCCATGCAATGGATTGTGCACGACGAGCATATATATTGTGCTTGTTATACTACATTGATGACTATGATAGAAATACAATTGTATTCCTAGTACAGTTGTAACACAACTCATATCTACCTCTTCAATATGCACCATTATATCTGAATCACTACAATCAACGGTACAGATCTTTTTTTTTCTCCGATTAATATGGTAATTTCTAGTCATTAGGAGCGAACGTGGTGGCATCTTTTGCTTTTGTTTTAATAATAACTAACCAAATTCCCACACAATTGTGTGGCTAACTGCTATATATAATACATATGTTTTTATTTGAAAACAAACTTGCATTTGTTATACAACTCTAATGCTTAAGATTGAAAATAGAATTGTATTTCACATACACTGTAGCAGTTTTTAAGTGTATTTGATTAATCGACACTGTTATAATTTAGACCTACCCAAAGAAGTGGTGTAGATCTTTTTTTCCCTTCGGTTAATGTGAGAATTTCTAACCCTTCAGAGCAAATATTATGTTTTTTTCTATTGTTTTAATAATATAACTAGCATGTGTGCTTGCGCAATTGTGCTATTGTCATGTGGTTCAAGTCTTAGTGCCTTTTTGGATTGAAGGATTTTTCAGGCAAAAGACGAGGAATTCAATTTTCGAAACAAACGATTGAGGCATAGAAAAAGTGAAGAAAAATTTCCTTTGATACTAATTTCATAGGAAAATCACTGGAAACAAAACATTCTCTAACCTCTTTTTTTTCTTTCCTACGCGTAAGACCGAGGAAAATCTATCATCAAGCTTCTAACATAACATTCTTGTTTTAGTTCTTGATTACTGAGATTCCTGTACTTTTTCTATCATCTGTACATACACCACTTCCTACTCTTTTCATTTGTTTTACACATGCATTCCCAATCTATTTATTGTCTTTCCTATACCTGCGTTTCAAAGAGACCCTTAATTAATTGTCAGACTCACATTAGATGATATTTTCCTATTTTTACATCTTTGCAATGATATTGAGCTAATTTTCTCTTTAGTACTCATTTCGTTCATAAATACACGACGTTTTAGAAAGCGAATAATCAAACTTCTTTAACTTTGACCACTAATATACACGTAACTATTTAGATTGGTCATGTGAAAATAGTATTATTAGATTAGTCATAAAAATATTTTATAATATAATAATTTATATTTTTTATGAGCATATTTATGTAAAAGGTAATGGTTAAAGTTGCATGTTGGATACCATATTAATATCTAAAATGTCATATATTCTTCAACAGAGGGAGTAATAGTCCGAAAGTTTACAATTAGCTAAGTGAATCCATTGTCAAGTATTTCACTGTTCCTTGCCTATCATTAGAAATTTAAAAAATATCATATACATCTAAAATCATCTTTTGCAGATCGATATGGCGCATTGAGACATGAGAGCAGGGGATCGAAACTTGGTCTAAAATAAAAGATCAAGAACACAAATCAGAAGAGCATACCAGATTTTTTTCAGACTTTGGAACGCACCTCCTATTCTCCAACTAGTAGATTGCACTTCCTGCTTTGGTGGCGCCACCAACCAGGAAGCAGGTGTCTTTACACCTTAGGAAATTATATCGGCTAAAGCAACTATACGCCTAACAACGACCCGGTGGTACTGCTTAAAAGTTCAGGTTTATGATTTTTTTATATTGTAGCGATTAAAAATATATTATAATTGTTAGTAATTTTTTCAACGTAATTAATTTTTAAAAATAAAAAGTTATATCATTGTGAACAATGTAAAAAAAATAAGGTGAAAAAGAAAGACAAAAAAACCTAAAAATGGCAAAAAAAAAAAGAGAGACAAAATTAAGAAGCTATAAGCCAAAAGCAGAAACTTAGATGAGCAGAATCTCCATAGTAAGCATCTGCTCTAGATGACAAGTGCATCGCTCAGAACCATAAAAAATAACCTCTTGGATCCTTTTAATTTTCCTCACTGAGATTAC
The DNA here is from genome assembly GCA_036346265.1 of Melocanna baccifera. Taxonomy (NCBI): domain Eukaryota; kingdom Viridiplantae; phylum Streptophyta; class Magnoliopsida; order Poales; family Poaceae; genus Melocanna; species Melocanna baccifera. Next base: position 26,827,017 of record CM070697.1, on the reverse strand, counting down.
AATATGCCTTATTTCCTCCTGCAGTTATCTTAATTCGTTGCCGAGCTCTTTGGCAGTCGATAGAAATATGCTAATTTTCCCCTTTGCTGCTCTACCTTCTCACGCGTGACAGTCGATAGAAATATGCTAACTGCTGCAGCACATATACTACTATGCTGATCTCATGCGTTGATCAACTTGGAGAAAAGATTCCCAGACCTATAGAAAAGTACTCTTGGAGAAAAGATTCCCAGACCTATAGAAAAGTACTCCGTTGGATAGAAGGGATGTCACAAATGCAGAGATTCATATCGCCCTGTTTCAGAGTAGTTGAACTGATTGGAAGCTAATACGAGTACTCCTACTCAGTTTTCTAACTTGGTCAATTACTGCTAGCTAGTGACATCAATTTTTCTCCATTCCTTGGTGCCAATCCCGATGCTGCCACGCGAGTGACATGGGGGTGATCGGAATAGCGATGGCTTTTGGCTTTTGGCTGAAAAAACACTGTAGCTGGCTGAAAAAACACTGTAGCTGAGTTAGTGGATAGTGTAGTGAATAGTGAAAAAAAAGCTGAAGCTAAAAGCTAAAACCGAAAAAAGCCGAAACGATCACCCCCATTATAACAGCAATACTTTTGTTTGCTCTTTTGCCTCTCGTACTTTACTGTTGGACATTCCTACTTGAAATGTGCCCACTTGTTGGACCTTTTCCTGATTGAGCTTTTGTTTGGAAACAATACATTAGACTTGTAACGCTTTAGAATCTAAACTGGTTTAGATCTAAACTTATTATAGACAAACCACGCACATGTAATAATCTACTTGCGCTTCCGTCCTCGCTTCGAGCAAAACGGTTAACCGGAGGTTATTACCAATAGTGCCTATGAGTTTATATGTTAGTACTTCTCTTGTTAAGCTAGCAATGTGGGACTAATCCACATCCTCATGTGCACACACATATGGGCCATCATGGACCTATATGTTACATACACCCCCCTTAAAGAATCTGACGTTCACATCGGTCCAACATACCCACACTGGGCAAATGATCAAGACCTCCCCTCTTGGCACACGTCCGTACGTTCAGTGTTAATACATATACCATGCCGTGTGTCCACTCTAGGCCCACACGCGCAATACGTCATATACCCACGCCGCTGACCCGTACATACTCGTGCAACCGCGAGGGTTGGCTCTGATACCATTTGTAACGCTCTAGTATCTAAACCAGTTTAGACCTAATCTCATTATGGATAAACCACGCACATGTAACAATATGCTTACGTTTTCGTTCTCACTTTGTGCAAAACGGTTAACTTGATATTATTACCAATGGTGCCTATGAGTTTATATGTTAGTGTTTCTTTTGTTAAGCTAGCAATGTGGAACTAATTCATATTCTTATATACACACACATATAGACCATCATGAACCGATCCTTCTCCTCGGTAATCAAGACTGGAGAAGGTGACCAGTTCGAAACAGCACTGCCGAGTTCCTATCCATCTAATTTTCTAACTCCTAGTCGATAGCGGCGTGATAGTACATTGCGCTCAGCCAGTAATATGATTTTGAAGTTCCCTTTTGTGATGATGTTCTATGCATTTGGTTCTCCTAGACTGAAATATACTGTTCTTTTTCCTTGGAAAAACGCACCTGCACATTGACATGGGGAACTGGGGGTATCCAACAAAATATATCACTGTTTTAGTATGCTTTTTCTCTAGCAACAAATCAAGTTTAAAACTTTAAATTGTACTCTAAGCACTTGTCACACAATGATGGGATGAGAGGTACCACGCCATTAGCGTCTCCCCAACAACGAACATGCCGGCCGAAATGTCTCTTCTGTCGTGGCCTTGAGCTCTATTTATGGCGAGTTGAACTGATGCAATTTTAATATTTCCATGCTCTGCCGACACTAGGTCGTCCATTGAACAGAGGAAGTAACTGCGCAGTCTGGTTGAAGACAAAATGACAAGACAATTTTTTTTAGAATAACTAGAATGGCAGGAAAATTCCGAGCACAGCGTACATATTCAACAAACATTTCCACGGGAATTAATCAACTCTAAAGAACAAAAAATAGACCATGTCTTATTAGTATTCATGCATTATTAACTCTAAAGAAAAAAATCAGACACATCAGTAGTATTGATGTTTGAGTAACGAAGACGAGTCCTTTGAACCGGATGAAGTGCTAGCGTCAGTGGAACAGGAGGTGTGTGTGGCGTTGGCGTAGCCGCTTGTCATCGACGACTGCGTCACACTGGACGACGACATCCCTTTAGACGAAGCACCGAGCGAGTAGAGCCCGTCCGGCAAGGCCACCGGCGGAGCGTACGTCGGCACGGGCATCTTGGCTGGCAGCGCAGGCAGCTGGTTGGCTTCCTTGGACTGGAGCACGGCGATCGCTGCTCGGATAGACGGCCGCACGCTCGGGTTCGGGTGTGCGCACCAGAGCCCGACGACCATGACGCGCTCCATCTCCGCCGCATTGTAATCGCCGTTTAGCCGCTCGTCGGCCGCCTCAAGAACAGCTCCCCGGCCGTACAGGTCCCAGACCCACTCGACCAGCCGGAAGACGCCATTCTTCTGGCTATCCAGTAAGCTCATTGGCCTCTTCCCGCATGCGACCTCCAACAGAACCACGCCGAAGCTGTAGACATCGGACTCGGCGCTAGCCCAGCCGGTGATCACGCATTCCGGGTCCACATAGCCCGGGGTCCCCGAAACGGCCGTCATCGTTTGCATCCCGACGGTGTGGTCGATGAGCCTCGCGAGCCCGAAGTCACCAAGCTTGGCATTGAAGGAGTCGTCCAGCATGACGTTGCTCGGCTTGACGTCGCGATGCACCACGCATTGCTCCCACCCCTCATGGAGGTAGAGCAGTGCAGATCCTAGCCCAACCACTATCTTGATTCTGTTCTTGCAACATCCATGGTCAGTTGGAGTTTCAAAGGATATTTGCCAATTCCACAGCAAAAAAGTTTTGGTAAAATGGGGATAATATTACCTCATTGGCCATGTCAAGAAGGTGCCCTTGCCGTGGAGATGGATGTCAAGGCTGCGGTTGGGCATGAGCTCGTAGACGAGCAGGAGCTCGTTGCGGCCATGGCACCAGCCGATGAGCTGCACGAGATTCCGGTGGCGCAGCCGGCTAATGACCTTGATCTCCGACTTGTACTCCTTTCTCCCTTGCATGGATGAGTCCTTAGAGAATCTCTTTATGGCCACGGCGAGGCCAAGCTCACGAAGATAGCCTCGGTACACCGCGCCGAACCCGCCCTGCCCGAGCTTCTCCTCCGCCACAAAGTTCCTCGTTGCGTCGACGAGCTCGTGGTACGGGAACCTCCTTGGCCCTGTCCCCATCTCAATCTCCATGATCGGCTCGCCGTCATCGTCTTCCGAGCCTATGTCTTCCTCCTCTGCTTCCCTCTTCTTCTTGTTCCCATTACGTAGTAAGAGAGCTACCATGGCGAAGAGGAGCACGAGGAACAGTGCTGGGCCAGTGGTGGCTCCCGCATTAACTCCATGACTTCCGGAACCAGAGGGGCTCGGGGAAGGTGGTGGTGGTGGGGGTGCCACAGGTGGTGTGGCCTTCGGTTCCAACGACGAGTAGAAGTACCAAGAAAGCAGCTCAATGGATGTGGATGTCGAGGCGGAGAAGCCAACGGCGACTTGCTCCGGCAATTCGCTCTTGAGGTCAACCTCAGAGCTAAGGCTGTAAGTCTGGTTTCGGCCGTCACCGAGCTCTAGCGTCATAGCCAGGATGCTTGAAACGTTGTCGTACTCGATCGTGGCGGTCATTCTCCCGCGGAGGCTAAAGCTCGGCAGGCTCGAGGTGTTCTCCGATATTAAAGAGTTGACGTCGATGCCGAGGTGGTCGTGGGTGGTGTTGGGATCGTGTACTATGGTGTCGTTGAAGGTGTCGAACTCCACCGCCACGAACCGGCTATTGCCGGATGCCACGGTGTCTGCGCTTTGGTTGGTGAGGCCGAGGTTGTAAGCGGCGGATCGGGGCGGCAGGCTCGACGGGTAGCCGGCGAGGAAGAACGCCATTCCGGTCCCGTTGTTGATGCCCGTCGGAGGGGGAGGGTTGATGACGAACGAGAAGCGTGTGGTGAAGCTAGCCACCTCGCCGGTGACCTTGTCCCAGAGCAGCATCGGATGGGCTTTGTACGAGGCCCGGCCCCTGCTGCCGCCGAGGCCCAAAACACTGTTCGCGCTGATGTCGATCGATCCAACGCTGAAGGAGGCGTTGCCTTCGATTCTGATGTCCTTCTGGTCTTCTGGGCTGAAGGTGGAGTAGTTGAAAACCAAGGAGGCAACAGGAGGAGGCAGGTAGCAAACGGAGAAGAAGACGAGGAGAGCACAGGTGATCGTCGACGTGATCATCGAGACGCCGGCCATCTCCCCGCCGGCACCAGTGCACGAGGATATGAGTTGACCTGCTTGACTTGGGACAACGAGTCAATACGTAGAAGAAGGTAAATGATTACTAGAAGGAGGAGGTATCTTGCTTCTTCCGTAAGGACCTATCCGCGTGACCTCGTATAAAGACGCGAGGAACCAGTTTACTTGCCTTAAAGAGTCTACTGGCCTTCGTTTCCGGATCACCGATGTGATTTTTTCAGGGTAAGATTACGCATGTAATGAGCCAAGCCCAGCCAACTTAATATAGATCATAGGTAATAAAATAAAGTGGTGTCGAACTGTCCATCTATAACGTGATATTTAGTAGAGCATTGCCATCACTTGCACACCATTGATATCTAATAAAATAAAAAAGAAAAGAAAAAAAAGATCAAAATCAATCAAATCAAGAGTAAATAAACTAAAATAACAGATATCCATGAAATATGAATAAAGTTGATATATTACTATTTGAGAATAAATATTTTGCAGCCACTCCACCTGAAGGATAAGAGAGTACACTACAACACTCACACTTCTCTAACTCTAATCCCAAAACACTTTTCAATAAGTAAGCTAGAATGGTTGTATGATTAAATAGCAAATCTCCATCATAAACCGTTAAATAGATAGGCAACCAATACCTATCTAATCCTAGTTGGTGCTATCTATTTAGCATATACGGAGAAAACACGTTAACCCACACAATACGAATCCTCACCATTGACCATGGTTGACTTAGCAGGAGCTCGAACTGAGCACTGCTTGCTGCCTACCGAGCAACTCAGCCTCGATGGCACATAATGTTGATTAACTTAATCATGTGTACACTAATTAAATATTCTTTATACTAATTAAACATGCTTCGCCTTGGCAAATCGCGGGCTAGCTCGACACATCCTCCTACCAAGTCCTCCTAGCTCGACAAGTACCTACCACGATGCAGGAGCTCGGAAGGTGACACATTTTGCTTGTCATTTCTTCTGTGGTTATGAAGAGATCAAACTTAAAAATTTATATATCCGAAGGCTAAATTTTAAAAAATAGTTATAGTACCAGAGATAGGAAGGTTTCGACCATAGCTTAGTACAGCGCTGAGGCACGGATCCGTCTGCAGATAATATGGGAAGTCCATGCCTCTGACAAGCTGAAAGGAAAGAAGAAACAAATTCAAAGGGTTTCCACCCCTAGATGGTGTCTATTGGGCTTCTATTTAGTGCCCAAAAGGTCGTCAAACTACAAGTGTGTGCTCCTCTAAAGCACTACAATGCCGGGGCATGGAGGTCCTTTTGCCCCTATTGAGGTCCACGAGCCCGGTGCAGGACGTTTTAGTCCCTCATCACGTCGAGGAGCTTGTGGTACAGGAATCGTCTCGGCCGTCTCCATCTCAATCTCCATAAATCGGCTCACATCATCATCTTCCGAGCCTATACCCTCCTCATCTATCTACTTTTTAAAATTTGGGTATATTTGACCCTTATGGCAAAGAAATACCAAAAATAGCTCTGTTTGTACGTAACTTCGCTTTTAACCCTCTGACGCGACCTCTCACCGCGCAAGCTTGACACGCCCACCCCACCGGGCGAGCCCACCTAGCGTCGGCGCAGTCGCCTACCGCACCAAACCCCTCGCGCTGCCACCGACCGCGCAAGTGACCTGACACTGACTCGCTCAGGATCAGCGCCAAGATATAAATATTTTAGAGCGCTCTGCACCGGATGAACTTCGCTATCGGGCAAACTGCACCGGATGAACTTCGCTATCGGTCAACAGTACGGAATGTGATCAAGGTCTTCTTTTTGCTGACAAAATATACTCAGCTCTCTGAACCTGGCCATTCATTCCCTCTTCAAAAGCTGCACTGCAGGTTGAAGTTTGTCCTGGAAAACTTGCCATAAAATATCTTGATCAACACTCATCGTGATCAGTACAACATTCTACAGAGCCTTTTTATTTTGATTTGAGTTTTTGATTTCTTGCTTTTTTTTAAATTTTATCATTTTTTTATCTTTTTTCAATTTTTTTGCTGGTTCTTTTTTCCATGTATTCATTTGTATTATATGCAATAGGCTAATTTGTTTTTTGTTTTTATTTTTTAAAAAATTTAATTATGTTAAATAAGTCACTATCAGTTACAGTATAAAATAAACTAGCTACAGTAAAAATAAGCTATAAGTCATAACTTATTAAGCCTAATTAAGCACATCCCATAGTTTAGTAAGAGGTACGCCTTTTGTAAAAAAGTATGAAGTACTCATTTTTGTGTGCTAGCTAGAGGTACTGCCGCTGCTGGTTCGTTGGTTCAATGCTGGGCTGGCTTGTAAGCATTCCAGCTACAATAGTATCATTGAATGGGCCATTCAGGCTATAATAGTCTCATTGGATGGGCATGCGTCAGTGTGAGCGCGCTTTCCGTGAAAAAGAGGGGCCACCCAACTTGAAGTGATTATCAGTTCAAATTCTAAAAAATGTGAGTAGAAGATTCGTACAAATAATCCATCTAACCTAAGTTTTATAAAAATCAGATTCTAATCACTAGCAAAAGAGACAAAGTACCACACCAATAGTCGGCCTAACAAAAACCTTTGTGAAACACCACGAAAGTGGAAATGCGGGCTCTCAGCTAGGTAGGCCCACGGCAAGGGCCTAAAGCTTCTTTTGCCGACCGCACGTCTTGCTTTGGGCCGGCCCATCATAGCTTGGTGCAGTGAGATGATTAATGCTGCTACAGGCTACAGTGTGGGTAGAGTTGGGATTAGGGTGGTAATTTTAGCAGGGGGGTGTGGTGGGGACGGGAGCATTCTCCTAACGGTGTGGGCGACAAACTCCCATGGCTCCGTGCGGATCCGCTAGGATTTAAAATATATATTTTTTATTTATATATTATAATTTTGAATATGAAATATGTATTGAAGTACTCTTCTACATGTGTTTGGACTAATATATATATATATTATAATTGTTATTTTAAAAATCTAAGTTGATAAGAAAAGATAGATAATCTATTACCAAACAGCTATCCTTGCCCGGCGAGGCGAAACTAGAGATCCAAACACGCCCTTAGGGTGTCAATTGTCATATAGCATTTCCCTGTCTTTTTGAGAGAGAGGGGGAGTCTTTTGTTTGCACATAGATCGAGCTTGGGTCCAGACAGGATCGGGCTTTTAAATTTTATTTACATTTATATTGGATCTGAACCCGATCTCGGCTTGCTAAAATCTAACTAGACGACATTGTCGCTACAGACAGAGCACTGTAGGAGGAGAGGCTGTCCGACATGGACACCGGAGGTGCCCCGTACGTCGGCACAGGCATCTGGGCTGGCAGCAGAGGCAGCCTGGCTTCCTTAGACTGGAGCACAACCACCGCCGCTTTGATCGATGGCCGCGCACTTGGGTCCGGATGCGCGCACCAGAGCCCGACGACGAGCACACGCTCCATCTCTGAGTCGTCGTACTCGCCGCTCAGCCGCTCATCGGCCGCCCGGAGAACGGCTCCCCGGCCGTACATGCCCCACACCCACTCGACCAACCGGAAGACGCTATTCATCTGGCTGTCCAGAAGCGTCACGGGCCTCCTCCCACACGCAACCTCCAGCAGAACGATGCCGGCCGTAGACGCCGGACTCGAATCGCCCCGCCGATGATCGTGCACGAGGGTCCACGAGCCGGGGTCCCCGACACGGCTGTCATCGTCTGTGTCCCGACGGCGTGGTCGATGAACCTCGCCAGCCCGAAGTCGCCTAGCTTGGCACCGAAGGACTCGTCAAGCATGACATTGCTCGGCTTGATGTCGCGGTGCACCACGCACTGTTCCCACTCCTCTTGGAGGTAGAGCAGTGCAGAGCCAAGACCAAGCACTATCTTGACCCTGATGCCAATATCCGTCATCAGATTGAGTTCCACATCTGAGTACAGAGATTTCACTATGTTCTTTTTTAGTAATCGGATTTGAATAAACGATGCTGGTTACCTCATTGGCCATGTCAGGAGCGTGTCCTTGCCGTGGAGATGGATGTCGAGGCTGCGGTTGGGCATGAGCTCGTAGACGAGCAGGAGCTCGTTGCGCCCATGGCACCAGCCGATGAGCTGCACGAGATTCCGGTGGCGCAACCGACTTATAACCCTGATCTCCGACTTGTACTCCTTCATTCCTTGCATGGACGACTCCTTAGAGAATCTCTTTATGGCCACAGCGAGGCCGTGCTCTCGCAGGTGCCCTCGGTACACCGCGCCGAACCCGCCTTGGCCGAGCTTCTCCTCCGGCGCAAAGTTCCTCGTCGCGTCGAGGAGCTCGTGGTACGGGAACCGCCTCGGCCCTGTCTCCATCTCAATCCCCATGATCGGCTCGCCGTCATCGTCTTCCGAGCCTATACCCTCCTCATCTATCTTCTTCTTGCTGTGTCTCCAACGACGTATCAAAAGTGCTACGGCGACGCAAAGGAGAATGAATAATGCTGCGCTGGAGGTAGCCTCCGCTATAACTCGGCGAGATCTGGCACTGGACGACCTGGGGGATGGTGTGGCCTCTAGTTCCAACGACGAGTTGAAGTACCAAGAAAAAAGTTGATGCAGCTCTTCGGATGCGCCCGTCGCCGCCGAGAAGCCGACGGCGACCTGCTCCGGCAATTCGCTCTTGAGGTCAACCTTGGAGAGTAGGCTGTAAGTCTTGCCTTCTCCTCCTCTCTCATCATCAATAAATAGTGTCACCGCCAGGATGCTCGAAACGTTGTCGTACTCGATCGTGGCGTTCATTCTCCCGCTGAGGCTGAAGTTCGGCAGGCTCGAGGTGTTCACCGATATCAAAGAGTTGACGTCGATGCCGAGGTGGTCGTAGGTGGTGTCGGGATCGTGTACTATGGTGTCGTTGAAGGTGTCGAACTCCACCGCCACGAACCGGCTGTTGCCGGACGCCACGGCGACCGCGCTCTGGTTGGTGAGGCCGAGGTTGTATCCGGGGGACCCAGCCGGCAGGCTCGACGGGTAGCTGGCGAGGAAGAACGCCATGCCGTCCCCCTTGTTGCCGCGGTCCGTCAGGTGGATGCCGAACGAGAAGCGCGTGGTGAAGCTGGCCACCTGGCCGGTCGCCTTGTCCCAGAGAAGTACCGGGTGGTCGTACGACGCCCGGCCCGCGCTGTCGCCGATGCCCGTGTACTTGTTCGCGCTGATGTCGATCCATCCGACGCTGAAGGAGGCGTTGCCTTCGATCCTGATGTCCTTTCGATTCTCTTGGTTGAAGGTGGAGAAGTTGAAGAGCACTGAGCCGGCAGGAGGAGGCAGGTGGCACAAGGAAAACAACAAGATAAAAGCAAGAAGAATACCAGCCATGGCTGCCGGTATGATCGACTTGGGAAAAAAATGAAATGAAGGTACGTACCGAGAGGAGACACTGCTTTCTTCTTTCATACCTGGTCATGGCTTGTAACATCGGTTGCGTTGCGCTGCGGCAGTGTCGAATTCGCCAAACCGCATACGAAGAACAAGTCCACCTGCCTTCCATTCCGGAATATCGATGTGACGTGGACCGGCAAAATCACAAGTTTTGTATTCTGCACAAGACAGAAGCCTTCTCTACGCACGTACTCCCATTTTTAATATATTCTTTAAATAAATATATTATACCTCTTTATCACTTTTAATATATTTACATAATAATTCTAAGATATTCCAATACAACTAGATTGAAAATTTTTACCAGAGTTATTATTTTTGTTATATACCATTTTTCATATATAAAAGCATATATACAAACAAAGAAAGGAATATGCTTATATGCTTTTCTGAATAATGATTTATATAATTTTTAAAGCACGATGAATGATGAATAGATATTACTTATCTCTTTATGTGTTTTGATATTAATGTTACTTTTATCAGAGAGAAAAATATAGAAGCACTTCTTACAAAACAATATGCTATAAAAAATAAAAATTTATAAATCTTTTTTTTATAAAACTCACTTTAAAATATCTTATAATCACTTCGAAGAACACTTAGCCGGGAGAATGAGGTAGGTGGAACAAGGAAAAGAACAAGATAAAGATGTCGGCCATTTCTTTCTTTCTAGCCCACAGCTAGCTACCTGTTCAATGTCAGAAGCAACAGGTGTTTGTGTATCTCCTGGTGGGCAAGAGAATCCGGAGTGATTATCGCCACTTGAGCCTTCATCATCCTGGCCAATATTCCTGATTGTACCAACAGATCAGGAACATTTTAGTGGCTTATCAAGGTCACTTTCGAAAGTTAGTTCAAATAGTTTTGGTAGTAGTTCTGTACAGATCAGGAATATTCCTGATTTACAAATTATACACTTGTGGGATTAGATTTCTATACAGCTATACTTGTTGATATAGTAAACTACAAATCATTATAAAAAAAATCCATGAGAAAGAACAACAATCAGAATGAGCAGAAAACAGACATGCAAAAGAGTTATTGTTATGGCTGCTGCTGCTAGGCATTACATACAAAGTTTATGAACTGTTTGCCATCAACATATGAACTCTAGTATACATACATACATACATTCATCATGCCTACAAAAGTTTGTCATCTAACAAAAGTTTGCCATCAACATATGAACTCTAGTATACATACATACATTCATCATGCCTACAAAAGTTTGCCATCTAACAAAAGTTTGCCATCAACATATGAACTCTAGTATACATACATACATTCATCATGCCTACAAAAGTTTGCCATCTAACAAAAGTTTGCCATCAACATATGAACCGTTGAGTAATTCAAACATATGAACATACATTCAAACTCTAGTAGGTCATACATACATTCATCATACACTCACCTCACAATCATACATTCAAACTCATTAATTGATAGAAAGCTTCAGCAGAAGGGAATAAATTGGCATACATGCATACAACCATCATACATACAAAGAAAACTAGCTACTAAATTACAAGAACATTGAATAAACATACATCAGATCAAAGTACAATACAAGAACATTGAATAAATTCATACATCCATAAGATCAATTCCAGTGAACTTCAACTCACAAATTCGGCCGAGGAGGGAGGAGAAGGGGGGGCGGCCGAGGAGGGAGGGGAAGGGGGAGCGGCGCGGGGCGGCCGAGGAGGGAGGGGACGGGGTGGCGCTGGGGCGGCCGGGAGGGAGGGGGGGGGCGGCGTCGGGCGGCCGAGGAGGAGGGGACGGGGCGGCGCTGGGCAGCCGGGAGGGAGGGAAGGGGCGCGCGGCGGTGGCCGAGGAGGAGGAGACGGGGCGGCCGACGAGGAGGGGACGGGGCGCGTCGGGCGCGCGAGAGGAGGAGGGGGGGGGCGGCGCGAGAGGGGGAGGGGAGAGGGGGAGGCGGCGGCGCGGGAGGGGGAGGCGGCGGCGCGGAAGGGGGAGGGGAAGGGGGAGGCGGCGGCGCGATGCGGGGGAGGCGAGGGGCGCTCGGTAGGGAGGAGCAGCGGAAGAGGCGAGGGGCGCGATGCAGGGGGGCGCCTCGCTCGGGTCGCTCGGGGGGGCGACGCGCTCGGGATCGAGTGGGGTTGGGTTTTATATCAGTGGTATTTTGCGGGTAAATAACACGAACTTCAATGGGTAAATTGGTTTTAGAGGCTATAGCTTCCCACGAGAATCCACCAAAAGGTTGCTTCTCCTCTCTAGTTCATTTTGGAGAGTGCTTCTCGCGAGAAGCAGAATCTCCTCATTTTGAGAATCGGGGTGTTTGGTACAGCTCCCTGAGAATCTATTGAGAAGCTGGGAGTAGGAGCTGTACCAAACAGGCCCTCAGTGTTGGCCTTTGCTTTCTCCTCCTCCTTGGGTGTCCTTCTCTGTAGTTTAGGGCACGCTCATATTGGCTTCGGCGATGAGCGTCGGCGTCAGCTTCTTGTTCACTGTAGCGGGTTGTCTTTTTCCTTTTTCCTTTTTTTTGTTTTTTGGTATTTTTGTGTTTTTTTCTTGTATTCTTTTGTATTGCCTATGATAGGTTAACATGTTGCTTTTATTTTATATTTTTTAAAATTTAATTATGCGCAATAAGCTAACTCAGGTACAGTAAAAAATCAGCCAGCAACAGTAAAATTTCAGTCAGAAGCTATCACTATTCCGAACGTCCCCTTAGTGTAATTCCTTGGTGGCGGTTCAGGTGTTGCCCCTTTTGTTGTTTTGGTGCTGTTGTCGTGTCTTTACCTATCTTGGATTGGTGTTGTTCTTCTGTTCTTTTATCAATGGAATGAGGTAGAGCTTTTGTCCCTTTTTTTAAAAAAAAACGATACCAGACATTGCCACCGGTAAAATGAATAGTTTTAGTTGTTGTTAGCCGTCTGAAATGAAAGGTACGTACAGAGATAAAGAATGCTTGCTTTTTTTGGAACCTCCGTTTTGCACTTGTGCAGCATCGAATTCGCCAAAACTAGTATGGAGACAAGTGGAAGAAGTCTACAACAAATATTGAATCAGGGCTAAATCATAGGTTAATGTATTGTCAATACGAGGAATACGATTAAACGAGGGTGATAAATATTTTCTCATAAAATATATTTACGCCTATGTATATGTGTGTGTGTGTGTGTCTGTCTGAGTGTGAGAAGGGCAGTTCATACGTACAACTAGAACAAGTACAACAGAATACTAGTATCTTAGATAAGATCACTAGAAAAACCAGGTGCCCAGCTTGGCCCATGGACTGAAAGCTTCTTTCCCGACTGCACACTGCCTAGCTTTAATACGGCCCATCATACCACAGCCCGTAGTTGCAGGCCAAACCCGCACTTCTATGTAAGCCTAAATTTCTTAGGTCAGATTATGATTTTTTTTCGAGAAATCATAACAAAGAGGAAATGCGTAGCTAACAGGTGACACGATCTAACGACCAACCACACGAATGATGTTTAGCTGCTCGATCGCTCTTATGTATCAACTGGTGAACCATGCTTCCATCTTTTCTTCCTTTATTAAGAGCTAACCTCTGTACGGTGTTTTCGAATAACCACGGATCCTGCTCCTGACATTATCAAGACCCATTAATGGCCCGAAAGCCTCTTTCTCGGCCCAAATTCGTGCGCCCGCCAGTATCAAGACGCGTACGTGAGCCTGAAATTTTTCATGGCAATTCGTGCGCCTGCGAGTACCAGCTACTACTCTGCCCGTTCATATTTATAGGAAGTACTTTTTCGCTGAATTTGAAAGTGCTTCTAACTTATAGTTTATATATGGATAAATAGTAATTTGATCAGTACAACTGAACTCGATACAATTTGTACTATAATATCTATAAATCTCACCTTAAAAAACGTATTATTTAACAGCGTGCAAATTAATATAAAATTAGTACAATATTTTCTTTATATCTCTAATAAATATACAACTTTATTTGCTACTTTCTATATACATATATGAGACATTGAATATAGTCCTTAGAGATAATATTAGAAGTAATTTAGCTATTTTTACTATCTTTTTTCTCTATATGCTAAAAAATATATATCTTATGAATTTAGATAAAGAGAGTAACATTTAATGGCAATTTTTCATGCGTGCCACGTGAGCTTGGTACGTACGTTGCTGCTACTGAATGATCAATGCCGACGAGTACGTGTGCCTTGGCAACTCGATCATCACATCGCACGAGGGACGTGTGTGCTACCGGCCGGGATCTTAACTCCCTGCCACTCTGCTCAGCTGATCAGCAAGAGGAATCCCGTGGGGAACACTTAGAAACCTTAATAATGCTGGATGGACCGTATCTCTGCTAAAACACCAAGTAATCGATTATTAAAAACAGTTATTATATCTGAACCTCCTCGGTAAGCGTAGCCGACCAGAGCGTTTACAAATGTCGAATGTATATACTTTGCTACTCCTTATGTACGCAACAGCATTAGGGTATCTCTAATGATTTTAGCTAACTACTATCTATAAGGATTCCATATCATCTATAGAGTACACACTAAAAGCTAGCATTCCAAAGGACTATCTATAAGGATAGCTATTTGATGTTTACATGCACATACAGTCATTTATAGAGACTATCTTGTTTTGCGTTATAGACTAGAGACGAAATAGTAACTAGCTGTTTGTGTTTTACATACTCTCTTTTCTCCATATAGAATATATGCTGATGTGTACATATAAATAGCCAGCTAACTCCGCACCATTGGAGATGCACTTAGATCAATCAGAATTACGAGGTCTACTATACGTAAAGAGGGTACCAAAGTATAACAGTTCCACGTATCAAACCACGAGCGTACGTACGTGGAGCTCCATCACCTATCACCCGCTTGCGGCAAATCTATATACATGGAAACAACATGTGAGATCCAAAACATCTTCTTTTGAGATAAAAAAAATTCTACAATAATCCTTAAAAAACCTAAAATTCTCATATGAGGTCCATCTCCATTTCACATGGTTCCGTTGACTAGTTACTTCTTAATCTGGCTCCTTCCTGGCTATCTATCTGTTTCTGCTCCCTTGATCGCGTAATACATGTGTAATACATGTTGTTTATAATTTGATTACGGCCCCGATCACTCTGGGCTGTAGAAATGGGAACTGCTACAAGGTACCATTAGTTAGTTCAATTGGTGAGGTACTTGGTTTTCAGGTCACATCTCTCCATACAACAACAACAATAAAAACTTTTTATCTTAAATAAATTTAGGTAGGTTATAAATAAAATCTTCTCAAGATCAAAGAGACGAGAGCTTTAAAGACCTATAATACTAAAACTCTAAACCATACATCCTGTCAACTGAGTCTTTTCTCTGTAATTATATTTTAATTATAGATAGTAGAGTTATATATCAAAAATAACTATATCATAATATTTAATTGTGTAATTACATAGATAGATCTGCTAGTTGAACAGACACAAAGCATTCTCCAGCTCCATCCTCACGTAGATTCATGGTATCTGACGGTTTGCACGCACCTTAAGTAATCCACCATGGGTACTTGTACCGCTGCAGTTGCAGCTGCAGCATCACGATGCAGTCGACGCTGACACGTAGCGCATCCTCGATGTACCTAGCGTGTCATGCAGCAACTCTATTGCACATGCAGTCCAATAAAAACGTCGTTACTTCCGGTGCAATAAGATCTGGGTTTGCACGTGCCACGGCTGCCATCATCATCCTATAATAATCATCAGGGAACACCGACCATTCCCTGTTTTGCTCCTACGTACGTATGGGTTAAGGAAGGTTTTAACAATCGCTTGAAGCTAATGCTATCTCACTGTGTGAAATAAGCTAATGCTATCTCACTGTGTGAAATAAGCTAATGCTATCTCACTGTGTGAAATAAGCTAATGCTATCTCACTGTGTGAAATAAGCTAATGCTATCTCACTGTGTGAAATAAGCTAATGCTACCCACTCCTCAGAAATAAGCATTGCTTCTTCCTCTGATTGTACTTGAAAAAACTACTCTTGATGCACAAGCCTGGGTGATTAAGCATTTGGTAAATATTAACTGAAATTTCGCACAGTGAGATAGCATTAGCTTCAAGCGGTTGCCCACGGCCTACTCCTGTCCTTGAGGCTTCAGAGCCAGAAACCGTGCCATCTATAAAAGGAGGAGCACCGTGCGGTGTTTGTTCCCCACGAACAGGAACAGGAGCAGGAACGAATCCACGTACAGAGACCACGCAGCAAAAAAAGGATGGTGCATAGGCTTAGGCACGGAGGCGAAGAAGCCATGGACACGGAGACCAAGAGGAGGAGGAGGCAAGGTGGAGGTGCCATCATGGTGATCAAGAAGAAGCTGCTGCAGTGCAACAAGGGCAAGGAGCAGGGGAGGTTCAAGCGGAGCTACTTCGCCTGCGGCGAGCAGGGCGACGCCACCTCCTCCGCCATCTTCTACCTGGCCTGCCTCGCCTGTGCGCCTTCCTCTTTCTCAGCATCCAGATAACTTGTAATTAACTTTGCATCTCGGTGTTCTCGTCTCATGTCAATGCCTAGCTGCATTACTGTAAGGCTCTCGATCCATAATAAAAAGGGTAATTAACATTCACCCACTATTGATTCATGTTTTACTATTTGTGCACAGTGAATCACCTCCCTTGTTCTTTTTTATTTAAAGATTTTTACTGATTTCTGAGCTCTGCCATCTGCTGCAAGCTCACCTGCCGGGCTGACATGGCGGCAATGAAAAAGCTTTGCGCGTCATTCATTTTTTAGAACACGGAAAAGTTTTGCGCGTCATCATTAAAGTAAAAATAGAAGACAAAACAGTTGTAGAAATACAACCACAAAGTTTAATAACACGGTGTCAATAAGCAATCACCGCTAAATATAGGTGTATTTCTACAAACACACAACATTAATTTACTCAAAGATGAAGCAGGCAGCTGTAGTAACGAAAGACAAAAACATGGCTTGGCGCCCACTGCATTCTCAGCGATCATACGCCCAGGAAACCATGCTTCTGATATGGGAGATCTATTTGGAGGTCAGCGTATTGGATGAGGGCATGGCCAGAGCATCCCTTGCCATCCTAGCCACGATCGGGTACTTTAAGCTGTTAACCCTCCACCAGTTCAGAACATCAAAGCCATCATCTTCTCTAGGGACGAAGCTGTCTCGCAGGTAATCTTCAAGCTTTGTGAACGCATCTCTTGCCGTGCCGTCTGTTCCTGCTGAGCAACTTGTGCCCTCGCTGTTTAAGGTTACAGAAGCTTCGCCTATACTCATCGAAGAGATCTCGAATTGTTTCTGATACCTCGGAGATGTAGGATGGAGCCTCCGAGCCAAAACTATTATACACAGTTGAACAGTGATGAATACATAACTAAACAATGCTTTATTACAATAATAAAGAGTACCAATCTTATGACCACTTATTTCAACAGAGGTTATATGATATCTCAAATTTACAAAACATAACAAAAGCAAAATAAAACTCTGAAGATGGCCCATCAACCTAATACTGACTGGAGAAGCGCAACATAGTACTCTAAACGTCCGTCATTGAAGCCACAAGCGAAATAATCGTAATCTCCTTTTGCGTCTTCATAATCCTCTAATATTTGTTTAAGTGTAGCATATGTGTATATAGAATGCTCCACAAGTTTTAGAAAAATGCATTTATTTTAAGGACTTAACAAAAGAAGTATAATATGGTTTTTTTGAACAAAGCAATCATGGTGCAATCCCGGTTCCCGGTTCCACTGAACCATGGCTCACTTGGACCATCCATATCTCATGGTGCAATCCTGTCGTTTGAACTCATCTTCAACATTTTCTACCTTTCTTGTGCCATGTTTGAGCTCACCATCTCACCCGGCATCCTCAATCGTTCAGGGCATCAACTCTTTCATGAGCCTAGCCTCAATTCTCGTCGTTGACCACGGTTGACTTTAAACGACCCAGCATATCCGAAAACAAAGAAATCATTTCCAGACCTAAATTATTCACAACCTGATCCACGTTAGTTGAGACATGCATCATGCGACCTTAATGTAAAGAACCATGTCACCTCAACTCAATCTATGACTCAAATTCCAAAATCCTCAATTTCTACCAATAAATTATCCTTCTAAAGAGCGATCTTTGCAAAATCAAATAACCACTCCACAAACATTGCAATGGTTCATCATAACATTAAAACAGGATCTTCTCATATGGTACTTTAATTATTAATATTGATGTTTGAGTAACGAAGACGAGTCCTTTGAACCGGATGTAGTCTAGCGTCGGTGGAACAGGAGGTGTGCGGGGCGTTGGCGCAGCCGCTTGTCGTCGACGCATCGTCACACCGACGACTATATCCCCGTGAGACGGCACCGGCGAGTAGAGCCCGTCCGCAAGGTCACCGCGGCGCGCGTCACGTCGCACGGGCATCTTGGCCGCGCAGCAGCAGTACTGGTTGGCTTCCTTGGATCGGAGCACGCCATCGCCGCTCGATAGACGGCCGCACGCTGGTCCGGTGCGCGCACGAGCCCGACGACCATAACGCGCTCCATCTCCGCCGCATTGTAATAGCCATTTAGCCGCCATCACCGCCTCAAGAACGGCTCCCGCCGTCAGGTCCTGCACCCACTCGACCAGCCGGAAGATGCCATTCTTCTAGCTATCCAGTAGGCTCATTGGCCTCTTCCCGCATGCGACCTCCAACAGAACCACGCCGAAGCTGTAGACATCGGACTCGGCGCTAGCCCTGTCGATGATCACGCATTCGGGGTCCACATAGCCCGGGGTCCCCGAAACGGCGGTCATCGTTTGCATCCCAACGGCGTGGTCGATGAGCCTCGCGAGCCCGAAGTCGCCAAGCTTGGCATTGAAGGAGTCGTCCAGCATGACGTTGCTCGGCTTGATGTCGCGATGCACCACGCATTGCTCCCACTCCTCATGGAGGTAGAGCAGTGCAGATCCTAGCCCAACCACTATCTTGATTCTGTTGCAACATCCATGGTCAGTTGGAGTTTCAAAGGATATTTGTCAATTCCACAGCAAAAAAGCTTTTGTAAAATGGGGGGTAATATTACCTCATTGGCCAAGTCAAGAAGGTGCCCTTGCCATGGAGATGGATATCGAGGCTGCGGTTGGGCATGAGCTCGTAGACAAGTAGGAGCTCGTTGCGCCCATGGCACCAGCCGATGAGCTGCACGAGATTCCGGTGGCGCAGCCGGCTAATGACCTTGATCTCCGACTTGTACTCTTTCCTCCCTTGCATGGATGAGTCCTTAGAGAATCTCTTTATGGCCACGGCGAGGCCAAGCTCACGAAGATAGCCTCGGTACACCGTGCCGAACCCGCCCTGCCCGAGCTTCTCCTCCGCCACAAAGTTCCTCGTTGCGTCGACGAGCTCGTGGTACGGGAAACTCCTTGGCCCTGTCCCCATCTCAATCTCCATGATCGGCTCACCGTCGTCGTCTTCCGAGCCTATGTCCTCCTCCTCTGCTTCCCTCTTCTTCTTGTTCCGACGACGTAGTAAGAGAGCTGTCATGGCGAAAAGGAGCACGAGGAACAGTGCTGCGCCAGTGGTGGCTCCCGCAATAACTCCATGATGTCCGGAACCAGAGGGGCTCGGGGAAGGTGGTGGTGGTGGTGGTGCGACCTTCGGTTCCAACGACGAGTTGAAGTACCAAGAACGCAGCTGATGCAGCTCACCTGATGTGGATGTCGAGGCGGAGAAGCCAACGGCGACTTGCTCCAGCAATGCGCTCTTGAGGTCAACCTCAGAGCTAAGGCTGTAAGTCTGGTTTCGGCCATCACCGAGCCACAGCGTCATAGCCAGGATGCTTGAAACGTTGTCGTACTTGATCTCGGCGGTCATGTTCCCCATGAGGCTGAAGCTCCGCAGGGTCAATGTCGTCACCGATATTAAGGAGTTGACGTCGATGCCGACGTGGTCGTATGTGGTGTCGGGATCGTGTACTATAGTGTCGTTGAAGGTGTCGAACTCCACCGCCACGAACCGGCTATTGCCGGACGCCACGGAGTCTGCGCTTTGGTTGGTGAGACCGAGGTTGTGAGCGGCGGACCGGGGCGGCAGGCTCGACGGGTAGCCGGCGAGGAAGAACGCCATTCCGGTCCCCTTGTTGTTGATGCCCTTCGGAGGGAAAGGGTCAATGACGAATGAGAAGCGTGTGGTGAAGCTAGCCACCTCACCGGTGACCTTGTCCCAGAGCAGCACCGGCTGGGCGTTGTACGAGGCCCGGCCCCAGCTGCCGGCAATGCCCGTGTACCTGTTCGCGCTGATGTCGATCAATCCGACGCTGAAGGAGGCGTCGCCTTCGATTCTGATGTCCTTCTGGCTTTCTGGGCTTAAGGTGGAGTAGTTGAAAAACAAGGAGGCGACAGGAGGCTGCAGGTAGCATATGGAGAAGACGACGAGGAGAGCACAATTGATGGTCGACGTGATCATCGAGAAGCCGGCCATCGCCCCGCCGGCGCCAGTGCACGAGGATATGAGTTGACCTGCTTGACTTGGGGCAACGAGTCAATACGTAGAAGAAGGTAAATGATTACTAGAAGGAGGAGGTACCTTGCTTCTTCCGTAAGGACCTATCCGCGTGACCTCGTATAAAGACGCGAGGAACCAGTTTACTTGCCTTAAA
This sequence comes from Melocanna baccifera, assembly GCA_036346265.1. Classification (NCBI taxonomy): domain Eukaryota; kingdom Viridiplantae; phylum Streptophyta; class Magnoliopsida; order Poales; family Poaceae; genus Melocanna; species Melocanna baccifera. Next base: position 26,806,586 of record CM070697.1, on the reverse strand, counting down.
GAGTCTACTGGCCTTCGTTTCCGGATCACCGATGTGATTTTTTCAGGGTAAGATTACGCATGTAATGAGCCAAGCCCAGCCAACTTAATATAGATCATAGGTAATAAAATAAAGTGGTGTCGAACTGTCCATCTATAACGTGATATTTAGTAGAGCATTGCCATCACTTGCACACCATTGATATCTAATAAAATCAAAAGGGAAAAAAAGATCAAAATCAATCAAATCAAGAGTAAATAAACTAAAATAATAGATATCTATGATATATGAATAAAATTGATATATTACTACTTGAGAATGAATATTTTGCAGCCACTCCACCTGAAGGATAAGAGAGTACACTACAGCACTCACACTTTTCTAACTCTAATCCTAAAACACTTTTCAATAAATAAAGCTAGAATGGTTGTATGATTAAATAGTAAGTCTCCATCATAACCCGTTAAATAGATAGGCAACCAATACCTATGTAACCCTAGTTGGTGCTATCTATTTATCATATACGGAGAAAACATGTTAACCCACACAATACAAATTCTCACCATTGATCATGGTTGACTCAGCAGGGGCTCGGCAGGAGCTCGAACTGAGCACTGCTTACTACCTACCGAGCAACTCAGCCTCAACGGCACATAATGTTGATTAACTTAATCATGTGTACACTAATTAAGTATTCTTTATACTAATTAAACATGCTTCGGCTTGGCAAATCGTGGGCTAGCTCGGCACATCCTCCTACCAAGTCCTCCTAGCTCGACAAGTACCTGCCACGATGTAGGAGCTCGGAAGGTGACACATTTTGCTTGTCATTTCTTCAGTGGTTATGGAGAGATCAAACTTAAAAATTTATATATCCGAAGGCTAAATTTTTAAAAATAGTTATAGTACCAGATATAGGAAGGTTTCAACCATAGCTTAGCACAGCGCTGAGACACGAATCCGTCTGCAGATAATATGGGAAGTCCATTCCTCTGACAAGCTGAAAGGAAAGAAGAAACAAATTCAAAGGGTTTCCACCCCTAGATGGTGTCTATTGGGCTTCTATTTAGTGCCCAAAAGGTCGTGAAACAAGTGTGTGCTCCTCTAAAGCACTACAATGCCGGGGCATGGAGGGCCCCTATTGAGGTCCACGAGCTCGGTGTAGGACGTTTTAGTCCCTCATCACGTCGAGGAGCTTGTGGTACAGGAATCGACTCGACCGACTCCATCTCAATTTCCATAAATCGGCTCACATCATCATCTTCCGAGCCTATACCCACGTCATCTATCTACTTAAATTTTGGGTATATTTGACCCTCATGGCAAAGAAATACCAAAAATAGTCCTCTTTGTACGTAATTTCGCTTTTAACCCTCTGACGCGACCTCTCACCGCGCAAGCTTGACACGCCCCGCCCACCCCACCCCACTGGGCGAGCCCACCTAGCGTTGGCGCAGAAGCAGTCGGCTAGCGCACCGAGCCCCTCGCGCTGCCACCCACCGCGCAAAGTGGCCTGACACTCGACTCGCTCAGGATCAGCGCCAAGATATATATATTTTAGAGCGCTCTGCACCGGATGAACTTTGCTATCGGACAACAGTACAGAATGTGATCAAGGTCTTCTTTTTGCTGACAAAATATACACAGCTCTCCGAACCCGGCCATTCATTCCCTCTTCAAAAGCTGCACTGCAGGTTGAAGTTTGTCCTGGGAAACTTGCCATAAAATATCTTGATCAACACTCATTGTGATCAATACAGCATTCTAAGAGCCTACTTATTGTGACTTGAGTTTTTAGTTTTTTGCTTTTTAAAAAAAAATTTATCTTTTTTCTGATTTTTTAGTTGTTTACCGATTCTTTTTTCACGTATTCATTTGCATTATACAAGATAGGCTAATCTGTTTTTTTCTATTTTTATTTTTTATAAATTTAATTATGCTAAATAAGTCTGTTAGAATAGTCCCACATTAGCTGTGGAAGAGCAAGTGACCTAACTTAAAAGTGAGGGAGTCCCTCACTTTATTGGCTAGCTTTTGGGGTGAGAAGGCCCTTACAATCCAACAACTGGTATCAGAGCTCGATTCTAACATCTCTGGTCCAATGAACACTAGTGTGTGAACGCTTGATGGACTGTGACCCTGAGGGACTGTCGGTGTACGGTGAAGAGGCAGTGAACAGCTGAGGGACACCAATGTGTGAAGGGGGAGATTGTTGGAATAGTCCCACATTGATTGTGGAAGAGCAAGAGACCTAACCTAAAAATGGGGGAGTCTCTTACCTCATTGACTAGCTTTTGGGGTGAGAAGGCTCTTACAATCCAACAAAATCATTATCCGTTACAGAGCAAAATAAATCAGTTATAGTAAAAATAAACTATAAGCTATAACTTATTAAGCCCAATTAAGTACACCCATAGTTTAGTAAGAGATATGCCTTTTTGTAAAAAAGTATGAAGTACTCATTTTTGTGTGCTAGCTAGAGGTACTGCCGCTGCTGGTTCGCTGGTTCAGTGCTGGGCTGGCTTGTAAGCATAGCATCTACAATAGTCTCATTGAATGGGTCATTCAGGCTGTAATAGTCTCATTGGATGGGCATGCGTCGGTGTGAGCGCGCTTTCCGTGAAAAAGAGGGGCCACCCAACTTGAAGTGATTATCAGTTCAAATTCTAAAAAATGCTAGTGAAAGATTCATACAAAAAAACCCACTCAACTTGAGTTTTATAAGAATCAGATTCTAATCTTCAGCAAGAGAGATAAAGTACCACACCACTAGTATTTTATAAAAATGCTAGTGGAAGATTCATACAAATAACCTATCTAGCTTGAGTTTTATAATAAACAGATTCTCATCATCAACAAGAGATATAAAATACCACACCACTAGACTATCCTATAGTCGGCCTAACAATAACCTTTCCGAAACACCACGAAAGTGGAAATGCGGGCGCTCAGCTAGGTAGGCCCATGGCAAGGGCCTAAAGCTTCTTTTGCCGACCTCACGTCTTGCTTTGGGCTGGCCCATCATAGCTGGGTGCACTGGGATGAGTAATTCTGCTACAGGCTACAGTGTGGGTAGAGTTGGGATTAGGGTGGTAATTTTAGGAGGGGGGCGTGGTGGGTAGAGCTAGGACTTGGGCTGGGCTTATTTGGGCCAGCCCGAAGCACGGCCGGCACGGCACGGCCCGGCCCGACACGTGGCGGGCGTGCGCACGCACGCGAACGGGTGGGCGTGCGGCCGCCTCAAAATCCGCACGGTGGCGGCGCGATGCGGCACGGTAGATTGGGCGTGCTTGGGCGGCACGCGCACGGCGGCGCTCGGGCGGCCAGATGGGCTCGGCAGACGGGGCACGGCCAAGACGCCCGCCTCCCGGCTCCCCCCCGCGTCCCCGCCTCCGCCTCCCTGGCTCCCCCTCCCCGTCCCCGCCCCACCCTCCCGCCGCCATCCCAGATCACAATCACGATCACACACACACAGCAGAGGGGTAGAGGGAAGGAAAGGAGCGCACCGAGAGGCCGAGCCGCCACGTGAAACCCCAACCAGCAACCAAAGAAAAATTACACGCATTAAGACCTTGAATTAATTTTCAACGAGGCGGTGCGAGAAAAGTAAGATGACAGACGTCACCACAATTGTCGCGCACCTTTGTCGTGCATAGTAACTTTGGGCGGGCTTGGGTGGCACGGCACGACGAACGCCAAGACGGCGGGCTTTGGGCCGTGCTTGGGCCGACCGAAGGTGAGACGGCCGCACGCGACGCGCGCGCGGTGGGATGATCGGGCCGAGTCGGCGACGGCACGAACCGCCCGGCACGATGGGCTTGGCCGTGCTTGCGCGCGCGACGCCCAACTCCCAGCTCTAGTGGTGGGGACGGGAGCATTCTCCTAACGGGGTGGGGGACAGACTCCCATGGTGCCGTGCGGATCTGCTAGGATTTAAAATATATTATTCTTATTTATATATTATAGTTTTGAATATGAAATATGTATTGAACGTACTCTTCTATATGTGTTTAGACTAAAAAATATATATATTATAATTGTTGTTTTAAAAATCTAAGCTGGTGCGGAATGACGGACAATCCAATATCAAACAGCTATCCTTGCCCGACGAGGTGAAACTAGAGATCCAAACACGCCCTAAGGGTGTCAATTGTCATGTAGCATTTCCCTGTCTTTTTGAGAGAGAGGGAGAGTCTTTTGTTTGAACATAGATCGAGCTTGGGTCTAGACAGGATCGGGCTTTTAAATTTTATTTACATTTGTATTGGATCTGGACCAGATCTCGGCTTGCTAAAATCTAACCAGACGACAACGTCGCTACAGACAGAGCACTGTAGGAGGAGAGGCTGTCCGACATGGACACCGGAGGTACCCCGTACATCAGCACAGGCATCTGGGCTGGTAGCAGAGGCAGCCTGGCTTCCTTAGATTGGAGCACAGCCATCACCGCTCTGATCGACGGCCGCGCGCTTGGGTTTGGATGTGCGCACCAAAGCCCGACGACGAGCACACGCTCCATCTCTGAGTCGTCATACTCGCCGCTCAGCCGCTCATCGGCCGCCTGAAGAACGGCTCCCCGACCATACATGCCCCACACCCACTCGACCAACCGGAAGACGCCAAGCGTCACGGGCCTCCTCCCACACGCGACCTCGAGCAGAACGATGCCGAAGCTGTAGACGTCACACTCGGCACTGGTCCTGCCAGTGATCAAATACTGAGGGTCCATGTAGCCCGGGGTCCCCGACACGGCTGTCATCGTCTGCGTCCCGACGGCGTGGTCGATGAACCTCGCGAGCCCGAAGTCGCCTAGCTTGGCACCGAAGGACTCGTCAAGCATGACATTGCTCGGCTTGATGTCGCGGTGCACCACGCACTGTTCCCACTCCTCATGGAGGTAGAGCAGTGCAGAGCCAAGACCAAGCACTATCTTGACCCTGATGCCAACATCCGTCATCAGATTGAGTTCCACATCTGAGTACACAGATTTCACTATGTTGTTTTTTTAGTCATCAGATTTGAGTAAACGATGCTGGTTACCTCATTGGCCATGTCAGGAGCGTGTCCATGCTGTAGAGATGCACGTCGAGGCTGCGGTTGGGCATGAGCTCGTAGACAAGCAGGAGCTCGTCTCGGCCGTGGCAAAAGCCGATGAGCTGCACGAGATTCCGGTGGCGCAACCGGCTCATGACGCTGATCTCCGACTTGTACTCCTTCCTTCCTTGCATGGACGACTCCTTAGAGAATCTCTTTATGGCCACAGCGAGGCCGTGCTCTCGCAGGTGCCCTCGGTACACCGTGCCGAACCCGCCTTGGCCGAGCTTCTCCTCCGGCGCAAAGTTCCTCGTCGCGTCGAGGAGCTCGTGGTATGGAAACCGCCTCAGTCCTGTCACCATCTCAATCCCCATGATCGACTCGCCGTCTTCGTCTTCCGTGCCTATTTCCTCCTCTTCCTCTTTCTTCTTCTTCATATTGTTCCGACGATGTATCAAAAGCGCTGCGGTGATGCAGAGGATGATGAATAATGCTGCGCCGGCGGTGGCCCCCCCTATAACTCCGGCGCTGGACGACCTTGTTGAGGGTGGCGTGTCATTTGGTCCAAACGACGAGTTGAAGTACCAAGAACGCACTTGATGCAGTTCTACGGATACGCTCGTCGCCGCCGAGAAGCCAACGGCGACCTGCTCCGGCAATGCGCTCTTCAGGTCAACCTCATGTTTAAGATCGTAAACTGGCATGCCTTGGAGATCATTCAGACGCAGTGAAACTGAGAGGATGCTCGAAACGCTGTCGTACTCAATCATGGCGGTCATGTTCCCGCTGAGGCTGAAGCTCGGCAGGGCCAAGGTGCTCACCGATTTTAAGGAGTTGACGTCGATGCCGATGTGGTCGTAGGTGGTGTTGGGATCTTGTACTATGGTATTGTTGAAGGTGTCGAACTCCACCGCCACGAACCGGTTGTTTCCGGACGCCACGGCCCCTGCGCTCTGGTTGGTTAGGCCGAGGTTGTATCCGGAGGACCCGGCCGGCAGGCTCGACGGGTAGCTGGCGAGGAAGAACGCCATGCCGTCCCCCTTGTTGTTGGGGTCCGTCAGGGTGATGGCGAACGAGAAGCGCGTGGTGAAGCTGGCCACCTCGCCGGTGGCCTTGTCCCAGAGCAGTACGGGGTGGGCGTACGACGCGCGGCCCTTGCTGCCGTTGATGCCTGTGTACCTGTTCGCACTGATGTCGATCTTTCCGACGCTGAATGAGGCGTCGCCTTCGATCCTGATGTCCATCTGATCCTCTTGGTTGAAGGTGGAGAAGTTGAAGAACACTGAGGCGGCAGGAGAAGGCAGATGGCACAAGGAAAGGAACAAGATAAAAGCAAGAAGAATACCAGCCATGGCTGCCGGTGTGAATCGTATGATCGACTTGGGAAAAAAAATGAAATGAAGGTACGTACGGAGAGGAGACACTGCTTTCTTCTTAAATACCTGGTCATGGCTTGTAACATCGGTTGCGCTGCGGCAGTGTCGAATTCGCCCAACCCCATACGAAGAACAAGTCCACTTGCCTTCCACTCTGGAATATCGATGTGACGTGGACCGGCAAAATCACAAGTTTTGTACTCTGCACAAGACAGAAGCCTTCTCTACGCACGTACTCCCATTTTTAATATATTCTTTAACTAAATATGTTATATATATATATTTATTATTTTTAGTATATTTACATACTAATTGTAAGATATTTCAATACAACTTGATTGAAAATTTTTATCAGAGTCATTTATTTTTGTCATATACCATTTTTCATATATAGAAGGATATATACAAACAAAGAAAGGAATATGCTTATATGCTTTTCTGAATAATGATTTATATAATTTTTAAAGCATGATGATTGGTGAATAGATATTACTTATCTCTTTATATATTTTGATATTAGTGTTACTTTTATCAGAGATAAAAGTATAGAAACATTTCTTACAAAAAAATACTATAAAAATATTTTTTATAATTTTTTTTATAAAGCTCACTTTAAAATATCTTATAATTACTTTGAAGAACACTGAGCCAGAAGAATGAGGCAGGTGGCACAAGGAAAAGAACAAGATAAAAATGTCAGCCATTTCAGTGTTGGCCTTTGCTTTCTTCTCCTCTTGGGTGTCCTTCTCTGTAGTTCCTTGGTGGCGGTTCAGGTGTTGGCCCTTTTGTTGTTTTGATGCTGTTGTCGTGTCTTTACCCATTTTGGATTGGTGTTGTTTTTCTCTTCTTTTATCAATGGAACGAGGCAGAGCTTTTGTCCTTTTTTTTATAAAAATGATACCAGACATTGCCGCCGGTAAAATGAATAGTTTTAGTTGTTGTTACCGTCTGAAATGAAAGGTACGTACAGAGATAAAGAATGCTTGCTTTCTTTGGAACCTCTGTTTTGCACTTGCGCAGCATCGAATTCGCCAAAACTAGTATGGAGACAAGTGGAAGAAGTCTACAACAAATATTGAATCAGGGCTAAATCATCGGTTAATGGATTGTCAATAGGAGGAATACGATTAAACGAGGGTGATAAATATTTTCTCATAAAATATATTTACGTCTATATGTGTGTGTGTGTGTCTGTGTGTGAGAAGGGCAGTTCATATATACAAATAGAAGAGGACATTTCAGCTGGCACTGCATGTTACGACAGAATACTAGTATCTTAGATAAGATCACTAGAAAAAGCAGGTGCCCAGATTGGCCTATGGGCTGAAAGCTTCTTTCCCGACTGCACACTGCCTAGCTTTGATAAGGCCCATCATACGCAGCCCATAGTTGCAGGCCAAACTGCACGCCTATGTAAGCCCAAATTTCTTAGGCCAGGTTATGATTTTTTTCGAGGAACCAGTTTGTTCATTTTGAATCAGGGTTAAATCAACGCTCGGTATATTAAAAACTAGCCGAATCTGCCACGCAAGCTAGATAAGATACATATGTTTATATCAAAACATAGAGACGTGCTTATTACACAACTCTAATATTAACGATGAAAATATAGTTTTTAAGGTAGATGAAAATATAGTTGCATTCTTGATAGAGTCGTAACAGTTTTTATATCTATATCCAACTAATCATCACCCTTGTAATCTAGATGCACTATGATCGGTCATGTATATATTTTTATTTTCCCTCCTATTATTGTGGTATTTCTAATCCTTAAGAACGAGGGTGGTGGTTTTTTTTAACTTTCCTTTAAATAAAAAAATAATTTATAGATGTTGCAAATAACGCACAGAATAATAGAGACAAGAGACACAGATTTTTACGTGGAAAACCCTTGCGGGAAAAAACCACGGGCGCTCGAAGGCAAATCACTATATTTTGGAGAGATTACAATAGAGAGACTCTCTTGGGATGCTTTTGCCTATGGACTACTGGGGTATATATAGCACGGGGAAAAGAGTCCCATATGGAAAGAAAACAGAATAAGGAAACAGGACAAGAGTCCTACATAGACACAGATCCGAATTCGGATCACTTTCCAACAATCTCCACCTTGAGCCGAATTCGGATCACTTTTCAACAATTATTCTCCACCTTGAGCCGAATTCCCTCCAAAGAGTCGAAGAATATTATGAACTCCTCCAATAAAATCAGCATATACACCTTGAGCGCCTAAGTCCAAAGGACTAGTGAGTAATACCAACTAAGTCGAGCAAAGCTCAAACTTAGATGCAGAACTGGCTTTGTCAACATATCAGCTGGATTATCATGAGTACTTATCTTGCAGACTTTAATATCACCTTGAGTAATGACACCTCGAATATAGTGATACCGATATCAATGTGCTTTGTTCTCTCATGGAATATTTGATCTTTTGTAAGGCAAATAGCACTTTGATCATCACAAAATATTGTAGTGCAAGATGTACTTCCACAAAGCTCGAGAAATAAACCTCTCAACCAAATAGCTTCTTTGCAAGCTTCAGAGATAGCCATATACTCACTTCTCAGTAGTAGACAAAGCAACGGTAGCTTGTAAACTTGCTTTCCAACTTACGGCACACCCTCCAACAAAGAACACATAACCAGTGAGAGACCTTCTTTTATCCAAGTCTCCAAAGAAAATCAGAATCCACATAACCAACAAGTCCATCTTTAATCCTTCCAAATCAGTAAAGAAACATTAGATGTGCCTCACAGATATCCAAAATCCATTGAACTGCTTTCCAATGCTCTTTTCCGGATTAGCCATGTATCTACTAACCACACTTAATGATTGAGATAAATCGGGCGAGAACATACCATGGCATACATAAGTGAACCAATCTGCACTCGCATATGGGACTTTAGACATGTACTCCACTTCATCATTAGATTTTGGACATGATGTCAAGAAAGTTTGAAATATGTTGCTAAGGAGTACTCACGAGTTTAGCCTCATGCATGTTGAAACGACGAAGAACTTTATCAATGTACCCTTTTGACTTAGATATAATTTACCAAGTTTTCTGTCTCTAATGATTTCCATACCAAGGATCTTCTTAGTTGCACCGAGATCTTTCATCTCAAACTCATCGCTTAATTGAGCCTTCAACTTTGAAATTTCAACCTTGTCTTTTGCAAAGAATCAACATATCATCAACATATATGAGCAAATAAATAGCTGAACCATTAACAATCTTGAAATAAACACAGCTATCATAATTTGATCTTTTAAAATTCTGAGATATCATAAAAGAGTCAAATCTCTTATACCATTGTCTAGGTGACTGTTTCAAACCATAAAGAGATTTCTTCACTTTGTAAGCAAAATTCTCCTTTCCGGGAACGACAAAACCTTCTGGTTGCTCCATATAAATGTCTTCTTCTAATTCCCCATGTAAGAATGCAGTTTTCACATCCATTTGTTCAAGCTCAAAATCATGCATAGCCACAATACTAAGCAAAGTGCGAATAGAACTATGCTTCACTACAGGAAAAGACATCCGTGAAATCAATACCGAATTTGATCAGTATCCTTTAGCAACTAACCTTGCTTTATACCTAACCTCTTCGGTTGGTGAAACGCCTTCCTTTTTCTTGAAAATCCATTTGCAAATAATAGGTTTCTTCTCAATTGGCAACTTGACCAGCTCCCAAGTACCATTCTTGTCAAGAGATTCCATCTCATCATGCATGGCAGCCATCCACCTTTCTGAATCACTAGAAGAGATAGCTTCTGAATAAGATGAATGTTCTGCAGTACCTTCAATTTCTTCTGCCATATTTAGACAATAAGCCGCAAAGTTGGCTTCTTCAATAAATCTCTTAGGAGGCTGAATGTTCCTCCTTTCTCTATTAGCTGCAATGGAATGTTGTGTTGGTGTCACAACAATAGGAACTTCTGGAGTATTTTCCTTGTTGATTTCTGGTGTAGATCCTGAATCAATAATATGCTCCACCTGCACACTTGATTGCTTCTCAACGGGAACATCAATAGATGGTTTATCATGCAACATAGCAAACTCATCAAAAGTAACATCTCTACTAATAACCACCTTTTTAGTTTCAGGATTCCACAACTTATATCCTTTCACACCAATTTTATAGCCAAGGAAAATACACTTAACTGCTCTAGGTTCCAATTTACCATTGTTGACACGAGCATAAGCAGGACAGCCAAATATTCTCAAATTTGAATAATCTGCTGGAGAGCCAGACCATACCTCAATTGGAGTCTTCTTATCAATAGCTAAATTTGGTGACCGATTAATCAAATAACAAGCAGTGGAAGCGGCTTCAGCCCAAAAACTCTTTGATAATCCAGAGTTTGATAACATGCAACGTACCTTCTCCATGATGGTTCTGTTCATGCGTTCTGCAACACCGTTTTGTTGAGGAGTGCCAGAACGTGTAATGTCTCACAATACCTTCTGACTTGCATAAAGCTTCAAATTCTCCTGAACAAAACTCCAAACCATTGTCAGTACGAAGCTTCTTCACATGCTTACCAGTTTGTCTCTCGATCATAGTCTTCCACTCCTTGAATGTGTTGAATACATCCGATTTCTGCTTAATGAAGTATGCCCAAACTTTTCTCGAATAATCATCAATAATAGTCAACATGTAGCTTGCACCTCCAAGTGATGGAACGCGGGATTCTCCCCACAAATCAGAGTGAATATAATCTAATATGCCTTTTGTAGAGTGAGTCGCAGTGCTGAATTTCACCCTCTTTTGCTTGCCGAAAACACAATGTTCACAAAATTTCAACTTATCGATGTTTTTGCTATCAAGAAGTCCTCTTTTGCATAATTCCATCATTCCAGCTTCACTCATATGCCCAAGACGCATATGCCAAAGATTAGTAGCATCAGAATTAGATGATTTATTTGAAACAACAGCAACATTACCTGAAATAGTAGTGCCTTGCAGATGATATAAATTGGCAGCCTTCATATCACCTTTCATCATAACAAGAGAACCTTTGGTAACCTTCAGAACTCCACCTCCACCGGAATACTTGTACCCTTTAGCATCAAGAGTACTCAATGAGATAAGATTTCTCTTTAAATCTGGAATATGACGAACATCTGACAAAGTCCTGATGGTGCCATCAAACATCTTGATCTGGATAGAACCAATGCCTGCAACCTTGCATGGTGTATTATCACCCATCAACACAGATCCACTTGGCGTAACTTCATAGGTAACGAACCACTCACGGTTCGGGCTCATGTGGAAAGTGCAGGCTGAATCAAGAATCCATTCATCGTCGGTTTTGCAATTACCGGCAAAGGCAACGAGAACATCTCCATCAGAACCTTCTTTGGTGACAACGGTTGCTCTAGCTTCATCCTCTTGTTGATCTTTCTTGAAATTATTATTTCTCTTCTCCTTATTCTGCAACTTCCAGCACTCGGATATGTCATGTCCATCCTTCTTGCAATACCTGCAAGACTTCCTGCTTCTGGATTTAGATCTGCCTCTGAATTTGCTTTTGCTTCTGCCTCTTGAATTGTCGTAGAAACTCTTCTCATATTGCCTTCCCTTCGTTCCTTTCTTTTTGTCCTCGGTTTCCGTGCCAGAATTGCACCAAAAATGACCAATGCCTATTTTTTTCTTTTGCTGTGTTGGAGGCAATATGGCATGTGGCTTCTTCACGTGAGGTTGGCTAGTGTTGGAAGCAAATTGTTGACTAGTGCTTGATTTGATTTAGGAAAAAAAAAACCACAGAAGATCCCAGCTGGTTGAAAAAAATCTTCACGTGATGTTGTTGCTTTTGGTGATGCTTCCTTCTCTCTCCTAGTGCTTTTAATTTTGCATGGAGGCAATAGAGTCCTTCTTTTGTCTCTGACACAAAACAAACAGGGAGAGATTTCTCTCAAGATGGATGGATAGTTTGCTTTTCACGTTACCTCTGCTCCCTTCGGCCTGAGCGATGGAAGATGGCAGTAGCTTGACCCGAGAAGACAATGCGCGCTGCTTTCGGCTTGTGCGTGGACCGAGGCGAGGAGGCTGAATAAGACTAGGCGCTGCTGCCTTTTCTGTCGCCCACCGATCGAGGCGAGAAGATATGGTTGCTGTTGCGTGAGAATAGACGAAGACACGTCGAAGTATTTTATCTGCGCTGTGGAAGACCGACTCCAACTCCGAGGCGAAGAAAAATCAGGCTATCGCTCGGATTCGACGAGAATAGATCTGTTTTTTTTTTCGTGCTCTAAAATTCCTGTGCTCTGATACCACTTGTTGCAAATAACGCACAGAATAATAGAGACAAGAGACACGAATTTTTACGTGGAAAACCCTTGCGGGAAAAAACCACGGGCGCTCGAAGGCAAATCACTATATTTTGGAGAGATTACAATAGAGAGACTCTCTTGGGATGCTTTTGCCTGTGGACTACTGGGGTATATATAGCACGGGGAAAAGAGTCCCATATGGAAAGAAAACAGAATAAGGAAACAGGACAAGAGTCCTACATAGACACAGATCCGAATTCGGATCACTTTCCAACAATAGAAGATGAGTAAATATTTGCTCACAGAATGGCTCTTACCCAGGAGAGCAAGACATGGTTACATCAGAAAATATTCACAACTTTCATCTGAATAAAGATCATATATCACTCACTCTCTGCTCACCACAATGAACGCGAAGCACCATATATAATTCATTACACTCCAACATACAATGGCACTAACCTTCAATTAAAAACATACAGAAGCACGAACGGAGACACTGGCAGCGAGCTAGCTAGATTTGAGAACCTGGCAACGAGGACCGTTACAAAGAGAAAACGCGTAGCTAACAGGTGACACGATCTAACGACCAACCACATGAATGAACCAACCGGTGAACCATGCTTCGATCTTTCGTCTTTTATTAAGAGTTAACCTCGGTACGGTGTTTTGGAATAACCACGGATCCTGCTTCTGACATGGGACATCTGCTCAGAAGATGACTTGCTGCATGTGGGCATGGCCAGAGCATCCCTTGCCATCCTATGCTAGGTGGGCTCGACGGATTTTGAAATTCGGCCAAAATTAAAATTTGGTTTAAATTGGGTTGAATTTGGATTTAAGTTTGAAATTTTTAATCAAGCAAATTTTAAACTCTCAAAATCGGATGTTACAACCTTGGACATGTACCAGACACATGCAGCGTCGGTTTGTCGTTTTTTTTGCTACACCATAATATTATTAGGCCTCTTCTTTTCATCTTCTAAAAACTATTTTTCGATTTTTCTACAGTAACTAACTTTCAAATGGAGTGTCTATTTCAAAATAGAATTTACAAGTTGATTATAGTGTACACTATATCGACTTCATTTATATTAACTAAAATGATACGTGAGTTTCTGTTAATCCGTACTCTCTCTTTTCAGCCGTGGGGCCGAACGCCCTGTTGAAATAGAATGTTAATTTTCTGAGTTTGTATCGGGGGTCTAGCACAAGTGGTACGGACCAATCAAGGTACGAATCTTCTATCTCCCTGTCTAAAAAGCTTTTTGCTTCTCCAAGAACATGCGCAACATCCTTGTCAAAACCATTAATGCTCTCCGGATAAACGTCTGCCTTGTCTCCACTAGCCCCTTCTAGTGCAGATTGCAAAATTTCCCTCACCCTAAACAGCTCTCTGAGGCAAAGATTTGAGGTTGGAGAACTGGGAGCAGAGATTGTTTGAATGGCACGACATATTGCCCCGAAAAGCTTGCGCAGTAGTTCTGTGAATGCTGTTTCCTTGAATGATAGTTTTCCTGTACGGGTTGCATCTTCTGCTGCTGTAGAAGATCGTCCCCTGTGAACAACTTCCAACAAACAATAAAATGAATACCACTGTTCGTTATACGTCTAGAGCTCATCGAGACCAAGGAATGAAAGCATTTCTTGACGCCCTTGTCTAGTTAAACTTGGACCCTCCAATAAATAAACTACAGTGAACTCTTTATCTACATGATCCATGAGTCGTTTGGCAATAGAACGAAGCACGTCGTCCATGTATGTAGTACAAAATTGTGCCATATCGTACATCCACTCCTTCAATGGTACGTAATCACCATCTTTTCCCACTGCCGTGCTAAAAACCTTGTGTTCAAGACCCCATCTGGTAAAAATAGTATTTATCAAGTTTTCATCGAAGTCATAATCTTCATAACACATCTCACGAATACCCAATAGTGAACCATGGAAGATAGGAAGAGGTACAACCATGTAAACATCCATGATCATCTTATGAAGCTTCCATTCATCATCGATGAAGTGGCATGCCATGTAGAAGACTGTTCCCTCGACGGTTTGAGCTGTACCTAATGCTAAATTGGCGCGCCCAGAAATGCGTTTCAGTTTAGAACTTAAATCCCTCGCTGCTTCATCTGAAACACCATCGCAAATCTCCTCAACGGTACGGCGCGAGGGCAACTGAAAATCAGGCTTGAGACGGCTCACGAAGCTCCTGAAGTAGTCGTCTTCGACAATTGAGGAATCGTATCCATGTAGCGCGATCATTCTGGCAAGATCTTCACAAGCTCCTCTGTCGTCAGGATTCAGATTTGATGATTCACTTGCAGAACGGGGTCGTGGTGGATGCTCCCCGCGCGTTCCGTCCGTGGCCCGTTTGCTGCAACTTATGACGTGCCTCCAGAGATGCTTGGTGCCGTGTTTTTTGGTGTCGGCGACGAGCTCCGCAGAGCAATTGTTGCACTTTGCCTTGCCCTCCCCATCGGCAGTCGTCACAGGGGTGAAGTGCTCCCACACTTTAGACCGCGTGTTACGGCGGCGGACCACGGCCTCCTCGCGTGGAATTTGCTCTTGTCCTCCGGTGTTCCCTTCGGCCATGTGCATCTCAACCCTTCTCCCTTCTCAAAAAAAGAGAGGAAAAAATCCCTTTAAAAGGGAGGGGGATCTGTTGTCTATATGTAATAAGATCATCTACATGTACGAGTTCAATTCTTCTTGTATATATACGATTCTGTTTTGCTTCCGTGTATCTACATATATCTAATCAACCAAGACGAGATCTAGCAAGAAGACATGATAAAATCAAAGTACAATAAGAAGATGGAAAGTGCGGAAAAATTAAGCATAAGGGACTCTGGTTTGGAGAACTCACAGATCACTAATTAACTCGAAGGTAGCCGCGCTCGGACAGGACGGACGGAGCCGGCCGGCGAAGACGCCGAAGAGAGGCTGGTCAACGACTTGCAGATATACCCAAGCCAACCGGCGAAGAGGCTGGTCAAGTGACTTGTGGGCAACTGCAATCTCTCTCTCTCTCTTCCCCCTACCTTATAGCGCTTTATCTCAAGTCGTCCTACGCAAATGCAGGCCTTCGGCCCGGACCATTAATGGCTCGAAAGTTTCTTTCTAGGCTAGACCTGCGTAATGCCCAAATTCGAGCGACAGCCAGTACGTGCCAGCACTTACATTGAGAATTCTTTACCCCGCCTCAAGTGAGCTGCCAGCTTATGCTTTTTTTTCCACTGTTCTCCACTGTTTCAGGTTCAGCTTCTAGCTTTAACTTTTTTCACTATTCAGTAATTCATCTTTTTCTAATTTTTTTAGATTTTTTAGGCTTTTTTGTATTTTCTTTTTTTCCCGTATTCCTTTGTATTGTCCGTGATAGGCTAACATATTTTTTCTATTTTTATATTTTTTTAAAAAATTTAATTATGCCCAATAAGCCAACTCAGCTACAGTAAAAAAAAGCCAGTTACAATGAAATTTCAGCCAGAAGACATCGTTAAAACGAACGCCCCCTAAGCCCAGTGGAGCGGGACTGATCGATCCTTAAGAGGTACCGAGTTATCTATTAAGGGTTTATTTGGTACAGCTCCCGCTCCCAATTTCTCCTTCTGATCTCGTGGAGCTATGTCAAACACTCAGCCTCCTAAAATGACCTGATTTTGCTTCTCATAAGGAGCAGAGTTCAAAATGAACTAGGAGAAGCAGCCTTGAGTGGATTCTGTTGAAGAGCCAGGACACTTAAAACCAAAGTACCCAAGAAAGTTAAGTTTTTACCTGCAATTGCCATCCAAATGCCCTTTGCATCGTTTCATCTCCACGCTCTCCTCTTGCACAAGCCCGCCTCTGTCGCACTGCCTCCTCTCGCACAAGCCCGCCTCTGTCGCATTGCCTCCTCTCGCGCACATCCTCCTCTCGTCGCCGCCCTCCTCTCGCCCCCATTCAGCCACATCATCCGTAATGGAAGGAAGGACAAGGGGCTTGCCAGAGCTGGGAGGGGTCTTTGTTGACAAGGTCGACTAGTGCTAGCATCGGAGGCGCTAGCGGGTCGAGCTTGCCATCGTCCTTGCGTGTTGGGAAGAAGAATCGGTGGGGGAGACACAGTGTTTCAAGATTCGTGCTTGCATGTGGAGGGTTCAAGGCCCTCCTCAGGGAATTTCCTTCCCCAGCTTGATGCATGGCCAGGGGTTCTTTCGGCTTTTGAGGACAATAAACTTACATCAGTACGCAACAAAATAGCAAGGAGACGCGCCTGCAGAGTTGCAGTGAGAGCTTCTTCTGCCACACTGTCTAGCTCTGGTCTGGCCCACCAGACCATAGCCCATAGTTCCAGGCCGAATCGCACGCCCGTGCATGCCCAAATTATTAGGCAAGATTATGATGTTTTTTTTCCTTTTTTTTTCGAACCTCACGAGAGATGAGAGTGGTAACTATTAAAACACAAAGTGGCTATTGTCCGAGAGAACAACACATGATAAGAGGCCTATTTTTTTGAGACTATGATTTATAATTTATAACTATAGTTTATAGTTTTTAATACTAATATGAGTACTATTACGAATGAATCAAAAGTCAATAAATCAATAAACCGCTTCTAAAAGGCTATCCCAATAAACCGCTTCGAAACGATGGTAGAGAAGCTATTCTGTTTATTTGTTCAAAAAAAGTCATAGAATTTTTTTTAATAATTTATTTTATTCAAAATTATAGAAATATATCTACGCAAAAAATTTTTACAGGAATAGTCTCTAGTCACCCAATAATTGGACGACTAGATCTTGTTACCTAATGGCCGCACGACATGCATTCAGTCAATGGATTATTAGGGAACATAATTGTAGTTGTCTAACGGTTGAGCGACTAAGACTTATCGCTTAACCGTTGGACAACTAAAGATTCAGTCACTCAACCGTTAGACGAATGCGTCTCATATATAATCGGCCATATTTGCAGGCCGAATCGCATGCCTATGTAAGGTTATGATGTCCCCCCCTTTTTTTGGCGAACCACACGAGAGACAAGTGTGTTAACTATTTGCCACAAAGCAGCTATTACGTAGGAGAACAAGATACGGTTACATGCTTTTTTTTTTGCTATGGCTTATAACTATAGTTTATAGCATTTGGTCATAATATGAGCACCTGTGCGAATGAATTGAAAGTCGATATGCCAATAAACCACTTTAATAAGGTTATAAAGATAAGCTGCTTCAAAACGACAGCGGAGAAGTTATTCTATTTGTTTATTTGAGAGAAGTTATAAACTATAAATTGAAATAAGCTGAAAAGAACAGCTATTACCCAAGAGAACAATGAAACAAACCGACAATTTGTAAAATTCAAAATTCTTTGGTTTCTTGTTTGGATCTTCTTCCCAAGCCCAAGCTAGTCCAATCCCGCCCATGCTCCAGCCCAGCCCGAACCGAAACATCCACCGAACCGCCCCCAATTTGCTACTCCTGTGCGGTCACTGTTCACAAACCGAAAAAAAAATCACCGTCGCCTGCTGTTTTGCCACCACCCGAGCTCTCGCCGCTTCCATCGCAATCCAAAGACCGCCACTCCTCTCCACTCATTCAACCACCGTACGTCTTGCTTGTGGTGTCCCAGCTAGCTTCCCAATCACACCTTGCCGCATGACGCACCGCCTAAACCAAATCCTGTTGCTGCCACTTGATTTTTCTTCCCAGCCAACCACCCTCACTCTCGACCGACCTGACAGCTCCTGGCAACTTTTGACCACCGCAAATTGTTCTCCAAGACTGCCAGAGCCTTCCCCTGCCAACCAAGACCGGGCTTCCTCGATCCCTCCCGAAGCCGCTGGTTCTCTCCCGGCCGCCAGTACCAGGGCATCTTCAAAACCAACCTTCGCTTCTATTTAAACCCCAGCAGCTCCTCCCTTGCGAAGCATACATGTACAGCAACACCTATCCCCGTCCAATTGCTCCGAGAACCTTCCACCACCAAGAACCGCTGAGACTCCCGAGGTGAACTCAAATTCTCGATCTAGCAAATTACTCAGTTGTAATGCAATTCCTTTTGCTTGAAGCTTCCTTAGGGCCTCACAACCCCACCCCGAGCCTTTCCCGAAGCTCCCGCAACCTCTACAGCCCCACCCACGAACACCACCGCCGGCCATGGCACGTCGCCGTGGGCAGCCCAACACCGGCATTCCTTGACCAAGCCACCGCCTCCCCGAGGTCCCTCTACCCCTAGTGATGCTCGAAAACCGAAGCAATCCCTTCGCTAACCCCGATTCTCAAATTGCCATTCAAAAATCCGAAAGAACTTTCAAGCGTCGCCGCCGGCGATCACCGGAGCTACCGCCGGTAGCGACCCCCAAAATGGAACCACCGAAGTCCTAGCTACCCATTCATACCCTCAGAAGCCGTCGCAAAACTTCCTAGCCTCGCCGCTCGCCGCCATTTTCCTCCTCTGCCTCTCACGCGCACACTGCACAGAGGTTGAAGATGATGCACTGTAGCAGCGGGTCCGTGTGAACAGTGTTAAACCGCAGTGAATAGTGCTCCCAGACCCGTTACTATTCACAGCAGACCCGTTAAGGCTTAAAATGACTATTTTGATTAGTTTGAGCCCATTAAATCCATTTCCAAGGTCCAAACTTTCATACCAAGCCTTTAAAGACCCTAAACCTTTTATTTGGAATTTTATTTGAATTTTAGTTTATTTTATTTTATTTTTTTCTTTTTCAGTCCAAGTTCGATCCTTGGAATGCGGACTTAATTGTTCGTTTTATTTTTTGGTTAGCCCTCGACGCCACGGATCGACAAGTTCAAGAGGAAGGAACATCGGTACGAGACCAAAATTTCGACGAATACGAATTAATCGAAATCGAGGATCTGCAAGGCAAGTCACATGTTTTTGAACATTTTGAACCTACTTCTGTTATTTATTTACTTACCGGTATTTCCATTAAGTACTTTGTGCATTGTCATTTTATTTACAAATAAATGTTAAAATGTCATGGTACTAGTTATATCCCACCAACGACAAAAGCCCAATTTATTTAATAGCCACATTCATTTTGATAAGACCTAGAAGTATTATTGATAATATTTAAATTAATCATGGTAGCTTAGATAACACAATTATCTCATATCATTTAGCAAGGGCATTTTGCCAGTAATTATTGTAAATGTGAACCTGGAAAAGTGAAAGTAGTCCATAAAGTAAAGAAAATGATACTTTATGTGATGGTTACACTGTCAGTGGGCAGTGGGAAATGTGTAAAAAGAAAAGGAAAATAGTTTGAAGTAGCGTGGGCCCGATAGATTGAAGAGGCTTATGCTCAACAAGGATATAGTGATCGCTCAACCACAAGTTTGATTCGTCAATCCTGGTTCAGTATCTGCTCAAATCGGTTTAACACTCCAGGCATGCACGGAGGGAAGGATTTGGTATGAGAGGGGGTAAAATCATACAAATCTGGTAAGATTCCACTCGGGACGGGAAGAAAAACATTCGACCTAGCTAGTGGATGCCCGGGTCCGAACTGGAGGTCTACCGAGCGGAGGTTAAATAAAGAAATGAGCAGTGAACAACCTTGTTTTTGTAGCTCTGTCGCGGGAGTTATGAAATCTTGTGGGTAAAGCTGGGCAAACTCTTCGGAGTAATCACATATGTATCTTTGATACGCCGTGCTTCCGGTTTACGAAGCTATATTCAATGGGTGATTCCGTTGATGATGCATAAGTAGGATTGAAAAGGTTTGGTGAGTTATTTGGTTTTAGTAACAGTAATGTTATGGAAAAAGTCAAGTAAAGAACCCCCCCTTTTTATTTATTTAAAGTATATGAGTTTCTTGTTTCTTTAAACCCTAAATGTTTACGAAATAAAACTGCATCCACACAAAATAATAGAACCGCTATAACCAGTTTATTGGAATTCCTTGCATGTAATTATTTAGCATCTCCACATGTGACTTGTTGAGTACGGTGGTTGTACTCATACTTGCAAATAAAAATTAAACAGAAGGTGTGTCACAAGATCGAGAAGGAGTATACGAAGTCAAAGACGAAGACGCTTATGACGAGTATGACGTGTTGTTTTAGGGTTGTTCTGCACTCAGGCCTGCCTGTGGTGCCTTTTGTTTTTTTTTGTATTGTAAGGGCCGCTGCTTCGCTGTAAGTATCGGCTGCCAAACCTCTCTATTGTAATAAAATTTACTTTTCTTGGGCAAGTTTTGTAATGATGTACACTCAATTACAGTGCCTCACAGCTGAACTTCCTGGGCAGTTGTGAGATGAACAGTAAGTACCGCCCCTGGAAACGGGGGTGTTACAGAGTGGTATCAGAGCAGGTTTGCTTGACTGTAGGGCGACCCTAAGTGTGTTAGATTGTTTGTGACAATTATTTTAAAAGTAAAAAGGAGTTACATAAAATATCAGTATTACTCTTATATTAATTCTTCTCTTGTCTACCTTACCTAATTCTTTAGTAAGTTGTTTTGATTTCAAAAATGATTATTCTTCCCCTCGCCTAAGTCTCAAAATGTCGATGTATATAGATGGTACACGGCAAGTAGTCTACGGATGAAGCTGTGTACATTGTTGGTTACGATAGCATAGAAGTAGTGACCCATTTTGCTGTAGAATCTTTTGATTGTGTAATACAGGTTGTAATGTATACCTCGTATGTATGGTATACGTTCGACTTGTTTGAAGAATAAAAGCTATGTTTGCGTATGTAAATAATTTGCTTGTCATTAAATATCTTTATCTTATCCCTTCAAAAATCTCTATCTATCTCATTCACTCTAGATTCTTACCTTGTTCAATTCATTCTTACCTAAACCTCAACTCTTACTTATCTATTTGTCCTTTCCAAAACTGCTGCAGAACTGATTCTGAATCCCACTAAACTTCAGATAAGATGACTGAAACTGGGTCCCAAGGAAAAGCGAGCCCCCATACAGAAGAAATGAGACCGCCTGGTATAGCAGATATATTAGCAAAAATGGAAGAAAACCGCTCTCAAGCAGAAGTGAACCAAGCAAAAATAATGGAACAATATACAAGGTTACTGCAACAAACACATACAAAAATGGAAGAGACATTGACAGCTAATCAGCAAGAAATGTCACGATGGGCAGACTTTCTAAAGACAAGGCCCCCAGTATTTTCATCATCACCAGACCTCATTGAAGCAGAAGACTGGATTAGGGACGTGGAAAGAAAACTCAAGACAGTGCAGTGTAATGACAAGGAAAAAGTTTTGTATGCCTCTCACCAGCTACAAGGACAAGCTGCAGCCTGATGGATAAATTATAAGACTATGAATGAAGACAGAGAGATTACATGGGAAGAATTTGACAAAGCATTCCGACAAGCTCACGTGCCTACTGGAGTAATGGAAGCGAAGAGACGTGAATTTCTCGCACTTAAACAAGAAGGACGCACAGTCTTGGAATACCTACATCAGTTTAATCAACTAACCCGATACGCTCCGGACGACATGAAGAATGAAGCTAAAAAGATGGAACGTTTTGAGGAAGGATTAGATAAATCGTTGAAGTATCATATCTCTGCAATGGATTTCAAAGACATGTCAGCTATGGTAAACAAACTGATTGTGTCAGAAGCAGCCAAAAATGAATTGGAAGAATCTCAAAAAAGAAAGATTGTACAAAGGACATCACAATCAGGGATAGCCCGTGGACGAGTGATGATACCTGCCCAATCAAGAAGCCAACAAAACCAACAGACAATTTTAGTTACAAAGCCACAGTTCAGAAATAATCAGACCACCTCGACACCTCAGTTTATCATTTCGCCATATTCGGCCATATGGTGTTACACTTGCGGAGAAAACCATTATCAGAGAAATTGCCCATTAAGATCTCATGCATGTTATCATTGTGATCAACTTGGACATTTAAGGGATCAGTGCCCAAAGCAACATCTGCCTTCTAAAGTGGCAAAAGAGCAAGTGAGAGCACAAGCTAAAGCTTCTCGCCAAATTATCACCCTACCGAAGCAAGAAGGAGCTAATCAGGTACAACGTATCATCACAGGACCTACAGGGACTCCAACTGAAACGTCAGCAACAGTGACACCGGTAGTAAAGAAAAGAAAGGGCATATTAAAGCCAGTTCAAGGGGGAGTTAATTATATTTCAGCTGAAGAAGTAATCGGAGCCAACGACGTCATCATTGGTAAGTTTCTAATGCCTTTAGAACTCTCATTGATTTTACCCTGGAACTATGCACTTGTTTATTTATTGGCTTTTATTGTGAAAATCAAATGTCGTTTATAACTCAGCAAGAGTCCTACACTTCTTAAACCCTTGGATGTAACGTAGAACCCCACATCGGAAGTGACAACATGGAATTGAAAGTTTAAAGAATCAAGTCAAGACCAATCTACTGCCATTGGAAGTGAAAGGACTTGGATGTATATTAATAAAAGAAAGGGAGTAATAGCCTACACATCAAGATAGTTATAACCGTATGAGATAAATTATCCGACCATGATTTGGAGTTGACAGCTTTGAGAACTTGTCAGACATTGACAGATCAAGTCAGGACAGCACAAGAAAAGGGTAAAGGAAATACAACAACTCAAAAAGACAAGAAGAGAGCCGAATGCATTGCACATTAAGAGATATGTCAGAAGACCAAGACATATCATCGGAGACCCTTAAGATTGCTACAACCCTCACTAGTACCAGAAAGGAAGTGGAAAGAAATTGACACGGATTTATTTACATGTCAAAGATGGATGCGACACAATTTGGATAACTACAAACAGATCTGCAAAGACAATACACTTTACACCAAATGGACAAACCTATAATGGGAACAGATCAACAGAGTTACTATACCAAGGTCATGATATTACATGGGATTCTAAAAGAATGGTCTCAGATAAAGAAGCACGACCTACATTCTGGAATAGACTACGTGATGACGTGAAAGTAAACTTTACTTCTATTAAGCATGTTGTCTGTATACCAAAGGACGAACCAAAAGAGCAAATCAAATACTCAAAAGACATAATGAGGACATATGTTATAGTTTACAAAGCAGCATGGGATATATAACTGCTATCTACCGAATCTTCATACAGTAATGGTTACAAGACAAGTATTGAAATGTCACCTTTTGAAAATCTTACATGGAAGACATCACCAAGCTGAACAGAGATTGAGAAATGATAACATCTCAAATCACAAAATGTTCGAGATACAAGGACTCAAGTCAGAGTAACAAGAGGAAAGAAAATGACATACGACAAACGGAAGCACTATACAGGACAGAAGAATTATACGGACAACTACAAAAAGGACCTCAATTTTCAAAGCGGAAGTTACACACATCCTAAAGTCACATTTATCAGAGAATTCAAGTGAAAAGGGAGCTAACCCACGATACGAAACCATTAAACGAATAAGAAGTGATTTGTGGATTGCAACCGACACCCGACCTAATCAAGGCACATATGCGCCACAGATTACGGAAGCATCTACACCGACCTACAGACCAAGCCCCAACAGAAAGCATAAGGTTACAAGATGACCTAGCATATTATGAGAAAGACAATTGAGAAATACGAATGTCAGGTTTCATTCAAAGACAGAACAACACAGGGAATGAAGCGATGTGAGAAAAAGAATTGAACCTGCAGCAAGAATTTTTCGAACCTACTTTTTGAGCCCTGTGAATCTCGAGGTCGAGATTCTTTTTAAGGGGGGTAGGTTGAAACAAACCGACAATTTGTAAAATTCAAAATTCTTTGGTTTCTTGTTTGGATCTTCTTCCCAAGCCCAAGCTAGTCCAATCCCGCCCATGCTCCAGCCCAGCCCGAACCGAAACATCCACCGAACCGCCCCCAATTTGCTACTCCTGTGTGGTCACTGTTCACAAACCGAAAAAAAAATCACCGTCGCCTGCTGTTTTGCCACCACCCGAGCTCTCGTCGCTTCCACTGCAATCCAGCACCTACCACTCCCTCTCCACTCATTCAACCACCGTACGTCTTGCTTGTGGTGTCCAAGCTAGCTTCCCAATCACACCTTGCCGCATGACGCACCGCCTAAACCAAATCCTGTTGCTGCCACTTGATTTTTCTTCCCAGCCAACCACCCTCACTCTCGACCGACCTGACAGCTCCTGGCAACTTTTGACCACCGCAAATTGTTCTCCAAGACTGCCAGAGCCTTCCCCTGCCAACCAAGACCGGGCTTCCTCGATCCCTCCCGAAGCCACTGGTTCTCTCCCGGCCGCCAGTACCAGGGCATCTTCAAAACCAACCTTCGCTTCTATTTAAACCCCAGCAGCTCCTCCCTTGCGAAGCATACATGTACAACAACACCTATCCCCGTCCAATTGCTCCGAGAGCCTTCCACCACCAAGAACCGCTGAGACTCCCGAGGTGAACTCAAATTCTCGATCTAGCAAATTACTCAGTTGTAATGCAATTCCTTTTGCTTGAAGCTTCCTTAGGGCCTCACAACCCACCCCGAGCCTTTCCCGAAGCTCCCGCAACCTCTACAGCCCCACCCACGAACACCACCGCCGGCCATGGCACGTCGCCGTGGGCAGCCCAACACCGGCATTCCTTGACCAAGCCACCGCCTCCCCGAGGTCCCTCTACCCCTAGTGATGCTCGAAAACCGAAGCAATCCCTTCGCTAACCCCGATTCTCAAATTGCCATTCAAAAATCCGAAAGAACTTTCAAGCGTCGCCGCCGGCGATCACCGGAGCTACCGCCGTTAGCGACCCCAAAATGGAACCACCGAAGTCCTAGCTACCCATTCATACCCTCAGAAGCCGTCGCAAAACTTCCTAGCCTCGCCGCTCGCCGCCATTTTCCTCCTCTGCCTCTCACGCGCACACTGCATAGAGGTTGAAGATGATGCATCAGAGCAGCGGTCCGTGAATAAGATGTTAAACCGCAGTGAATAGTGCTCCCAGACCCGTTACTATTCACAGCAGACCCGTTAAGGCTTAAAATGACTATTTTGATTAGTTTGAGCCCATTAAATCCATTTCCAAGGTCCAAACTTTCATACCAAGCCTTTAAAGACCCTAAACCTTTTATTTGGAATTTTATTTGAATTTTAGTTTATTTTATTTTATTTTTTTCTTTGTCAGTCCAAGTTCGATCCTTGGAATGCGGACTTAATTGTTCGTTTTATTTTTCGGTTAGCCCTCGACGCCATGGATCGACAAGTTCAAGAGGAAGGAACATCGGTACGAGACCAAAATTTCGACGAATACGAATTAATCGAAATCGAGGATCTGCAAGGCAAGTCACATGTTTTTGAACATTTTGAACCTACTTCTGTTATTTATTTACTTACCGGTATTTCCATTAAGTACTTTATGCATTGTTATTTTATTTACAAATAAATGTTAAAATGTCATGGTACTAGTTATATCCCACCAACGACAAAAGCCCAATTTATTTAATAGCCACATTCATTTTGATAAGACCTAGAAGTATTATTGATAATATTTAAATTAATCATGGTAGCTTAGATAACACAATTATCTCATATCATTTAGCAAGGGCATTTTGCCAGTAATTATTGTAAATGTGAACCTGGAAAAGTGAAAGTAGTCCATAAAGTAAAGAAAATGATACTTTATGTGATGGTTACACTGTCAGTGGGCAGTGGGAAATGTGTAAAAAGAAAAGGAAAATAGTTTGAAGTAGCGTGGGCCCGATAGATTGAAGAGGCTTATGCTCAACAAGGATATAGTGATCGCTCAACCACAAGTTTGATTCGTCAATCCTGGTTCAGTATCTGCTCAAATCGGTTTAACACTCCAGGCATGCACGGAGGGAAGGATTTGGTATGAGAGGGGGTAAAATCATACAAATCTGGTAAGATTCCACTCGGGACGGGAAGAAAAACATTCGACCTAGCTAGTGGATGCCCGGGTCCGAACTGGAGGTCTACCGAGCGGAGGTTAAATAAAGAAATGAGCAGTGAACAACCTTGTTTTTGTAGCTCTGTCGCGGGAGTTATGAAATCTTGTGGGTAAAGCTGGGCAAACTCTTCGGAGTAATCACATATGTATCTTTGATACGCCGTGCTTCCAGTTTACGAAGCTATATTCAATGGGTGATTCCGTTGATGATGCATAAGTAGGATTGAAAAGGTTTGGTGAGTTATTTGGTTTTGGTAACAATAATGTTATGGAAAAAGTCAAGTAAAGAACCCCCCTTTTTATTTATTTAAAGTATATGAGTTTCTTGTTTCTTTAAACCCTAAATGTTTACGAAATAAAACTGCATCCACACAAAATAATAGAACCGCTATAACCAGTTTATTGGAATTCCTTGCATGTAATTATTTAGCATCTCCACATGTGACTTGTTGAGTACGGTGGTTGTACTCATACTTGCAAATAAAAATTAAACAGAAGGTGTGTCACAAGATCGAGAAGGAGTATACGAAGTCAAAGACGAAGACGCTTATGACGAGTATGACGTGTTGTTTTAGGGTTGTTCTGCACTCGAGCCCGCTGTGGTGCCTTTTGTTTTTTTATTGTAAGGGCCGCTTATTGTAAGTACCGGCTGCCAAACCTCTCTATTGTAATAAAATTTACTTTTCTTGGGCAAGTTTTGTAATGATGTACACTCAATTACAGTGCCTCACAGCTGAACTTCCTGGGCAGTTGTGAGATGAACAGTAAGTACCGCCCCTGAAAACGGGGGTGTTACACACAAGACATGGTTACAGCAGGGAAAAAAATTCAGAACTATCATCTGAGTAAAGATCATATACATCATTCACTCTCTGCTCACCAGAATGAACGCAAAGTACCATCATTTATTACATACACCTCAACATACAACAGCACAAATGGGAGACACTGGCAGCGAGCTTGCTAGGTTAAGAACCTAGAAGAGAAGACCCACTTCGGTTATTGCCATTACAAAGAAAAAACACGTAGCTAAGTAGTGACACCATCAGTATCAGCCGTATATTCGTCTTTACCGTTTTCGTCCATCATGCTGCTCAAGACACCATTGTTGGCACGTGTACGCTGAGTAGGTGTAGTGGAGGCAGCCGCGGGAGGTACGTATATGGAAGTACGAAACTAAGAAATGATTTTAGGGTCTGTTTGATATGGTTACGGCTTATGGTTTTTAACTGAAATTTTTGAATTTTAGTTGTTTGCGACAGACATTACGGAGAGAGATATACTCGTTTGCGATTTTAGATGGTATAAATGTTGGGTTTTTAACGTGTACTATAATTAACTTATAGACTCCGTCTTAAAAAATACTCTATTTGAAAGTTATGTATTATAATAAAAACCAGAAACCATTTTAAAAAGTCGAAAAGAATAGGCCTTAAGCTGCTCCATCACTCTTATACGAACTGGTGAACCATGCTTCATTCTTCTTCTGTTGCTGCTGCTGCTGTTGACAGTTCTTCTGAATAACCACGGACCATGTTTCTGATATGGGACATCAGAAGATAGCTTGCTACATGTGGGCATGGCCAGAGCATCCCTTGCCATCCGAGCCACCGTCGGATACTTCGAGCTGTTAACCTTCCACCAGGTCAGAATGTCAAAATCATCTCTTTCAGTTTCAAGGATGAATTTAAAAAATACCAGACAATCCAAATAGGCTCATGTAAATACCAAACAAGGCTAAAAAATGGCAAAATTCATAGAAATTTCCTAAGGCATTTTTAACTTAGTAAAATTATTTAAAATTTAAATGTGGTTTTATTTATACACAGAAATTAGTTTTAAAATTTCAGCAAATAGGAAAAACCTTTGTAAAATTCAGAAAATTAGGAAAAACTAAATTAAAAGTCAGAAAACAAAAAAAATAATTAAGTTGGAATAACTTTTTACAAAAAAAACTAAATCTTGGGATGTTACTGCTTTGGAACCCATGCATTATGTAGAGAGTTACGTAAGGCGAGATCCAACAAGAACAGAATTGGTATGCGTTATTTTTGGAAATTTGATTTGAATATGCATCCATCTACGCAAGTTTCGTAATGTCGACATATAGTTAGATCTACATTTTCGCGAGCATGTGCTCCATTTCGTCACTGTTCTAATCAATTACTCCGATCAACACGATGGTCGAGAGCTCCTCTTAGAACCGACATGGGAGTGGAAAGATCGATAAATGAAAATAAATCAAATCATTCATTACGTACGAGATGGGAAAGGAGTAAGGTCTGTACTTTTGAGATATGGCTTATGGATTTTAGCTGAAATTTTTAAATTTTGGCTATTCGCAAAAGAGATTATAGAGAGATACTTGCATATGATTTTGACTAATATAGATGAAGGTAGTATAATGTCTACTATCATCAACTTGTAGATTTTACATTAAAAAGATATTTTGTTTGAAATTTAGTTACTATAAAAAATTAAAAGTTAAAAAACAGAAGCCGAAAATAATAGGTCAAAAAGGGTGAGACAGGAGACTGGTCTGGAGAATTTTCACTTGGTTGGTTTACTGCCATGTCCGTGGTTGCTCTCAGCATTCTGAATGGCAGACCCCCTGCTTGATGCATGGCCATTTTTTCTTTTTGGCGAACCGCACGATTGTTATAAATATTTGCTCACAAAGCAGCTACTATCCAGGGGAACAAGACAAGGCTACCGCAGAAAAAATCCAGAACTATCGACTGAATAAAGATCATATACAACATTCACTCTCTGCTCACCAGAATGTACGCAAAGTACCATTATCTATTACATACACCCCAACATACAACAGCACAAATGGGGAGACACTGGCAGCGAGCTTGCTAGGTTTAAGAACCTAGCAGCGAAGACCTACTACCATTATTGCTATTACAAAGAGAAAACGCGTAGCTAAGTAGCGACACTGAGGAATGATTCCTCATAATAGAACGCTAATGTCAAACTGAACGCTACCAGAATCGAAAATCATAATAGAAATGTTTTGAATAACCACGGACCCTGCTTTTGATATGGGACATCAGTTCAGAAGATAGCTTGTTGCATGTGGGCATGGCCAGAGCATCCCTTGCCACCCTAGCCACTGTCGGATACTTCGAGCTATTATCCTTCCACCAATTCAGAATGTCAAAATCGTCTGTTTGGGGGACCCGATCTTCTTCCAGGTAACGATCAAGTTCAGACTTAAGTACAAGTTCCAGTTCTTCCATGCGTTTCGCCAAGATGATCTCATCATACTGTTGTTCTGGTTCGTTTTCGTCAAGAAGGCTGTCTTCTAGGTAACGATCAAGTTCTTTCTTGCTTTCCTGCAATGGACGATGTCCCGGACTTGCTTGTTGTAGCGGATCAGTACTGTCATCAGCCATCTCATCGCCCCCACTCGAATCTCCATCGCTGGTTTCATTATCACCTTGGCTGTAATCAGTAAAGATATCCTCAAGTTTGTTTCTTATCTTGGAGATATAGATATGGGCCTCAGAAGGAAACGCACTTTTGAATTTGTCTTCTACTCTGTAGCTGAGTTTGTACCGGGGGTCTAGTGCAAGGGGTATGGACCATACCAGGTATGACTCTCGTATGTTCCTTTCTACAGTCTCTTTTGCCTCACTAAGAACATCGGGAACACCCTCGCGATCCATAAAAACTCCAAATCCATGGTCAAATTTTGCCTCATCTATACTATCCCTTTCTAGTAAAGATTCCAAAGCTTCTCTCACCTTAAACAGTTCTATGAGGCAAAGATTTGAAGTTGGGCGATTGGTGGCGGAGATTGTTTGAATGGCACGATATATTGTGCCCCAAAGCTTGCGCAGTAGTCGATCAAGTGCTGATTCTGGTTCTCCAACAATCCGAGCAACTTCCAACGAACAGTAGCATGCATACCAACGTTCGTTATATGTCCAAAGGTCAGGGAGACTAAGCTTTAAAAGATGTTCTTCACGCTGCTGTCTAGTTAACTCCAAGCTCAATATGTCGCAGAATGGATACAAATAATCATCATAACCATCGCTTATAATACCGAAGAGGCCTTGAGCAATCGAGTGAAGCACATTGTCCATGTATGTGGTATATATTAGTTGCCTTTTCACTGGATATCTATCAGAAAACCTGTCCTCCAGGGAAGTATCCTGTTGTAGGTGATCACTAACTATTCCCCATGCTATGCTGAAAAGGTTGTCTTCAATAAACAAGTCGTCAAGGCATTCGGCAATTTCGTAGTCTTTTTGACGTTGGCGAATACCTAATAGTGGGCCACGCCAGTCACCATGATGTACGACCATGTCAGCATCGTAGATCATCTCACGAAGATTCCATTCATCATCGATGAAGTGGCAAGCAGTACATAAGACCTCCCCCTCGATGGTTTTAGCTGTACGTGTTGCTATGTTAACCCGCCCAGGGGCGCAGTCCAGCTTGGAACTCAGATCCTCCTCTGCTTCGTCGAAAAGACGATCGCACATGTCCTCGATGGTACGGCGCGAGGGTACCTCAAAAGCAGGGTCGAGGCGTCTCACGAAGCTCCTGAAGCAGTCGTCTTCGACGATCGAGGAGTCGTATCCACGTAACGCAATCATTCTGGCGAGATCTTCACAAGCTTCTTTGTAACCAGGCTTCAGACTCGATGGTTCACTTGCAGCTTCACGGGGTTGTCGTGGTCTTTCTATTCCGTGTTTTTTCTTCAAGTGGGTCCACAGAGTACTCGTCCCGTGTATTGTGGTACCAGCGGCGAGCTCCTTAGAGCAGTACCTGCACTTCGCCTTGTCCTTCCCATCGGCAGTCCTGATACGGTCGTAGTGCTCCCACACTTTAGACCGCTGCTTACGGCTGCCCTCGCCTGGAATTTGCCCTTGCCGAGCGGCCATGCATGCCTATATATGAAGCCATGAATCATTCAGTACTTAGTGATAGCTGCTTGAATCGTAGCATAATTGATATGCGCATCGATTTTTTCGAAATTGAAGGTGTGCGCGCGTAGATCCAGTACATCGTGTATATATATATTCAGATCTACAAGCATGTACCCGCGGCGACACAAATACTATATGATATGACTCCTTATCCTTTCTGAGCTAGTCTAAATAAACAACTATGTATCATCTACCAAAAAAAAAATTTAAACAAGGAAGAAGGAGGAGCGTGGAAGATGCATGTATGGACAACTTACGGGGTGATTGCTGGTTGGCCCGGTAGGCAGCTAGCCGGAGCGCTGGGCGGACGAAGCCGATGGATCGACCAGCTACTCCGGCGGAGCGAGCGACCTTTGGGGACTAGAGATATGCAGGGCGAGGAGACGACTTTATGTTGTTGCAAGTCGTGGCAAGAAGGCACCTCAGTAGTTGTGTTCAAATAATGCATGCCAGAGGAAACAGAAACAGAAAGAAAGGAGAAGTCGTTGCAAAGAAAAATAAAGGAGAAGAAATTGTTGCAGCCGATGTCTTCACGTCTCTAGACGAAGCAAACTGTTGTTTTCTTTCCATGACGAGCCGCTCGTTCGTACATACAAGTTGGTATTGACTTCTTACAAGTGCTAATTTCTCAAGTCTTCGCTCGACAAAAGTTTCCTAGAGGAATGCGGTCAGAAGTCGTACGCCTCGACGTGCCCTCAAGAAGGAAAAGAAAAGTCGCACGACTCGACGGCGATCCTGGAGCGCCGCCGCATGATGCGAAAAGCCGCGGGGGTCGGAATTTTCGGAAACCTGACAAACGATGAGTAAGACGTAGGTCTTATTTTTTTTTAGGCTACGCCTTATAATTTATAATTATAGTTTATAGTTTTTAAATGTTTGGAAGAGGGTACAAAGTAAAAAAAAATTACGTACGATTTTAATTGATATTAATAAAATAGCTACACTTATACTACAATTAATTAATAAATTCTATCAAAAATAATTATTATTTAAAATTTAGTTACTATAAAAAATTAGAAAATAATTTTTAGAAGCGGAAAAAGAAGAGTCCCGTTTTCCTAAGCCTGGATCGTACGCGATGACCAAGCGGCTGCTTGGCACTTGGGAGAAGCATCTGGAAGGCAGGCGGGGGTATATTCCATTTCCCCGTGTGGTGGCAGTCTCGATATTATCTGCAGCAGGGAACGGCAGCATAGCTGCCTCTCGCTCTGGTGGTCCCCCCACGGGATGCCCGTCGTGCGCGATTTGAGGATCCTCCGTGGCCGCCATCCCTGTGGTCCTTCCAAACGACAGGCTGCCATCGTTTGTGTGGTGGAAATTGACACGACACAACTGCACAAAACATTGTATTTGTTTTCCAAACTTGAAAACTGCACGGCAAAACCGTCAGTATAAATCGAAAAGGCGATAAACAAAGGCCACCAAAAGCTCGGGCAAAAAGTACAATCTACACGTACGAGCAGATAAGAAGGATGCTAGAAACAAAAAACGATGATTAAGGCTTCACAAAACAGCATACATCCATGTCCCCTCACGTGTGTCGCTGCTATTTTTGCTTTTAGGTCCCGTTTACAAGCTACAGCTAGAGGGAGTGGTGGAACTTGGCTGTCACCGAAAGCTACAGCCTGCATGCATCGGAGGATCCGTATTCGATCAGGCGCGCGTCGGACAACAAGGCGAAGGTCGCCGGCGGCCTTCCAACCTTCCGGACCACAGCTCCAGTGCTCCGCCGGAGCGACCCACTTCCTCAACTTTCCGTTACCCCGTCCCGACCACGAACCAACGAAACGGCGACGCGTGTGTAGAACATCTTAGCACCCCCCTCCCCACGGCACATCACACCGCCAGCGCTTGGCCTTTTTCTAAAAAAATCACTTTCCTTTTCCAACTCATTTCTTTAGCCGAATTGCATATGCTCCTTTCGTCTTATTTCTTGCGCGAGAAACCACAAGGCGCCACGCAGCGTACCACCTCGAAGCACGCGTCGCTCCCCAATGACACGTGGGCCTTCCTATTGTCCGGGCCTACACGTCATCGGACACTCAACCGGCTGCGCCTTCTGGAAAAAGCGGGGGAAAGACAGGTCACCCATGCAGCTCGCGCTTAATCTATTTGCTTCCATTTGTTTAATTTTTCCAATACTTTTCCTTGTTCCATTTCAGTTTCGCTTTCGCCTTCGGCTCTTTTTATATTATCTCTAAAAACTATTTTCTATAACAAATAGTTTTTTATAATAAATAGATTTTCTACATTATCTAGTTTTTAAACAAAATATTTTACTTACTAATCAATTATAATATACTATTTTATTTATATAAAATATCTCTATATAAATTTCTCTATAAACACTTAGTATTTATAATCCAAATCCAAACGATGCCATCAATTAGTTTAGCATTTGCTCCCGCCTTTATAAAAGTAGGCGCTTAAACCCCTCCCCACTTCTAGACACTTTCCCCCTGCATATCTCCCCGTCTCCTTCGCCGCCGTCGTCGCAGTTCCACTCGCCATGGGTAATTGCTCACCTCCGCATCAAATTTCTCCGTCTAATTACTGCGCCCTACTGCTTCTTCCTCTCCCGATCTAATTAGCGCTTTTTTTTCCTTTTTTTGGTGGGTTTTGGGATGCAGGCAAGATTAAGATCGGAATCAACGGTGAGTTCGTACCCGAATCCACCAATTCGTGCTTTTTGGGTGTGGTTTGGTTGGGTTTGTGATGATTTGAGTGGGTTTTCGCGTCTCCATGTGTGGTTTCGGGGCAGGATTCGGAAGGATCGGGAGACTCGTGGCCAGGGTTGCCCTTCAGAGCGAGGATGTCGAGCTCGTCGCCGTCAACGACCCCTTCATCACCACCGACTACATGGTATGCGCTTCGATCTGTGCTTTTCACTCGCTGTGATGTGTAGATCTGGTGGCTTGTAGGGTTTTAGGGTGGTTTTAGCACTGATTTGTAGTAGTTCTCAAACTTAGGGTGGTTTGTTAGGGCTCGAGTGGTTTTGGTTCCGATTTCGTCATTTCCTTAATTAGATATCAGTGCTTGTCGGTTTAATTGCATAATTGTGCTATTAGTTGATGTGTACAGTTTGATAGTCAGTAGATTTAGTGGTTTAATTTGCTCTGTGTTAGGCTTGTTTTAGGTTGTTGAATTGTATGGTTTTCGCGTGCTATGGTCATAATTTCTGTGTCACCCTTGTGATGTGCAGACCTACATGTTCAAGTACGACACTGTGCACGGCCAGTGGAAGCACAGTGATCTCAAGATCAAGGACTCCAAGACGCTCCTCTTCGGCGAGAAGCCGGTCACTGTCTTTGGCATCAGGTAGTCCGATATGACTGCTTCTTTGCAAGACATGTGCTGAAGTTTGTGTGTGCTCATGCTGTGAAACTAATGTTTGATCTTCTGCAATTCAAAAGGAACCCTGAGGAGATCCCATGGGCTGAGGCTGGTGCTGAGTATGTTGTGGAGTCCACTGGTGTCTTCACTGACAAGGAGAAGGCTGCTGCTCACTTGAAGGTATAATTGCTACCTTCTAACCCAACCCAATTTCAGCAGGCTTCCATTTTCTGTTAAGCATATGCTGTATTCTCGTCAAAATATGTGCTTTTCTGCGGATTGCATGCAAGGAAGGGAAAAATCCTTTGGTTTATCAGAGTGATGTCCATGCTTAAGTTGTTATAATTAAAAAAATTCTCTATCTTGTACTCTGTACTAGTTAATAATACTTTTCTTATTTGATGTGTGAAAGCATGTCCAGAAAATGCACACAGAACACCTTGGAAATCCATTATTTTAGATTAGGAAGAGCTGCAATTGGGAGAATTTAGTGCACAAAAAACAGCATTTTGTACTTTTACTAGTTAATAATATTTTTATTTAATGTGTAAAAGCATGTCCAAAAAATGCACGCCAACATCTTGGAAATCCATGATTTTAGATTAGCAAGAGCTGCTACTTGGAGAATTTATTGCATGTAAAGGTACAACAAACATGGACGACAGAGGGACTTTCTAATTTCTTTTGTCTCAGTTTATTTAGTTGTTGGCTTCTGGTATGCTATAGGAAGTTGGGACTAGAAATTTTGTGATAGTCCATTCAATGGCTATTAGTTTTGTTGATTTTAGAACTGTTACTGAAATCGTCTTCTGAGACTGCAAAATAAACAAATTTGGTAGTCATGTTCCATTGATAGTAAAATGAAACACACATTAATTGTCTTGACTCCATTGTTTTACTTCCTACAATAGCCTTTTCTTTGTGCTTTTGATACTTGCTGTATGAACCTTCCCTTGTTTTACAGAAATTTAGCTATTTGAATGCAATTTCAATTGGATGCTTGTGATATATTACATTGTTCTTTGAATATTAGGGTGGTGCCAAGAAGGTGGTCATCTCTGCCCCAAGCAAAGATGCACCGATGTTTGTGGTTGGTGTCAATGAGGACAAGTACACCTCGGATGTTAACATTGTCTCGAATGCTAGCTGCACCACAAATTGCCTTGCTCCCCTTGCTAAGGTATGACCT
The DNA here is from genome assembly GCA_036346265.1 of Melocanna baccifera. NCBI lineage: Eukaryota > Viridiplantae > Streptophyta > Magnoliopsida > Poales > Poaceae > Melocanna > Melocanna baccifera. Next base: position 26,770,558 of record CM070697.1, on the reverse strand, counting down.
TTTTTTTGTTTGTACCACTTTTATTTAACGGTTGCTATCGGGATTTTGGTTCATTTTTTAATAATGGCTAATGTCATCCACCAGGTCATTCATGACAACTTTGGTATTATTGAGGGTCTGATGACCACTGTTCATGCCATCACCGGTAAGAATTTTTCGTTGGTTGGTTGTTAATGCTGTTTCTTAAGACTTATAACAGGTCCTAGTCATTCTTGTAAATTGACATTGTGGGGTACTTGTCTTTCAGCCACCCAGAAGACTGTTGATGGGCCCTCAAGCAAGGACTGGAGAGGTGGCAGGGCTGCCAGCTTTAACATCATTCCCAGCAGCACTGGCGCTGCCAAGGTTTGTCACAAACAATGTTGTGTATATGTACTAAGCCACTGTGTTGAATCCATTACCATTTGTTCTTCACTTCTTCCGTATTGCTTGGGTTGCGCATATCGGAGTGTGTATTTTGATACAAGTTTGTTCAGGGATGTTAAGTAGTAGACCTGGTGATAATACTAAGAACTGTGAAACCTTGTTTCTCTCTGTTTTGGATTTGCCCAGCATTGTGATGATGGGCTTGATGGTTATAATGCCGTTCATGCTTATTTGAGCTCAATTTCAGTAGATAAAGTAAGCATATACAAAATCTTAGTAAAAGCATAGTTTTTTTTGTATGAGACCTGATCGATAGGTTGCAATGCTAATGCTACAAACCTGTGATCTATGCCTCCTTTTATTCGGTCAATCACCGTCTGCACAACCTGTATAACCCTACGGGTCTACATCTATGTTCTGGTGTTGGGTGTGCAGTTTATTTGATTTTTAGTTGCTGTTGCACCTGCTTAGGAAAAAGGAGGTGCATGTATGCTAAAGTTTTACTGTCCACTTCAATTATCTGCGGTAACAGGTGGTTTTGTTTAGTTAAGTTGGATTGCAGCATATTGACTACAATAGTATTGATGGATTGTGCAGGCTGTTGGCAAGGTTCTTCCTGATTTGAATGGCAAGCTAACGGGTATGTCTTTCCGGGTTCCCACCGTGGATGTGTCAGTTGTTGACCTCACTGTTAGAATCGAGAAGGCTGCCTCATATGATGACATCAAGAACGCTATCAAGTACGTGAAACTTTTACAGCCATCCCCATGTAAATAATAACAGTCATGTTGATAAAGATCTATTTGTGCTGCTGCCCCTGCTTGTGGTAGGGAGTAACACCTCACTAATGCATGTTTATTGAAAATTGTATGGTTTGTCCATGTAGTTTCTGTCCATATGTGGGTGCAGAACAGTAGAAGATATGCTAGAGTTTTGCAGAATGTCACTGACAATAGAGTACACTATTGTTTTTCAGGGTGGCGTCTGAGGGAAAGCTTAAGGGAATCATGGGTTATGTTGAGGAAGATTTGGTTTCCACTGACTTCATCGGTGACAGCAGGTATGCCTATTGCCTACCTGCCTTCAAATTGCTGTCGACAACTGTCAATTATTATGCTTTAAGAAACCTGGTGGGCACATTTGTTCTCAAATAGCTTAGGAGTTGTGTTACTCAATTCTTTGTATGTGTTTTGCCACTTAGGTCGAGCATCTTCGACGCCAAGGCTGGAATTGCTCTTAACGAACACTTTGTCAAGCTTGTATCCTGGTACGACAACGAGTGGGGTTACAGGTGAGTCACCCTTGGTTCGATTTTTTGAACCATGCCATGTCTTAAGCTTGTTTTGTTCTTCTTGCTGATTTGTGCCTCGAATGTTTCCTCTGCAGCAACCGTGTTGTCGACCTGATCCGCCACATGGCCAAGACAAAGTAGATCGTTTTGCTTCCCCATGGTTTTACCCTATGGCCGTGTCGGAGGCCGGCCTGCTTGTCTATGCTGAGAATAAATGTGGATGGTGTTCACCAGACGCCCGGTTCATGCTTAGCTGGGGCATGAGTTGCGTTTTGTTTTCCTATCTACTACTACCTGTAACGAAGTTGCTAATATGGATGGACCTGAGTTTTACTTTTTGCTTGTGATGAATACAAGTCGTCCAGTGCAGTTGTAATTGCGCCACACTGGCTGGTTGCATATAGATGAGCTCGTTGCATGTTTGGTGGTGTTTTGATATGGCAGTTGCAGCGTAGGCGTTTGTGGTTTGCATTCTTCGTTCGTTTCATTTTTCTCGAGGGTTGTGTTGGTTTTCCTTAGCACCCTCGAAGCATTTTAGCCCCTGGAAGAACGCAAGCCTTCCTTTCGCTGCGACATGGTTTTGGCTTTGTGGTTTGTTCAGTGCTAGGAGACATTATAATCGTGCTGATGGCTTAAGTGGTGTAGAAATCTGCTCGTTAGAAATGGTCGTCTCCCACCGCTAGACGCAGTTAAAACATGAGTTCGAGATATGATTAAGCCGGAGGATGTCGCATGTTTCACTGTCTTTGTTATTGGTGTTAAGGTAACGTTTAAAATGGTGATAGTTTATGGTTTTCTTACTGTAACTGTATTGATTTATTTAACATAATTAAATTTATAAAAATTAAAAATAAAAAATATATTAGTTCATCACGGATAATATAAAAGAACATGAAAATAAAATAATAAAAAAATCAACAGTGAATGAATGGCCCAACGAAGACGCTGGCGTCTGGACGCTGAGCGGCGCCAAGAGCAGCCGTTTGGCGATTGCTGTCGTGCAGCACAAGGGCAAATTTGTTGTTACTGCCAGCACAACCGCCAATGTTGTCTGCCTCTTGTCATTCTAGTTCATCTAATTCAGTCTGATGCGACGCCAGTCTCTACTACAGCTACCTTAAGAATAAGGCAAACAAATACATATTCAAGTACAATGCTCTTACATAGTACCAAGACTCAAACCAAATAAAATAAACTAGGACAGGAATAAGGCAAACAATAGAAGGAAACTACTTGCATACTCGGATACGGAGGCAGACTTAAAAATTACTCACAAATTTCACCGCCTCCCGACACATATATGCAGGTTAGGACTAGCTAGCTAGCAGTGCGCTTCCTGGCCATTATCTTCGTAGCTCCATTGCAGGGACCTCAGGTTGAGCACGGCATCCGGTTGCCACCACTGCTGGAGCGAATGTGCAGTACTGCCTGCAGCAGCATCGCCGGAGTTGATCCACACATTAGCGGAAGGCAGAAGGTGCTGCAGATCCAGCTTCCTGTGTGGGAGCACTATACCACACACCGTCTCCCGGATGGAGGTGAGCGCCCCCAAGGACGCGTCGGCGTGGCTTACTCCTCCATTCCCCGCCGCCGCCGCCATAGCCTGCCTCTGCTCGAAGTCGAGGACAAAGCCATTCGATATCGGGTCGCCATCGTGCAGGTAAATGTTGGGTGCCCACGGCATGAGGTGCTGGAACCTCTCCGCTGTGAGCTCCCCGTGCTGTGGACGCATCAGCGACACCAGATTGACCTTGGTCTCCCTGGCCTTCGTGATCAAGCTGATCGCCTTGGTCTTGTCGGTCACGAGCGTGCTTATCGCAGGCAGCAGCGACACGTGCGGCGGGTTGAAGAGGAACGTCGGGACGCACAGCCCCCACTCCTGCGCCACGCGCTTCCCCGCCAGCATCGCGCACGTCGCGCCGAGGGAGTGGCCGGCGAACCAGACTCTGCCGTGTTGGAGGTGCTCCCTGCGTTCGAACTGATTGACGAACGAGAGGACGCGCTCGACGGTGTGCTGCGTGCGGTGGTTGCGTCCCATCTTGCCGAAGTCATTGAAGATGACGCGCATGTCGTCGTACAGGTCGCGCACGTTGTGGATCCCTTTTAAGGTGCCTCGGACGGCCACCACGTAGGTCGGCGCCGAAGGGTGGCGCCAACCTACGTGGTGGCGCTCAACGTCGGTCAGCTCCGGAAGGTACTCGAAGACGGCGCCGAAGATGTAGCCGTCGCCCGTGCGGTCGTCGAAGATGAGCTCCACGAGGTCGAAGTGGAAGGGCACCCACCAGCCACTTGCGAGCGATCCTTGAGCCATCATCTCCTTCTTATGCCCAGAGCTGCGCTCCATCTTGAGGACGTAGACGGCTTTCACGAGTGAAGCGACCACGGACCGGCGGTATTCTTCGGATGCCCTGCATGCACGAAATATTATTATAATTTTTTATAGGGAAGTGCTAAAGGCACTTGAGTGTTTTTTTGGTTAAAAAATTTAGATTTTAAGACATAAGGTCTCTATCCAAATGAACCTCATAACCTCTCTCCAAAAAAAATTTAATGCTTTAAATCTGAAGCGTTAGATAGAGATCTAAGACCTCAAAATCTGAGTGCTCCCAACCACAAAATGTTTTTTTTATAGTTAGGAGCACTCAGATTTTAGAGTATTGGATCTCTATCTAACAGATCCCCTATATCCCCTCAAAAAAATGTTCCCCTCCAAAAAAAAATAAGTGCTCCGAATATAGTATGTTGGATGGAAATCCAACATCCTAAAATCTGAATGCTTTCAATCACAAAAAATACTCTAATACCTTATAGATACTCCCCGTTTTATACATAAGATGAAACATTTTGGTGGTTGAGATGCAACTTTTTGGTGGTTGAGTATCTTTTATATAATGTTCAAGATACATATAGGTTGGCGAATATTTGAAATGATAATAAAGTTTTAAATCCAAAACACGTCTCAAGGAAACGTAATTGAATGATAATTCAAACAAAATCATTTGAGCCTAATACGCTTATGGCCTTATAAGCATAACACTCAAATATCATGGAAAATAGCTCAACTCACGCCTTGTAAGATTGACATTGATCCCGAGCAGTAGTATGTCTCTACGTTAACTCCTACTCAGCTAGTAATTCTCGCATCTCGCTCCATTAATTTCTTGTATTGTTTCCCAATACCAGTGGGCACACGAGAGATCTCGAGCCCGTTCAGAACATAGGAATTTAACAGAAATTTTACAGGATCAGCTTAATTCCCACATGAATCCAACGGGCCCTACAGGATCAGCTTAGTTTGAAAACTACAATTTGATTGTTAAATTCTAGTACTACAATATATTCTTCAAAATCCAGCAAACTTCACTCAATTCATCAGCATGAATTTTGAAGTAATTTACCTACCAGTTTGCCGGAGACATCAGCAGATGCCTAGGACCGCAAATGCTGAAGTCATTTTTACGACGCTCCGTATCGTTTCGCGATGATCGATGTAGCATTGTCTCTACTCTGCACAGGAGAATATCTCTGCCTTGTTAATACTCAAATAGGGTGATCGAGAACAGGTGCAGCTTAAAATTGTCGAATGGTAACAGGTACAGCTGGACAATCTTAGTTTTGATTATCAACATGTCCTCCCCGTCTCACAATATAGGGCCTGTTCTTTTTGGCTGCGGCTGATGGCTTTTTGGCTGTTTGCGACAGAGATTGCGGAAAGAGAGATACTCGCTTGCGATTTTTAATGATACAGATATTAGTTTTTTAACATGTAATACAATTAACGTGTAGACCCCATCTTAAAAAAAATACTCCGTTTAAAAGTCAGTTACTGTAGCAAAAGCCAAAAGCGACTTTTAGAGGCCGCAAAGAACATGGTTCCATAGCCTATTATGCACACAGATCAAAGAGACATTAAATATAAGAGAATTAATAATATTGAACCATGCATGTATCTATTAAATAGCATCCTACAACTACTCATCCACTTCTTTCAGCATTAAATAGGAGTATATATATGGTAGAAATTATAATAACTACATCTTTGGTCTTCACAATGGACTTATATTATAGGACGATATTTTCTAAGAACAAGAACTTATATTGTAGGACAGAGGAGTAAGAAATAATATCTAGGTTTTTGTTTTGTTTCTGATGCTGTAAGAAACTCTTCGCTTACAATATAGTTGGATATCCTTGTTTTGGAAAAAAAAAGATATCCTACCGTGTTTCATTTCCAATCTACACAAGTACTTTGTTCGAATTTAAGTATCCAATAAGTTGTGAGATGTGGATTGAGTTGGTCGGTCAAGCTTGTCTAGCGCTAGTGTTTTTCCACAAGCTTATCAATTCGATTATTAGTTCTTTCAATGATGACATATTTTTGTGGCTGAGAAAAAAGTTTCCTGCACAAAACTTAAGATACCAAATCCTGCCTAAGACTTTGTTATGCATCGTTTTTTTAACTCGTTAGTAATGCAAAAAATCTTGTTTCTTCCGACCGAATTATGTGAAACAAATTACTGACTAGACTTAGCTGAAGAATTGAGCAAACTATTGGCTGGGGATTTCCTTTTTTAGAGCACTGGTTATTGGATAGTTACTTGAACTACTTAATTTGATGCATCTCTATTGCTTGTACCATGTTCTCGCCAACTAGAACACGTATATTAGTATATTCAATCGGGCAGGGAACGAATCAATCAAAAGGCAAGCCTGATGAAACTACGAAAGCGGGACATGAAGAATAACAAGATCTTGCAGTAAGGAAAACAGCTCAAATTAACAAACAAAGCAAAATAGATCTAAACATTCCTTAATTAGGGACTGTTTGGATAGCGAGACTAATTTGGATTTGAACGCTTAGAGCTCCGCCCTGATTAATTTGAACTAAATCCAAAAATTCTCGAAAAATCCCCGCTCTTCCGAACACCCCTTACTGATTTTCAAAGTTAGAAAGAAGCTTTCCCTATGTATCGTATGCAAAAAATTATAATTATATGTATATATATTGAAAATTCTCTTCCACTCCTAGGTGTAGTTACTCCTGAGGTGATATGTCATCTAAACGAACTTGGCATACTCTTTTATCATTTTGAATATACTTATATCCTAATTATAATATACTCCAATATGAACTATACAAAAAAATTATAAGGGAGTATATAATTTTTAGCATATTTTGTAAATATTTTTATATACACATATGAAGGAGTGTGTGTGTGTATAGACACACACCACATCTGAAATATATACTATCTAGATAATCTTATATACTTGTATACTATATGTATATATTCTTTATTATGCAAGAAATATCTTATGTTATGAGATATGATATAGGGAGTAATTAAAAAATTAAACAAGGAAGAGGAAGGAGCGTGGAAGATGGGTGTTTGGACAACTTACGGGGTGATTGCAGGTTTTTGTTTTGTTTCGGATGCTGTAAGAACCTCTTCGCTTACAATATAAGTTGGGACCTATATATCCTTGTTTCGAAAAAAAAAGATATCCTATATTATTTCATTTCCATTCTACACAAGTACTTTGTTCGAATTTAAGTATCCTATAAGTTGTGAGATGTGGATTGAATTGGTTGGTCAAGCTTGTCTAGCGCTAGTGTTTTTCCGCAAGCTTATCAATTCGATCATTAGTTCTTTCAATGATGACATATTTTTGTGACTAAGAAAAAGTTTCCTGCACAAAACTTAAGATTATTAGGAGTTGTGTTAACCAAATCCTGCCTAAGACTTCGTTATGCATTGTTTTTTTTAACTCGTTAGTAATGCAAAAAAATCTTGTTTCTTCCGACCGAATTATGTAAAACAAATTAAAGTTGACTAAAAATTAGCTGAGAAGAATTGAGCAAATTATTGGCTGGGGATTTCCTTTTTGAGAGCTGGTTATTGGATAGTTACTTGAACTACTTAAATGAATATTTAGGTGTGTGCATGCTAGCTAGCAAATCTCTATTGCTTGTACCATGTTCTCGCCGACTAGAACACGTATATAAGTATATTCAATCGGGCAGGGAACGAATCAATCAAAAGGCAAACCTGCTGAAACAACGAAAGCCGGTCATGCATCAAGAATAACAAGATCTTGCGGTAAGGAAAACAGCTCAAATTAACAAGCAAAGCAAAATAGATCTAAACATACCTTAATTAGGGACTGTTTGGATAGCGGGACTAATTTGGATTTGAACGCTTAGAGCTCCGCATCGATCAATTTGAACTAAATAAAAAAAATTCTCTAAGAATCCCGGCCCCCTCATCCAAACACCCCTACTGGTTTTCAAAGTTAGAAAGAAGCTAGTTCAAACAAATTTGAACTAAAATTCGAATTGCAGTGTACACATGTGCACGTACGCACGCACCTGAGATTGGCCTAACCGGCTGGTCTGTGCGTCGCCCCCGGCCGGCTGGCGTCCGAGTTTAGGCTTTTCAAGTGTCGATCGGCCGGGTAAGATGAGAAGCGCTAAAACGAGAAATGAGGTAGGATGATCAAATGCATAACTAGGGTCTCCGGCCTGGGGGGCCTAGTGGTGGTAGTCGGGCTAGACTTTTTCGGGTTAATCTGAGGTCCGATATGGTCCAAACACGGCATGAATCGAGAGCCAGGCTGGACCTGTAAAGTCGTTCTGTTGGGCGGCACAGCATATTGTACCATGCTCGGGCTGACCCGACACGATGGGCATGCCGACAATGCAGGCGCGGCGCGGTCCGAAGAGCCGGATCCGAGCTGGTTGCCACGGCGCCGAGCGTCCCCAGCAGCAAAAGCGTCGCGTCCATCTTGTCGGCGAACGCCAACAGCTTGTGGAACGGAACCCGGGTCGCCGCGCCCGTCGGCTCGCAGCCCGGTCTCATCCCATTGCCCGGACTCGAACCCAACGCGCCGGCCGCACCAACGGATGCCGACGACGGTGACGAGGCATTCACCTCAACACCCCCGACCCCGGCATGGCACCAACCAGCACCCCAGGGATGGAGAAGTATAAGGTATGAGGAAGCTTTGACTACAAGGAATCGAGGATTGGTTACCTTCAGTGAGGATTCGATCTTGGAGCTTATATAGTGCGAGGACTCAGTAACTTGGAAACACATACGGACTAGTAAAGGACACGAGCAGTTCTTATGTTGTCTACAAGGATTCGATCTTGGAGCTTATATAGTGAACCTAGCAAAAGAAAATGAGAACACGAGCAGTTTTTATGTTGTCTATATTAGAAACACGAGCAGTTTGGTTAGCATAAAAATAAAAAAATGTCACGTAACAACAGAACGGAGGGAGTAGCACAATGCTTCATTCATGGAAAAGTACAAAGTGAGAGAGGTGTTGCTGGTCTTGGACGCTAAAACGAAACATATAAGGGTATCTGTAGTGTATGAAAAAAGGGGTCTTAAGTCATCTTAAGGTCAACCTTATATATTACAGGGTTGATCTTAAAAAGGCTATAAGCAAAAAAGGTTTAAGACCAACTCTCAAACTAAAGACCTGGCCATAAGCATTAAAACACAATTTTTTATTGAATCTTGTGTTCTCTCTCCCCCTACCATAAGGCAAAAGCTAGTTTTTTTATTAGGATGTGGGCCCTATCTTAGTACCCACAAAGACCTTATACATTATAGCAGATTGCAATAAGCTATGTCACCATACCTTAAGATCAACCTGAGTTTTGTACATTAGAGATACCCTAACTGACAGTGCGCTGAAACAGTACTGCAGTAACAAGGGTCGTTCATAGTCCAAGGCAAGGCGTGTGGACCATGCGACAAAGACAACCGGAGACTCAAACCCTTTTGTTTCTAGTCACCCTTCTATTTAATTCCAGATTTCCAGAACAACAAAAAAAAAAGAAAGAAACATATTTGCTGTAAAAGAACAGAGCGGAGGATAATGGTAAGAAATCTAGTAATATCACAGCTCAAGAACAGAGGGGCGCGCAACAGCCAAACAATAAAATTGTAAAAAGGGAAATTAAATTCTGCAAATAAGGCAAAGTATCACAAATCACACCTATCACGCGGGTTTTCCTGCGAAATGCTTATGAGAATTGTCTATACATGACGGGCAGCAGTTTGCTTCAGAGGTAATCCAGCAAAGAGGACCATATAATATAACAGAGAAAGCATCGCTACATGGACAGCTTATATTTTTGGACAAAATTTTATAGTGGTAATTAACAAATAGGGACCTAACCGAATGCTCCAATGAGAGTAGAAGGATCATGTACCATAAATATTACTCAATCCATTCTTTTTTACTTGACTTTTCAGGATTTGTGTAGTCAAACTTTATAAAATGATCACCAACAGATTTAAAACTATTTAGATTGGTTATATAAAAATTATATTATTAGATTTGTTGTTAAAAATATTTTTATAATATTATAATTTTATTAGTATATCTTAATGCAAAGTTATAAAACTAACGATCAAAGCTATATCTCGAAGACCGTAAAAAAATAAAAAACATCACGAGAGAGTAGCATAATGCTTCATTCATGGGAAACTACAAAGATAGAGAGGTGTTGCTGGTCCTGGACGCTAAAACGAAACATAGAACACAGTGCACTGAAACAGTACTGCAGTAACAAGGGTCGTTCATAGTCCAGGGCAAGGCGTGTGGACCATGCGACAAAGACAACCGGAGACTAAAACGTAAAACCCGTCTGTTTCAAGTCACCCCTCTATTTAATTCCACATTTCCAGAACAATAAATAAAGAAAGAAAGAAAGAAACATATTTGCTGTAAAAGAACAGAGTGGAGAATAATGGTAAGAAGTTCAGTAATATCGCAGCTCAAGAACAGAGGGGAACGCAACAGCCAAATAATAAAATTGTAAAAAGGGAAATTAAATTCCGCAAATAAGCAAAGTATCACAGATCACACCTATCCTATGACCCTGATATTTGGTAGATACTCCATATGTTCTTTTTGAGAAAAAGGAGGCAAAAAGGCAGGAAAAAGGAGCCTACCACTTCGCGTGAAGAAGATGAAGTGATGAACTACTAGCTAGGGAGCTTGGTGTTCGTGGGGACCTTTAATTGGTGTGCGGTGCCGCCGGAAGAATCCATGCAAAAGGCATAAAAAAACCACTTTTCCTCTCGTGCCCCCCTTTTCATTCGTTATCTGATGTGGCTTTGTCCATTTCATGTCGACCCCTAAAGCTTCCCTGCTTCTCGCAGCTCGACAAAATCTCTACTTTGATCTATTTTTTGTTCGTGCCTTTAATCTCCACAAAGAAACTGTCTGAAGAAACCTTGCTGGTTTTTTACTGATGTGTTTTCATTTGGATATGAAGGAACGGACGCAATACAAAGCAGACGACATGGCTACCGAAACATGATCAAGAAAGCTGAAAGAAAACATCATACGACACAAACGCCCGAGGGAGAGGTGTTTACCTTGGGCGGAGGGTAGTTCTCCGGTGCCTGCGTCCCCGATGCCGGCCGGACTTGTACTTGCCTGATACCACCGAGGTAGGCTTCAACAATGGAGGAAGAAAGCAGGAGAGAGAGAGAGATGCAAGAGGAGAGAGTGCTACTTATAAGGAGGCGGCAGAGTCGTCGTCGCCTTATAGAGGAGCAGCCAGAAAGCAGAGGAGAGATGGAGGAGCACGCCATGACCATGAGTCCATGACAACGCGAGCAGAATTAACGCTTGGTTGACCATTGACTCGAGCGCAGCAAGTGAGCGGGGAGTGAGGAGGGGAATGGCGGGATCCTCTGCGCCGCGGTTCCAACAGTAGGATCCCGTGTGGCTCCTCCCGATCTGATTCGATACATTCGGCTTGATGTCGTGATTTGTTGAGTCAACTCGAAGTGCACATGAAACCAAGGAGGGGCTTTGGAAAACATGAGAGCCGGCCAAAATTCTCCTCTTCCGGTACAGGGGAAACACACCTTGTACGTACTTGGCGTACGTGTTTAAGTTCCATTCGAGGGTACGAAATCAAGCCATTCGAATGTCATGCATGCTCCATTTCTTTAGCGTTGATTCCTGATCAAACCGCACATGCCATGCCAACCATACGATAGGCTAGCTAGATAACGTATTTCAAAAGTCAAAAGGGATAGTACTAGCCAAGAAGCAACAAAACGGCCGAGGCAAACCGCACATGATATGCAAGCATACGAGAGGCTAGCTAGAGATGGATAAGCATACGTTGCGGTTCATGTAATGCCCTCGTTTTTGGGAACAGAGGCATCGCACCATCCGCAATAGCTCAGGAATTTAGTTACGGATAGAAAGAGTATCATGTTTGCTCACGAACATTTAAAAGGGGTTAATTTGATTAAAATAAGACATAACAGTCAATTTTTAACAACATTATGGGCGTCCAAGTCTAGAAATTAACTTACATTCAGAAGAACCGAAAAAAAACTCCACAGGAACGCTTAAGTGCAGTCGCAACCCTAACACGAAAACTTGTGACACTCTTACTTCATTTCTTCTTCTGATCTCTGAGTTGGTGGGGAAAATAAAGAAAGACTGAGTACAACTAAACGTACTCAACAAGTCACATGGGGAGACACTATTTAACTACTTGCCAAGATTTTTAAGGGATGATGATATATTGGTTTTGATAGAATATTTGTGGATGCAATTTTATTTATAAATATTTTTTTAAACCTGAAATAACAAAACAACTTCTCAAGAGTAAAAGGGGTTTCAATTTCTGCTTTTCCAGCTTACAACAATTTGAAATGTAAAGAAAACTACTTATGCATTGTTGCTGGAATCACCCAATAAACACAGCTCTATTGACCGGAAGCAAGGCGTATTCGAATACCATTTGAATTTCACTCTACAGAGCTGCTCAGCTTTACCAATAAGATTTTTCAAACTCTTACTGTCATGCGGTAGGCACGCTTTAACTAGCGTACGACTGAGTTGAGAAAATAAGGTTTTTCACTACTGAAATCTCCATATAGCCTCTACTCGATAAGCTCTTGGCCTCACTAAACTGGGTATCCACGGGCTAATACGAAACACAACCGCCCAAGTTTGTGAGGACCTATCATTATGTGTATAGTGTAAAAACCTCCATACCACATTCCAACTCTCCTGTAGAGGTTCAATCAAACAGAGCAGTTACTAGACAAGATTGATTGGTTAATACTTGTGGTTGAGCGATTATTGTGTCATTTACTCAGCATAAGATTCTAGTCCTTATATTTTTTCTTCCTGAGACTGCCAACCACAACCGGTATCCAGTACACAACTGTACTGTCACCTGCTTGTTGCAGCCTCCATCCCTAGAGTAAAGTCGTGGACTCGAGCCATAGCATGGCATTCCACAGCTTCCGCCTTACCCTAGACTCTTTTAACAAATCTACCGACAAACCGCCGAGCACTTAGTAGTACAAGATTTTAAATGATGCAATTTACAATTATTTATAGTACATATAATTATTACTAAGCCTATCAAGGTGAATGTGGCCTCAAAATTAAGGTGGGGCATTTTTCAGTGGTACGACATAACTAATTTAACAAGTCATTCTAAACATTTATTGCTCATAAAATAACAGTGTGTAAATAACTGTAATGAAATTACTGTAATTAAGTAACTTAAACATCATGGGATTCAATATGATTAAAAACATGTGACTTGCCTCTTCGTCTAAGGGGTCTTGACTTCTGTAATTGTTCCTGCTGCTCTTTTGTTGACCCACCCGTTGGGTCCGAATTCTAGCGCGGAAAACGAAGGCAAATAAGCTCCTACTTTACATAACACGAGCTGGGAATAAAATGCAAATAAAAATTAAATTGGAATGGTCTGAATTTTTGGAGCTTAGTATGGAGGAATGGACACTGGAAATGGGTTCAGGACGTCGAAACGGTTCAAATGGGGGTATTTTTGTAATTTAGCCTCGGGTGAACAGTGCTTGCTACAGTACGCTACAGTGTTGGGTTGCCCCGGAAAATGGCGCTCGCGCATGCGGTTTGAATCGACGGGTGGGCCGATGGATGCGGCCCACGTACGCGCGCTTGCGACCGAAACGGCCTAGGCACGACGCGCCCGCGTCTAGTGACCGTCCGATCACATGAGAACGGGCTTTATGGAGCCACATCGCTCGATCCACGGTCGTCTTCAACCTCCGACCGAGCGCGGCGGCGGGAAAGCAAAGATGCACCTCCCACCGCGATCCGGCCTCGGCGGTGGGTCTCAGAGGCCATGGCCGGTACTTTAGTGTTCCTAGAAATGAGGGGGTTCCATTTTTGGGTTTTGAGTGATGTGAGCATTTGCAACGGTGGTCGGCGTCCAGAGAGAAGGCGACAACTTCTTTTGTGGCTAGGGGTTGTTCTGGAAATGCTCAGATGCAATTGGCCCCGATTTCACCGTCCTCAGGGAGTAGGGTTCACTGGTGTGGGGTTGGCTTAGCTCAGGGAGAGCTTAGAAGAGCTATCCACGATGAGGTGGTTACGACCGGAGAGGGGCTCACGGCGCCAGGCCAGCAGAGACATGCTCTTTTAAAATTGACTTCGGCCTTATGCTTGCGGTGCTCTGGGGGTGCTGTGGACGGGAGAAATCGAGTTTTAATTGGACGGAACAAAGGATTGGGTTCGGAGCTCACTGGGACTAAGGCACGACGACGGTGGAGTTGGACAAGTGAGAGTTCAATTGAGTTGGTCTAAAAGAAGTGTGAGGGTGAGGCAAAGCTCCCTGTAGCAGTGATTGGACTTTAAAGACATATTGAGGTGGTGGGAGCAATGGAGCTGAGCGAAAGCCACCGGCGCGTGGAGGAGGGAGGCGGGGGAGCTCTGCTAGGGGGCGTGGGCGGACAGGCAAGTTGGTATACGGCTTTTGCAAGGTTAGGCGGAGAAGTGATGGCGCGGGTATAGGCGGAGACACGTGGACGGTCGAGCGCGCTCAGGAGCTGGGCGGGAGCGCTGTTACGTCAATCGGGTGCGCAGGGCGAGGGCGGGAGTGGCATAGTGGTTGGAGGGGAGCTGTGGGAGATGGGGACCACGGTGACAAAAGGTGGTTTAGGTGGGAACGTCGGAGGGGCGACGGCGCCGCAAGATCATGCGCGCGTGCTTGAACGCGTTGGTGCGGGCGACGCTCGTGATCGCGCCAGCGCGAGGGAGAAGGGGGGTTTGCATGAATCTCAAAGGTAATCAAGGAGGTTTAGGGATGGATTAGGGATGCAAACAAGAATCAAAGGAAATTCAAATTTCTTTTGAATTTTGAGGTTGTTTCAGTTCACCGCTCTCCGTCTGTGCCGTCCGTGCCTACACATAGAATTCATCAATTCAATAGTTGTTGTTGTTGTTATTATTACTATTCGAATGTCATGCATGCTCCATTTCTGGTTGACGTGATGTACGTTGTGGCTCCGTTCAAGTTGGCACCGGCGGTGGGGTGGGGATACTGATCTTGTCGAGCTGACAGCGCTGCATGTTCTTGTGATATTGGCGAGAGAGAAGAGATGAAGGGAACATGCATACAGAAATTAATGAAGAATCGAAGCAAGTTCCAGGTTTCAAACCAGGTGTGGGCATATCCAATTATGCGCTTTCTTGTTGAACATGGATAACGAAGGTAAATAAGCTGACACCTTACTGACTAGATAAAATCTCGCTTGCAATGTAAGTCGTGAAGCAACAACTGAACGGACAATTCTACTCGTCTCAAGCGAGTACCACCCCTACGGCCGTCGTCGTGACTGACGAAAGGGAATCCCGCCCCTCGCCGCCGCCGACCTACAGGAACTCCGCCAAATCGTGCAGGCTGCCGGTGGTCCGCGTTAGATGACTCGGCAATAGCTCAGCGGTGGGCGGCGACGTCGTAGTGAGACATAGAGAGTGGTGGGGTGGGTCCCAGGAGGCAGTGAGGTATGGGGGTGGTCTGCCCTGCCTCTGCACGTGGGCCCATGTCGCCATTCTAATACTGGGCCGGACAAGGATCGCTGTGCAGCCCAGCCAAGGCATCACTTTCCAGCAGTGTCTCTCGTCGTCCGAGCCACACCCCACGCACCGCTAAGGAAACGAGCGGAAACTTCCGGGAAGAAGCCATCGCCGGCGTCACTGGACTGAACCCATGGATTCGTCGACTCACACTATCCGTCAAGTAACGGCCGGGACGGTCACCATCTCTGTCAGTCGTAGTTTCGTCCAAGCTGGTGCAATAGTACATCAATGTGGCTCCCAATTGTTGTGCTCTTTTTGCACAAGCTTCTTCACTTGGCTTGGCAGTCCTGTACAACCACTGTTTGTGAAATTGTGATGCAGCAGGACTGGTTGTCAGAAACTTTCGGTGCACTGCCTCCTATCACAGTTTATGCATGCGTATATAGCTGTCTGTAGACCGAGAACGGCGACCAGAGGAGTAGACCGAGAATGGTGACTAGAGGAGGGTGATAGGAGCCAACACAATTCAAGTCTTCTGCAAATCTTTTTCTCAAAAGAGAAATCAAGGCTCTTCAACCTTTGTTGGACGTACAGTAGGACGCGGGGATAGAGGGGGCGACCGAGGATGAGGCGGAGGAGGAGGCACACCCGAGCGTGGATTCGGACGTAGGTAGAGATGCTAGCTTGAAGGCAACGCTGGACAACATGCCGACCTTGTCGGAGACGAAGAAAGTGGCTGAAGAAGCGGACACGGCGCCAAACCCCATGCTGCAGCTAGAGGCTTCGGATGGCGGCCGAGGCAGAGCTGAATAAGGGTGGATCTGGCACGGGGAGGGCTCGAAGCAGGGGCTGACAGCCAGATCCAACGGGGCTACGCCTCTTGACGGAGCGGTGATGTGGCAGGGACACCGTAGAGCTACGTGTGAGCAAGGCTGACGAGAGATCGGGGACGAAAAGTGAAGAAAGCTATGGGGCCGGTGGCCAGATCCGATGGGGCGGCGCATATTGACGGTGAGGCAATGTGGCAGACGAAAACCTAGAGCGAGCAATGCCTCATCTCTGCCGTTTTCTTAGACTTGCCCTGTGTCTGCGTTCGATTGGATAACGTGATCTTTTCAAAGTCTACGCCGACGACATCACCTGACCTAGCCTCAGATTTTTCCTGTCCAGAAGCAATATCAGCGATACTTTTTTTTTTTGAAATTTCAGTTCGATTTTTTATCTTTGCATTTAACAATTCAACATGATATACATATATGCTTGGACTTGTCGTGTCTTATAATTGGGTCAAATCTTCAACTCGTAGTTATCAACAAGAACATGTAGCCACCCGGATTTGGTAATCTGGACCTTCTGTATATTCTAAACTAGTGAATCAGTAGTTAGCTCACACAGTATAATAATGGTGAATATCACATCCATACACATTAATAAAAAAGGTATAGTAGTAAATAAGCATAAATAGGTTTGATGACCAAGGTCTTACATCATAGGCTGGAGAGGCTAATACATGCAAAGTCTTACAACAGAAAACATACATAACAGTGGAGTCTATCAAGATATTCCCACATGCAATCGACTGAGGTACGCGACCTAGTATTCGGCGTCGTCTTCAATCTTCGATAGATGATGACAAATATTCATTAGCAGATCATTCCTTGAGCATTGAATTCATATAGTTAAGCAACAATGAGTATAAAAGTACCTAACAAGTCCTTATATCAGAATGCAGCGTATATGTATATATTTACATGTAAGGCTTAACCAAGAGAAGGTCTTAT
The DNA here is from genome assembly GCA_036346265.1 of Melocanna baccifera. Classification (NCBI taxonomy): domain Eukaryota; kingdom Viridiplantae; phylum Streptophyta; class Magnoliopsida; order Poales; family Poaceae; genus Melocanna; species Melocanna baccifera. Next base: position 26,753,269 of record CM070697.1, on the reverse strand, counting down.
GTTTCATTTAGCATAAAGCTAATTTATCAAATATCACATTATAGCTAGTTTTCAAGCCTATGACTTAGCCTTTTCAACTTAAAATCAAAGTGTCCACTTTAATTAAGATCACGAGAGCAAACTCTCTTCATAGTTGTCAACCATGTCCATTCCATAAGCACTATTCTATATCCATTTCTATACTAAGATACTATATCCATTTCCATATCAAGATACCATATCTATTTTCCATACTTTCATCCATAACTACCGTTAACCAATAACCATTATTCTGTGAAAACTATGTAAGTGTGGCATTTCTACGCTTTGCCCATGATCAGGGGTATGACTATTCGAATAGATTTTAACACTATGCAGAGGTTATACAGCTTTACCTACAAGATATGATTAACTCATAATGTCTCTACTACACATTTTCATAGGTGTGCAATTGAGAAAATTATAACAAAGTGTTTACAATGCTTAGTCTCAATGCTTTCTCTCACTTCGGAGGTGAGACCTCTCAATACTAGGATAATGACCGTTACGGATTACCCCCAAAACACAACCGTTACGGGCAACATTTTTAATGAGGGTCCACCACTGTTAAGGAGTCTAAGATCCTTCACGATTAAAGAAATCTATATTGGGGTAGTTAGGGATAGAAACAGATCAGATATGATCGAATAGTCTCACATACGAATATGAATCATATTTTTAAAATGAATACAAATTTGAATTTAAATATTCTCAAATACGAATATGAATTGAATGTCGTAACGAATACAAAGTCGAATCGAATATGTACTTAATTCGGTCAAATACGAATATCCTCCTACAACTTCTGTAATAAATTTCAGTAGAATAAATTTATGTAACATCATTGTATGACTACACTGTCTACACTGCATATCTACATAGGAAACAGATCAAATACGAATCAAATAGTCTCGAATACGAATACAAATATTCTTAAATATAGATATAAATATTGTAAGCCGGGGAATAGGGATGATTAATCCGGGGGGAGGCACACGCCATAGCAGAGTTTACTATTGGCAGCTTCGAGAGCCCTCCGGGACACATGGCGTACGCATTGCGCCACGCGCCACGCGGAGAGCAACTAGCCAAGTCGTACAGAGTGAAGGAGAATGCAGCATTTCTTCTGCGCTTAAGAGTTGTATGATTAGTAGTAGTGCATACCTTTTATATTAAGGGGTATATATTAGATTTTTGTGTAAAAAATCTGAGGTGCAATTGTACCCCCCATGCATCTACTGTAGCTCCACCCATGAGCTAGGCATTCTTAGTTTTGATTATCAACATGTAAGATAATATCTAGGGTTTTCTTTTGTTTATGATGTTGTAAGAACCTCTTCGCTTACAATATAAGTTGGGACCTATGTATATCCTTGTTTTGAAAAAAAAAAGAGATCCTATAGTGCTTCATTTCCAATCTACACAAGTACTTTATTCGAATTTAAGTATCCTATAAGTTGTGAGATGTGGATTGAGTTGGTTGGTTGTGATGACCTGGGTTTTTACCTAGTCAATGGATTATTATTTATTTACCTAGTAAAACAATGCTTCAACGAATAATAAGTCCATCAGAATGCTACAGCAGAACAATAATTAGAGACAAAACTTACTATTACACACACATAACCACGCAGGGCTAGGTTTAATACAAAGCCATAATGGCTCGAATATTACAATATTTAAAAAGAAAAAGGTTCTAACTACCAACTATACAAAGATGAAGACTAAAGTATAACTACATCCATTTGTACTTGAGTTTACCAAAATGACTTCGGACCGCTGTCTACTCAACCCATCCTTCCCAGGCGGGCATCCACCTCGTACGCGTTGTATTTTGAGTCCAGGGCATTCCATCCAGGTTGTTATTTAAATTCATCCAGATTGTCTTCGCTAGATCTTAGCAATTCTCTGGACCGACATACTCTAAAATAAGAGAAGATAATAGTAAAGGTGAGTATAGAAGTACTTAACAAACGTTATTAGTGAAATGCACTAAATGCTCATCTTCTAACATTTCTAGGAACATCCATTCCCATCCTTATTCTCATGCTTATTTTCTTTCTCATCCTCATTCTATCTCTTCCTCTTCTCTTTCTCTTTCTCATGATTTATAGAAAATAAGATTTTGCTGTTAGGTTTTGAAAGAATTTCATATTATTAATTTAGGTGATGAATCTACAGACAATGAGTTGATTATCAATAATTTTATTAACCTGGTAATTTGTGGTCTTCTTTTTTGTATTGAGTTCTTGCTTTTGCTTGTATATTGGTTGAGATCATTTTTCATTACTTATTCTTTTCTTTTGTGGGTCACTCAATGTCTTTCAAGGAAGCGAGCTCACAAGAAAGGACCTTAGGACAAGAAGGTTTGTCCTTTTGATCTTTTTTTTAATTTTTGATTGATTTCAATGTTTTAATTTCTTGTTCGCTGAAATTTGTCTTTCCTTTTCCGATTTTCCTTTCTGTGTGTAGAGGGGTCAAGACTAATAAAGTAAGCAGTCCATTTTTCCAACCCATCCAAACCAGGGGCTAACTATATCACAGTCGTCTGAAATTTTCGTAAAGCACAGTCGATTTCACCCACCCTACGATGTGGCATGGGTGGTTGAGATGTTTCTGGTTTGTTTTGTTTCTGACCTTGACCTGGGCCTTCAATTTGTTATTTTAATGGATGTAAAATTCGTATGGGCCAAATGTCAGACCCATTAATATATTAGCCGAACATTTATGTTGAGCTTTTAGACCGATTCAAACGGCCCAGTATATTGAGCCCAACAAAAAACAGCTTCTCCTTGGACCATGATTCTGAAGGCCCATGTTTCTGACACGACAACGAACACAAAACAACCCATGTTTCTACGGGCCCGAATAAAAAAGAACAACAGAAAAACGTATGTTGCCCCATCATGCAAGAAAGAAAGAACTCTCCAGGAGAGAGCCGCGAAGAACAAGAGATGAAGCAAAGATCACAGGAAAGAAAAGGGGGAAGAGGCGAAGAACAAGAGGAGAATAACAAGCCAGGTAGATGCTAACCTCCTTGAGGAATCCCCATGACACCTGCGAGTGTATCTTGTCATCAACAAGCACGAGGCAAGTCACTTGCTCCATTTGTTATACAACAATTCGCTTGTGCTTCTTTTCCACCAATTCTTCTCATCTTCTCCACCAATGAAAGTAGATGCCATGCTTTCCAATAATGTATGCATCTAGCCAGAAATAGATGCAATTAATACAGAAAGAATGTTCTATTTTTTCCCCTTTTGCTTCTCCTTCACAAATAGTTAGCAGCAGGGCGTCATCTGAACACTCTTTGCTTCTTCTTCATAAAATACGTCCTAGAGAAGGTGTATGTAAAGTTTCACCTCACTTAGATCATTGGATCAAAAGTTACATGAATTTTAGTATTTAAAATAGTGCTAAAATACTGTTTATTTGCTTGATTTTGTTGTCCATACAGGTTTGACCGCTACGCACTAGAGGTATGACTAGAAAGTACTGATTATTTGCCTGAAATTACTGTTCATAGCAGTCTAACCGCTATTCACCGAAGGTCTGACTGTCATTGAATTTTTGGTCCGACTGGCCCAATTTTTCGGTTTGACCTATGAGGGTTTGGATTTCTGAAGTTTTGCATTCCTTCGCTTAGGGCTTTATGATATTATGAATTTAGTGTTATGCTGCGTGTTGGTGATATTTGGGGGAGGCTTTTGAAAGAGTCATTCATCCCCTCCCCCCACCATCACCACTCTCACTCGCCATACTCATCCTACAACTAAAGTAGTGTTTGCTTGGTTGGTTCGATATTGCAGATAAGAGCAGGTTATGTGGAACTGACGAGAGTGACTGCTAAATTGCATGTTGTTCATCAAAACACGGAGGCATACAACATGGGTAAGGTTTGAATGATCACATTCAGAGATGAGCATGCTTAGTGTGCAGATAGGAATGGTCTCGTGCACAGATAGACTAACTGCATTCTTCCAATCCTAGTGTTTTTCTCTCTAGTGGTCGCCTGCAGGAGCGATACCCGCAGGCGATGTTCAGCTCCGTCGCGGCGCTCACCCTGGAGGCGGTCGACCTGTTGGAATCCCATCGACAAATTGCCGGCGCTCTCGTCTCGTGGGATCCAATCGTCGGTGCAGACGATCACGGATCAACAACCCCAATGCTGCCGCCACCGATTGCCGGCGCTTCGCCTTGCGCCGATCATCGTCAGCAACAGGACAGTCTTCCAAGGGGCCCTTGTGAAAAAGCGCCGCCACCACCGCTCAGTAATGCAAGCTCAATCGGAACCGCATAATACTGATCCAACGATCCAAGATCGCGTATTTTATTCGCGATCCAAATCTTGGAAGGCGTGAACGAATATTATCGAATAGTGTAGGGCCCTCGTGAAAACATTCCAATCTAAGAGGGAGTGAACAGACAATATGGATAACGTAAATGCTCCTTATGGAAAAGTGCCGCCTTGAAAAATTATTTCCACTTTTCAATCAGAGACGTACAAGGTTGATCAAACGGTCCGCGATCGCGCGTTTTATTCGCGATCTAAATCTAAGAGGGCTTGAACAAATGGCCTCCTTCACTTCAACTTTTTTTCAGGTTCAACTTTTTTTTTCACTATTCAGTAATTCATCTTTTTCTAAAAATTTTTAGATTTTTTGGACTTTTTTGTATTTTTTTCCGTGTTCCTTTGCATTGTCTGTGATAAGCTAACATATTTTTTCTATTTTTATATTTTTTTAAATTTAATTATGCCTAAAAAAGTTAAATCAACTACAATAAAAAAAGTTAACTACAGTAAAATTTCAACTAAAAGTCAGAAGTCATTTCTAGAACAAACGCCCCCAAAAGATATCCAGTATTGCGGGGATGCGAAGGGACAACCAAGCGCGTCAGTGGCAGAGATGCTCGCTCCAGCCTCCTCAATGCTGTCTCCTGCATACTGTGTCGAGTGTAAATGTGTAGTACCCTGGCACATATGGCGCGTGTAAAATTGTGATAGTGGAATTCGTCCTATATTAGTTATCTAAAATAAATTATGTTAGCATGTTAATGCTTACAAAAATCCAAATATAGCATCTCCAAGTTAACACGAAGCGAAGTCAAAATTGTAAGTGAGGTGTTATATATGCATAACCTGCTCCACGTTGGTTTATGCATTGAGCGAATTTTAGACTACAGTGTTATAAATGGTATCGAAGCATTAACCCTTGATACATATGTACGTTTGCGGATGGGCCCATAGCAGGTACCCATGGTGCGCAGGTTGCACCGAGGGGTGATTACGTGCATTTACTGTTTATACGATGTATTATCAAGACGCTAGCCTTCAAATAGGTAAGTGTAATACCTCAGCAGCAACCGGAGACGAAGGCCGCGCAAGAGGCGTGTGGAAAGCGTCAGGCTGGTCGCCGCCGCATCGCGGTAGCCCCACCGCCTGCTACAGGAAGCCGGGCCCTGGCGCCGATGCTCAGGCGGGAGAAGCTCACCAGATCCGACGTGCCGAAGCTGTTCTAGCTAGTTGATGCGATGTACGTTGTGGTTCCGTTCAAGTTGGCGCCGGCGCCAGCGGTGGGGTGGGGATACTGATCTTGTCGAGCTGACCGTGCTGTTCTTGTGATATTGGCAAGAGAGAAGAAATGAAGGGAACACGCATACAGAAATTAATGAAAATAAAAGCAACGAAAGGAGCACTCTACTACCAGAGTCCCAGACGAGCGACGGTGGCAACCGAGAATAAGCAATAGCCCAGCAAGAAACGCACGCTACCAGTACCACCCCTACGGCCGTTGTCGTGATTGACGAACGGGAATCCCGCCCCTCGCCGCCGCCGTCCTACAGGAACGCCGCCAAATTGTGCAGGCTGCCGGCGGCCAAGGTGTGGCCCGCGTTAGATGACTCGGCAATAGCTCAGCGGCGGTCGTCGACGGTGGCTGCGGCGGCGACGTCGTAGTGAGACATAGAGTGGTGGGGTGGGTCCCAGGAGGCAGTGAGGTATGGGGGTGGACACCCGAAATTTTTCTATTTTAGCCTTTTTTTTGAAAAATATTCACATTTAGACCCCTGGCAGTTTTAATTCTTTTTTGGACCCAAAGGTCGGCGCCGTGGGACACGGCACCGAGATAAAACGTCTCGGCGCCGTGGGACACGGCGCCGAGTTCGCGTACCCACTCCAGCGTGTCGGCATGCGTGGCGCCGTGGTGGCACCACCTCGACGCCGTGTGTCATGGCGCCGACCTCGGCGCCGTGGGTCGTGGCGCCGTGGGTCTTGGCGCCGAGCTGCTGAAACCTAAAAGGGCAAAAATCCCCCTTGGGATCTTTGGATGGTTCCTCTTCTATGCTGGCAATGTAGCAGCAGCATTTGGCTCAGCCAGATGATGACCGCTTAATTTGGGACGGGTTGCCAATATGTAAATATTTCTTCTCTCTGTCAGCTTTCCCTGTGCTGTTTACCTTGGTGATTTTGCAGAGTTTTGGATAATTGGATCATTACTTAGTTTTGAGTCTATAGGGAGAAATCACTGTGTTGAGTAATTGCTGTTAAAAAAATGCAGTTCACCTACTTTTTCAAATCATGCAAGTGTTGAGAATAGGTGAAAAATGACGTATCTGTGTTTCAATGTGATTGTTTCTAGTTGACAAAGGGGATTAGTGATTGATGTTATTGTGCTAAGTATCTGATCTGAATATTTTGTTTGTGCATAACCGATGGGATCAATGAGTATTGAGTAACCTTTCCTGGGTATGAATGTTCACTGGATGGTCTTGCAATGCAGACGATGATATCAGCCTCCTCACTTTTGTCTATATTAGTAATTACAAGAGTTGATGAGAGGGCTGGGTTATCTTGTTTGATTTCGCTCGGCTCCCATACTAGTGAAAGGTATACACAAATGCCCCTGTTTAATGTGTTGTTACGGTTGATCGCAGAATTGTTGATGATATGCGATTCTCGCGATGCTATTCTTGTTCCTCCAAAGTATACACATTCAAGATTTTGGTTTCTTGCTACAGTCTCAATGATCTAATGCATTGAGATTTTAAACTTATAAAAACACATATTTGATTGACATCCCGGTGAAGACTTTTAGCTTCCGCAAGATTCAAGGCCTTGGCTTGTAAAGGTTTACAGTGAATCGATACTTCATTAGCGGCCATTCTGTTGAGCATCTTTGTTTTGCCATGGAACTCAGATCGCTAATGTTCGTAATTCCACCACTAGTCCTAACATGCATGCCTTAGGAAAATAACTTGCTGGGTCTATTATATTTTGTCTTCTGGGTGTAGCGTGGTTGTTTCCCCTTTTTGTCGCGCCCTGAAGATGGCTCCGCTACATCCTTCTTCCTGTCACTTTTGGTCTTGAGAGCTGCCTCACGAGCTTGAAGCTCTTCCTCCTGACGCTTGATGACTGCTTCACATAGACTTAACTGCTCCCGCCTCCTTTGCAGCTCATCCTCCTTGCCCTTCAGACGGATTTGGTCCACCCTCACGCGGCGCTCTTGCTCAAGCCGCATCTGTCGTTCCACCTCGCGAGCCTGAGTCATCTTGACAAAGTATTGTCCTTTGTTTTTCACTTGCACTGCCCGGTTACCTGGCCATGCCGGCGACACCCGATCCACCCATTCGATGAACGTGCAAGCCTACGTGTGGCGTGGTAGATGTCATGGATAAAGTTGAAAAACGATAACCAGAAACAAATGATTTAGTTTTCGTTGTTACCACGAAGTCGTCATCCAGGTCTGGACACTTGAAGAACCTACGGCCGTATTTGGCTCGTTGTACTCGATCCGTCCAGACGCACAACATCGTCCGAAAGCCGCAATGGCAGTTCGGGCGCTCCAAATGGGTCGGACCTCCAGGAAGACATTGTTGTGTAGTAGTATTGAGATGTCTTGAGGAGGAGATGTGGTATGGAAGTCATAGGATGCCTTAATGTAGGCAGGTTATCTGGTGCAGTGGGCATAGTCCATGGAGGCATGAAGGCATAGTCCATGGACGACAGTAGGGGCCCCCGTTACTATCCGGAGGTCGTGAACACGTGTCAGCTGCGTCATAAAGGCATCCAGCGAAGCAATAAATGGCTCTATGTAGGCTTTTCAGAGACTAGTCTCGTAATAAAAGTGGCCCCGTCTCGTCTTGTCTCTGCGTAAAGCAGGCCACTCGTCCCCCTCGCTGCACAAAGCTGCCGAGTCTTGTGCTGACACTGCGTAATGACATGATGACACCTCCTCGGGCCTTTTCCATCCGCGTGCACGAGGGGCCCCGCATTATCCGGAGGTCGTGAACACGTGTCACCGCGCCATGAAGGCATCCAATAAGCAATAAATGGGTCTATGTAGGCTTTTCGAGACTATAGTCTCGTAATAAAAGCGGCCCGCCTCGCCTTGTCTCTCGCGTAAAGCGTGCCACTCGTCACTCGCCGCACAAAGTCGCCAAGTCTTGTCTTGACATCTGCGAATGACATGATGACACCTCCTCGGGCCTTTTCCATCCGCGTGCACGTGAGGGGCCCCGTTATTATCCGAGGTCGTGAACACGTGTCACCGCGCCATTTTCTTGGTCCCCGGCCCCTACGTAGAGAACTCTTTAAATCGAACGAAGCCCCAGCCCCTTCTCCGTCGTGCAGAAACATACCATGTCGGAAGTCGAGGGTCCAGTCGGAGTTGGGTCCCCGAAGGAAAACCTCCCATTGGAAAGGAGGGAGAACTTCGATTCACAGTACCGCCTGATACCAAGCCGGCGTGCTCAACCTACATGGCGAAAATGCAGACACAATACGGACGCGGTTGTGCAGGTCTTGGATGGCCCAGTCGATGGCGGGCGACGTTTCTTCCGATGCCCACACTCAGGGGTAGAAATTGCTAATAGTTCAATTTTCATTACTACTTATGGATCCTCCTTGTTAACCGTTCTTTCTCACAGATGGCGAAATGCGACTTCTCACGCTGGATCGACCCGCCTCACGAACGGCATATTGCTATGTACGTGAATACATTATGGGAGCGAATATTTGAGTTGGAGGAGCGAATCGAGACTCTCAACGAGGAGAACAACGACCTCCGCCAGCAGATGCAACGCGAGAGGGGCAACGAGGAGGTCGTGAACATAGGAAGCTCGTACGATCCCGGATGTTGCTGCGCGAACCCTAGTTGCATATGTGCGTGCCACTACAACGACGGCCAGCCACGTCCGAGGCGTCCACCTCAGCAATACTCCATGTGGGTGCCACGAGGCTCGTTTGGTATGTAGGCAACGAGGTGTATGGTTGATCTCGCCTATGTTGCTAATGTTTTATGCTATGTTGTACCATGTGTTTGTTGTTATCGTGTCGTCTACTGCTGGAGAGTTCATGTATGTGCATGTAATGAAATGAAAGTACTTGTCATATTAAAATGATGCCTTTATTGTAGTTAAAATAATTTCACAAGCGCATGACAAGATTTAACACAACAATTGCATAAATGATTGCATCGAAACCATGCGACGTTACAACATCTCAATTACAAAAAGCATTCGAATATATTATATCGTGTTAGTCGAAATTTAGAGCCATCAGAAACACAAATAACACATGAATATAACATATACTGTATGTACAACAAGTAGCTCGTTACAAAACCCGTCATCGCTTCCTAGCCTTACCCTTACCAAGTGCATCGCTGCCTGGAGTGTAATGGCTAGGCTCGCGGCGGCGTATGCGTGCCACAGGCTGAGTCAAAGGCGCGTCAACGAGCTGAGACGGGCCTATCTCATCGTAAGTACGCTCCACCTCGTCCTCGTCGCCGTGGTGACTGCCCTGGGCTGGGAAAGTGTCACTCATCGTGGGGGACGAGCTCTGAACTGTGGACCCCTGCCGCGTCGGGTCTGCAAGTCTGGTCGGAGGCACGAGTACGTCCTCGCCGCGCTGTCCTCGCAACCACAACGACCACCGCACGGCGTGGCCGACTGCTAGCCTCGCCGCCCAACATTTTGTTAACCAACAAGATACGAAGAATATAGGTGAACAATTTTGTGAGTGGCTTTGTCGGCTTACCTCTAGGAAGCTACGCGTCCCGTCGCCGATCGCCCCGAGAAACTCTCTATATCCCGACGGATCGCTTGCAGTGTTGCCCTGCAAACAAGCACAAGAATGGATATTTGGCTATATGTAGAGGTTTTTATGTCTATTGGAATATAAGCAACGAGATTGAACATTACCACTCGGTCTAGGATTGGTGCCGTCTCCACCTGCGTCCCAAGTCGAGTAGACTGATCGTAGGCGGTGCCTTCATCGCCGGAGGACTCAATGTCGGCATAGTCATCTTGAGTCCATTGTCCCTTAAGCTTGGTCCGCGTCGAAGCCTGGTACCAAACTTGGTACCGCCGGAAGTGCGCGTTGCTGTGCGGCTCATCGTTGTCGTCCACGTTGTCTTAAAAGTGTCCCCACTCCTGAACGTACACGTGGTGGTGCTGCTCAAAGTCTGTGACCTTCTTCTGTCGCTGACGATCAAATCTGCATGTCACGTAACCCAATAAGTAAAATTAGTGGAAACTCAATTAGAATCCAAAGTTAGAATTGAAATTGCATGGCACTTACTTGTGCAAGGCCACAGACGTGGAGAACGGCGCTACTGGCCACAGCTGCCTCATACCAAACTGGCGTGCTACTCTCTGTGGCAGGTGATACTCAACAGCATAGAAACAGATTAGGGGGCACCTCATCCTGTAGAGGGCCTCGTGTATGCTGCACAGTGCGCTGAACTGAATGGCCTCCACCTCTTGCTCGGCGTACGGCTCCCACTTAACCTGCATAGCAACAATTAACTTGTAAGGTACTATACAAACAAATGAAAATCACGATACCAAAGGGAATTAACTTACATTGGAGGCCGTGAGCGCATCTAGCTCGTTCGTGAACTCTAGGTAGGCACGCTTCGTCCTGGCGTAGGGAACTGAGACCTGGTCCCAAAGATATGCCAATGTCGGACGTCGACGAAGAGGAACCTCTGCGAACCATGGACGAGGAGGCAAAACCGTGGGACGACCAACTGGTAGACGACACCACATCCACAGCTGGAGGAGGTAGAGGCAACCACCTACTGACGAGTTCGCCGAAGTCCGACGACACGCCTCGCAGAGGTGGCGGTAAAGGAACGCCAACACCCCGGAAGCCCAGCTATACTGCCCCGCCGTGTCCCAGTCAGTGAGGCAGTGGATGTACATCCACGACGCGCTGTCCCCCGTTCCGTCGGGGAAGAGAACGCAGCCAAACAAGTGAATGATCCATGCCCTGCAAGTATATGTAAAATGATATTAAATCAAACTAAGTATATGTACAATCAGACGACGAGTTGGGTCGATATCCACCCCTACCTGCAGTAGTAGGCAACCGTCTGCTCGTCCGCACCTTCGTGACACCGCGCGAAAATCTGCGGAGCCGTGATTGGAACTCCGTATACGATGGCTCGCCTCAAGCAGAAGCTCTCTCCCGAGGAAGGCCTCTACTCGGGCTCTCCAACCAGTAGGCACGCACGGTCCGATCACTGGACGACCGTGAATGGCGACACCAAGCATCTTCTGAGTGTCCTCGAGCGTAATAGTCATCTCACCAAAGGGAGGTGGAAGTGTGAGTCTCCGGCCTCCACCTACATGATACCAAAAAGAGGACGACATGTCAGAGAATTTGAGGCGCACATAGCCGATAAACAATGAACATGCAAGTGGAGCAATGGTTTACGAGAATACCACAACTTGATGCGGTGATGGCCGGGGTTGAAGTTGGGCAACCCACGGCGAACCCGTAAGAGATGACGTCTAGGCCAGCCCTCTCCGGGAAGGAGTGTACCTCTCGTCGTACGCATGTCCAGAACTCGTCATGGGTTCGAGGACGAAGGATGGGCAGCTCTCAGTATAGAATACACAAATTTTTTAGTTAATCCATCAATATAAATCATTAATCAGATAAGAAGTGATGAAGGCAGTACCATCCCCTCCGCGGTGAGCCGTCCTCGGTGGTTCTCCTCGTAGTACAGGTCTAGCAGGTGCAGTTGCGCCATCCTACAACAAAATTAGAATTTGTCAGTCCAACATATAAGTAAACAAAAATTTTAACATTTATAAATTATGAAAACAACTAGACGAAATATGAAACATAACTTACAACAAGCACTCGCACCTGACTAAGTGGCCAATGGCATGTGCGTGAATTGTGGCCAAGTCTACCACATCTGCTACATTGGTTCTGCTCGGGGTCAGTAAGAAAGGGGGTTGCTCTCCCTCGCCTCGTTCTTTCTGGAAGCTGATCCATAACCATCTTATGTCTCGTCCTCTTCCTCGTTCCACGTTTGTTCCAACGGCTACCCGGATCCGCAATGTATTTGGGCCCGGTGTATGGTGGCCACTCTCCCTCATCCCGGTAAGGCTCGAAACGGGGAGACCACGTAAGCACAAGGTTGTCAACACTGAACTCCCGAGGTATCTTGCTCTCGTAGTCAAAGTTGCGATGCCTTGCTGCTGCCACATAATGAGAACATGGAAAGTGGTACTGCCTCGGTTTACCACATGTGCATGAGAAAGCAATAAGGACAACCTTATGCCTCCTCGTCGGCGAGCTCTCCATCGGTCGTTGTACCACCCTTTCTACAACCTCGTAAGTGCCCGTGGCGTTGTCAAAACAATGTACCTCATGTGCCTCACCCTCGCCTTTGCCTTTTCAAGGTGCCGCCGGTTTTGGCGCCCATCTCACTTGTTTACTCAGTGCGCTATTGCATGTGCGTGTCTTTCGTTGAACCAGGCAACAAGCTTGTAAAAGGTGAAGGATACGATAGCATTGACAGGCATACCACGTATACCCCTAAGCAAATTATTGAAGGATTCGGCCATGTTGCTTGTTTGAAACTCGTACTCCACCACCATCGCCATGAGCCCTTGTCCATTTGTCGACATCTCTCATCAATCCCGTCAACCACCGTCTACCTTCGAGTTTGTTGCGATATTAACTGCTCCAACTTCTCCTGGAAGAACTTGACCTCAAGCATTCGAGCGACCTCCTCGAACAGATGAAAGTTATCCTTCATACCATCCTTACGGAGTAGATTCTCGGCAAGATGCCGAGTACACCAACGGTGGTGCAAAGCTGGATACCCCGGTATCTGCTCCTGTACGGCAGCAAGTATGCCCTGGTGTCTATCAGATATGACACCAACCTCCCTACCAGGGCCGACCACGTGCCTCCGAACGAGCCGCATGAACCATCCCCAGCTGTCTTTGTTCTCCCTCTCAACCAAAGCAAACGCCAAAGGAACCAACGCGTTTATCTGCGTCCACAGAAATGGCTATCAGTGTGCCCTGGTACTTACCAAGAAGAAACGTACCGTCAATGGAGAAGACGGGACGACAATGCCGAAAGGCCTCGATGGACTGAGCAAAGCACCAGAAAGCACGGAAGAATATCTGCATCCCATCTTGAGTCCATTCGTTCGGTTTCGGGACGTACTCATAATGCATGCCGGGATTAACCGCTTTGATTGCATTGAAGAGTGCTGGCAACTGCAAGTACTCATCTTCCCAGTCCCCATATATCATCTTCCAGATGCGTTGCTTTGCCCTCCATGCTTTCCCATATCTTATCTCGTATCCAAATTTCTCCTTAACAATCCCAGCAAGTGTCTTCACCTTCATATTGGGTTCTCCCTTTACTATGTGACACAATGACTTGGCAATAATTGTAGAGGTCAACTGCCGATGCTTCTATTTGAGCTCTGCTTCGGCACAAGTATGTGGGCCAACGATTCTTGTGATCTTGAACTTTCCCGTGTCCTTCTGTTTGCTAGCACAAACCCTCCATCCACATGTTTCCTTCTCGCACACAACTGTACCTCCGCTGCACATAAGAATGCCTCACCTTGAATGGCCTTTTACGAATCATCGTGATACTCCTGCAACCACCTTTTCAATGCGGACATGTCCTCAAACACCATACCCTTCTCAATTGTCATGCTTGACCCGCCTCGAGCATCTAGCAACTCGTCATCCCTTCCTTCGCATAAGCCTCATGAGAATGCCAAGATCGCTGAATTCATGAACCGATGGATCCGGCCAGGCAATAACGCCTAATCAGCTCAATATCACTTTTGGTCAGCTCTCCAAAAGGGCGGTCATCATCAGAATCAACGGCCCTTGCGATCTCGTAAGGCTCTAGATCATCCACAATTTGAACATCCACACTGTTGGAGTCCCTACAGACTTCTTCAACGTTGCGGATAGAGCAACGGAGGAACACCCACATTATAAATAATGTCTCCCGCATCATAAGCACGAAACGATGGGATCGAGACAAAAGAATGGAATGGTGGAAAAGGCTACGGTGTTGCTCGACACTTCTGGGATGATCCGGAGGGGCCACCACGACACATTCAACTCGAAATGGTTGAGAAATCAACCTCGTTCGGGGCAGATAGAGCATCGTGCACCTCGTGCACTTCTTCCACATCCACCGCAAGGTCCGGCAACGGAGGGTCAAAGGGTGCCTGATCACCTAGTTCCGGTGAATAACCATGAGGGGTGGGATCAATGGACACCTTCCGCACAACAAGGTCCAAACATTGGAACTCATTCCTCATAACCAATTTGACATATTTGTCCCACTGATCCTCACAACCAATTAAGATCAACCACCTTAGAATTGTGTCTTTCGAACCGAAGTGAAGTAACCCCTCAACTGTGATACTCTCCTCGTTTGCATGACAATGTAGCTCCTCCCGGGTCCTGGCAACCAACTCACTAAACGACAGCCTATCACTGAATATCAGAGGTACCCTTTGCATTTCAACAAATCGAACATTTCCATAATCATCACTTGTCACACTGCCTCCATGATATAGGGTCACTAGGTTGTCCATCTACTTCATACATAAAACATGTTGAAATACCATCAGTAACATGTTGAAATACCATCAGTAACAAAACCATACTATGAAACAGTTGTCCACCATTGAGAAGTTATGGTTGGCAATAGCAAGTTACCTAATTTATCCAAAATTAATGAAGTTAGCATAGTTTAATCAATTCATACTAATTTAATCAATTCATACCTAATTTAGTGATTCGTCATTTATATTTGCGGATCAAACTCTATATGCTTAAACTCTTTATCTTTGCTCACTATCGGAACGGTAAGACAAATCACCTAATATTTCTTCTCGCTGATCTCTCCATACTACTAGTCTTTACTCGCACTCAGTCACAATTCCACCGCCCTGAACACAAAAACACCAATCTCTCCATCCAAGCATTCATACGGCTATACCGATTATTCATCCCCTTACTAATCACATACGGTACTAATTGCTTACTCAAAGCAGTCACTAATCATCCCGGCAAGCATTAATCTTAATAATTGGCATTTTAATGGCTACATGAATCGATAAACAACCAAAGAGGAGGCGGGTCGATTAGCCCCGATTGATTAGATTGGGGTTCTACCTTCTTTTCCTTGGCCGAAACGGGTAGATCAAGATCCAGATCGATCCTCCCCCTTTTCTTTCCTCCTTCTCCTTTCTCTCCTCCTCCTACAATGCACGGGTGAAAAAAAACTACTAACTGGTTGCTATGATGTAGAAGATATAAAATATTAAACATGAATAGCAAGTATTCCCACAAACAGCAAGTCTTTCACAAGATACTAGTAACCATACACAGCAAGTATGAATGGCAACCTACCATTGATCAAATGTAGTCATTGTTCCATCTAATAGTCATCGAGCATGTGGTACAAGAATTTCTACTAATTGACAAGTATCTAACATAACAAGAACATCCACATAACAAGAACTTCTACTACTAAGCATGAATAGCAAGTATTCCCACAAACATCGCGGTACAAGAACATCGCGGTACAATAGCAAGTATCAAATGTAGTCATTGTTCCATCTAGTCATCGAGCATGTGGTACAAGAACATCTACAATCGCACTATCGAGTTAACATGCAATGTCCTGTGCTCACGTGTATATCGCACGTGTGGTAGTCGTGCAGCCGCCGGACGTGGGAGGGGGAGGGGGAGGGGGAGGAGGGCGGCGGGGAGAGGGAGGGAGGCGGCGGGGGGAGGACAGGAGGGGAGGGGTGGGGAGACCGGGTGGGGAGAGGCCGGGTGGGGAGGGAGGGTGGGCGGAGGACAGGGAGGGGAGGGGGGGGAGGCCGGGTGGGGAGGAGGGTGGGCGGCGGGGGAGGCCGGGTGGGGAGGGAGGCCGACCGGGGAGGGAGGGTGGGCGGCGGGGAGGCCGGGTGGGGAGGAGGCGGGGCGGGGGGCGACGGGGAGGCCGGGTGGGGGAGGGAGGCGGCGGGGGGAGGCCGGGAGGGGGGAGGCCGGGAGGGAAGGAGCGCTCTGGTCGGTCGAGGGGGCGGCGGGGTCTGGGGCCGGGAGGGATTTTGCGCTGTCTAAGGTTTAGGAGCTCGGCGCCAAGATCCACGGCGCCGAGCTCGGCGCCACGACACACGGCGCCGAGCTCGGCGCCACAACCCACGGCGTCGAGATGGTGCCACCACGGCGCCACGCAAGCCGGTACGCTGGAGGGGGGTACGCGACCTCGGCGCCATGGACCACGGCGCCGAGACGTTTTATCTCGGCGCCGTGTCCCACGGCGCCGATCTTTGGGTCCAAAAACGGAATTAAAACTGCTAAGGGTCTAAATGTGAATATTTTTTAAAAAAAAGGTTAAAATAGAAAAATTTCGAGGTGGACACTGGGGTGGTCTGCCCTGCCGCTGCACGTGGGCCCATGTCGCCATTCTAATACTGGGCCGGACAGGGATCGCTGAGCAGCCCAGCCAAGGCATCACTTCCCAGCAGTTTCTCTCGTCGTCGGAGCCACACCCTACGCACCGGAAAGGAAACGAGAGGAAACTTCCGCGAGGAAGCCATCGCCGGCGTCACTGGACTGAAACCATGGATTCGTCGACTCGCACCGTCCGTCGAGTCAACGGCTGGGACGGTCACCGTCTCTGTCAGTCGTAGTTCCGTCCATGCTGGTGCAATAGTACATCAATGTGGTTCCCAATTGTTGCGCTCTGTTTACACAAGCTTCTTCACTTGGCCGTCCTGTCACAACCACTCATCTCTGCTTGTGAAGTTGAGATGCAGCAGGACTGATTGTTTGGTGCTGGAGACTTCCCTTACACTGCCATCTCCTGTCAGAGAAATTGGCAGGAGGCTTCTTGAATCTTGACTAGGAGGAGATCGTTGGCACGAATTTGCTTCGAAGGGACGTCGCACGATGTTTGATCGGATAACTCTCGAGATGTTCCTATCATCGTCATTCCTTGGCGCGTCTTTCCTAGCAGCGGCAACGCCGTGATTGGCACGCCGGATTTCGCCACCGTACGCTCTCTCTATCCTTGCTGTTTTTTAACGGTCGGGGGACCCGAGTGCTAGCTTGTGTCACTCAACCCTGACTTGAAAAATCACAAAGTCTTCAGCTTGTAGCGTATGGCATTTCAATGCTTGCTTCGGCTGTACATATCGAATCACTTTAAGAAATTTCTAAATGAGAGGAGAGAGAGAGAGACGCATAGGAAAATGCCCGGTTGAGAACGATGGTTTCTTTGGCTAAGCCCCGTGATGGCAGGATGATGTGAACACGCTGCATGAAATTTCGCCGTGCTTCTTCGCTTTCCACAGAACTTCAACTTGCCTGAAATTTCTCATGCTTAAGAGATACACAGGAGTTAGCTAGTTTTTTTTCCCAATCCTGCTCTCATAAGGACATGTTGCTTGTTTCATATATAAGTAGCAAGTGGACTGAACATTGTTGGATTGCAAATATATTAAACAGTTCTTCGTCTCGATTTGTTCAGTCCAAAAGCAAACGGAAGGATTCAAATAAGCATTTACACAAGCAAATTCCTTTTCCCAGAAGGACAAACAGAAGAAACTTTGGCCAAAATGGCCCAGAGCCACGACTGAAAATGCACAAGATCTCTCATCTCTGCCGATTTCTTAGACTTGCCCTGTGTTTGCATTCGATTGGATAACGTGATCTTTTCAAAGTCTACGCCGACGACATCACCTGACCTGCCTCGGATTTTTCCTATCCAGAAGCAATATCAGCAATACTTTTTTTTGAAATTTCAGTTAGATTTTTATATCTTTGCATTTGACAAATCAACATGATATGCATATATGCTTGGACTTGTCGTGCCTTATAATTGGGTCAAATCTTCAACTCGTAGTTATCAACAAGAACATGTAGCCACCCGGATTTGGTAATCCGGACCTTCTGTATATTCTAAACTGATCTTTAAATCAGTGGTTAGCTCACACAGTATAATAATGGTGAATATCATATTCATACATATGCATGAATAAAAAGGTATAGTAATAAATAAGCATGAACGAGTCAGATGACCAAGGTCTTACATCATAGACTGGAGAGGCTAATACATGTGAAGTCTTACAATGGAAAACATACATGACAGTAGAGTCCCTCAAGATATGTCCACAGGTAATTGATTGGGGTACGCGACCTAGTATTCGGTGTCGTCTTCAACCTTCAATGGATGGTGACAAATATTCATCGAATGATCATTCCTTGAGCATTGAATTCATATAATTAAGCAACAATGAGTACCAAAGTACCTAACAAGTTCTTATATCAGAATACAAGCGTGTATGTATATATTTACATGCCAGGCTTAACTAAGAGAATGTTTTATATTTCATTTAGCTGAAGTTACGTACGGATGACTAACTGAATAGGCAAGGACAATACTTAAACACTACTACATATCATAGAATAATGGCGAAGTGAACCGAATTAAGTCAAGGATGAAGAGCCGCTAGCCACCGTTTTTGCTGAGATGAGAAGTTGGTCCCTTGTTTACGGCTCAGGTTATCAACTTCTTACTTCCATAGGTTGGTGATCAGTTCATCCGGGGCAGATGCAGTCAGGGCTATGTGGGAGCACAGGCCTCGAGCCGATTTTAATTTTTCTTACTCAGAGCTCAAGTTTACATAATGTGCCCCATATACATAATGTGCCAACCTCGCATATATGATTTTTCATATACAATATTTGGGAAGAAAATGAGAAGATATAACCTTGCATGGTTTGTTCTTAAATTCACCATAGATCCTTAATTAATAGTGGGTTTTTTTATTTTAGTAACTTGTCTGATAAATACTTATTTATCATTGAACTTTGTCATTAAGTTAGTTGATGTTACAAAATTTAGAACACATTACTCTACTACATTGTTGATAGATACGTTAACAAGTACATGTATAGAGCATGAGGTTCTAGCGTCTTTTTTGTTCTGGATCCGCTGCTGCAGTTCATGTAGTAGTTTACTTATTTGATGCACGCAACAACAACTGAAAGACTTGTTTACATGGAGAAGAAGAAGAAGAAGCAAAAATAAGTACTGATTGACTATATAACATGACCTAAAACATCTTCTATGAAGGTATGTATCAACATGATGTGATTCTTACCAAAAAAAAATGATATGATAAAGTCAACGAAGGGGCCTATCAATAGATGAGCTAGCTCCAGCATCATGCCAACTACTACAATTGCAAGTTGCGATGACCATGTTGCTGGGTTATATATATCAACGAATTTTTCTCCCCGGTATTCCAGGAAATTAAATTGTTTCCTTGGTTTCGGCCGGCCGGTGGAGATGCATGCACAGTTTGCATCTGTATTATGCATTGCTGGCAAGGCAATTATCCTGCATATAAGTCCCACTTTTATTTTTGCATATTTTTAATACATAGTACTGTGGCCCATACACCTACGAGAGTATCAATTCTAGAGCATATTTAATTAATTTAACGGTACATATATGATATATAATAAAGAAATTGTATGCGGAAAATAAAGGGTTGCAGATCGCATGAAAGAATTCAAATATTAGAATTTTAGAATGTTATCAATTTGATTTAATTTCCTAATTAAGAGCTATATGCTTTTTTGATAATCTAGCAATTATTCTCATTTATTAAGTAAGATCCATCGGTTATGGATAGCTAAGGGGGTGATCGTTTTAGCGATGGCTTCTGACTTTTGGCTGAAATTTCACTGTAGTTGATTTGGCTTTTTGGGCATAATTAAATTTAAAAAAATGTAAAAATAGAAAAAATATGTTACCCCATCACGGATAATGCAAAGGAACACGGGAAAAAAAGAAAAATGTAAAAAAGCCCAAAAAAACTAAAAAAAATTCAGAAAGAGACGAATTACTGAATAGTGAAAAAAAGCTGAAGCTAGAATCTGAAGCTGAAAAAAAGCTGAAATGAGCGGGGCCTAAGGGTCCACCAAATTAAGAGTCATATGTTTTTAAAATTTTGGAAGAATTTCTATAATATTTTTCTTTTTTTCTTACCTGATGTACTCAACCATTCTAAGTTTTTATTGTAGATAGATAACACTTAACAGTGATATTGTTCAACTTTAATTGGAATCAACCACATCAATGACGATTCTAACAAAAAAAATTAGAAGTTGTAAAACACATATTGTTGAGAAGCGTGTCGGTAGAATAGGTCTTATCTTTTTTATTTCTTCTTTTTTTCTTACCGAGTGTCACTTTTTTCTCATGATGGTTTTTAATTACTCATTTATTTTGCATGTCAATGTCGTTCTTTTCCTCTTATATGTGGCTTTTAGTGTGGGTTCTTTTATTTATTGGATTTATCTGAAATGTATAGGTAGCCTTGTGTTATAAGATTCCTCCGTTACTCCAGTCTTCATTTTTCTTCAGCCACTCATTGTGATCCTACCCGCTCCCAGGCTCCATCCTTGACGCGCACTGAAGATTTCGACAGCCAAACTGCCCGAGTAGCCTGGCTCCCCACCGCAAGTCCTCTCTGTCTTCCACTCCGGTCTGCAGAGATGCCCACAAATTCAAGCAGTGACATACAAAGTGGATAAAAACAACAGGATCATTAGGCATTTTATTCTCAAAGCAGGCTGTATTGCGAGTCTTCCAAATCGACCAGAAGATTGCTGCAACACCAGTTGTTACCAGCCTTTTCGATTCCTTATGAAAGTTCTTCAGCCAAACCGAGAACAAATTTTCAACATCATTAGGGATATTGAAAAAAACCAAAGGCACATTTCACTACGTCCCAAATAAATACTGCTATTGGGCAAAGAAATAATAGATGATCAATACTTTCTTCTGCCCCACAAAATTGACAATTAGAAGAACCTTTCAAACCTCTCCTCTTCAAATTCTCTCCAGTAAGAATGCTTCTTTTCAGGATAAACCACAGAAAAACTTTTATCTTCAAAGGAATTTTTGTTTTCCACGGTAACTTATAAGGGAACCAATGCCCTGAACTCTCAAGGCCTGGTAGAAGGATTTCACTGTAAAGGTTCCGCTGGGAGTTAGCTTCCAGATGACCCTATCTTCACTGTAAATATGCTCCTTTTCAAGTAGCATATTTTTATGCATTGAGGAGCTCAGTTTGAAGATAAAAACAAAGGGATTTTGGCAGTGTAGTGCGCACGAGGGGAATCCGCGTGTTGATTGGTCAGAGGCTGTACTCCAGAAAGTCAGCATTTGTGTGCCACGCGCGTTTCGGGTTTGAGATTCCAAGCCAAGTACACTCTGCTCTGCTTGCTGTTGAAGGCGACTTGCTGAGCGTCCGCTCCGAACATAAAAAATTAAAATACTACAGTAGTTATTATCTTTTTTAAGTTATTTAATTAAAAAATTAAAAACACTATTATAGCTACACGAATAATATAAAAGAAAAAACGAAAATAAAAAACAAAAAAAATAAAAAAAACCTAAAATTAAAAGTCGACGTGTTCTAAATGACTTCCGACTTAAATAAATCGAAAGCCAGAAAAAATCAAAAACCGAAGCCATTTGGAATAGGGTCTTAATTTCCTCGTTTTCCAAAGTATGTAATTTTGTTCATCGAACATGCCATGCCATTTTTTTTTTTATGTTGCACGCTAAAATTGGGCCAAACATATGAAATAGCAACTGCGCGCACATCCTAGCCACTGGCTGAAAAATGGGCCCTTCGGAAAAACTAAACACCAAAACACAATAGTGCCCTGCGAAATTTGTTGTTCTCCTAGCAAACTGAATAGCAAAACACATGAAATTAAAACTAAACTCATAGACTTTATAAAAAATTGCACCTATCACAGATTTGCATCTTCGACGATCCTTAATCGGATAGTACAAAATATATACTATATTTTACTGTAACCATTTCCACTCCAGACGATTCTGTTCCATTGTTTGCTTGGCTTTGGAGCTCTGCAATTCTACTATTGCCTGTCACCGTCTCTGTTGGATTATTACTTATCGTTCTCTGGTATTTGGACTACCGTACAGCATGTATAATTAAAAAATTATTCCCATTCTTGAAAATACGTGCACCAGTTATCGAGCAATTGCCTAGCCAGCATGGTCGATGACGATGCATGGACCAAACGTAGTTGACGAGAGAAATAAGGTACATACGTTCTGAACAGGATGGCAACTCGAACAACGGCCAGTTGCCACATTCGCACGAAATTTCCAAAGAATTCAACTCCCTAGAGTCTCCACATCACACGCAACTGCCTCTCAATATATATAACAATCTTGCTGTACGTCTAATGTCTATATACGGAGGAATCATCCTATTGACATGGAGGAATCAGTTGGGTATCTCCGCCAGTCCATACAGACAACATATTGTTGCTACAATAAAAGTCAGTTATCAGGTAAGATCTACCGATTATACATTGCTAAACATAATTAGGATCCACCAAATTAAGAGTCATATGTTTTTTAAATTTTGAAAGAATTTCTTCTTGTCATACCTAAGGCCCGTGAAGGCCCAGCTCGGCCTGGCCCATGCCAAGAAAATATATATAGAGGGGGGCACCGGGAGAGGAGGAAGCAGACTTGGTTTTTGCCTCCCCTTCCCTGTGCTCGCTGCTGCTGCGCCGCTGCTTCCCCGTGTTCGCGCTACCTCTTGCGCGCACGTAGTCGTCGTTGGCTAGCCGCCAGCGCCGCCACTCGCCACCCTCTGGTGGCATCTCGCCGCCTCCTCTTCCCCCTGCCGCTGCTTCTGCTCGCCACCGCCGCATTCTCCGTGCGACCCCGCCGCACCACCTCGTGGCTCACCGCCGCCCCTCACCCTGCGCGCCGGCGCCGCTACTCCCCGGCCACTTCTCGCCGCCACCTCTCCCCCTACAGCCGCCGCCCCCATGCTCCGCCCGGCTACTCGTCGCGCGAGGCAAGGGGAGGGGCTGGGGCCGACTTCAAGAGGAAGGAGGAGAGAGCAGGGCCGAGTGCCGGCTGAGAGAGGAGGAGGGAGGGGACGGCTTGCCGATAGAGGAAAGAGAGAAGGGGGAAGAAGCCGTCGACGCAGAAGGAAGGAGGAGGCGCTGGCGTGAGAAACAAAGAGGGAGGAAGGAGGAGACTGGCGGCATGAGAAAAAGAGAAGCGAGGAGGAGAAGAAAGAGAGAAGAGGAGTAGCCGGCGTGTAAAAAAGAGAAAAGAAGGGAAAAAGGAAAAGAAAGAGAGGAAGAAGAAAAAGGAGCGGCCGGGTGAGGGAAAAAGAAGAAAGAGGGGAGAAGAAAAAAAAGAAGAAAGAAAAGGGAAAAAGGGGGAAGCCTGATCCAACGTTGGAGTTGCCAGATCCGATTAAAGGACGACAGATCGTGCCCCAATTCACTTGTTTGAGGTTTAGGGTAACGCCTCGACACCCTCTCTCCCGTTTATTTATCAACTCTCACATAAATATGTCGATTATTGGAATTGATTCGGGTAGCCGTTAGAACATCGTCTATTAATATGGATGCGTAGACGGTGAAAGCGATACTGCCACTGTTGATCTGGTAGGTCCATGGCGGGGATGGAAAGAGATAGAGAGAAAGGTGTTGCTGCTAACGAGTACCGGAGTAGTGGTAGCATCCGATAATAGTTAGTAGTAGAAATTGGGTTGTTGGTGCAAAGCCGAATAAATTAATACCGATTAAACACCGGGACAACGGGAAGGTGTCCGGTGAAAAAGAGATCGGCTATACTGGATTTATGCGTAGGAGCGACGTTATTTGCTCGTAGGTGTATGTGTTGTGTTAGCAATGCATTGAAATGATTGTTATTTGTTCAGGTGGTGGTTCGAGCTCGGTGCCATTCGTGCATCATCCGCCAGACTGACAGGCAAGTGTATGGTAGAATAGTGGATTGTGATGAATGCCTGCTGTTTGATTTTGTGGTCTATGTTTTATATCATTTTATGAAATGATATCTCTGCTTGTTGTTGATTATACTGCAACGAAAAGCGAATATGATTGCTAATCATGCTGAGATAGTATTGCATCGTGTTGCACACTGGTGTTAAAAGTCTACTGTGCGTAGACATCCCGCGGTGGTGGGATAAAGACCTACTGAGGTAGGCACTCCACGGGAGTGGAGTTAGTGGACAGTTGATTATGATTGTTGACAGGTTGTTGCATCATTTGCAATCATCATGATATGAATTGCATGAGTTAAGCTGGAAAGGAAGTCATGTAACTATTCCGGTGAGGTCAGTGAGAAAGATACATGACTAATTCGGAGTGCTCACAGTGAGACCTACTTCGGTAGGCGCTCCACGGGAGTGGAGTTTGTGGCCCGCATGAAAGAGAGCGGGGCATAAGTGGGCCATCGACGGGTTGACACTCAGCTTTATCAGTATGAGCTCGGAGATTGCATGCGGACATAGCATTGTGTTGCACTGCATGAAAGAAACTAGTGATTATAGAACAGCTGCGGAGTTTATATTGCAGGGGTGCAAGATAAGTGATTTATTGATAGATACAAGGATTGTGTCTTACCTAGATAATTGAATTTATTTTTATTGTCGTCATTATTTTATTATATGCTTGCGGGGTCTTTGGACTCACCCTTGCTTTGTTGTTTTTTTTTAGGTAAGTGGTGAAGGCGACATGCATGGGTGAGAGTAGCATAGTTATCTCATATACAGCAGTAACTCACATATCACTTACAGATGTCATATTTAGTCTGGTATAGCACAAATACATTTTGGTAATTAGTAAATTCATACCTTTGCTGCGTTTAATGTCAAGTGTTTGCCATTTGCCATTGGGAGCTATTTGATTAGAGGAATTGTTGCGTTAAGTCTAGCGGCAAAAGTCAGAACTGGCAGCATCGTAGAGTAGGTGGTAGCACTTTGGGCTCAGGGAAGAGACCGGGGTGTTACACTTCTGCCCCACAAAATTGACAATTATAAGAACTTTTCAAACCTCTCCTCTTCAAATTCTCTTAGTAAGAATGCTTCTTTTCAGAATTAACCACAGAAAAACTTTTATCTTCAAAGGAATTTTTGTTTTTCACATAAACTTATAAGGGAACCAATGCCCTGAACTCTCAAGGCCTGGTAGAAGGATTTCAGTGTAAAGGTTCCACTGGGTGTTAGCTTCCAGATGATCCTATCTTCACTGTAAATGTGCTCCTTTTCAAGTAGCATATTTATGCATTGAGGAGCTCAGTTTGAAGATAAAAACAAAGGAATTTTGGCAGTGTAGTGCGCACGAGGGGAATCCGCATGCTGATTTGGTCAGAGGCTGTACTCCAGAAAGTCAGCATATTGAGCTTTTAGACCGATTCGAACGGCCAGTATATTGAGCCCAACAAAAAAACAGCTTCTCCTTGGCCCATGATTCTGAAGGCCCATGTTTCTGACATGACAACGAACACAAAACAGCCCATGTTTCTACGGGCCCGAATAAAAAAGAACAACAAAAAACTTATGTTGCCCTATCATGCAAGAAAGAAAGATCTCGCCAGGAGGGAGCCGCGAAGAGTAAGAGACGAAACAAAGATAACAGGAAAGAAAAGGGGGAAGAGGCGAAGAACAAGAGAAGAATAACAAGCCAGGTAGATGCTAACCTCCTTGAGGAATCCCCATGACACCTGCGAGTGTATCTTGTCATCAACAAGCACGAGGTAGGTCGCTTGCTCCATTTGTTATACAACAATTCCCTTGTGCTTCTTTTCCACCAATTCTTTTCATCTTATCCACCAATGAAAGTAGATGCCATGCTTTCCAATAATGTATGCATCTGGCCAGAAATAGATGCAATTAATACAGAAAGAATGTTCTATTTTCCTCCTTTTGCTTCTCCTTCACAAATAGCTAGCAGTAGGGCGTCATCTGAATACTCTTTGCTTCTTCTTATACTCTTTGCTTCTTCTTCATAAAATACGTCCTAGAGAAGGTGCATGCGAAGTTTCACATTACTTGGATCATTGGATCAAAAGTTACATGAATTTTAGTGTTTAAAATAGTGCTGAAATACTGTTTATTTGCTTGATTTTGTTGTTCATACCGGTCTGACCGTTGCGCACTAGAGGTACGACCAGAAAGTACTGATTATTCGCCTAAAATTACTGTTTATAGTAGTCTAATCGCTATTCACTGAAGGTCTCGTCTCGTGGGATCCAATCGTCGGTGCAGACGATCACGGATCAACAACCCCAATGCTGCCGCCACCGATTGCCGGCGCTCCGCCTTGCGCCGATCATCGTCAGCAACAGGACAGTCTTCCAAGGGGCCCTTGTGAAAAAGCGCCGCCACCACCGCTCAGTAATCCAAGCTCAATCGGAACCGCATAATACTGATCCAACGATCCAAGATCGCGTATTTTATTCGCGGTCCAAATCTTGGAAGGCGTGAACGAATATTATGGAATAGTGTAGGGCCCTCGTGAAAACATTCCAATCTAATAGGGAGTGAACAGACAATATGGATAACGTAAATGCTCCTTATGGAAAAGTGCCGCCTTGAAAAATTATTTAACTTTTCAATCAGAGACGTACAAGGTTGATCAAACGGTCCGCGATCGCGCGTTTTATTCGCGATCTAAATCTAAGAGGGCTTGAACAAAAGATACCGAGTATTGCGGGGATGCGAAGGGACAACCAAGCGCGTTAGTGGCAGAGATGCTCGCTCCAGCCTCCTCAACGTTGTCTCCTACATACTGTGTCGAGTGTAAATGTGTAGTACCCTCGCACATATGGCGCATGTAAAATTGTGATAGTGGAATTCGTCCTATATTAGTTATCTAAAATAAATTATGTTAGCATATTAATGCTTACAAAAATCCAAATTTAGCATCTCCGAGTTAACACGAAGTGAAGTCAAAATTGTAAGTGAGGTGTTATATGTGCATAACCTGCTCCACGTTGGTTTATGCATTGAGCGAATTTTAGATTAGAGTGTTACAAATGGTATCAAAGTATTAACCTTTACTACATATGTGTGTTTGCGGATGGGCCCATAGTAGGTACTCATGGTGCGCAGGTTGCACCGAGAGGTGATTATGTGCATTTACTGTTTATACGATGTATTATCAAGACGCCAGCCTTTAAATGGGTAAGTGTAATACCCAGGCCCGGCCCTGGGGGGGCGAGCGGGGCGGCCGCCCCGGGCCCCCAAATTCCAGGGGCCCCCGTAATTATGGCGCTTCAGACTGAACGCTTCGTATCGCGTCGTGGGCGGCAGAGGCGCTTCGTATTCGCGTCGTGGGCGGCAGGCGGCAGACTCATCTCGCATTCTCGCTGACTCGCTCTCGCAAATTCGCAATCGCATTCACGGCTGCACGCCTCACGCAGTCACGCACGCCTGCACGCAGAGGCGGCACTCGACAGAGCCAGAGCACCAGTCGGCCAGCCCGCGACGCCTCCCTGCAGGCTGCAGCAGCGAGCTCACAAGAAAAGACCTTAGGACAAGAAGGTTTGTCCTTTTGATCTTTTTTTTAATTATTTTTGATTGATTTCAATGTTTTAATTTCTTGTTCGCTGAAATTTGTCTTTCCTTTTCCGATTTTCCTTTCTGTGTGTAGAGGGTCAAGACTAATAAAGTGAGCAGTCCATTTTTCCAACCCATCCAAACCAGGGGCTAACTATATCATAGTCGTCTGAAATTTTCATAAAGCACAGTCGATTTCACCCACCCTACGATGTGGCATGGGTGGTTGAGATGTTTCGGGTTTGTTTTGTTTCTGACCTTGACCTGGGCCTGCAATTTGCTATTTTAAGGGGTCTAAAATTCGTATGGGCCAAATGTCGGTTCCATTAATATATTAGCCGAACATTTATTTGAGATTTTAGCCCGATTCGTACGGCACAATATATTGAGCCCAAGAAAAAACCAGCTTCTCCTTGGCCCATGATTCTGAAGGCCCATGTTTCTAACACGACAACGAACACAAAAAAACCCATGTTTCTAAGGGCCCGAATAAAAAAGAACAACAGAAAACGTATGGAAGAAAGAAAGATCTCGCCAGGAGGGAGCCGCGAAGAATAAGAGATGAAGCAAAGATCACAGGAAAGAAAAGGGGAAAGAGGCGAAGAACAAAAGAAGAATAACAAGCCAGATAGATACTAACCTCCTTGAGGAATCCCCATGACACCTGCGAGTGTATCTTGTCATCAACAAGCACAAGGTAGGTGCCATGCTTTCCAATAATGTATGCATCTGGCCAGAAATAGATGCAATTAATACAGAAAGACTGTTCTATTTTTTCCCCTTTTGCTTCTCCTTCACGAATAGCTAGCAGCAGGGCGTCATCTGAACACTCTTTGCTTCTTCTTCATAAAATACGTCCTAGAGGAGGTTTATGCAAAATTTCATGTCACTTGGATCATTGGATCAAAAGTTACATAAATTTTAGAATTTAAAATAGTGTTGAAATACTGTTTATTCGCTTGATTTTGTTGTTCATACCGGTCTGACCGCTGCGCACTAAAGGTCTGACTAGAAAGTACTGATTATTTGCCTAAAATTATTGTTCATAGCAGTTTGACGGCCATTGAAATTTTGGTCCACCTAGCCCAATTTTTCGGTTTGACCCGTGAGGGTTTGAATTTCTGTAGTTTTGCATTCCTTCGTTTAGGGCTTTGATGATATTATAAATTTGGTGTTATGCTGCATATTGTTGATATTTAGGGAAGGCTTTTGAAAGAGTCATTCACCCCTCCCCCTCACCACTCTCACTTGCTATACTCGTCCTACAAGTAAAGTAGTGTTTGCTTGGTTGGTTCGATATAGCAGATAAGAGCAGGTTATGTGGAACTGACGAGAGTGACTGCTGAATTGCATGTTGTTCATCAAAACACGGAGGCATACAACATGGGTAAGGTTTGAATGATCACATTCAGAGATGAGCATGCTTAGTGTGCGGATAGGAATGGTCTCGTGCACAGATGGACTACACTGCATTCTTCCAATCCTAGTGTTTTTCTCTCTATGCTTAGTTCGTTGGTAGAAAAGAAGAGCTGTTCAACAGGGGCAGCAATTCATTGCCTGCTATCAGTTGCTACAAAAAGCTGTAATTTTCTTCTCTTTTTTTGGGAAAAATCTGCATCGGTGGGGGAAAAAATTCTAGCAATCTACAATGCAGATTACGACGCAGAGAGCGGCAGGTTCCCCGGCTCTCAACTCCCTCAACGATCTCTTCCTCCTGCTCGGTGGAGGCATCGGACTCCTGCTACCACATCTGGGAGGGCTCTCACCTGTCCACCACGCCGCCGGCGGGCGGCGGAGCAGGAGCGATACCCGCAGGCGATGTTCACCTCCGTCGCGGCGCTCACCCTGGAGGCGGTCAACCTGTTGGAATCCCATCGACAAATTGCCGGCGCTCTCGTCTCGTGGGATCCAATCGTCGGTGCAGACGATCACGGATCAACAACCCCAACTCTGCCGCCACCGATTGCCGGCGCTCCGCCTTGCGCCGATCATCGTCCGCAACAGGACAGTCTTCCAAGGGCCCCTTGTGAAAAGCGCCGCCACCACCTTTCAGTAATCCAAGCTCAATCGGAGCCGCATAATACTGATCCAACGATCCAAGATCGCGTATTTTATTCGCGGTCCAAATCTTGGAAGGCGTGAACGAATATTATCGAATAGTGTAGGGCCCTCGTGAAAACATTCCAATCTAAGAGGGAGCGAACAGACAATATGGATAACGTAAATGCTCCTTATGGAAAAGTGCCGCCTTGAAAAATTATTTCCACTTTTCGATCAGAGACGTACAAGGTTGATCAAACGGTCCGCGTAAATGTGTAGTACCCTGGCACATATGGCGCATGTAAAATTGTGATAGTGGAATTCGTCCTATATTAGTTATCTAAAATAAATTATGTTAGCATATTAATGCTTACAAAAATCCAAATTTAGCATCTCCGAGTTAGCACGAAGTGAAGTCAAAATTGTAAGTGAGATATTATATGTGCATAATCTGCTCCACGTTGGTTTATGCATTGAGCGAATTTTAGATTAGAGTGTTATAAATGGTATCAAAAGCATTAACCATTGATACATATGTACGTTTGCGGATGGGCCCATAGCAGGTACCTATGGTGCGCAGGTTGCAACGAGGGGTGATTATGTGCATTTACTGTTTATACGATGTATTATCAAGACGCCAGCCTTTAAATGGGTAAGTGTAATACCTCAGCAGCAACCGGAGACGAAGGCCGCCCAAGAGGCGTGTGGAAAGCGTCAGGCTGGTCGCCGCCGCATCGCGGTAGCCCCACCGCCTGCTACAGGAAGCCGGGCCCTGGCGCCGATGCTCAGGCGGGAGAAGCTCACCAGATCCGACGTGCCGAAACTGTTCTAGTTAGTTGATGCGATGTACGTTGTGGCTCCGTTCAAGTTGGCGCCGGCGCCGGCGGTGGGGTGGGGATACTGATCTTGTCGGTGGCCGTCTTTGTTCTTGTGATATTGGCGAGAGAAGAGATGAAGGAACATGCATACGAAATTAATGAAAATAAAAGGCGAAGGAGCACTCTACTACGAGTCCCGGGCGAGCAGCGGTGGCAGCGAGAACAAGCAATAGCCCGGCAGAAACGCGCGCTACGGTACCACCCCTACGGCGCCGTCGTGGTCGACGAGCGGAATCCGCCCCTCGCCGCCGCCAGGCCTACGAGGCGCGGCCACATCGTGCGTGCCGGCGTAAAGCGTGGCCAGCGTTAGATGAATCGGCAATAGCTCAGCGGCGGTCGTCGACGGTGGCTGCGGCGGCGACGTCGTAGTGAGAGTGGTGGGGTGGGTCCCAGGAGGCAGTGAGGTATGGGGGTGGGCACTGGGGTGGTCTGCCCTGCCGCTGCACGTGGGCCCATGTTGCCATTCTAATCTTGGGCGGACGAGGATCGTGAGCAGCCAGCCAAGGCATCACTTCCAGCGGTTTCTCTCGTCGTCGGAGCCACACCCCACGCCGGAAAGGAAGCGAGAGAAACTTCGCGAGGAAGCCATCTCGGCGTCAACTGGGTGAAACCATGGATTCGTCGACTCGCACCGTCCGTCGAGTCAACGGCTGGGACGGTCACCGTCTCTCTCACTCTCAGTCGTAGTTCCGTCCATGCTGGTGCAATAGCACATCAATGTGGCTCCCAATTTGTTGTGCTCTGTTTACACAAGCTTCTTCACTTGGCCGTCCTGTCACAACCACTCATCTCTGCTTGTGAAGTTGAGATGTAGCAGGACTGATTGTTTGATGCTGGAGGCTTTCCTTTACAGTGCCATCTCCTGTCAGATAAATTGGCAAGAGGCTTCTTGAATCTTGACTAGGAGGAGATCGTTGGCACGAATTTGCTTCGAAGGGACGTCGCACGATGTTCGATCGGATAACTCTCGAGATGTTCCTATCATCGTCATTCCTTGGCACGTCTTTCCTAGCAGCAGCAACGCCGTGATTGGCACGCCGGATTTCGCCACCGTACGCTCTCTCTATCCTTGCTGTTTTTTAACGGTCGGGGGACCCGAGTGCTAGCTTGTGTCACTCAACCCTGACTTGAAAAATCACAAAGTCTTCAGCTTGTAGCGTATGGCATTTCAATGCTTGCTTCGGCTGTACACATCGAATCACTTTAAGAAATTTCTAAATGAGAGGAGAGAGGGGGGGTGGGGGAGAGAGAGAGAGAGAGAGAGACGCATAGGAAAATGCCCGGTTGAGAACGATGGCTTCTTTGGCTAAGCACCGTGATGGCAGGATGATGTGAACACGCTGCATGAAATTTCGCCGTGCTTCTTCGCTTTTAATTTATATATAGAATTTGGATCACAAATCAACATACTCCACCTTGAGACAAATTCCTTCCTGTAGTAGAAATCAATCCTTCACCCTGAACACAACAAAGAAAGAAATACTTTCGGCGCCACACAGTCTTTTGGGCTAAGCTGTAATACCAATTAAGTTTGAGCAAAGCTCAAACTTAGCAACAGGAACTGGCTTTGTTAACATATCAGCAGGATTTTCATGAGTGCTAATCTTGCATACCTTTAGCTTACCCTTTGCAACAATATCTCTGACATAATTATATTTAATCTCAATGTGCTTTGTCCTCTCATGAAACATCTGATCTTTAGTGAGATAAATTGCACTCTGTTGTCACAAAACAGTTAATGCAAGAATCAACTCTAGCAAGCTCGACAAACAAACCTTTAAATAAATCGACTCTTTACTTGCTTCACAAATAGCCATATATTCAGCTTGATGGTGGGCAGCGCAACAACATCCTGCAAATGTGCCTTCGACTCACGGACAACCTCAATGGTAAATACATAACACTGTGATCGACCTACGCTTATCCAAATCACCAAGATAATCTGAATCAACATAGCCAACAAGTTCCTTTTCAGTCTGCCAAACTTCAAACAAGCATCGATGTGCCTTGCATGTACCGAAAATCCACCGAACGGCCTTCAATGCTCTTTACCAGATTAGCCATATATCTACGACCATACTCATAGCATAAGATAAATGCGGGCGAGAGCAAACCATGGCATACATCAAAGACCCAACGGCACTAGCATAAGGAACTCGGACATGTACTCAACCCCTCATCGGTGTTAGGACATTGTGAGGTGACAATTTAAAGTGAGGTGCAATGGGAGTACTAACGGGCTTTGAATCATGCATATTGAAACGATGAAGTACTTTCGAATATAATTTTGCTGACTAAGAAACAATAAGCGGAAGCACGGTCTCTAGTAATTTCCATACCTAGAATTTTCTTAGCGACACCAAGATCCTTCATCTCAAATTCATTTGCTCAATGAGCCTTCAATGTAGTGACTTCTTTCTTGCTCTTGGCAACAATCGACATATCATCAACATATAACGGCAAGTATATAGGTGATCCATCAACAAATTTAATGTAGACACAGCTATCATAATCCGATCTTTTAAAGGTTTTTGATAACATAAATGAATCAAACTTCTTATACCATCGACGAGGAGACTGTTTCAAACCATATAAGGACTTCTTCAATTTGCAAACATGATCCTCCTTACTGTGCACTATGAACCCTTACGGCTGGTCCATGTATATCTCCTCCTCAAGATCTCCATGCAAGAATCTTTGTCTTCACATCTAGCTGCTCAAGCTCAAGATTACGCATAGCAACAATACTAAAGAATGTACGGATTGAGCTATGCTTCACAACCGGGAGAACACATCATTGTAATCAACACCCGAATCATTGAAACCTTTAGCTACTAACCTTGCCTTAAATCTTGGAGGCTCACTAGAGATAGACTCTCCTTCCTCTTGAAGATCCATTTGCAACGCACGGTCTTCTTATTTTTAGGCAAGCGCACCACGTCCCATGTGCCATTTTCTCCGTGGATTGCATCTCTTCTTGCATAGCTGAAATCCACTTCTCATGATCTCCGAAACAATGGCTTGATTATGCGTGAGCCGGCTCATGAGTGTTCTCCACTGCTCAAAGCACAACTAAGAGCATAATGAACCAAATTACATTCTTCAATTAATCGGGATCGAGGACCACAACTCCTCTTTTCTCTGCGAAGTGCAATAGGCTGATCGTCTTGCTGCAAAACAGGAGATAAGTGCTGAACAGTATCAATAGTATCATCAATAAATTCATCTCCCTGATCATCCACGTGCTCCACCCGCACGCTCATATTTTGTTTGCTCATCATCGGATCATGCAGTACAATATCTATGGGTAAACTGTCATTAAACATTTGATTCATTAAAAACAACACTACGCTCATGAAAGTCTTTCTTGTTTGAGGTTCCATAGCTTATATCTTTTACTCCGAACCATAACCAAGAAAGCAGACACTTAATAGCTCTAGGCTCCAATTTTCCATTATCAACATGAGCATAAGCGATGCAACCAAAAACTCTCAGTGTGAATAATTAGCGATGTACGGACCATACCTCAATGGGAGTTTTCTTTTGAGTGGACTAGAAGGCGACTGTTGATCAAATAGCATGCGGTGTTGGCGGCCTCGCCCAAAAACGCTTGCTCATCTTTGCGTTGGACAACATGCAACGAGCCTTCGATATGATGGTTACGTTCATGCGCTCGGCCACACCATTCTGCTGCGGAGTGTGCGGGATGGTGTGATGCCTCACAATGCCTTCCTTCCTGCAATAATCATTAAACT
Organism: Melocanna baccifera; assembly: GCA_036346265.1. Lineage (NCBI taxonomy): Eukaryota > Viridiplantae > Streptophyta > Magnoliopsida > Poales > Poaceae > Melocanna > Melocanna baccifera. The sequence goes on along the minus strand of CM070697.1, from coordinate 26,718,829 downwards.
CATGCGAGCAAAATTCACCACCATTATCGATCTGAAGCGCTTTACCTTCTTCTCGGTTTGCCTTTCTATCATTACTTTCCACTCTCTAAAAGCGACAAATGTATCATCTTTACCTTTCGAAAATAAGGCCACACTTTTACGGAGTAATCATCAATGATAGTAAGCATATAATTTGCACCACCATACGAGGTCATACGAGAAGGTCCCCACAAATCAGCATGTACATACTCAAGTATACCTTTGGTGCGATGTACAGAGGCATTGAACTTTACCCTCTTGTGCTTACCAAAAATGCGGTGCTCACGAAGTTCATCTTACTCGAGTGCAGCCATCCAGTGAGTTCCTCTTCATCAATTCTGTCATACCAAGTTCACTCATGTGTCCAAGACGCTTATGCGGAGGTTAGTATTATTATCGAGACGATGCGACCATAGCGGAACCACGCAATGTACTTCCCCTAAGCACATATAACTTGGCAGAATTCATATCACCAACCATGTAAATGAGAGAACCTCTTGATACCTTTAAAACTCCACCTGAAGCGGAGTACTTGTACCCATCATCATCGAGTGTCTTTGAGGAGATGAGATTTCTTGCCATCCTTGGTATATGTCGCACACTTGTCCAGCGTGCGAACCATGCCATCATGTGTCTGATCCAAGCGGATCCAATGCCCACGATCTCACATGGGTTGTCATCTCCCATGCGTACGACATCTCCACTCTGCACAGGCTTATAAGAACTAAACCATTCTCTATTAATGCAGATATGAAACGAACATGCCGAATCGAGTATCCATTCATCATGACCAACAACACAACCAAAGAAATACGACAAGGCAATCTCGGAATCAATATTATCAAGACCGGAACAACGAGGCATTACCTTGATTTATTTTTATGTTGGTATGCAGCATTCCTCTTCTCCTTATTCTTTACCTTATAGCAATCCTCGATGAAGTGGTTCGTTTTCTTGCAGTACTTGCAGAACTTCTTATCCTTGGACTTTGAGCGTCCTCTACCATGCGGCTCTTGTCGCGATAGTTGTTATCATAGGACTTCGCTCGATCTGCCCGACACGCAACGCCTCGCCCTTGGAGAACGACGGCTCACCACGCACCATACCTTTCATCTTCTCCTTACTCGAGCGCCTCATAAACCTCCGCTAGGTTAGTTCATCACGGCTTAACAATATGGTGTCACGGAAATTTGAATATGAACTGGGCGAAGAGCATAGTAACGAAAGACCTAAATCCTCATCATCAAATTTTACCTCCATGGATAACAGATCGCCACGATCTCCTTAAAGACCGATATGTGGTTCATCACCGATCCTCCTCCCCGCAACTTGCGAGAACAACTTCATCTTCATGTGCATCTTCTGGTGAGATCTTTAGACATGCGGATCGATTCGATTTCAACCAAAGTTACTGCAGCGGTTTCCACTGCGGCACTTCTTGCAAGATATCATTAGAAAGATGAAGTTGAATGAGCGATGAGCCTTACGATCTTTACAATTCTCCTCGAGTCCATTGATCCTTCTTCTTCTTCCCGAAGCAATCTAGGGCCTCATCCAGATCTGTGATTGGGCGAGTATCGCCTCATCTTCACTTGCCACAGCGAGAATCTCGTCTTGTAGTCGAGTAGCGGTAGATCAAACTTCATCGGCGCCATCGCGATGCCGATCTGAAGAACCACGGCTCGATACCACTTGTTGCACGCGATGGTGGAAGAAGCGACGAAGTAAACAAGATCAATCGCAGAAAGACACAAGATTTAACGTGGAAAACCCTCCCAATGCGAGAGGAAAAACCACGGCGCCACCCGACAACAATCTTCACTATATCGGGTGAGGTTACAATGCCGGGATTTACAACTCGATGATCTATCCCAACCGGCTTACGGGATATATATAACAAGGAAACCCTAATTTGACTAGGATCCATACGCGGGGCTTCGCCCCGCACCCCAGCGTCCACGGGTGCAGACCTTGCATAATGGGCGGCCAGGACTCCGCTCCGCTCCGGCCCTAAGCCTCCGGCGACGGGCCTCCGCTACGCTCCGTCCAGAAGCTGGCCTAATTTATATATAGAATTTGGATCACAAATCAACAGTTAGCTAGTTTTTTTTCCCAATCCTGCTCTGATAAGGACATGTTGCTTGTTTCATATATAAGTAGCAAGTGGACTGAACATTGTGGATTGCAAATATATTAAACAGTTCTTCGTCTCGATTTGTTCAGTCCAAAAGCAAACGGAAGGATTCAAATAAGCATTTACACAAGCAAATTCCTCTTCCCAGAAGGACAAACAGAAGAAACTTTGGCCAAAATGGCCCAGAGCCACGACTGAAAATGCACAAGATCTCTCATCTCTGCCGATTTCTTAGACTTGCCCTGTGTTTGCATTCGATTGGATAACGTGATCTTTTCAAAGTCTACGCCGACGACATCACCTGACCTGCCTCGGATTTTTCCTATCCAGAAGCAATATCAGCAATACTTTTTTTTTGAAATTTCAGTTCGATTTTTATATCTTTGCATTTGACAAATCAACATGATATGCATATATGCTTGGACTTGTCGTGCCTTATAATTGGGTCAAATCTTCAACTCGTAGTTATCAACAAGAACATTTAGCCACCCGGATTTGGTAATCCGGACCTTCTGTATATTCTAAACTGATCTTTAAATCAGTAGTTAGCTCACACAGTATAATAATGGTGAATATCATATTCATACATATGCATGAATAAAAAGGTATAGTAATAAATAAGCATGAATGAGTCAGATGACCAAGGTCTTACATCATAGACTGGAGAGGCTAATACATGTGAAGTCTTACAATGGAAAACATACATGACAGTAGAGTCCCTCAAGATATGTCCACAGGTAATTGATTGGGGTACGCGACCTAGTATTCGGTGTCGTCTTCAACCTTCAATGGATGGTGACAAATATTCATCGAATGATCATTCCTTGAGCATTGAATTCATATAATTAAGCAACAATGAGTACCAAAGTACCTAACAAGTTCTTATATCAGAATACAAGCGTGTATGTATATATTTACATGTCAGGCTTAACTAAGAGAATGTTTTATATTTCATTTAGCTGAAGTTACGTACGGATGACTAACTGAATAGGCAAGGACAATACTTAAACACTACTACATATCATAGAATAATGGCGAAGTGAACCGAATTAAGTCAAGGATGAAGAGCCGCTAGCCACCGTTTTTGCTGAGATGAGAAGTTGGTCCCTTGTTTACGGCTCAGGTTATCAACTTCTTACTTCCATAGGTTGGTGATCAGTTCATCCGGGGCAGATGCAGTCAGGGCTATGTGGGGGCACAGGCCTCGAGCCGATTTTAATTTTTCTTACTCAGAGCTCAAGTTTACATAATGTGCCCCATATACATAATGTGCCAACCTCGCATATATGATTTTTCATATACAATATTTGGGAAGAAAATGAGAAGATATAACCTTGCATGGTTTGTTCTTGAATTCACCATAGATCCTTAATTAATAGTGGGTTTTTTTTATTTTAGTAACTTGTCTGATAAATACTTATTTATCATTGAACTTTATCATTAAGTTAGTTGATGTTACAAAATTTAGAACACATTACTCTACTACATTGTTGATAGATACGTTAACAAGTACATGTATAGAGCATGAGGTTCTAGCGTCTTTTTTGTTCTGGATCCGCTGCTGCAGTTCATGTAGTAGTTAACTTATTTGATACACGCAACGACAACTGAAAGACTTGTTTACATTGAGAAGAAGAAGCAAAAATAAGTACTGATTGACTATATAACATGACCTAAAACATCTTCTATGAAGGTATGTATCAACATGATGTGATTCTTACAAAAAAAATGATATGATAAAGTCAACGAAGGGGCCTATCATCAATAGATGAGCTAGCTCCAGCATCATGCCGACTACTACAATTGCAAGTTGCGATGACCATGTTGCTGGGTTATATATATCAACGAATTTTTCTCCCCGGTATTCCAGGAAATTAAATTGTTTCCTTGGTTTCGGCCGGCCGGTGGAGATGCATGCACAGTTTGTATCTGTACTATGCATTGCTGGCAAGGCAATTATCCTGCATATAAGTCCCACTTTTATTTTTGCATATTTTTAATACATAGTACTGTGGCCCATACACCTACGAGAGTATCAATTCTAGAGCATATTTAATTAATTTAATGGTACATATATGATAGATAATAAAGAAATTGTATGCGGAAAATAAAGGGTTGCAGATCGCATGAAAGAATTCAAATATTAGAATTTTAGAATGTTATCAATTTGGTTTAATTTCCTAATTAAGAGCTATATGCTTTTTTGATAATCTAGCAATTATTCTCATTTATTAAGTAAGATCCATCGGTTATGGATAGCTAAGGGGGTGATCGTTTTAGCGATAGCTTCTGGCTTTTGGTTGAAATTTCACTGTAGTTGATTTGGCTTTTTGGGCATAATTAAATTTAAAAAAATATAAAAATAGAAAAAATATGTTACCCCATCACGGATAATGCAAAGGAACACGGGAAAAAAAGAAAAATGTAAAAAAGCCCAAAAAAAACTAAAAAAAATTCAGAAAGAGACGAATTACTGAATAGTGAAAAAAAGCTGAAACTAGAATCTAAAGCTGAAAAAAAGCTGAAATGAGCGGGGCCTAAGGGTCCACCAAATTAAGAGTCATATGTTTTTAAAATTTTGGAAGAATTTCTATAATATTTTTCTTTTTTTCTTACCTGATGTACTCAACCATTCTAAGTTTTTATTGTAGATAGATAACACCTAACAGTGATATTGTTCAACTTTAATTGGAATCAACCACATCAATGACGATTCTAACAAAAAAAATTAGAAGTTGTAAAACACATATTGTTGAGAAGCGTGTCCGTAGAATAGGTCTTATCTTTTTTATTTCTTCTTTTTTTCTTACCGAGTGTCACTTTTTTCTCATGATGGTTTTTAATTACTCATTTATTTTGCATGTCAATGTCGTTCTTTTCCTCTTATATGTGGCTTTTAGTGTGGGTTCTTTTATTTATTGGATTTATCTGAAATGTATAGGTAGCCTTGTGTTATAAGATTCCTCCGTTACTCCAGTCTTCATTTTTCTTCAGCCACTCATTGTGATCCTACCCGCTCCCAGGCTCCATCCTTGACGCGCACTGAAGATTTCGACAGCCAAACTGCCCGAGTAGCCTGGCTCCCCACCGCAAGTCCTCTCTGTCTTCCGCTCCGGTCTGCAGAGATGCCCACAAATTCAAGCAGTGACATACAAAGTGGATAAAAACAACAGGATCATTAGGCATTTTATTCTCAAAGCAGGCTGTATTGCGAGTCTTCCAAATCGACCAGAAGATTGCTGCAACACCAATTGTGACCAGCCTTTTCGATTCCTTATGAAAGTTCTTCAGCCAAACTGAGAACAAATTTTCAGCATCATTAGTGATACTGAAAAAAAAAAACCAAAGGCACATTTCACTACGTCCCAAATAAATACTGCTATTGGGCAAAGAAATAATAGATGATCAATACTTTCTTCTGCCCCACAAAATTGACAATTAGAAGAACCTTTCAAACCTCTCCTCTTCAAATTCTCTCTAGTTAGAATGCTTCTTTTCAAGATTAACCACAGAAAAACTTTTATCTTCAAAGGAATTTTTGTTTTCCACAGAAACTTATAAGGGAACCAATGCCCTGAACTCTCAAGGCCTGGTAGAAGGATTTCACTGTAAAGGTTCCACTGGGAGTTAGCTTCCAGATGATCCTATCTTCACTGTAAATGTGCTCCTTTTCAAGTAGGATATTTATGCATTGGGGAGCTCAGTTTTCCAGATAAAAACAAAGGAATTTTGGCAGTGTAGTGCGCACGAGGGGAATCCGCGTGCTGATTTGGTCAGAGTCAGCATATGTGTGCCACATGCTGTTGATTGGTTTGAGATTCCAAGCCAAGTGCACTGCTCTGCTCCGCTTGCTGTCGAAGGCGACTTGCTTAATTTCCTCGTTTTCCTTATAGTCTCTAATTTTTTGTTCTCCGAACATGCCATGTCATTTTTTATGCTGCACGCTAGAATTTGACCCAACATATGAAATAGTAACTGCGCGCATACCCTAGCCAATGGCTGAAAAATGGGCCCTTCGGACAAATCACGGCCTAAACTCAACACACACACTCTCCCTCTTCCTAGCGTGATTTGGATCGTCCATAGCAAGAGCCCCGCTCCATCCGGTTTATGACTACGGTTTTTAGCTATTGACTAAAATTATACTGTAGCAGATATTAGATATTTCTGAGTCATTCAATTAAAAAATAAAAACATCGTTATATCTCATAGACAAAGCAAAGAAAAAAGATTAAAAAAAAGCAAAGCAAAAAGAATACCAAAATTAAGAAGTTGATATATTTCTAGCTTCTGAAATCCGCAAAAACGAGAAGCCAAAAACCGAAACCACTGAAGCGAGGCCTAATCAGATAGTCCAAAATATATACTACATTGTACTGTAACCTTTTCCACTCCAGACAATTCTGTTCCATCGTTTGCCTGACTTTGTGAGTTCTGAAACTCTACTCTTGCCTGTTACCGTCTCTGTTGGATTATTACTTATTGTCCTCTTGTGTTTGAACTGCCGTACAGCATGTATAATTAAAAAAATTCTTCCCATCCTTGAAAATACGTGCACCAGCTATCGAGCAATTGCCTGGCCGGCATGATCGATGACGATGCATGGACCAATCGTAGTTGACGAGAGAGAATGAGGTACACACGTTCTGAACAGGATGGCAACTTGAACGCCGATGAGGTACACACGTTCTGAACAGGATGGCAACTTGAACGCCGGCCAGTTGCCACATATATGCCATAGCATTCGTACGCAATTTCCAAAGAATTCAACTCCCTGGAGTCTCCACATCACACGCAACTGCTAGCTTAGTGTATACCGATCTTGCTGTCGTCTAATCATACGTATATTAAACCCAGGGGTTTCGGCTCCCAGACCACATCCACGTGTTAAGCCTTCCAAGAAGTCCCTTAAATTTTTGAAAATTATGGATAGACCCCCCGGTTTTTACAAAGAGATTTATGGTTTTTTACAAAAAAATCCATGTGCATGTTTTCGTTGATAACGACCCGTATTTTTCGAAATTACGTATAGGCCCCCGATTCTTTTAAAAAGATCCTTATTTATTTGCAAAAAACCTTTTGCTCTTTTTTTATTGCGAAAAGGTTCTCGATTTTTTACGAAAAAGCTTATGCGCTTTCCTTTTGCTACGAATTTTCGTTTCTTTTATTTTGGTCCACACGATGGCTGACGCGACGTGACACCATACCTATGTGGCTAGTATCTATATATATATATATATGTATATGTATATATATATATATATGTATATGTGTATATATATATATATGTATATGTATATATATATATATATATATATATATATATATATATATATATATATATATATATATATATATATATATATATGGAGGAATCATCCTATTAACATGGAGGAATCAGTTGGGTATTTCGGCCAGTTCATCAGACAACGTATTGTTGGTTGTTGCTACAACAAAAGTCAGCGTTTCAGACAGCTATTACGGGTTGTCAAACAGCTATATGTATCTAGGCACGAATCCCAAATGTGGTGTACTCCGTAAAATGAATATAAGAACCCAAGCACATGTCTCCAAGCACGAATCATCCTTTTTTTTGTTGAGGCAAACATGCCTCCAAGCACATCACATCAAAATGGCCAGAAAACTTGACTAATCTTACCAAAAAAAATGTCGAGCGCCTCATGATTAGCAAAACAATTATTATATAGCACAGGATAAATAATTACCCTAGCCGAGGACTTGTACATGTATAAAACTCTATCCTACTACTTTTCTAATCCCACAATATAAATCTTCATTCTTGAGAAACGTTATTCCATAATAATCATATAGAGAAGATCATAGGTGTAGTTATTACAATATTTTCATCATATATTCTTACTTTAATGCTACAAAAACGAGGAAGTAGTTGTAGTATGCTATTTAGTAAGGGTATATATGGTTCAATGATATTAATTTTTTCTTAAATTTAATATTTCCTTAGTCTGTGTGTATGATGAATTTTTGACTTATATTATAGGATGAAAGAGTCATTTATAGGATCCAAGATATTGGGGAAATTCAACAGATTATGTATTTGTAAAATGTCATTTGTACATACATGCTAAGCAACTAGCTTGGCTCTTACGATGATGAGTGCATGATGTTGGGGTGACGTGTAGCCGCGAAGGCTATTCGGTTTCACATATATACAGACGCATGCAGCCAATTCGTCTCCTTTCTCGTTTGCAACGTGCCAAAAAAAAAAGAAAGTTACATATTTTCCAAAATATTTCGGACACGTTGCACAATGCAAAGAAGATTCACCTTTTTATCCCCGGTGGTTTGAGTGGATTGGAATCCATAGAGGATCTCCTAGGAATCTTGCTTTCCGTAGGCTTTTGCATGGATGCACCTAAGTAAGATGGCCAAAATGCTTTGAAGAAAGTATGCTTTCTGGTGTAGATCTGGATTCAGTTCTTGTAGTTATTATTTCATTAACCTCTTGCGAAATTGCCAGAGTTTGCTGGTAGGAATATTCAGATCTTACGCCAGCAAATCTGAGAGGGTGTTCAAAATAGCGTTGACTTATAACTTTTTTTACTATAGTTGACTTTTTTTTACTGTAGCTGAATTAGCTTATTTGACATAATTAAATTTAAAAATAAAAACAGCCAACCCATCATAGACAATGTAAAGAAATACAAAAAAAATAATCAAAAAAATACAAAAACTTGAACATGAAAAAAAGCCGGACGTTGCCGTTAGCGTTCGGCGGTAGCATCCGTAGCGCTGCCTGAGCCTGTCGCGTGAAATTATTGTATTAGGCTGATTCAAATCTCATAGACACCATAGGCAAGGACACATGATATGTTTAATAGTGGTTTTCACTTCCTACGTGATAATATAAGCAATTGGCAAGCATCGATCGGTCTGAATACAACATGCACTTGCTGCTAAAGGGTTGGTGGTAAAACAGGGAGTAGCTATCAGATAAGGTCGTGGTGTACATGTTCTTCTCTTGTGTTCATATCCATTTCTCATTTTACGGACTATTTTATAGAGCCTTTTTTTTTTTGACAATTGGTTTGTGAATTATGTCTCTTAAGCAGATGCCACAGGCGTCAGCATGCTAGCATACAGTAAGTAGACATTGACAGAGTACATATAGACGGAAACTAAGAGGGAAATGGACAGACAGACAGAATTGCTCGATAATTCTTTTTGGCTTGAAGCCCTCGGATAAGGACTAGTGTGGTCGATACGAGCAATGCTCCATTTGTGAAACATTGCCCGATCGAATTTTGTGCAAACTAGCCTAATTCCAGAGTGGAATCTGCATCAAAGCAATAACCGCTACTCCAGCAATTAAGCCAGAGATTCCACGAGACAAAACTGCCGGATTTGATTACGACAAGCTAGCTAGCTAGCTAGGGATCGATCGGGATGCAGCCAAGACCCAGAATCTAGCTAAGCTAGCATCCATCAGCCATCAGTCCAGCTAATTCTTGCAGCATTTGCAATCGTAAGATCATACCAATTAATCAGATGGTATTATCTTAATTATTCCTTTTATTCATACGACAAGAACGTTTTTGTTTCTTAATTATAGATGGATGGATCTAACCAAGTGAGCAAATCCATGTGCCCACACCGTAACAATCTGATCGACCCAATCACTTTCTAGGAAGAAAAATAAAATTAGAAATTCCCAATCGAAGAAGCCGGCCATGCACGTACAAACCGATCGATCGTCTTGAGAAGTTGGCGTGCATTGAGAAATCGACTAAATAATAATAATAATAATGGCTCGTCTCTTTCAACACCTATTGAATCGATGAGTTCTATGTCTAGGCACGGGCGGAGAGCGGCGAACGTGCCAGCGAGAATTGGCTGTGCTGCACAGCCGCGACGTCGCTCTCCATCTCTAGCCAGCCTATCGTATACGTACTTGGCATGGCATGTGCGCTCGGTCGGTTTGCCTCGGCCGTTCGATCAGGAATCAACGGTAAAGAAACGGAGCACGCATGACATTAATTCGAATGGTGCGATTTCGTACGAGTCAGCCCTCGAGTAGAATTTAAACACGTACGCCAAGTACGTACAAGGTGTTCCCCTGTACCGGAAGAGGAGAATTTTTTTGGCGTGCGTACATGGATCGATCGGTGCCATGGCGAGCTAGATGCACAGGCATATATGCGTGCTTGTATACGTCCATGGAGGCACAGAGACGAGAGATCTTTCCATGTATTTTGATGCATTTTTTGTTTACTTTGAACAGTTTTGGCGCTCTGCTGGTGTGTTACTGGCTGGCTAGTCGATCTCTATGATCGACATTGCTGCAGTGCAGCGCAGCGCAGGCTTCCCTCGTGGGGTGCCCGCTTGTTCCACGTCTCCATCGTGCTGCGGCAGCTTCCCTGCTCCTTGCTACGCTCGGGTGGCACGGCACCTCGTGGAGCCTGCACCTGCCACGCAGGGTAGCCCATGCTGTGCTCGCCGGTGGTGCCACAGTAGGACGAATGTGTCAACTCGAGTTCTACGGTAGATGTCATGTGTAGACCGCTGGTTCTTTGTGGTAAGAAGGCTAGATATACAATTTTATATTACATAGAATTAATTTTGAAATTAAAGTGACATAATAGAACAAATTAAAAAGGTTCTGATTATCTAAACAGGCAACGTGGAAAAGTTGGTATGCAATGAGAAATCGAGTGTCCTGCTCATTTCGACTTCTTTATTGGCTTTTAGTTTCTAACTTCTAGTTTCTTAATTTCATCTTTTTTTAGTTTTTTTGGGTTTTTTAGACTTTTTCGCCTTTCTTTTTTTCTCTATATTTCTTTGCATTATTCGTGATGGTTTAATCTATTTTTTATTTTTAAAAATTTTTAAATGTGCTTACTCCAAAAAAGTCATCAATAGATACAGTACAAAATAATAAACCATAAATTATTAAAAAAATCAAATGAGTAGAGCCTAAGGCCCTGTTCTTTGCGGCTTCTAAAAGCTGTTTTTGGCTTTTGCTACAGTAACTAACTTTTAAACGGAGTATTTTTTAAGATGAGGTCTACAAGTTAATTGTAGTACACGTTAAAAAACTAATATATGTACTATAAAAAATCGCAAGCGAGTATATCTCTTTCCGCAATCTCTGTCACAAACTGAAATAGCCAAAAAACCATCAGCCGTAACCAAAAAGAATAGACTCTAAATAGAAAGATGATAATATTGACATGACTCTTTCAACAACTATTGAATCGATGAATTCTATGTCTAGGCACGTACTTACAGCAGTGAACACGATAGCGAGAATTAGATCTATTTTTTAAAAACACATTATTCAAAATCTAGTTACTGTTATTTCGTACAAAAACCGGCTCGAAGTCGAATCGAAACTGCCCCTCGTTTTCATTTCGGATGGTGCGATTTCGTACGAGTCGACTCTCGAATAGAATTTAAACACGCACGCCAACAGCGTACAAGGTAGGTGTCCCTTGTACCGGAAGAGGAGAATTTTGGCGTGCGTCACCAGCTCTCATGTTTTCCAAAGCCCCTCCTTGGTTCCATGTGCATTTCGAGTTGACTAAACAAATCACGAAATCAAGCCAATATATCGATCCGATCAGAAACGAAATGGGCTTGCGCCACCGTCGAGCTCAGATCGGACGGACGCCAGACCTCCTACTGTTGGAACGGCGACGCAGAGGATCCCGCCATTCCACTCCCCACTCCCCGCGCAATTTCTGCGCCAGAGTCAATGGTCAACCAAGCGTTAATTCTGCTCGCGTTCTTATGGTCATGGCGCTGCTCCCCTCCGTCTCTCCTCTGCTTTCTCACTGCTCCTCTATAAGAAGTCGACGACGACGACTCCTCTGCCGCCTCCTTATAAGTAGCACTCTCTCCTCTTGCATCTCTCTCTCTCTCTTTCTCTCTCCTGCTTTCTGCCTCCATTGTTGAAGCCTACCTCGGTGGTATCAGGAAAGTACAAGTCCGGCCGCCATGGGGACGCAGGCACCGGAGAACTACCCTCCGCCCACGGTAAACACCTCTCTCTCTCCCCCTCGCGCGCGCGTTTGTGTTGTACGATGTTTTCTTTCAGCTTTCTCGATCATGTTTCGGTAGCCATGGCGTCTGCTTTGTATTGCGTCGGTTCCTCTGTATCCAAATGAAAACACATCGGTAAAAAATCGACAAGGTTTCTCCAGACCGTTTCTTTCTGGAGATTAAAGGGACGAACAAAAAAAATATATCAAAGTAGAGATTCTGTCGAGCTGCGAGGAGCAGGGAAGCTTTAGGGGTCGACATGAAATGGACAAAGCCATATCAGATAACGAATGAAAAGGGGGGCATTCGAGGTGCCTTTGCGCACGAGAGGAAAAGTGGTTTTTTGGATGACTTTTGCGTGGATTCTTCCGGCGGCACCGCACACCAATTAAAAGGTCCCCACGAACACCGAGCTCCCTAGCTAGTAGTTCATCACTTCATCTTCTTCATGCGAAGTGGTAGGCTTCTTTTTTCCTGCCTTTTTGCCTCCTTTTTCTCAAAAAGTACATATGGAGTATCTATCAAATATCAGGGTCGTAGGATAGGTGTGATTTGTGGTACTTTGCCTTATTTGCGGGATTTAGTTTCCCTCTGTTCTTACAATTTTATTATTTGGCTGTTGCGTTCCCCTCTGTTCTTGAGCTGCGATATTACTGAACTTCTTACCATTATTCTCCACTCTGTTCTTTTACAGCAAATATGTTTCTTTCTTTCTTTCTTTATTTATTGGTCTGGAAATGTGGAATTAAATAGAGGGGTGACTTGAAACAGACGGGTTTTACGTTTTAGTCTCCGGTTGTCTTTGTCGCATGGTCCACACGCCTTGCCTTGGACTTGAACGACCCTTGTTACTGCAGTACTGTTTCAGTGCACTGTGTTCTATGTTTCGTTTTAGCGTCCAGGACCAGCAACACCTCTCTCTCTTTGTAGTTTCCCATGAATGAAGCATTATGCTACTCTCTCGTGATGTTTTTTATTTTTTTACGGTCTTCGAGATATAGCTTTAACAGTTAGTTTTATAACTTTATATTAAGATATACTAATAAAATTATAATATTATAAAAATATTTTTAACGACAAATCTAATAATATAATTTTTATATAACCAATCTAAATAGTTTTAAATCTATTGGTGGTCACTTTATAAAGTTTGACTACACAAATCCTAGAAAGTCAAGTAAAAAAGAACGGATTGAGTAATATTTATGGTACATGATCCTTCTACTCTCATTGGAGCATTCGGTTAGGTCCCTATGTGTTAATTACCACTATAAAATTTTGTCCAAAAATATAAGCTGTCCATGTAGCGATGCTTTCTCTGTTATATTATATGGTCCTCTTTGCTGGATTACCTCTGAAGCAAACTGCTGCCCGTCATGTATAGACAATTCTCATAAGCATTTCGCAGGAAAACCCGCGTCATATCTGATAGTGGACGCTTTGTCTCCTCCGAAGTTCCAAGAAAATTATCATATTCCAAACAAGGCTGAGAAAAAAACAACATTAATTTGGGAGACTATTATACTGCTACACATTGGAATAGCCGTTGGTTTTGGCCAGCTACCGCCATGACATGACCACAGTGAAAACGAGGGGTCAAGTTTGATTAATTATTTAGTATCTGAGGGCACGTACAATAGTTTAGATGGTTGTTATTTGTATATATATGTACATCACACATAGATAACAAAAAAAACAGCTTGTACAATAAGCTGTTTATTTAGTTGTCTGCAACCTTATCAAAAAAGATAACAAAAAAGACAGCTTGTAAAAAAGACGGCTCGTACAACGCTCGCAACGTCGTCTCTTCACCTAGGAGCACAAGCGCAGGCCGTCTCTTCGCGAGAGGACGGCTTGTGTCTCTCTCTTCCTTAATTACAGTTCATGTCAGATAATTTTGCTGTGTTGGTATGATAAAGACGGTACCTATCTCTCTGTTATACCTGGCCTGATAACTATGTTTCAACCACAACTTTGAAATCAGAATCACAGCTTGGCTTTATCTTCTTCAATAGATGTTTCGGCACTGCACTTTACGTATCTTTGCTATGAAAATATGTACTGTTGTTAGGTGAGCATTGTTGATAGAAAAATAAAAGCCTTTGCCATGAGGTGGCCTGGCCTTGATAAGTATCTCACGATATTGACTTTGGCAACTAGGCCATGTCCATGTGACCAGTCAGGAAGTAGTTGATCGCACTCTACCTTCAAATTTCAAAGATGCCGTGTCATGCATTGAGTCGAAAGTCTTGTCACTGAGAGCCTGTTCATATTGTTTTGATTTTAACTTATAAATAATAATAATTTATAGAGATATTTGTAAATAGAGATATTTGTATGTAATTTTGATTGATATAAATAAAGTTAATATAGTGTGTATTATAATCGATTAGTAGACTTTATCTTGAAAAGATGTTCCATTTGAAAGCTAAGTGCTATAGAAAAACCATTTACAATAGAAAAGTATCTTTTAGAATCTAATATAAACAGGGCCGGGCCTGCAATTTTGAAGTGTAAAATTAAGTGAAATAAAACCGAGAATTACAAATAATTTGGATATCTGCTGCTGCAATGCACGTTCATGTATCGACAACAAGTATCAAACAAAACCAAGCAAACAATCTTTGTGTAATTGCGTGTGTAGGCAAGTAGATCTGCTAGTAATATTTTGCTAGCCACTTGTCACTTTTTAATTTTCGTAGTGTTCGTCTTCGTGCGAATTGCGGGTGTGACCAGTCTCTAGCTTGTCTTGCATATCCATGGCGGTGCCGGCTAACACCAATGGCAAAAACTCGCAGCATGGCAGGAGTGCCCAGGAAAAGGCGATCGACGACTGGCTCCCGATCACGTCGTCGAGGAATGCCAAGTGGTGGTACTCGGCCTTCCACAATGTCACGGCCATGGTGGGCGCCGGCGTCCTCAGCCTTCCCTACGCCATGTCTGAGCTCGGCTGGTACGTACTGTCTGTCGCCTGCCATGTCATCCATTGTCTGTGTCATCAATTTGCCGATATGATCTCTCATTGCATGCTCTGCTGAATGGAAACCGATCTTGATGGTTGCAGGGGTCCTGGCATCGCGGTGCTGATCCTGTCGTGGATCATCACGCTGTACACGCTATGGCAGATGGTTGAAATGCACGAGATGGTGCCCGGGAAGCGGTTCGACCGGTACCACGAGCTGGGGCAGCACGCGTTCGGCGAGAAGCTGGGGCTGTGGATCGTGGTGCCGCAGCAGCTCGTCGTCGAGGTGGGCGTGAACATCGTATACATGGTCACCGGCGGCAAGTCGCTCAAGAAGTTCCACGACGTCATCTGCGACGGCAAGTGCAAGGACATCAAGCTCACCTACTTCATCATGATCTTCGCCTCCGTCCACTTCGTCCTCTCCCAGCTCCCCAACTTCAACTCCATCTCCGGCGTCTCCCTCGCCGCCGCCGTCATGTCACTCAGGTACCATTTCACCTTGTCTCCGCTGCTCTGTACTGTAGCAAATACGGCAATTTGCTTGGAAACTCAACTAGAATGGTCACTGACATGATGAACACGCACGCCAGCTACTCGACGATTGCTTGGGGCGCGTCGGTGGACAAGGGGAAGGTGGCGAACGTGGACTACCACCTGCGGGCGACGACGACGCCGGGAAAGGTGTTCGGCTTCTTCGGGGCGCTGGGCGACGTGGCGTTCGCGTACGCAGGGCACAATGTCGTGCTGGAAATCCAAGCCACCATCCCGTCGACGCCGGAGAAGCCGTCCAAGAAGCCCATGTGGAAGGGCGTGGTGGTCGCCTACATCATCGTCGCGCTCTGCTACTTCCCCGTCGCGCTCATCGGCTACTGGGCCTTCGGCAACAGCGTCGACGACAACATCCTCATCACCCTCTCCAAGCCCAAGTGGCTCATCGCCCTCGCCAACATGATGGTCGTCATCCATGTCATTGGTAGCTACCAGGTACATACATACATACATACATATTACAAAGCCTGACATTCGTTTCGTCTGCGCTGCGTTGGTACATGAAACTCAATATGGTATCGAACAAGGAGCAGGAATGACACTACGACAGTACTGAAAAATGGATGTTTTGTGCACAGATTTACGCGATGCCCGTGTTCGACATGATCGAAACGGTGCTGGTGAAGAAGCTGCGTTTCCCTCCCGGCCTGACGCTCCGTTTGATTGCCCGGACAGTCTACGTTGGTAATGCCCCTCTCTCTGAACTGAAGAACACTTCAGGCTAAAGCTCTTCTCTGTTCTTACCAAATGGGTACAGTGGACAAAGAGGACTGACGAGACGCACTCTGTGCAGCGTTCACGATGTTCATAGCCATCACCTTCCCGTTCTTCGGTGGACTGCTCGGATTCTTCGGTGGATTCGCCTTCGCGCCGACGACTTATTTCGTAAGCATTTCACATCCATTACACGCGGCAATGTAACCTGAGAGCTGACCAAAATCAATATCTTGTTGTGCCAGCTTCCCTGCATCATGTGGCTCGCAATCTACAAGCCGAAAAGATTCAGCCTCTCATGGTGCACCAACTGGGTAAGAGCTGAGAAGCTTCCCTCTCTCTCTCTCTCTCTGCAGTAGACGTCTCTGCCTGATATTTTCATCCTAATTTTCTCTGCGTTTCCATGCTCTTCAGATCTGCATCATTCTTGGAGTACTGCTGATGATTCTGTCGCCCATCGGAGGACTGCGGCAGATCATCATGGACGCCAAGACATACAAATTCTACTCGTAGACGCTACCACTCAGCATCGTCATGTGACTCGTGAACATGCAAGAAATCAGTTACAGCGTCTACTACGATTTTTTTGTCGTGCCAAAAGAAAGATCATAGTACCGCAGTTTGTTATGGATGATGGATGGTCTTGACACATGCCACGACTCGTTAATTATGGCTTAATTGGACGAAAAGGGTTGCGTTGGGGTTATACTATATATGTATGTATTTGTCCTACTTTATTGTAGGATGAACTTGGCTTCGCTTTTGTGTGTAGAAAAGAGAGTGGATACTGGTTGTTTCTATTCCTTTCACAGTTCATTGCAGTTGGGACTTGCAAGATGAAATTGCCCCTTTCCCTTTTATTTCTGCCAGATAATGTTTTCTTTATGAATCAACACATGCTGCTCTGAATCTGATGCAGTGCGAATTACCATCTTAGGGGGTGATCGGAATAGCGATGGCTTTTGGCTGAAAAAACACTGTAGCTGGCTAAAAAAACACTGTAGCTGAGTTAGTGGATAGTGTAGTGAATAGTGAAAAAAAAGCTGAAGCTAGAAGCTAAAGCTGAAAAAAGCCGAAATAAGCGGAGCCTTAATGGATAGCAAATATTGCACACATATTAAACAATTCTACATATTTCCAATCATTATTGGGATAAAGAAAAGAATGACATCATCACGACATGAACATAAGCAAGACCACACTGCAAGTTTTTCAAACCAACCAAAGCTGGCCGTCTCTCTACCAAGTCACCACTCACATCAGCAGTTGCCAAACATCTCATAACTACTCCAACAAAAAGTTACCTCTAAATTCTAATGAAGGAGCACTCGAACAGGATCTCACATACATCCTGATGGACAATGGGTACCTATCGGCCACCCCGCTGTTCAGACAAAAAGATTTAAGTACAATCAAAAGAACCGGCACAGAAAAACTTTAAGGCACTGTTTTCCATGATTCCATCTATCAGTCAAACTTTTTGTACAGTTTCCAAGATTACATTCACAACAGGAAACGACATAAAAAAACTATCCCTAAAAAATGGCTCACATAAGGTGTTGAAGGGCCAAGGACAAGCCCTCCCTTCCCTCTGTTTTCCATCGAAAAATTATCGCCTTCCAAATATCCCATTACTTGGATCCAGAAAAGCACAGGGAAGGCCATTACTTCATGGCTAACCATAAAATCATTCTAAGACGGGCTCACTCCATCCGACTCCGCATGCATGATGACTGGTTTCTCATACACATCCAAGGAGTGCTACATCACTGGCTAACCAATCATTTGGCTCCAAAAACTTGTGCAATTCATAAAAGTCAGTACAGAAATGGAACCTTCTGGATTTTTGCGCACTTCATATATCAAAGACATCAAAAAACAGCAACCCAGACCAGTCATGCCAACAGGCTCCCCCTTAATGTGTCACAGAATGGTCCATAACCTGGTCAATCTATTTCGCCCTCCTCAACATCAACTGTTGCTTCATCTGCGGACTCACCTTCCTCATCCTCTTCGTCATCATTTTTTATATACAATCCAAGCTGTTCTAGAGGGTTGCTTCCCAGTTGAAACCCGAGAGCCTCAGGCGTATGAGTTGGACTCATTTCACCAACTGAGCTGGGAAGCTGTTCACTTGTTCCGAGCATTTCAAGATCTTTCAAAAAGAGGTTCCCTTCATTGATTTCTACGGTTTTCTCCATCTGCAGGATCAACGGTATTTACACTACAGAGTATAAATATGAACAGAGAATGTCGTTGCCAGCCAGAATCTCATCGTAGATTTACCTGTTGCAAGGCTTTACGAGCCGCTTCTCTCTCAAGTTCTCTTTGGCGTTTAGCTTCTGCGGCAGCCTCAGCAGCAGCTGCTGCTTCAGCCCTCTTGCGAGCATCCTCAGCAGCTTTGGCCTCAGCTTGTAACCGAGCTCTCTCTGTAATGAAAATTGTGCCTCAATACACAGAACTGCAGTTGGCTTGTCAGTCCAAAGATTATCAATTTCATCTCACCTTCTCTTTGTAACCTTTCAAGCTCCTCCCTCTCACGACGAACTTTCTGAGGATCCTTTTTTGCAACCTGATATTAAAAATCATGTGAAGCTTACTGGTAATAGAATCAGCCAAAGCCCAGGCAACAATGCCCTCAATGGATTACTTTCCAATACACACCTGATCAAGAGCCTTCTCACGAGCCTTAAGAATTGTATCAGCAAAACGGCTTAAAAGGGCGGCTCGGTGTTGCTTTCCAGGGGAGACCTGTTTCTCAGAGGCATTCTCCACTGAAATATTCATTTAAAAAAACTGTAAGGGAAACCATTTTGTCTACCAAAGACGCTTCGGGTATTCAAAGAGATCATTATAAAAGTCCATGCTTACCCTCATCATCAGCAGAAAAAGGTACAGGATCAATACTTTGTTCTGGTAGATTAAATGCACTCAATGAATCTGCAAACAGAAGAATTGAAAGTAGTTAACGTACATAAAATGCAAGTACTATTCTAAAATTGTGAAAGTTCAATAAAGCCTATCTACAAGCACTTTGAGAAGTGTGGGGTCAATTGAATCCCATAAGGTTTTTATAAAATGCTCCAACATCTATGAGATTACATAAATTATCTATAAGAAATTACATAGAAGTTCAAAAGAAGTACAAAGATTTTAAAGGAATTGGTCAGTAATTGACCCCACATATAGAGCAGTCTGGATCCACCACCATTTCTAACAGTTGATATTTGGTGGGTTAAAATGGGTCTGAAAAAAAGGTTAAATATGGGATTGTCCTACACCCAATAATAGACCCTGCATGAAATGCAGTCTGGCTCCTTCACTGTTTCTAACAGTTTGATATTTTATAGGTTAAAATGGGTCTCAAAAAAGGGGTTAAATTTGGTTGGATTATCCTATACCCAACATGTAATGCAGTCTGGATCCACCACTGTTTTGAAGAGTTTGATATTTGGTGGGTTAAAATGGGTCTGAAAAAATGGGTTAAATTTGGTTGGATTGTCTGATATTTGTTGGCTTGGCTTGGGTCAAGTCTAACATCATAGCATTATTTAAGGTTTACAACTCTGAATGCGTTTAATCCATTGGGTCACATAAGATAGTAAAAAAAGAGGTGCTTAGTTTTATTCAGACGAAAATTACAGAAGCAGGTTGTTGGTGTTAATGTTTTAGGACCGAGCTGTGTTACTGTATCAACTATCAACTATCAAGTAATCTGGTTGGTTTTCGGTTGGGCTGCATGAGGAAGTTCTGCTTGCAGATACACAATAGGCAGGTTTGGGTTGAGCTTGAAAATACCAAGGTATTAGGTTAAAGCATCTTACCATTTTCCTGATCCAAGCTAACCACAGATAGCGCGTTCTCCTGCGTGTAAAAAAGAGAGCAACCATTGAGAAAACCCATGTTGCAAAATATTCTGTGTGTCAACAGCAGGTTCGCTTTGATGCAAGACTTTTCAGACAATGATAAGTGTGCAGAAGCACCTTGGGCACACTGTTTGGTGGACGAACTTTGACATCCAAATCACTTCCGGAAGAGCTACTTGAATCTGAATCTGAAATTAAAAAGAAAAAAGAAATAAAACCATCACCATGTTAGACATGAAAATCCACACAATCTAAGGAAAAATGACAAGAAAGAGATACAGCTGATATTCTGTTCTATTGTGATATTGGCAGGTTTTCTTCATGTCTGTTCTATTCTGTAATATCATGAAAAGGTGAAGCTCATAGACTTTCTGTTGGAACCGGATTTACTCCCCGGGCCACAGGTCCAAATGAGCTGAACACAACTAAACCCACGGAGACGGAGCAACAATCTTATAAGTGGTGTTGGGTCTTCTCCCCCCAAAAGACTAGTCCAATGGGTGAGGGCTCCCTCATACTTATAAGTTGTGCTTTCTCCTCTCCCACAACCAATGTGGGATTATTCCTAACAATCTCCTTCTCACACATTGGTTGGACACATCTGCAACCTGAGGTCCAAGGAGATATTAGGCGCCTGGGCTCTGATACCAAATGTTGGCCCAGCTCCTGAAGAGAACTCGCACATTGTTTCTTCTCTAGAATACACACAAACACAGAGGAGACAAGTTGTTTTGTTCTGCTGCACATCTCAATCCTGCAGCGTGATAGCTTCTTCCTTTTATACTTGCAAAGCAAGACCCGTTACATGCATGCTATAAAACTCCATTACTCTAGCATTACACAATGGAAGCACTACAAGTAGCACTAATCACTATAACTCCAAGCGTTACATAACGTATGCATGCATGGCATAGTTATTACTAACACAGGGTTACCAACAATCACCCCCTAATCCCTGTGCACGTTCTTGACGTCAATCAGAGCTCGTTGGTCTTCAGTTGTCAGTTCTGCAAGGAGTTGTACCAGCCACACTCCCTGGTAAGCTGCTAATGTCTTTCACTTCTTCATTGTCGGTGACACACCTTACCGACGACTTTAACTTCTTCTTCAGCTCCAATTGTCTTTCACCGATGATGCAACTTAACGGCGATGGAGACTCTCATCAGAGCATACACACATAAGAACTTGGACACAACTATAAGGACTCACACATATATCATGCACTGACACACCTACGTGCATAAGTATGACACGACTATACGCACGTATGTAACACACCTCCTACGTGCACAAACAACTCATAAATGACACATACAACACTCCTACTGTGCCATCTCTCTCACTCACACACTTCGATGATGTTGTTGCCGTTTTAGACATCACTGTGTTCACGATATTTTACACTAAGACACTGCTGATGGTGGAAGAACGTCGTTTGCCGTCGACGCCGCTTCCGCCTTGCAGCCCACCTATGCCGCTCGTCGTCACCACACCACAGCAATCACGTCGTCACCCCCAGTGTGCACGTCACGTGCGATTATGGCACACCGCCCTGACCTCACCATGGCTGCGCGGACCTTCGCCGCCGTGCTTTTGAGCGCACGATGCTACAGTCGATTCATCGCCAGCACCTGTGCACCTCCACCTGACATGCGCCGTTGTGCACGCCATCACGCCGACCAGCGAGTCATCGCTAGGGAGCTTCTCCTCATACCTCGCTCTGATACCAAATGTTGGAACCAGGTTTACTCCCTGGGCCACAGGTCCAAATGGGCTGAACACAACTAAGCCCACGGAGACGGAGCAACAACCTTATAAGTGGTATTGGGCCTTCTCCCCCCAAAAGACTAGTCCAATAGGCGGGGGCTCTCTCACACTTATAAGCTGTGCTTTCTCCTCTCCCACAACCAATGTGGGATTATTCCTAACAATCCCCCCCTCACACATTGGTTGGACACATCTGCAACTCTGAGATCCAAGGAGATGTTAGACGCCTGGGTTCTGATACCAAATGTTGGAACCGGGTTTACTCCCCGGGCCACAGGTCCAAATGGGCTGAACACAACTAAGCCCACGGAGACGGAGCAACAACCTTATAAGTGGTATTGGGCCTTCTCCCCCCAAAAGACTAATCCAATGGGTGAGGGCTCCCTCACATTTATAAGCGGTGCTTTCTCCTCTCCCACAACCAATGTGGGATTATTCCTAACACTTTCATATTATTGATTTTGAGTTTCGATAGTTCTGAGCTGATATTCTGTAAAACTGTACTGGAACTGCCAATTGCCAACAATAAAGACATTAGCAAAGTTGCAGTAGGTTGGCCCAATTCAAACTGATCTTGTTGATTAGTTATTTAAAATTTTAAATGGAACAAAAACATTAATTGTAATATATTCCATCATGACAGAGGGGAGATACAAGAGTCCATACACACAATCAAATATCAATTCCTTCAAATAAGGGATCTATTCATTAATGTGTAGCTCAAGAGAGAGCATTTCAAAAGCGCGCCTTTCAAAGGCATAATTAAATGGAACCTGAAAAACAGAGGGCCCATCTTACTTTAACTACAGACAGAGGGAGCTAGACGGTTCTCCAGAATTGCTGTAGTGGTATGCAGCCAGAGAGTTGTGCGGAAAAACAGCAGGACAATTAAAATGCATTATTTTGTGCAACTAGACCTTGGTAATAGACGATATGTTCTATATTACACTAATGAAACATGACACCAATTAACAGTTGATACTAGCTCCTATAATTCAGCAAAATACTTGGTGCAAAAACTTTCTTCATGGAATTTGGCATGAGCAAAGTAGGAATGTTTATAGTAGTAAACCTTTTCTCACTTGGCTAGCACTATCACATTCTCTCAATGGAACAACTGCAACAGTTGGGCAAAAACATACACGGTGCAAAGCAAGGTAAATAATTAAGACGAGCCCCAGTTTCCATTCGATTATTCCCCTTCCTTTTTGTCCATTTGATGGATCTTACTGGTCTCACTGAAATGGATTTGGGCCCTACATAGCTCACAATCACAAGCATGAGATACCCAAAGTGAAAAGGAGAAAGGGTAGTTCACAAATGAAGCATAATTAAATGCCACCAAACCATATATTATGGTATAAATCATGCTGTGTTAACTGCTACCTTTAGCTGGGAATCAACTCAGGTGAAGGGTGGACTACACAATGAAAAGTGCAGGCCAAATAGGAATATAAAACATGCCCATAAAGCTTTAAACATACTGTTTCAACTCCTATCCCATCAATCTAGTCAGGTTGATTTGTAATTTTTTATTGGAGATGGACTTCTTATGGTGCAGTACAACCTACCCTGAGTCCATCCCCATGTGCAACAGTGCGAGTATGACACATGTTTGACAATAGTTACTCATTAAATTTGATCAGTGAAACAGGTATGAAACACTTCCTAAAGAACTCTCTAACATTGTCACACATCCATCTCATATTAGAGTTCTTTCACCATACAATGTGGGGAGCAAGCACAAGCACAAGAGGGAAAGGAATACAGTCATTGAAAAAAACCCTCAGAAGTATATAGGGAAAAATGAGCCTAAATGCTATCACAAATGTGTACTTGTTCAATACCTAGCATGATTCACATAATGGCATTTGGTAATATTCATGAAATCCAATCATCCAAAAAAAACATGCAACTGTGCACATGGATGACACTGACACATAGGTAAGCAAATGCATGTTCAAGGTAATTGATCAGCAGTATGGGCAAAACGAGAACATGAATTGCTGGCTGGCTGACAAGTGAAGAACATAAATGTACCATGTTAACCTGTGAGCTAGCAACGCAATATAAAATATAAAGAAACACAATAACTTAAAAAATATTGTGTAACATTTTAAAAATGGAATTTTCTGCAACAAGGTGTGATTTGTAAGCAACGATTACTAACTGGGCCTAAAAAATGAACAGCCCAAGTGTCCAACAGAATCACCTGCCAAATAAGCATTGCTACACTCATTACCCTGACTGATATGAAAATTCAACTGGCTTATTCATCCCACTTACAAGCAGCCCGTGCATTCAAGCATACGGCTCTTCTTGGTGCCATGTTAATTAAATCCAATAGCTAACATAGGTTTGCTATGAATAACATTTAGCATATTGAACATCTGTCTTTCTAAATGTGAATTAAAATACAAAAGGACAGTCCACACTCCACAGTAATCAACACTACCGATCTCAACTTAAAACATTAATCGGAGCACGTTGTCAATTATGCTAGCACAGACCAAGTATTTAAACAGCCGTAAAGACGATAGTATAAACAATGCCATCAATTTCCATCATGCAACATGGAATGTAACTAGTGAAGATAAACAACAATGGAATTAATATTCATACCACTGCAGGATGATGCTGAGTCACTACTAGAACTGCTAGAAGTACTATGCTTGCTACTTCTGTCTGCTGTTTCACTTTCAAATACCACAGGAGGATATGTTAAAAGTGGAGGATCATTCCCACCAATATCAACATCTTCATCAATGAGCTCATTGCCTGCTAACATGCATATAAGATTTTAACTTGCAACAACAATCAGTATCAGAAAGAACCAGTGAATGAAGAGAAACAGACCATCTTCATCATGCACTGATGAGTTGATGAGCCGATATTCACTTTGGAACTGTTGAACAGAGCAGAAAACAATGATCAGCAAATTAAACAATGGGATATCAATCTCTAATACAACAGCACCCACCTCAATCTCACAAGGCTCATCTTTTGTAGGGTTTCCTGATTGATTAACCCTATCGTAGTCATCAAGAAGCTTCTGTAATTCAAATAGTGTATCATCACTGAGAGCATTCATATCAAGCTCTAACTCATCTTCATCAGCCTCGTTATCATCGGATATGTGTCTCCTTATGAACTCAACTACATGATCTGGAATCAGTCCACCATATGATTGTAGTCTCACGCTTAGATCAACCTTTTGCTCGTCTGTCATCATCTCCGTAGCAGTCTGCACTACTGGAGCATCCTCAACCACCTTAGCAGTATGTACTACTGGTGCTACTGGAGCATCCTGAACCAAAGGAGAGGCTTTTCTCTTCTTCGGCTGCATAACTGGCTTGCCCACAGCATCCTCTTTCTCAAAGATGTCTTTCTTATATACACCTTTCTTTGAAGGCTTTTTCTCAGAAGGGTCCTCTTTCTCAATGATGTCTTTCTTAATTGCAACTTTTCTTGAGGGCTCTCTCACAGAGGGCTTCTCCTCTGGCTGAGGAAGCTTCTTTTCGATAGACCTCCATCTAGATTCAAAAATCTTGCTCAAAGCTTTGGCCATTACGTGAACATCATTCCCGACTGGGTTATAAGTCGTAGCATTGCTAAAAGTAAGCCTCACATCTGCAGCAAACTCCCAAGGTGTAGAGTACATGCCTGCTTTCAACCTTTTCTGGATGGTACCCAAATCCATCGGGTGCTTGATTATTTCAAAATAATCAGGGATCTTCAGCGTTACAACATCAACTGGGGCAAGAAATGGGCCTGAATACGTATGTGTCATAAGAACCTTCAGAAGGTCGCCACATTTTATAAACGACCCTGCATAGTTAGTAGAGCTGACCACAGGTGGGGCCACTGAGGGCGGCACTCCTCTGCCAGACTGCACTGAATTGCTCCGCTTGAGCTTCCTGTCCTTGGCGTCCACATCACCTCTAGGAGCCAACGCAGTCCCACCATTCATGCTCACCGCAGCCCCTCCCAAGAACAGCCTATTCTGGAGGTCCCTCACCTGCTCAAGCTCCTCACGGAGCCTCGTCTCCAGCTCCTTCCTGTCTGAGGCTGACATCCTCGGCAGCAAAAATACCTCCTTCGGCACATTGAATACCGGAAGCTCGCCGCCTTCCTCTGTATTCAGGTTCATGCATTTCCTCTTCGGTTCAATCGGAGCTGGACTCCCAAGCCCCTTTGACTCCCCCACTCTCTCCACCCCATACCGGTAGTCCGGCACGAAGCCGAGCGGGTGCCCCTTCGAGAACCTCTGCGTCTTCCCCATCATTGCGCGCGGAGACACACAGAGAAGAATCCTCACGATCACAATGCGCCGCCTCTCCCACAAAATTTCACCACAATTTCGCAGAACCTAACCCTAACCCCCCCCCCCCACCCACCCCACCCCAGGCGAGCGGTTAGTTTATTGCAAGGCGGCCACAAGCAGGAGGCGGCCCCAAAACCCTCGAATCGGGGGGCGAAGCAGCTCGATTGGAAGCGCCGCGGCGAGAGATCGAGCCAACTCGCCGAGCACCACCACCACCACACCTAGCCGGCGGCGCCGCCGCGAGATCTCGAGGCCTTCCGCAGGCGCCGGCGCCGCCGCCGCGGCGCGAACCCTAGAGCTCCTCCTCCTCGAGCGAAGCGCGGAGCGGAGGCGGCGGGGAGGCGATGCGAGAGGAGGCGGCGAGACCTGGTGTTTCTCTGTCCTCTGTCTCCGTCTCTCCCCCCTCTCTCTCCTCTCTAGGCTCGTCGCTTTGTCGCTCGCGAGCTTTGCGGCTCTTAGGCTCGAATCGCCAAGGGAGGGCCCCTTTTGTAAGCGGCTGTTGGGGAGTGCGCCCGGTGACTGAGCTGTGGGTCCTTCAGCTCCAGGGCCACCTTACGGTGGCTGAGACGAAATAGGGGTGGGCAGCTGCGACTTGTGAGGGAAGATCCTGGCCGTTGGGTTTTGAGAACGAACGGTGGTAGGGGCGGTTGCGTGTCCGAGGGACTAGGGTTACATTTGTTAGAAACACCTACCACGTTTCTTAGCGGTTTGCAAGAATCAGTGGCGAAAATAGAAATTTCATGGAAGAGGCCTAGGAATTGATTCTAGGGAAACAATCTACATTGGCTTTTGTGAAATATTTAGAAGCTTTTTATCGTATAAGGACACTTGGCTCGATGAGCATTTGCGTGATAGATATAGCTATAATTCACATATTCTACCTTCAAACATCCTTTTTCGAAAGAGGTTTGATAGTGGCTCAAAACAAACAAAGTTGTCTACCACAACAAAATATTAGCGTTGGTATATAAATGGGCCAACCAGTCAAGTCCTAAAAAATCCCAGCCCTATGAAGTCATGAGCCTCCCTCAGTCGGTTATTTGGTTTATGATCAAAATTTAAAGCTGATCCTCAGTCCCTCACATATTAGGTCTATTCTTTTTAGCTTTTTGTGGCTTTGATTTCTTCAAAAATAGAAACAAATGAGATAGTTTCTCAAAGCCGCTTCTTCAAACGGGTTCCCGAGGCCCAAAACTATGTGCATTGTCCACGTCTCTATCGTCCACCGTCGTCTCAAAAAGCGCAGATAAAAGCAATTGGTCACAGCCCAAAAGAACATGATCATTGTGTGGTAGTGTGATTTCTAAATATGTTGTTTTAAAAAACGTAGCATATTCTATGTATGCATGAAATTCTTAAGTATGTATGCAAACAAATCAAAATACTTAGCAAAGCACACGACACTTAAAAAAACAGACAAGCACAAGTACAATACTTGCATATAGGCAATGCATATATCTATGAGAATTTGTTCATCTACGCGGGAATCAATCCGTATATAAGAAGATTATTTGGTAGAGATAGTGGTATATATACTAAACCACTCTTGTGATATTATAAGGAAGCGATATCGTAGAAAATGATTGGGTTCTTTTGGGCTTTATACTTATGCCTTTTTGTTTTAGCTATAGTAACTAGCTTTCAAACGATGCATCTTTTTAAGACGAGGTCTACAAGTCGATTGCAGTAGACACTGTACCGACTTGAATTATATCGGCCAAAATTGCATACGATTTTCCATTTCATCGCACTCTCTCTCACGAACAATCAGAATTCAAAAACCATATGTCACAACCCAAAAGAACCCACCCAATACCTCTATTAACTAAGACAACTAATTATACCAATTTTTTAAAATAAATTAATAATGGGCCTGTTTATATTGGCTTCTGCTTCTAGCTTCTATTTTCAGAAGCAGAACCCAATACGAACGCCCCAACTTCTATAACCCGATTCTACCAACCAATACTATTCATCAGCTACTACTATTTATCAGCTACTACTTTTCACTTTCACATATTATAATGTACTTTGTATTTTATTATATCATAATTTCGTAAGTCACACGGCGGTCTGAATGTTGTAGTGCCTTTCATTGTATTATCTTTCTTATATAATGCACTACTATTCATCAGTCATTATTATTCATCAGCCACTTCTATTCATTAGCTGCAGCCAAAAGCCATCAGTAAAAGCCAATATGAACATACCCGATATCAGTTTATTACATAGTCTGCCTAACACATGCACTACAAAGACTAGCTTAAAGTGAAATGTCAACTAAGACAAAAACCAGCAGGGCCCATCTTGCCAGCTCGGACACTTCCACCCTGCCCCATCAGGGTGCCCATAGCAATTCATCTTCTAAGAGACGCTTTGACTCGCACGACTAAGGGCATGTATAGTTGTACAGGCAGCTACTATCTATAATATATATACATATCATCTGTAGACAGCAATAAAGATATCTTCTATAACAGGTTGTCTGTAAGTTGTCCATACTGGGCTGTCTATAAAATATAGACATCGTTGATACAATGGCACAAAAATCATCTATAACAGGCTATTTATAGATAACATTGATATAATGACATGAAAGCCATCTATAGCAGCCAGTAAACTTAACTACATAGGAAAAGGAAATGGATGAGAACAAAATAAGACGCCACGAGGAGGCGGCTGGTCGGTGGTCCAGGTCCACTACGAGCCACCTCACGTGTCCAAGCCAGAGCAAATCTTCTCAAGAGGAGGAGGAGGAAGCTTCTAGAGCCACCTATCCATGGTAGACGTAGCGTCGCCATTGCTGCCGACTTCGTCGTCGGATTTCTCCTACCTAGACATGCTCGGCAACTGCTCGCTTGTTGCTGTCGTCCTCACCTTCACCATCACCCAGTCCATCAAGGTCTTCACCACTTGGCCTCTCTTGCTTGCCTCGGCGTTCGTTACTATAGCACCCTGAAAGGAAAAAACCTAATGAACCTTCCTAAGCTAGGGTTAAAGGCTAATATTAAGGAGGTCTTCCTTTTTCTGTGCGGAAGACTTTCCCAACCAAGTTTTTCCATATACCTCTTCCATCTTCAACTCTCTCTCTCTCTCATTGGGTTGGCACAGGGTCTGGTCGACGACAGCACCGGCGCCAGCGGTGGGCATAGGTGGTGGCGCAAGGGGTGTGCGTGTAACACCCCGGTCAAACGATGACCCGGAATGCTACCCAACTAGAAGCAAAAGAATGATAACTAGTTACATGATACAAAATTTCGGCAGAACCTCCTTTGTTATTTATCTAAATCAGAGATTCTAAAAGCAAAATCAATTATAATAAAGCAGGGAAACAACTTAAGAGATAATTAATCCTTTAATTACAAGTTGAATCCGACAAATAAATGATCATTCACTACTTAAGTAATTCAGGCAAAAAGCTTATTATTTTCTTTCCTCTTCTATTGTGGATAGTCCGCGTAAGGTGCAACAATACTACTCGGTCCCTTTCCCCATGCATGCCGATCTCAAATTGGTACCTAAAAGAAAAACACAACAACAGCAAGAGTGAGTCCAACGACTCAGCAAATATAATGGATAGAAGCAAATACAAATATAAACATTCCTTCGCAACCCATTCATCAACCATATAATCGAATCATGCTATGTAAGATGATCAAAAACTCTTTATCTCTTTCTCTTTTGCATTTTACCGGTAATGCAAAGTGTGCATCCGTCGATGCACACCCATGCCTGTACCACATGGTACAGGGACCAATTGCCCATACTCCGCGAGTATGGGGACCTTTAGCCCGTCATGTCCTCAACATGACGGGGACCTCGGCGCTTAGTCATCTCGTGACCAAGACTTCAAATAATCAACATGATGCATATGCGTGAATGCTCCAATAAAATAAATCTTGCATTCACAATATCTATGCACCATAAATACCCATGAACACTGTAAATTGCAACATCCTGATATAACACCAATACATTGTTACCATCACCCTAAACACACATATATTCATACCATTGGACAATACCACAACCATAATCACACATATAATTCCTACCATTGAACAATACCACAACTATAAACACACATATAATTCATACCATTGAACAAACACCGAACTTCCACCTTATCAATATTAAACCAGCATTATACTTACCTTAACCGTGAGGGACGTCCAGAAGGTGCCGCCTCTGGGGTCCGTCCTCCACCTGAATAATAATTATAATAATGGCTAAGATAACCGTAGCGAACCTTCGCTCAAATAAAAACAAACACGAACTAGCACAATTCGTCTATCTCGGTTCCCAAATCCCAAATCTTACCGGTCACCCCGCCTACCTCTATGGACAGCCAACATCAAAAATTCATATCTAATGGCACAGGAGTCTGAATGGGATGTTCTTTGACTTTATGGAAAGATAATTAAATTATCTAACTAAACCTATTTGGGGTGCTTCCGTGATTCGGCCATCTTCTACCCGCAACAACCAGTTTTTTAAAACATCAATGATCACATTGGGTTCTCTGGACAGCACACTAAAAAGGCCATAACTTCCAGCCCGAGTGTCCGAAAAATAATTTCTTGACCTTTCTGGAAAGATAAGACAATTATCTACAACTTTTATAATATGAAGATCATCTGATTCTTCCATTTTCCAATCGCCCAACCCGATCTACCAACATCTGATAGAGAACCCCCGATCTGCAGAACAGTCCTACGAGAAAAATCATAAATTTTGCTACAAAGGTCGGATCGATGCGTTCTAGCACTTCATGGAAAGATAACGACGTCCTCTACGACTCCCTAGGAGGGGTCCAGACCTGAATCCCCAATAAACTAACCCAAAACAGCGGTTCAACGCAATCTGTCATCTATATCTTCGATCCCTGTCAGTGTCTCTGGTAACCTAGTTGCATTGCCTTGACCGATGTCAATGACTTGCTTGCATTATTTATCCTTTACACTTTTTACTTGTGATCGTTGTTAAGTATTTACTGAGATTTTTCAATCTTATGCTTACTCTTTTCATTCTCAGGTAAAAAGTCAGTGGAGTGATAGCATTATGTATAGGTGAGAGCACTTGAGTTTCAGCATTGTGACTTGCCACTATTTATATTATTTCATTTATTCTCCTTTTGATTAGAAATAGACTGATCCTATGTTTCAAATATTTATCTTAGCTTCCACTAGATCTTTAATAAATTACTCTTAAAGTTTTAATTCTCTTGCTAATTCTATTGTTGCTTTTATTATTTATTCTGAACTTTAACGATGATGTTCCATAGTAGAATTTCATATTGGTATGTAAGATGCTACATTTATTGTTGTATCTGAGCTCTCTGTGATGGGATCCATGTGTGGCGGCAGCGCGTGTAGGTACAAGGAGAACCGGTGGGACGCAAAGCAGCTGGTAGGGTCTGAGGGGACGCTGTCGTCGCACTCGGCCATCGTCACCGTGCTCACCATTGCCGTCGGCTTGCAGGAGGGGTTCGACAGCTCCCTCTTCGCCACCGCTGCCATCTTCGCCTCCATGGTTAGTCCTGTCCTCCTCTTCTCTCCCTCCCTCTGTTAAAAATGATCAAGCTTTCGATAATGAGCTGTGGATCTGATAAGTAGCCAAGGATTTTGACAAGGTAATTGGTTGGGAACGAGTAAATTTATGTCCTTTGTACCTTTTACTCGACCACTTTAGTTCATTTTATGTCTGGATTATGTTTTGAATGTACATCTTGATTAGATTGTGGATAAGAGTACAGTACAAATGAGAAGAAACTACAAGTGCCGTTTGAAATTCCTTGCTGAAATTTCGCAATTATCTAGGAGATAATGAATTTGGTTGCGGCCATGGTAGCCACGGCAGCAATTTTTGTTTTGTTTCATTGAAATATGGTAGAGAAGATGTATCATCAGATTAATTGACTGATAATATGTACTTAGTTGTGCCTAATGCATTCCTTCAGAGCTCACCCAATACCCGTTTGCAAAGTTAATGAAACCATTAAAAGGAAGTACAGTAGCACATTAACATGATCATGAGGAAATCACCCCTAGTTGTACGATATAGATACCAAAAATCCATCATGTAGAAGGGTGGCACTGCAATGGTATGCTTAGGGGGCGTTCGGAATAGCAATGGCTTTTGGCTTTTGTTGAAATTTTACTGTAGCTGGCTGATTTTTTACTTTAGCTGAGTTAGCTTATTGGGCATAATTAAATTTAAAAAATGTAAAAATAAAAACAACACGCTAATCTAGAGCGAACGATACAAAAGAATACGAGAAAAAAAACAAAACACAAAAATTCAAAAAAACAAAAACGCAACAGTGCAACATAGTGATTTCATTGCCACAGCCTATCACCACCGCGCAGGAAAAGCGGACTTGAGCGCGGCCTTAATCCTATTGCGTGTATCATGTGCTTTTACTCC
The DNA here is from genome assembly GCA_036346265.1 of Melocanna baccifera. Lineage (NCBI taxonomy): Eukaryota > Viridiplantae > Streptophyta > Magnoliopsida > Poales > Poaceae > Melocanna > Melocanna baccifera. The sequence goes on along the minus strand of CM070697.1, from coordinate 26,686,046 downwards.
CACCCCACCTGTCCCACGTCTTGCATTGTGGCATCCTCGAACTGATCGTGGTTCTTATGAATTTGTGATCATCTTCTTCAGAAATGCAGCATTCGCTACTCTATATGATTTAAAGTTGTTTTCACTGACTTGGCTAAAACTGTTTTTTTGGCAATTCTTTGCAGGTAATGTATGATGCTTTTGGCGTTAGGCTACATGCAGGGAAGCGAGCAGAGGTGTGACCTGAAACTTTTTGTATGCTTGAGAGGCCATGCTATTATTAAATCTATATGCATATCTTGGGAAGCATCATGTTGGTTTTTCTATTGAATATCTCCATTTTTTTTTGCTTCTAGAGATGCTTCTATCGTCTTTCAGTTATAATTATTTTAAAATGCCAAGTTTTGGATCAAATTGTGTACGAGCTTCCATCAGAGCATCCGCTGGCTGAAACAAGACCACTGCGAGAGCTCATACGGTACACCCCCTCTCAGGTTTGATCAATTGCTCGCTCCTATGTCAAATATGCTGAGGATGAGGAATGCCTCCTCCTGCATTCACTCGCAGATGATGCCCATGCACATACATGGAAAAGATACTGGATAAATTCTGTGCATCAACCATTGTCCTTATTCGATCATATTGCATCTTACCTAACCAAAATGCATGCTACACAATCATATCTGCATATTACCTTCCACAAGTGACCATTTGGTTACCGAACGCTTCGTCTTCTTATGCATTGTGCTCGATCTCTTGAGTTCACATTAATCTTATGTTGTATTTATATTAGTCTTGTATTCTCATTAACCATGCTAGGATATATATATATGTGTAACTCTTTGTGACTTGAATCAATGAATTACATAGCCGCCGCCTTCATAGCTTCCGCCGCGCCGCCCCTGGGAGGTGATCTCGTCTAAATGATCTCTCCCAGGAATTGCGCATCTCGTAGTTTAAGTCGTGTCACCGATCATCCGATTGGCTACCAATTAAAGTTTTCTCCTGTCATTTTTAGATCAAGTTTTCTCTACTTTTCTGATCATAGATCGGTTTGCATCGCCCTGTCGACCTGTCGACGTTCCTCAACTCCGGACTTCGCTGCCTTGGTTTTGACCTCTCTGGCGCCTCCTCTCCTCCGATGATATCGTGGCATGACGCGACACGCTTGTTGACATAGCCCTCTCTCCGCGGCCTTCCAAGCGTCCCGTCTACCGTCGTCATCACGTCAGATTATCATCGCCGGCACGTCGTCTGCAAACACTAGCTGTCGCACCACTGGGAGCGCATTGCTCTCGATCATGTCCACGTTCTTTATGTACTGACGTTATCACAATTCGCATACATCTTCAAAGGGGTTGCCTACCTCTATCTTCATGGAGTTCAGATCCAGTCTGAACGTCCGCATCGCTGACGCTCAAACTGCGGGGACGTGTTGCCGCTCCTGAGCCGCCGCCTCCACAACTTCCGTCGCGCCGCCCTAGGAGATGATCTCTCCCAGGGGCTACGCAACCCGTAGTTTAAGTCGTATCACCTATCATCTGATTGGCTACTAATTAGAGTTTTCCTCGGTTATTTTCAGATCGGGTTTCTTTACTTTTTTCGGTCATAGATCAGTTTGCGTCGCCCAACCGACCCGTCGATGTTCCTCAGCTCCGGACTTCACCGCCTTGGTTTTGACCTCTCTGGCGACTATTCTCCTCCCTCTACGGCCTTTCGAGCGCCCTGTCTATCATCGTCATCACGCCAGATGATCATCGTTGGATATATCAAATGATATGAGAAAATCTGTTGTAACTTTATTTAGAAACAAGATAACATATATACGGATTGTCACACGAGCAGGTGGAGAATTTAGGCTATGCTCAAGTTAGCTTAAAGCCAGTTTTTACTTCTGGCTTCTGTTTTTTTTACTATTCAGTAATTTCATCTTTTTCTTTTTTTTAGATTTTTAGGCTTTTTTGTCTTTTCTTTTTTTTCGTATTCTTTTGCATTGTTCGTGATGGACTAACATATTTTTTCTATTTTATTTTTTTAAAAAAATTTATTTATACCAAATAAGCCAATTCAGGTACAGTAAAAAATAAGTCAGCTACAGTAAAAAAGTCATAAACTAACGCCAAACTGAGCATTACCAAGTGCTCTTCTTTCAACATCTCGACGATTAGTCTCTCTTTACTCACTCTGATTGTACTCTACTGTTTAATGTCCTGTGTAGAGGTGTAAAAGAAACAAATAATTTCTGTCCAATCGAATGTCTGAAACCTTATAGAACGAGTACGAAATGAAGAAATGAGTATCTGGTGTTATTCGTGTTCGACTCTGAGAAAAAGTATAGGATATGATACAAGATAAATGATATATATCCAGTAGTGGCATTAGCTCTCTCTATTATTTTACCTAATTTTTTAATGATTGATTGTAACAGGCAATAATGGAAACCCTTTGGTTAATTAGATAACTAGAGAAAGTGTCAGGGGCTGATTATTTCTTGCGTGTTGGTTGTCTAACTTTCAAGTTTCAATACAAATGTATCAGACACGTGCAATACAAATGTGCTTTTGTTCATGCAGGAACTATGTATTTGTTCAATGAAAAATGAATCAAATTTCCATGGAATAGCATTTTTAGTGCACGCTGCAGTGTTTTTCTTGCCGCACAGCTGAACTTGCCTCTTGCGATGCTCTTTTTTTACTTCATATCAACCATGATGCTCACTTCATTTATACAGCTTTGGGATTGTCTTCTGCCATAAGCTTGGGGCCAAATGAAGCAGCATCTGCTGATATTCACCTTATATGCTGAAATTACTTGGACGCAGACTACAGAAATTTTTTCTGACAAGTGGGAACCACAGCGGCAGCCTAACACCAATGAAGCCATGTTTGTTGATCAAAGGCAAAAACATAACACAAGCACATTACTGAAAGTAGTCATCAAAGCTTAACATGGATCAGAATCTGATACAATTCCATACATGGTACATTACATTGCTGTTGAAATATGCACACGAAATATTTTCACAAGCCATCAACTTTTGTCCAATGCGTTCCACAATTGTTTAAATGCATGGATGAATGAAAAATTCTCCACCTCAAAAGCTGACAAACGCTGGCACAAGTACACTCCAAAATTTGTGGACTCTTTGCTTTCCCTTAATGAATGAGGTAACACCAGTACACAAGTGTGCCTCTTACTGAAGCTGGGCTCGTCCTAACATCTCAAGGTTGTCTGAGCCATGCCATAATTCCTCATGGGTTGTTTACCGATAGTATGATGCTGTGATGTACAACAGAACAGATGCAGCTGCTGTAACAATCAACTCCTGGAACAAAGCACCCGCCAATTAGTTTCATCTCCTTGCTATAGTACCACAAAAAATTAACCAGAAACATTTGTTACATCAGGAGCAAGCACTTAGATGATATATGATGTAACCAAGGACCAAAAGTGTGCTTAATTTGTATTCCATATCTAGTCAGCATCTACACGTGTTTTCAACATGAAATCATTACTCTGTATCATACCAATACATGTTATTAAGTCGTCGACTAATCGGAGACTAATCCACGACTAGTTGTCGAGTCGGTACAGGATGAACGACTAGAGAGCTCGACTCGACTGGAGCAACTAGTCAGGCGTCCGGACGACTAATCGGCGACTAATCTCGACTAATCTCCCATTTCTAGTCGGCCGACTAAAGCCCACCTGGGAGAGGAGGCGGCGGAGGGAGGAGGCCGCCGGGAGGGGAGGTTGCAGAGGGAGGGGGAGGCGGGGAAGGGAGGAGGTGGCGGGGGAGAAGGCGACGGGGAGGGGGGATGCACCTAGGAGAGGAGGCGGCGGGGAGAGAACCGGAGGAGGCGGCGGTAAGAGGCGAGGCGGCGGGGGGAGGGCTGGAGGAGGCGGCAGGGAGAGGCAAGGCGGCGGGAAGACACAGATACATGCTCGTTGCGGGAGAGTCGGCGGGAAGGAGATCTGGGTGCAGACTTTGGGCTGGAGACAGATATATATGCTCGGCTCGGCTGCTCGCTCCTGGCTGGTCACGCGCGGGAGACAGAGATAGCGGGACTCTGCCGTGACAACACTGAGCGCCGCCGCCTTCTGATCTTCTCCGGTGACCGCCGCTCGTCTCTCCTCCTCCAGTGGCCGCCATCGCCCTTGCCGACCGCTCCCTCAGCCACGCCTCACCTTCCCCATCGCCCTACTCCCTCGGCCACGCCTCACCTTCCCCGTTGCCCTGCGCCGCTGTTCCCTTGGATTGCGACGGATCCGGCTATGGCGACGCGGATCTGGCGCTGGTGAAGCGGGAGGCGACGACGAACTGGCGGCGGCGACGGATCCCGCGGATCCAGCTGCGGCGACGGCGGATCCGGCACCGGTGAAGCTGGAGGCGATGGCGGATCTGGCGACGACGGCGACTCCCTCGGTCCCTCCTTGCTTCTCTGGTCAGTGCAGCCTCCCTCCTCCCCTCTCCTTCCCCGCTCTTCCCTCCCTAGTTGCAACTAGTCCAGACTAGTCGGTCGACTAGTCTCCCTAGTCGCCCCCTAAGCGATTCGACTCGACTTTACGACTTAATAACCTTGCATACCATTGACTACTACAATGCACTATACATTTGATTGTTTTACATCATTGCATCATGATCTTATATACTCGTAGAGCATGATGGTTCTACCCATATGGTTGATACATCTACAAGCACGTTGCAATTGATTTGAAAAAAAAAAATAGGGAAGCACACTAATGTTGGTTATACCTGGTAGTAGTGCACAATACGGGGGGTATACTGCCATGAAAACTCAATCAAGTTAACAGCTGCTGTATAACCCTGAAAAGATTAGCAGACAAGACAGTCAAACCAAAAGACAACTAATAAGTAATAATTATTGACGATCACAGGTAGATAACATTGCAGCAGCTGGACTGAGAAATATCCAGCGACACTATATCATATGAGAGCCCACTGACCAGGGATGCAACAAATACACATCCAAATATCAAACCCAAAGCACGGACTACTCGTTTTGCCATTCGTATTCCCCGTCCTTCAACCTCACCATATTCCTGCGGCGAACACGATAATGTGATTATGTGGCTAATCATTTCAAATAATAGTTACAGGGTGATAAATTTAAAATTAATTCAGGATGATACCATCATCAACAAGAACCATCCCATGTGAATTTACATGAGCTTTAGAGAAAAAAAAAATATTGGCTTATCATTGATCCAAGTACCACCTTTTGTTTTACACCAGAATCAAGTACCAAAAGGAAATGAAATCAAATAAGCTGAGTTAAAATCAGTTGAATGTATTTGCATGGCCATCATGAAAAAGAGAGAACACAAAGAGAATGAAATGCATCCCACTTAACTCCAAAGTTTCTAGAATCCATACTATTCCCCCCCTCACTGGAACTACCATAAACAAGAAGAAAATTCTGAATAAATATAAAACCTTTGGTAGCAACAGCAGTACAGCATGCTACAGTAAAATGTGCAAATAATTGGCTCATGAGAAGGTAAATGGGGGGTGACTACGAATAGTCTCACATTATATATTGGAGTTATTGGTGGTTCAGTAGCTCTCAGCTTCAGAAGTATTCTGTAGAAGAAAGCAAAACATAGGAACTGCAAAGGCTTCCAATCCGCATTGCCCATGATAGCTATCCAAAAAACCTGCAGGATAATGTAAATAAATAAATATCTTTTGCAAGAGAAATCATATTTGCTGAGATAAAGATATGCTCGGAGCATTATGTTATCTAGAACAAAAATCTATTAAAATTACTCCCCACATCCAAAAAAGATGTCATTCTAGCTTTGGGCACACAAGATGAGGAAAAAAGATTAACACCTTAGTTTTTGATATGCTTGACCTTATTAATTGGTCTTGGAAACAAATGAAGGTTTTAGAAACAAGCGACTTAAGTCACTTGGTTGAAGAGAGCCTGATAGGCCATTTATACCTTTCAGCACTTAATAAGGGCATTTCGGTGGAAATATTTCCTAGAGAAAGCAAAATGACAAGTATTTTGGACTGGAAGACAGAGGGTGCAACTTGCTAACAGCACAGGCTTTCCAAACTAACATGCCTACAAAAACATTCAAATGCACAGTAACATGATTAAACACTAACTATGTTTTAGAGTTAATAACTTAAAAAGGATGGGCTTTTGTTATGAGAATAATCATATGGGTCCCTGCCAGTGGCAGATAACCAAGACAGTAGACACAAAAGTGCATAAACATAAAAACATGCTTAGAATTAGATAAGTAATAGCTGCGAATGTATTAATATATTAAGAGAAGAGCTACATACAAATGCTGCTGATATTCCCATATTTATGCGCATATCCTTAACTGTTGATCTGGAGTTTCTGCAAGAACAACAAATTGAGCACGAGGCATTAGCTTCACATGGATGTTGCTACTAAGTGTTAATCATAAGCACTCAATGTACATATCCTTGTCAACAAACATTGCTGCCCATATTAGAACAAGAAAATTGGTCTATAATATGCAAAATTGCAAATCAACACATAAACAGAGGAAAGGAAAACTGAACAGGGAAAGTAAGCTTGAAGGACAGGCCTGCCTGTCATGCTCACCCTCTTCACCCTGCTTTCACAATATAAAACAGGATAATTCAAATTTCTTATGCACCTACATCTTCATGCCCACGTTCATATGTAATAAAGATAAGTTGCCATTTTCCATAGCATGCATGACACCAATCAAATGTACCCAAATACATTCTTACCAATCAAATGTACCCAAATACATTCTTAATGGACTAATGAAATAGGATTTTCTTATAATGAACTTGAGTAAAAAGTACCTAGGTCCCCAAGGTACTATTGGTTGATCGTCAGCATACTTGATATCCTTTGACACCTGACAATCGGAAAGAAAATCAGATAACTAATGAAAAAAAATCATCATACATGGAGAACAGAAGAAGTAGAAAAGGATTTAGATGGTTCTGACCAATAAGTTAAAAGTATTAGACAAACGCAATCAAAGATGCTTGAAGCCATGGATAAGCTCACCATACAAGGTGAATGTAGAGGCAATAACAACTATTGCCTTGTTTGATGATCTAGTATCTATTTGTACAATTCCTTAGCTATTTTCAATGCAGTGGTCACCTTATCTTCATGAAGGCACTGTATCCAAGACTAATGGTGACATTTATAGCACGTGCTTAGTTAGTTACCTCTGTTTTATGTGGCGTAACTCTGGTCTAATTCTAATGACTATTGCACACAACTTGTTCCTTTTACAAATATAGGATACATGATATATAAACATCTAGAAACAGCAATCTATGCAATGCAAATATTGTAATTTCAATTTGTGTGTCCCAAAGTATGGAAAATCAGCATCCATGCATGCATAGCAACTGACCTGAACCGACCCGTATGTGACTCCTTTCTTCCGATCCTGCAGCTGTTGCATCATGACAGTGTCGTACGCCTTGTCCAACTGAAATCTCAACAGCTCCACCATTAGTGCCCAGCAACAAAGCTAACAACAGTACAACACATGTAAGCCCAGACACACACACTCTGAAACACCGCATTACCTTGGTCAAGTAATCATCGTCTGCAATCTCCTCCGCGTCCTTGCGCTTCTTCTTGTAGGCCAGCTTCATGTGGTCGAAGCTATCAAGCGGGGAAATGCCCAGAATCTAACTCCCCAAAACAGCACAAAACTCACTAGACAAGTCCAGCAAGAGACTAAAAAAGTTTGCCCATTTCAGCGTCCAATACCTCGTACGGGTTCTCCTCGTCGCTGAAGTCCGCGCCCCCCGCCGCCGCCGCCGCATCCGCTGCCACCACGACCACGCAGCGGCGCCTCGCGGCCGACGCGAAGAGGCTTCAGTTCCCGGAACGAATTACAAAATCATCCATAAAATTCTCTAGTAATTTCCGAAAAAAACCCTGGCGAATTGAATTACCGCAGCGATTGGGGGACGGGCTGGCCGGCGCGACGAGAGCGCGGGAAGAAGGCGCGGCGCGAGAGGGGCGAGACGAGAGCGCGAGCAGGCACAGCTGCAGCGGCGGCGGTCGCCGTCGGGGCCGCCATTGGGGTCTTGGTGCCTAGGGTTTTAGACGTTGGACGCGACAGCGAGGAGGCGGCGAGGCCGGAAGCCATCCATTAGCCATGGGAAGCAAGGGCAAGGTCTATCTGGGTCGTTGCGGAAGGTGGGGCTGGGCCCACGTCGGCCCATAGCTGGGCTCAAATGGGCCAGGGCCGAACCATCGTATTGAGCCTACTGGGCTTGTACGGGCCACATCACAATGGCTGTTACTGCCGTGGGCTTCCGGTGTCCGAGTCGAATCCAGCGGCGGTTATGCCGCATCCCGGCGCGGCGGCGGCGCCTATAGACGGGGCCCGGGCGCCGTGTCGCGCAGAGGAAGGTCTCCCAATTCGTTTCCCCTTCCTCCTCGTCTCGTTGTTTCGCCGCCGTGTCGTCGCATCGCTCCCAGGCCGGCGAAGCGGAGCGAGGAGAGCGCCATGGCGACCGCTTCAGGTGAGTGGAACATCCCGTAACCCCAAACCTTGTTCGATCCTCCTGCCCCCGATTTTATCGCAAAACCGCGTGGGTTCGATCCGTTTTCGCCAGTTTTAGATCTGGAGGGTTATTCTCCGGGTGATTTTGCTTCTATTCGATGGGGATTAGGGTTTCGCTTGGAGCCGTGCGGGTTGCTGGTTGCGTAATTTTGGGATCGGATCTTTTCTGATCGCTCGGAGCGGCGAATTTCTGTGGACGATTCTCTTATTATTTTCGATTTCGCGTTTGTGGCAGTCTCGTTCAAGTCCCGGGAGGACCATCGGAAGCAGCTCGAGCTTGAGGAGGCGCGGAAGGCGGGGCTCGCGCCCGCCGAGGTCGACGAGGATGGGAAGGAGATCAACCCCCACATCCCCCAGTACATGTCCTCGGCCCCGTGGTATCTTAACGCCGAGAAGCCGGTAAGTTGCTGCTTGTTCTACCGAAATTCTAGTTTGTGCCACGAGAGGTATTTTGGTTTGTGGAAGCTCTGACTCCGTGTCGGCTTGATGGGTTCAGAGTTTGAAGCATCAACGGAAATGGAAGTCGGATCCGAACTACACCAAGTCGTGGTACGATAGGGGCGCCAAGCTTTTCCAGGCCAACAAGTACAGGAAAGGCGCTTGCGCAAAGTAAGTGTGGTTTTCATTTCATTTTATTTTTTCTCGAAACACGGCTCAACATGTATTCTTATTGTTATGTGGATGTTCATGTTGATCCTAATTGGGACTAAGGGTTGAAGTTTTAGACATTCTATTTAGTAGTCAGGATGCGTGAGTATGCAACATCCGTGCTTTGTCTTGTTATTCAGAATCTACGTAAAGTTTTGATTTTGATCCTGAATAGCCCAATGCAGGTGAAATCGAGGCTTGAATCTCGAGCTTTCGTAAACTTGAGATTTTCAGACTGAAGAAAATGTTTTGCTTTTTTACCTTGTTCTGATTTTTGCCCCACCGTTTCTTTATCCTGCATAATCCAGCTTGTCTAACAGATATTTTTTCTTGATGTTCCAGCTGTGGAGCCATGACTCATGACAAGAAGTCATGCATGGAGCGGCCTCGAAGTGTGGGAGCTAAGTGGACTAATGCAAACATAGCACCAGATGAGAAAGTGGAGTCATTTGAACTTGATTATGACGGGAAGCGTGATCGCTGGAATGGTTACGAACCATCGACCTACACTCGTGTTATCGCAGATTATGAAGCTAGAGAAGAGGCTAGGAAAAAGTATCTGAAAGAACAACAGCTCAAGAAACTTGAGGAGAAGGATGGTGAGCAGGATGGTGAGAATGTGGGTAGCGAAGAGGATGAAGAAGATGGTCTGAAGATAGATGAGGCTAAAGTTGATGAGAGCAGTCAAATGGATTTTGCTAAGGTAGAGAAGCGTGTGCGCACAACAGGTGGTGGAAGCACTGGAACTGTGAGGTATGTCCTGATTTACAAACAAATTCTGTTCCTTCGAATTACTAGGACGTGTGCATCTGAGATGTATCAACAGTCGGTCTTTAATGCTAATGCTCTATGCTAATGTTCTTCACAGGAATTTGCGTATTAGAGAAGACACTGCAAAATATCTTCTGAATCTTGATGTGAACTCTGCATATTATGATCCAAAAACACGCTCCATGCGTGAGGACCCTTTGCCAGATGCAGATCCCAATGATAAGTTCTATGTGGTAAGTGACAGATAACATACAAGCTGTTTGCTTTACACTTTGTTAAATGTCACATCAAAATCTTCTGTTGGCTAGGCTATTGGATTCAGTATTCTGATGTATTGTTATGACTCAGGGTGATAACCAAAATCGACTTAGTGGACAAGCCCTGGAGTTCAAACAACTCAACATCCATGCATGGGAAGCTTTTGATAAGGGGCAGGATATCCATATGCAAGCAGCCCCATCTCAAGCTGAACTACTGTACAAGAGTTTCAAGATCAAGAAAGAGCAGTTGAAATCTGAAAGTAAGGATAAAATTATGGAAAAGTATGGTAACGCTGCGTCAGAAGAACCGATTGCTCGGGAGCTTCTTCTTGGACAAAGTGAGAGGGAAATTGAGTATGACCGGACTGGTCGAATAATCAAAGGACAGGTTAGTACATGATACTCATCGTTGTTAATTATGCCTTTCTTAGTCACTTGCTGTTCTTAGAATACTTTCTGCTAGGATGTAAGGAGGCTGTGTTTTCGTCTAATGTTGCCCTTGAAATTTGAAGTTTTATTTGTTCTGTTACTGTCTTATATTGTGAATGATGTCTTTTTTAACTGTTTTCATAACCTGACACTGTAGAGCACCATAGGTTTTCGCCGTATATTATGTGCTGTTGCATTCCTTATAATCCTGTCTTTGAGAAGGTTATATATCTAATTGCAGCAGCATGTTGCATCAGAGATGATGAGAAGCTTAAAGGTTTCTTGTAAGCAGTCATAAGGCATGGAGACCGTTGAATACAAGAAAATGACTGTGTGAACCCTAAAATTCTCTATTAAACTTCGAAGTGTGCAACAATAAGCACAGAACCCTTTCTACAAATGAATGCACTTACAAAATCCTTAGAATTGTATTCTCTTTCACTTGATGCCAGTGGTTTTGTTTCCCTGGCTTAGGTCAGATGCTACCTTTCCGGTCAACTGTTCACATTATTTCTTGGTCTTGGTATGGTCTTGAATGCTAATGAGTACCCAAAATCTATTACCTACAGGATGTATCTCTTCCCAAGAGCAAATATGAAGAGGATGTCTTGATTAATAACCACACAACTGTGTGGGGTTCATGGTGGAAAGATCATCAATGGGGCTACAAATGCTGCAAGCAGACTATTCGAAATAGTTACTGCACAGGCTTGGCTGGAATCGAGGCTGCTGAAGCATCAGCAGATTTGATGAAGGCAAATATGGCCCGCAAGGAGGCTGCAGAAGGTATGTTGTTGAGAAAATAGTTTGGCTTTTTTATGCATATCTGGTCCACTCACACTATACACAGGATAAAATCATCACTTTTTGCTAGCAGTGTCATGGGATAAAAACCATCACTTGTTGTCAAAAAAATCATTCCGCATGTTGTCTGAACTATCAGCTCATGGCATTAGTGTCAATTGCAAAGCTTTTAATGTGTTAGTTGAAAATTAATCTCCTAATTGTCTGAAAACATTGTTCATTGTGTAGTTAATGATAAGTGTGAGGTCTCAGGTTTTGATTGCTTTATGCTTAGCTTATTTCATGCTTTTACATTGGATTTTAAATGGACAATGAGATGTAACTGTAACTGCATGCAATTAAATTTGTTTCCAAGTAAACTGGTTTAAGTGATATGGCAGTCTATTTTACGTCAGCCATGTCCAATTGCCATGATCATGAACTTCAGTTAACTTGAAATTGCTCGATGCAGATGAACCTGTACGACATGAAGAAAAACGACTTGCCACTTGGGGAACTGATGTGCCTCATGATCTTGTTCTTGACAAGAAGCTGCTTGATGAATCCTTAAAGAGGGTTAGCATCATCTATTTGACCTTCGTGCGTTTTGTTTTTGTTGATTTATTGTTGTAGTCTTGTATATGCTGAAGCTAGGTTTAATTTTCTGTAGGAGGGTGCAAGGAAGAAAGAGCAGACAGATGAAAGAAAGAGGAAGTACAACGTGAAATGGAACGATGAGGTTACTGCAGAAGACATGGAGGCCTACCGTATGAAGAGAATCCACCATGACGATCCTATGAAAGAATTTCTCCATTAAGGCGTCGTCGTATATCACCTGGCTGCTAATGTATCTTGCAATAACAGCTGTTGTGTAATGGAACTATGGAAGTGTAAGCTGGCTATGCCTGTGTACGGGAGTATGATTTAACGTGGAGCCAAGTGTTCTTTCCCGGTACTACCATCCTTGGCCGGATGGTTGTTCTGTAGCACTGATGTCTCTTAAAGAGTGAAACGAAGGAATGGCATAGCTGTTTGTGAGTTGCTGATGTTGTGAACGACACGTCGGAGGAACAGATCACTGATGTACAAAGCAGACTGTAGATGTGCTTGCTTGTGTGATTCCTGGTAATCAAGATGTAGGAAGATTAATCGATTTTTTCTTGCTTATTAATCGGTGTTTGGTGCTATTTCTGTGATTCCGTCGGTTACATTCTTTTTTGGAAGAAATAATCGGCATGATCAACTCAGTGTCAGTGTGTGATAAATGCTTATGTTTGTGTGTGTTACTGGCTAGAAGCAACAGTATCATATCATCGAAGGTCGTCAGAATCGCGATCGATTCTGAATCGGACCAAAGGTTTCTTGACAGGATCGCCAATTGTAGGATATATATAATCTAACATCCTACCTAATTGTACCGGAGAAATATTTTTCAAAATATGCCATGTATTTCAACATTACTACATTTTTAAAATTATACTTGAGAACTTCTGTTTACAAAAATGTAGCAGAAAGGAAAGATCATTTGTTATTTATGCAAATTATAATGGCCATGAAGAGATAAAAAGTAAAATTTTACAATTAAAAGTACATATACAACTAATTATTTATAGTAAATCATTAGAATCAGGTAGGATGGTATGAAAATTTTATCATGAGCCTATAATTTTTTTGGTAAAGTCATAATAATAATATTAAGATTCTACCTAATTAAAACTTTATCTAGGATTGGATTGTCCAGTCAACCCTAGGTTTAAGAAATCGTAGGATGGTGTGACTAAAATTGAGATTACGATACTGTCATGCAATTAGATGAATCAAGAATATACCAACAATACAAGCTGGGCAAGGCAATAGTATAGTTGTGTAAACATTTTTTTCTTTTTTTTCCTTTGATGAACAGCCAATAATACATGTACTTACATGCAAGTGCAACCAACGAATGCAACAATCCTATGTAACTAGTATGTAAAACACGAAAACCAAGCTCCCATCGCATGGTTATCCTCATATGATCTAGACCCCTAATTTTTTGCAAACTCCAAACCAAACCAAACTAATTAGCTAACATATCCTCATGGTTAACTTAATTATCTATATGACATGAGATTATGACCCTCTTTCAAGCATGGCCTGGAATTCTTCTGCTGATTTCTGGCTCTGCAGTCTCATCTCCTCCCTGAACTTTCTTATGAAGAGCTCTGCTCTCAGATCCACCTCTCCCATCCCCTTCACCACCCCAAGAACACCACCACCTCTTCCTCCTCTGCTTGGGCTCATCAACACACTCCTCACACCAACACTCTTATTAGGAGTAGCAGTAGCATCCGCACGTGCCTCGCCGCCGGCAGGTGCACCACCGCTAGAAGCAGTACTGGTATTGGCACCCACACGTGCCTTGCCGCTGGCACGCGCGCTGACGCGAGACGTACCGGCGGCGGTGGCGTCCACACGTGCTGCTAGCTTGCTGCCGCTGGTTCTCGGCTCCTCCTGGGCGTGCTCCTGCGCGACGCTGAGGCTCTTGGGCTGGCTGTACAGCTCGTCCACGTAGACCGGCGCGAAGCTCCGGTGGTGGCGCCACCAGCTCTGCAGGGACGACGACGGCGTGCGCCGACTGCGGCTGTCTACGCCGATCCCCGGGGCTGACCACCGGACGGCGCGGGCGGAGCGCCGGAGCTTGGAGTGGACGGCGGCGGCGAGGCCGGCGCACTTGCGCCACCACCGCCACGGCTTCAGCCTGCCCCTCCTCGACGACGACGTCGACGTGGTGGCCATGCCGAAGCAGGACATGGCTGGCTCTGGCTTGATCTGTGTGTGTGTGTGTCTGCGCGAGATCACAGAGGGTGTGTGTGTGCGTGTAGGAGACGTAGTAGCAAGGTGATGCCCTTTATAATAGCGTGAGGAGTTGGCGCGTGATAGCTTTCGGCGTTTGGGCGGGGAAGACTCACGCTATGTGGTTGACTAGTACACTTTTAGTTGGGAGGCATCTTTCTGCCCGCCAATGCTTGCCTGCGCCTTAACTTGCTGCTGCTTCCTTTCTTAGTTACCTCTTTTCTTCCTAGAGGGGGTTGTGAGCTGTGAATTTGGTCCCGTTTTTTAGGATATGGTTAATGGTTTTTAGTTGTAACTGATGGCTTCTGTCTGCAATTTTGAGATGGTGAAAACGTCGGCGCGGCAACATATATAAGGTTTTGAGCTTGAGAACTGTTTGAAGAACACATTTAAAGAAGTCATCCCGTTTATTTCGGCTTATAGAGAAACCGAAACCAAAAGGTATAAAATAAAGCAAAAAACAAAACAGGGCATTTCTCGTGTTTTGGTTTACTAGCCCTCAAACTTCGGTTATACTATTATTTTTTCGGATCTCATGTGCTTAAGTATGAATACATTAACTGCCCAACTTTTCTTAACAACTTAAGTTTTTTAGGCTTCGGTAGTATCGAGATCAGCTTGGAATGCAGGAATTTCACTTAAAAAGTTCGATTCCTAAAAGATCCCATCATATTAATGCACTCCGGCAGGCCATATACTGATATACATATTGATCCTGCACAGAGTTGTTCCTATCATTTTGGAGGCCCTGGGACGTGATAAAAGTGGAGGCTCTTCGTTCTAACATAAATATGTAACAATATCTTTTATATTAATCGCAAAAGCTAAAGTTCAATACAGTAACCATTACACAGTACGTCACAAAATATAAAGTACTTATTGGCGATATTAGACTTAGTACATCACAAAATACAAAGTACTCATTGGCGATAATTCACTGGCACATTAATATTATGAATAAGTTTTAAAAAACTATAACATACGACTAAGGATGAAATAATTTAGGAGAGCACTACATTAGCCAAAGCACGCTAAGGAAGAGCTATGAGCCATCATCTATCATCTACCAAACAAGTAAGCAAGGTATGAAATGAATGATCACAAAACTATTCATGTAGATGCAAAACCTTTGATAATAGTATCAACATCAATCTGATCCAACATATCCTTCTCAATGCATAAAGTGGCCAGACCATTCAACCATTCATGTAGCATTGATGATCTCAAATAGTTTTCAACCTCTCTCTTAGATCCAATGAATATCTTTATACAAAAAAGAAACTGATATTACAAGAAAGTCCAAGATTTTATTCTAGATAGTGTAGATATTGTGTTGGAGACTTGAAGTGGTATTTAACAAATAATCAAGGAACAAAAATTCATAAAAATGTACCATGTATGCAACGGCTATATGAGGGGGATTTCAAGTAGAACTGTTGCAAAGTGAAGAAATTGAAGACGAATTGGTTAGGAATCAATGAAATTGGGCTCTGCTCCTCCATTAATGGCGACAACGACGTCATTTATTTTGGGAAAGAGAAGATCGGAAGAGGAGTGGAGAGGTCAAGGGGCCACACGGTGTGCGTGGTCAATTGGATCTGATAGATGACTCATTCGATGCATTTTCTCTATGAATATCCATGCTTAGATATTTAAGGAGCGCTTAGCACTGGATGCACATCATGGACCAAATGGGCTATCACTTACTTTGGTAACTGGACCAACTAATCATTAATCAACTATATTCAGTATTCAGTACATAGGCTATACCAAGTATGTATACATACTAACATATATGGACTAGAGGCCCTGACTTTCGTGGGCCCTAGGCTGTGGCGTCTACTACCCAAACCTAGGGCCGGCCCTATTCCTACAGTTCCGTTGCATGGCAATGGCATGTTAATTAGTAAATATATCTTTTCGTTCATCACATCGATCGTGATTGTAGCAGTTCATTGTAGCAATCAACTAATAATCTTTCGATCATATGGCTGTAATTGAAGGGATGGCATGGTATTGATCTGAATCCAAATCGATCAAATGGTTTTTGACTTGGCTGATCTGATGTTGGTGGAAGTAAAGACTGGACCTATGTACAAATAACTAACTGAGCTTGGTTATTCCGAATGGACAACTCACTCATTACAGTGTGCTTACTGATCATACCAATTTTGCTCTTTGGATCACTCGAACATGTACCTAATTAACTAGCAAGTCTGCGTAACATCTTGTGTGTATATGTGCTATCTGTCTTCGGTCAGGTGGAGAAATTAAAGTACCAAAGGCTAAACCAGTAGACTATAGCACACTTGGCTAAGTTCATATAACATCTTAAATTTTGTTTGAAAGTTTATTCAGCATCTCAAACTATAAAATCAGACATTTGACTCCTCTAAACTTTGTAATATGGTTCAAATAATAACACCTTGACCCGATTTTGCATAGTGGTATTGCTTACGTGACGGAATAAGTGGATGGTTTTACCATGTAGGATGATACACTGATCAAGTTGGATCAGTAACATATAGGGCCCATAAGGAACATATAGGGCCCATAAGGACTTCTTCCCCCACCGAGCTCCTAACTATGCTTCCATGGTCACCTCCCTATAGTTCCGTCCCTTTCTGTTTCATTTTGGTGGACAAGACCTTATGGCCTCACCTGTTATTCATCTAAACTTAACCAACATACAGTCTTAAATAGTAAAATTGTTCACTCATCGTGACACAATAGGAATACCACAATCTGAAACCGGGTTAGGATGTTATTTGAACTAGATTGCACAGTTCAGGAGATCAAATGCTTGATTTCATAATTTGGGGTGTTAGATGGATTTTTGAACAAAGTTCGAAGTGTTATATGGACTTTTTTCCAAAGATAATACTAGTACTACAACACAATTGACAACAGCTAAGTTGCTTAGAGCAAGCACCGACCTCTTGTGGGAAAAGAGGTCATCTGGTCCAGAAAAGAATCCTAAAATTCGCCCAAACTAAGTTTTGATATGATGTAAGCAAGGGAACTTCTCATCATTTCCTCAGGGTTGGGCGGCAGGCCAGCCCGGCCAGCATGGCCAAGAATTTCTTCTCCCTCTAGATCGACTTTGCTCCCAACTTGCAGCAAAAGGACAGATTCGATCTAGCTTGTTGGTTACTTAAAAGCTAAGAGAGTGGGATGAGGAATATCAAATATGCCATCTAGCTCTTCAACAGAATATATCTAATTAATTAATCCGTGCAATTGTGGTCCTTCATTGCTTTCTTCGGGATGCAGATTCAGGCAAACTCATGACACCTCGGGCACCACACAAGCATAACCTCTGATGAGCTAGCTGAGGTCTCTCTGTCTGATTTCATCTTTGACAGTGGCCAATAATGCTAGCTTGGGTTCTCTCTCTTTTCGGTAGCCAGGCGAGTAGGATCTTCCACAATTAATGTACATACGTAGTAGCGTATGCATGGCAGTATTTTGTTGACTTTAATTACGAGGTTTTGTTCAGAGACGAAGACTACACACGGTCTTACCAGTGCCACCTGATGGGGATGCATCTCCTTTTGCATTCTGACCTCTGGTATAACAATTGGGGATTTAAGTGAAGATTTTAAATACTTTAGAGAAAAAAAAATGGTAATCATTCACCCCTTCTGATTGTTGGCATCTAACCTACAAAATATAAGATATATTAGATCATCGTGTGTATGTGTGTGTATGTATATTCTGACAGTGGATTTATCCTTCAGATCACCGTCCATGAGCAAACAATTTGAAGCACCCAGCTCCTCATCCGTCTGGACAGCTACCACGCTGCGAGACAACGCAACATTCCCATCGTCATGAAGAGTTGTTCAGATTTGCAGTGGTGCCACCTCAGAAATCCCGTGGCCCCTCCCAAGATTTTGACGTCGAGGGCGGCTTCGACGGCGCCCCTGACGAGCGTATATGCCAGCTCCAACGTACGGAGCCAAGCGGGAAGCTGACGACGTCTGAATATCTTGCCGACATTGCTTAGCGTTGGCGTGCTGTATCATACCCTTGCTGAAATTTGTATCGACAGTTTGCGTGGCACCTCTGAGCTTCAGGTTGATCTCAAAGAAGAGATTGCCTCTCATAAGCCCTCGATCTGGCCTGTCACGGTTAATGTATCATCCTGCCAAGGGAAACTCAACTTACTAGAATAGAAAAAGGGAATGGATTAGCTAGTACTCATCTTTGACCTTTCTTCTAGACATAGGGTGGATTCTTTTGGACTGTGACTTTGATTTTTAGCTTATGATTTTAAATTCTGACTGTTCATGAGAGACAATACGCAAAGAGAAACAGTTGCATGCTATTTTGATTGGTATAGTTGAAAAAATTCTATCTAAACTATAAAATCGGATATTTAACACACCTATAAATCTATTCTACCTTTCTGAACTTAGCAAAAAAAAATCTATCTAAATTATAAAATCGGATATTTAACCCCCAAAACTTACAAAACAGATCAATTTCCACCTCAAGGCTCTTTCAGATGGTGATTTCGATGACATGGAGGTGTCCTTGCCATGTGTGCATCTTATCATCAAATTTTGCTATGGTGACATCCTAGTCAGCAGCAGTAAATTTTTTAAAAAAACATTCCCTTTTCAACGTATTGAACTAATGTGTCATCAAAATCCTTAAATGAATAATAAAAAATACCCCCTTTTCATATCTCTCTCCCCACTTCTTTTCTCTCACGCTCCCTGCGATGAAAAGGGTTTTTTTATTTATTATTGCTGACTAACTAGGATGCCATTGTAGCGAAATATGGTTGTCTAAGCTGCGCACAGGTCCAAACAGCCTTCATGTCAACGAATCTACTCTTCCAAACTGCTACAGGGCGAAAAATGGGCTTTGTGTAAAATAGACTTATTCATTTCTTCTAATTATATAGCAAAAACTGTTAAAAGATTAATGATAAAAGATTATTTTTTATAAAAATCTAACGGTATAATTTCCATTCATAAACCTAAATACTTTTATGTTTATTTATTATCAAAGTTTTAAAAGATTTGACAGCACGATTTAGTAGAACAGCGAGTAAAACAGAGTAGATTAGCTAAACGTACCGGGGACTTAATCAGTTGGCACTCGTCTAGCAGATCTCTAACGAGCACGGCCCCGAACAGGTTTCGTCGGGTAGCCGACGTCGGAGTCCGGCACCTTGACATACACGATGTTGGCCGAGTCCTCCATCCTGGACCACCATTGGAGCTCGGTGAGCGTCTCAATGGGCGGGCCAAGGCCGGCCGTCGCTGCAGATTAAACAATTAAGATCGAAATTAATTGCCGAGGTGGCCTTGTCCTTCCACCAGACCCAGGTGGGCTCGCCGCCGGTCGAGCACGCCGGCGCCAGACGCTTCTGCTTCTCGTGGTCTAACGCCGCATGATTATCCTCTCCTTCGCCGGGCCGCTGACGCTTCTCCGCATGATCAGCCTCCGGCCCTCCGCCGCGTGTGTCAGCAAGAACTCAGAATCGCAGCAACACAATGGACGAAAAACAAAGGCTCAGTAGCTCTGCAGTTTGCCGAACGATGAACAGTATGTTCAGACAAGCTGCTGTTGCTGAGAACTTCAGAACAGAGAAGACAAACTTAATTCTGGTGGTGCAAAACACACAGCACCTTTTTCTGGGTTTGATCTATTATATAGGAACTTACAAAGACCTACTTTTATTCTCATACGGGAACCAAAACAGAAACGGAAACAAAAGAATTGAAACCGAGACGAAAACAGATACTGACTCCCAGCCGGTCAGTCTGGCGCCAAAACCAGTTTAAATCAAACATTCACCTCCCTAAACTGGTTTCTCCTCTTTCTTCACAGATTGCATCCCAATTTCTTCTCTCATCTCGAGAAACTTGAGCCTGCTCAACGGTTTTGTTAGAATATCCGCGAGTTGATTTCTTGTATGAACGTACTTGACATCAATTTTCCCTTCATCAACACATTCCTGAATATAATGAAATCGGGTATCAATGTGCTTGCTTCTGTCGTGATGTACCGGATTTTTGCTTAAAGCAATTGTAGACTTGTTGTCGATGTTGAGCTCCACCTTCAATGGATTCCTACTCAACAAATCTCCGAGGAGTGATCCCAACCACACCCCTTGACACGCCGCAGTTGCAGCTGCTATGTATTCGGCTTCACACGAAGACAATGCCACCACCTTCTGTTTTTGAGACAACCAGCTAATCAAACTTGAGCCTAGAAAAAACGCCACTCCCGTTGTGCTCTTGCGATCATCTATGTCTCCCGCCATATCGCTATCACTGAAACCAATCAAGCGAACTTCTTCATCATCATCTCTTGCTTCATAACAGCAGCCCCAATTGAGAGTTCCTTTGATGTATCTCAAGATATGTTTTACCGCACTCATATGTTCAGTTGTAGGTGATTCCATGAATCGACTCACCATACCAACTGAAAAAGCTATGTTGGGTCTTGTGTTGGTCAAATACCTCAAGCTTCCCACTATGCTTCTAAACATAGTTTTGTCCACCTGTGGTGCTGGACTTTTCTTGCTCAATTTGAGTCTTGCCTCCATTGGTACTTGAGTTGGATTGCAATCTTCCATGCCACAACTTTGAAGCACTTTCCTTGCATATGCTTCTTGACAAAGTGTGATCTTTCCTTGCTTTTGACGAACCTCAACACCAAGGTAGTAGCTCAAGTGACCCAAATCACTCATTTTGAAAGCTTCATGCATTTGTTTCTTGAAATTACTTATTTCAGCCTCATTGCTCCCTGTAATGACCAAGTCATCTACATAAACACCGACCAACAGCAAGTTCCCATCTTTCTTCCTTTTATATACTCCATGCTCCAAAGGACTCTTCTCAAAACCGAAGTTCTCCAAGGTTTTGTCTAGCTTTGAATTCCATGCTCTTGGTGCTTGTTTTAGGCCATACAAGGCTTTATGCAATCTCAAGACCTTGTGCTCCTTGCCTTTTTCAACGAATCCCGGTGGTTGGCTTACGTAAACCTCCTCTTCCAAATCTCCATTTAAGAAAGCCGACTTCACATCCATATGATGAAGTCGCCATCTTTCTTGAGCTGCCAACGCAATAAGTAACCTTACCGTCTCCATCCTTGCGACCGGTGCGAATACCTCTTCAAAGTCTACACCTTGCCGCTGCACATAACCTTTTGCAACTAGGCGAGCTTTATGTTTGACCACATTACCTTGCAAGTCTTTCTTTACTTTGAAAACCCACTTGAGGCCAATTGCTTGATGGTTTTCCGGGAGATCTACAAGACTCCATGTCTTATTGTCTTGTATGCACTTCATCTCCTCCTGCATTGCTGTCCTCCAACTCTCTTCGGCACTTAGGAGGCATAACCCTGAGTATTCAATTTGCACGGGCTCCGTTGCCTCATACAACTCCTGCAGAGTCCTTATTCGAATTGGAGTCCTTCCAGAAGAATCCGGACTGCTCTCGTATTGTGAGACCTCTTCGGATGCGGCCTGTACTGAAGTTCCTTCAGTTCGAGCTTCCAGTCTGACCGGTGTAGTATGATCGGCCTGACTGCCGAGGGACGATTGAACTGCTGAGGTAATGTCGGTCTGACAGCCAATCCCTTCCAATTCTTCTGTGATTGCCGTTGAGCCCTGATCAAATGAGACGTGGAATACTTCGCTGGTGGCAACTCCTGTCATCTGTTCTTTAGCATCCCAGCCCCAGACTTGATTTTCTTCGAATACAACATCTCTTGTGATGCATACTCTCCCTGTAGATGGATCGAACATCCGGTAGGCTTTTGAGCCAGCGGCATATCCAATGAACACCATCTTTGAGCTTCGGTCAGCTAGTTTGCTTTGGTGACCTCTTGTCTTCTTCACATGAGCGACACAACCGAACACTCGAAAATGATGGACTGCCGGCTTCCGATTGTACCAAGCTTCATACGGAGTTCTTCCCACCATGCTCTTTGTCGGTGATCGGTTTAGAATGTATCTCGCTGCGATCCACGGCTTCTCCCCAAAATCTCCCGGGCATATTCATACTTTTTAACATGCTCCGTGCCATTGCCACCACAGTTTGGTTTCTTCGCTCCACAATACCGTTTTGTTGAGGAGAATAAGGTGCTGTCAAGAACCTTCTAATGCCTTGCTCTTCGCAAAAAAGATTGAATTCATCCGAGTTGAATTCACCTCCCCGATCGGTGCGGAGCGCCTTCAACTTCTTGTCAACTTCGTTTTCACCGCAAGCTTGAACCTTTGAATGTCACAACGCTTCGTCTTTGGTTTTCAGCAAGGTGATCCACATGAACCTGCTGCAATCATCGACAATTAGGAGGAAAAACGATTTCCAGCTGGTGTTGGAGGTGTGATTGGTCCACAAATGTCGCCATGCACTAGTTCCATCACTTGAGCAGCCCTGAAATTTGAAGTTTGTGGAAACGGAGTCCGTTTTTGCTTCCCAACAAGACATCCATCACAAACCTGCTCGACATGGTTCACAAGTGGTAGTCCTACAACCATTTCTCCTCGGGCTAGTTGCTGCAACGCTTGGAAATTTAGATGTCCAAAACGAGCATGCCACCTCCAGTCGTTGTCGCCAATGCGTGCTAAAAGACATACCGGTTGAGCATGGTCCAGATTGAGTGCATACAACCTGTTTCTTGCTCTCTTGACGTGGATCAATAGCTGTCTTTGTCGATCGAAGACCTTCAAATGTCCTTCTTCGATGACCACCTTGCATCCTCGCTCTTCCAGCTGTCCCAAGCTGATTACATTGCTAGTTAGCGCAGGGATGTAATAGACATCCGTGAGAATCCGATGTTCTCCGGTCCGCCCTTTGATTAGAATGGAACCTCGGCCTTCAATCTTGACGGCTGATCCATCGCCGAATCTTACAGAGCCTCGAACTGAAGTGTCAATTTCTGAAAATTGACTTTTGCTGCCACTCATGTGATTGCTTGCCCCTGAATCCAGGTACCAGATGCCTGCACCATCTGCCTCGTTCACTCCAAGTTGGAGTTGCATCTCGTCTTCAACTAATGTCACTTCTTCGGTGGAGCCTTCTCCCTTCTCTTCCATTAGTTCGCAAGCTTCAAGCATCAACATGACTGGCGAATCATCACTCCTTTCGGTTGCACTTGCTCGTCCCCTTTTGGGCTTCTTGCACTCGGATGCAAAATGTCCAAATTCCGAGCAATTGTAGCATTTGATTTTCATCTTGTCGAACTTCCGGTATGGCTTCTTTTCTTTTGTCGCCAATGCCTCCCACTGGACTCGGGATAGCAGCAGCTGCTCCCCTTCTTCCTTGTCTTGTGTCACCATTGCCTCCCACTGGGCTCGGGATAGTAGCAGCTGTTCCCCTTCTACCTTGCCTTGGCGTCGCCCCTTCTGACTTTCTTCGAAGACTCGTAGACGACCAACTGCCTCGGTTAGCGTCATCTTTGTCATATCTCCGAATTGCTCAATCGTACTGATGATCTGGAGGAACTTGTTGGGGACGGCGCTGAATAGCCTCTCGATGACTGTTGAATCCGGTAATTCAACGCCCAAAGCTCGGATCTCGCCAGCCAAGCTTGTGAGCTTATGAGAAAACTCACCAACACCTTCGTTTTCTCCCATGATCATCCGATCAAATTGTCTTTTCAGCACATGTGCCCTTGCTTTCTTGACACGATCCTCGCCAATGCGCATCTCCTTGATTGCTTCCCACGCCTCCTTTGCAGTCTCCTTTTCTGCAATGGTCATCAAGACCTCGTCGAGGACAGACTGGGATATGGCAGCCAGAGCGTCCTGATCTTTCTCTTCTTCGACCGGTGCATCTCCTTCAATTGCCACCCATACTCCGAGAGAACGCATGACGATTTTCATCTTCACAGCCCACAGGCCATAGTTCGTGTCGGTCAGCATGGGGAATTGGATCGGAACCAATCCCCCTTTCGTCGGTGCTCGCAACACTGGCGCTGGCGGTTTCTTTTCGCCGGAGCCATCTCCTGTCGCTGCTTGCTTCTCTGCAGTCTTGTCGTCCATCGCCTCCTTGCTCTGATACCAAATGTCAGCAAGAACTCAGAATCGCAGCAACACAATGGACGAAAAACAAAGGCTCAGTAGCTCTGCAGTTTGCGAGCGATGAGCAGATGTTCGGACAAGCCTCTGCTGTGCGAGAACTTGAGCGAGAGAAGACAAACTTAATTCGGTGGTGCAAAACACACAGCACCTTTTTCTGGTTTGATCTATTATATAGGAACTTACAAAGACCTACTTTTATTCTCATACGGGAACCAAAACGAAACGGAAACAAAAGAATTGAAACGAGGCGAAACAGATATCGACTCGGTAGGTCGATCGGCGCCAAAACCAGTTTAAATCAAACAGTGTGGGCATGACCCTTCTCTGCGTATGGAGGTAGCAGGGAGCCGAACCGGTCATCCTCCACGTCTGCCATCTCGCCGCCCGGCCGCCGGAAAACGATGGACTGAGCTTAAGCCATGATCAGCAGGCAGGCCTAGGTTGGTAGATTGATCGGGCCTGTGTCATGCTTGGCCCTTGAGTTACCTTTTTCTTGGGTCACATTAGCGTGGGTTAGCTCAAGAACTCAAGATGGTCTAACCCAATATTACTCCATCTACAACAGAACTTACTCCATCTGCTTCAGGAAAGAACCATAGGGCGGATGTTATCAGAAACATAAAACCCAACGTAGAGCAGTTAAGAGAATAGAAGCGTACATGTTCTACTCCTTAACCACATAAGATATCACCATAGGAGAGGCCCACATATCGGGAGTAGTAGCTGGTCAGGTAGATAAACAGTGATTCTCCAACTAGCTAGGAGTACTTACCTGTTACAGCATAAGCTATTATAACATTGAATTACGTATTGAAAAGACTCTTCAACGAATTATTTAATCCTCATCACAACTAAAAATTGAAAACAACAAAGAACTGATCGAGAGTGAGTACTACGGATAATTGGAATTAACCCACGTCGCCGCTGCATCACATCGGTGTTTCTAAGGAATCTTCATCCTGTCGAGGTAACTTCCGCGCACAAAATAATGACAAAACGATGGACGTTCATTTCAAAGCAAGCTATGTGTTAGTTTTTGTTTTCAGGTGCTAATATCAACAGCGCAATTGAAAGTGACGTACAATATATGAATCAAAATGAATCAGCATGTTGGGTTTTGATCTCGGCTAACAAACTTCCGAGTTTCTAGGGAGGTTACTCCTCCACTCGCGTCCTGATCGGGGGCGTAACCAACTATTTTTGGTTTTGATCCCGGTCACCCAGCGATATAAAAACTAGAGGGATTTCGGCAGGGCATGACACACGTTGGTTATCCCAGGCCAAAAGGATCCCACAAAATCCGATCTACTAACGCCCGCTGAGGTGAACGAAGGCCAAGCCACTCCTCCTTCATTTCTGTCCAGGCCATCTCCGATGCCGCCGACCACCTCCGCCTCACGACCACAATCGCAGCAACACTGAGCACCCTTATGGCATCATCCAGTTCGGGTATGTAATTTACGCTTCCGCTATAAGGTTTATGTTTATGTTCATATTCATTTTGATCTAGAGTTAAAAGATTACGGTTCAGGTTTAGACTCAGTTTCTTTTCACCACAGCAAACTGTCCAGACTTGCAAGATACTCATTACAAGAAAGATATTCAAAGTCAGGTGCACTTTGGGAAGTCAGCGTTTCAATACTTAGGGAACTCCCAGAACGATGCAAGTCCGCGTGCATACGCCTTGTATTTTGCGTACGGGTTGTCAGATATCTGGAATGAATCTGATCTCCCTCTATGGCTTTATATACTCGACTTGCCTGTTATATATGTTTATCTGTCCCGAAGGAGTACGGATCAGTACAGTTAAGTTGCAACTTGCGACAGGTAGAGTACAACAGGTCCGTACCGTACGTTCATAGTGAAAATCGAGCTGTGGAAATGGCACACGCCACACGCGGCCTTTCAAAACAATGGTCGGCGGGACGGCGTCGGCCAGGACGGCGTCGAGCGGCGCCTCCGCTGCTGCTGCGCCTCCTACATGATGCTCGGCGCCTCGTTCCTCCTGCGCGCCGTCGGCACCTGTAGCTGCGTCCACGCCGCCGTCGGGTTCATGCTCTTGATGGTGGCCGCGGTCCTGTCGCTGGTCTGCCTCATGCGCCTATGAGAAATATTAAAGATTGGAGAAGCGTTCTCACCTTCTGTAGGAGGCCGCACAAGTCTATTTATCTTTGCCAAGAAGAGCACTTGGCGTTGCATTACAATCAGGATCATATTCGGTGATTGCCTCGGTTGATACACAGGATCTAAACATTCTATCTTTAGTTGCAACTTCTAAACAAACACGGTTGCTATAAACAGCAAGGCAATCATCAGATATGAGCAAGAATCGGTTACAGATATACTCTTTCTAACAGCCCCCTCAATCACAACTTTCTTAAGTTGAGATTGTGCTTGAACTCTTCAAGTTGTCGCAATGGAAGTGGCTTGGTGAATCCAGCTGCAACCTGATCACCTGTGGGAACAAATCTGATATCTAGTAACTTTTGGCTAACTCTTTCTCTTACAAAATGATAGTCAACCTCAATGTGTTTGGTTCGAGCATGGAATATTGGATTTGCTGATAAATATGTAGCTCCTATATTATCACACCATAGTCTCGCAGCAGGAGGACTCTTAACCCCAAGTTCTTGTAGGAGCGTTTGTATCCACATTACCTCAGCTGTGGCATTAGCTAGTGATTTGTATTCTGCCTCAGTACTTGATCTAGAGACTGTTGCTTGTTTTTGAGCACTCCATGACACGAGATTTGTTCCTAGAAATACAGCAAAGCCACCAGTTGATCTTCTATCATCAGGACAGCCTGCCCAATCTGCATCTGAAAAAGCACTAACAAGTGTAGATATGGATTTATTAATATGTAAGCCAATTCCCATAGTATGTTTTAAGTATCTCAGGATTCTCTTGACAGCTGTCCAGTGTAGATCGGTAGGAGAGTGTAAATACTGACAGACCTTATTTACTGAAAAGGCAATATCTGGTCTAGTCAGGGTTAGGTATTGTAGAGCACCAACAACACTCCTATATCTTGTAGAATCTTCAGGCCCAAGTGGTTCACCTTGAGCTGATAGTTTTTCAGAAGTAGACATAGGTGTATTCATAGGTTTGCAGCTTGTCATATTCACCCTTTTCAGGATGTCTGAAATATATTTTTCTTGGGTCAAGAGGATACCTTCTTGTGTCTTCCTTACTTCAATTCCTAGGAAATAGTGAAGGTCACCTAGATCCTTGAGTGCAAACTCAGTTTGTAGCGCTCGCAGGAGACCCATTGTTGCATCCATAGAAGAGCTAGCAACAATTATATCATCTACATAGATGAGCATAAATATGGTGATATCTCCCTTACTGAAATGGAACAAGGAGGTGTCAGCTTTGGATGGGTGAAATCCAAGATTCTGCAACTTCTCACTAAGCCTTGAATACCAAGCTCGTGGTGCCTGTTTTAGTCCATACAGAGATTTATCAAGTTTACATACATAATTTTGTAGAGCTTTATTTTCATAACCAGGAGGCTGTTTCATGTACACATCTTCCTCTAGAACACCATGAAGAAACGCATTATGCACATCTAATTGGCGAAGGCTCCAACCTTTTGAGAGAGCAATAGACAAAACAAGTCTAACAGTGGCTGCTTTGACTATAGGACTGAAGGTGTCTTCATAATCTATGCCATATCTTTGTTTAAACCCTTTTGCTACCAATCTGGCTTTATATCTATCTATTGATCCATCTGCCTTCCTTTTAATCTTATAGACCCATTTGCAATCAATGATGTTCATCCCTTGTTTTACAGGTACTAAGTGCCAGGTATTATTTCTGATTAATGCGGAATACTCTAAATCCATTGCATCTTTCCAATTCTTATTTCTTAAGGCTTCTTGTAAGAATTGAGGTTCACCAGTAGAAGATAAAAAACCATATCTAATTCTTCCATCAGTAATAATTTTTGGTTTGATAATACCTTTTTGAAGTCTAGTCACTGGTCGGTGTACTGCTGGTGGTTGATACTCAGTTGCCACGGGCGATCCTTCTGAAGTAGCCGCAGGCAATCCTTCGCTGGCAGCAGTGTCCGTCATCGCCGTGACCGAGGCTCCAAAGCCGGGAGAACCCTCTGCAGACTCATCAGCGCCTACGAACATATCTGCCTCAACGTCATCCGTCACTTCAAGATTCTCGGAACCAACCCCATGCAGACCTGAGCCATGCATATTGCTGGCGCTTGCTTCTGCAGTATTTTCTGCCCCTGCAACATGTTCTGCAGTAGTATTTTCAACAGAATTTTCAACAGAGTTAATTGAGTCAGGTGAGTCATTAACAAATTGATCACCTATGTGTCCCCCCTTTGATCAATAGGATTTAATAGGGTTAACGGTAGTAGAAGAATTTCAGATCGAAGTCTGGCTCCAGCATTTGGATGAAGCTTTGAGAAGGGAAAGATTTCTTCATAAAAAAAACATCTCAAGAAATATAAACTCTGCCAGTTGAGACATCTAGACATTTGTAACCTTTGTGCATATTACTATATCCAAGAAAGGTACACTATCTGGAGCGAAACTGAAGTTTGTGTTTATTATATGGGCGAAGGTTTGGCCAACAGGCACATCCAAAAACATGAAGAAAGGAGTAGTTTGGTTTAACTCGAAAAAGACGTTCCAGGGGAGTTGACTGAATTATCTTACTGGGTGTTCAATTGATTAGATATGTCGCTGCAAGAAAAGCTTCATCCCAGAATTTTAGTGGCATAGATGCATGAGCGAGAAGGGCTAACCCAACTTCAACGATATGACGATGTTTTCTTTCAGCAGATCCGTTTTGTTGATGAGCATAGGGACAGGACACTTGATGAGAAATGCCAACCTTTCTAAAGAAGGAGTTGAGTTTTTCATATTCACCACCCCAATCAGTTTGCATTGAGATTATTTTTCTACCAAACATCCTCTCTACGAGATTTTGGAACTCATGAAATTTTTGAAACACCTCGGACTTATGCTTAAGAAGATAGATCCAAGTAAACTTGCTAAAATCATCAATGAAATTAACATAATATTTATTTCTCCCAACTGATTCAGTTGCAGGTCCCCAAACATCAGAAAAGATTAACTCTAAAGGAGAATGAGACACACTTGTTGATTTTGAATAAGGTAATTGATGACTCTTTGCCTTTTGACAGGCATCACAAACAGTGACTTTATTTGAATCTAAGGAATATGGAAGATTATTCTGACTAATAACTTGCTGCACAATTGGTAGAGCTGGGTGTCCTAGCCGGTTGTGCCACTTTGATAGAGAAGGCTTGATGACATTGTATGCTTGTTTATTGGGCTTGATTGAAGTGAAATTAAGCGGATAGAGACCACCTTCACATCTTCCTCGAAGAAGAATTTTCTTCGTTTCCTGATCCTTAATCAAAAAGAAATTTGGATGAAACTCAAGAAAGACTTGATTGTCATTGACTAGACGATGAACAGAGACAAGATTTTTCTTGGCCATAGGGACATGTAAGATATTATTGAGTAAAAGATTACGATGTGGGGTATGAACAGTAGTATGACCAATATGTTTAATGCTCATACCTGCACCACTTGCAGTGTGGATTTGATCCATGCCAGTATATTTTTCCCGAAGAGCCATCTTGTCAAGGTCGCTAGTAATGTGGTCTATCACGCCTGTATCTGTGTACCAATTTGTATCAACACCATATGAGTTGGTGGCGACCGCAACTGTTTTCTTTTCAGAGGCATACTCCTCATCGAACTGATGCCAGCAATCCAGTGCTATATGACCCGATTTGTCACATACTTGACAACGAGGACGGCTGTCGTTGCTAGAGTTAAACCCTCCGTAGTTGCTCCTGCCAGTTCCGCGTCCGCCACGATTTCCACAGCCATTGCTACGGCCGCGTCCACCATGATTGCGCTGGAAACTCCCGCGTCCACGCTTGACAGCGTTAACTGAGCTGTGATAGTTTCCCTGTTGAGAGTTTCCCTGCAGGAGGTCCATTCTATTGTCAAAGCTAATCAACTGTGCGTAGAGCTCGCTCACCGTGATTGGTTCTCGCCGGCCCAGAACGGTTGTGACGACTGGATTGTATTCAATGTCAAGCCCGTTGAGGATATAAGAAACAAGTTCTTCATCATCAATCGGCTTGCCGGCTGCTGTCATCTCGTCGCCGTAGGCCCTCATCTTGCCGAAGTATTCCGGCATGGACATGGACCCTTTCTGCATGCTGGAGAGAGCCATGCGTGTGTTGATTACATGGGCTCGGATCTGTGAAGAGAACATGTCTTCTATTGCTTTCCAAACCTCTGCTGCGCTCGTCATTGCCGCAACGTGGGTGAGAATCTCCCTTGATAGAGTGGAGAAGAGGTAGCCCAGAACTTGCTGATCAAGGGCCAACCACTTCGCAAACTCGGGATTTGGTTCTTCTACCGCCTTGTCTCCAGTCTTGACGACGATCTTTGCCGCCGGTGCCGCTGTGGTCCCATCTAGGAACCCAGTGAGTTGAGCACCTCGAACGACAGGAAGAATTTGTGCCTTCCAGAGCATATGATTACTCTTGGTCAGCTTCTCCGTCACAGGGTGGCCAAGCATCGGATTCAAGGCCATGGCCGAAGCCTGCGATGAAGAAGCTCCGTTCGCCATAGATGTGATCTTAGAGGATGAGCTCTGATACCATATGAGAAATATCAAAGATTGGAGAAGCGTTCTCACCTCCTGTAGGAGGCCGCACAAGTCTATTTATCTTTGCCAAGAAGAGCACTTGGCGTTGCATTACAATCAGGATCATATTCGGTGATTGCCTCGGTTGATACACAGGATCTAAACATTCTATCTTTAGTTGCAACTTCTAAACAAACACGGTTGCTATAAACAGCAAGGCAATCATCATATATGAGCAAGAATCGGTTACAGATATACTCTTTCTAACAGCGCCACCGCTTCCCGGTTGCGGCCGCGACGGCGGCTCGCCTCGCGCAGGAGGCACTCGAGGCGCCCTTCCTCTAGCATACGTGCCTTCAGTAAACAGCTACATGAAAGACGAGGTAATATTGAGCGTATTTTACATTTTAATATAAAATTAATGTGATATTTTCTTCGTACCCCTAATAAATATCTCATCTATAAATATTGAGCGTATTTTACATTTTAATATAAAATTAATGTGATATTTTCTTCGTACCCCTAATAAATATATAGGCTTTATTTGATATTCTTTATATATATATATATTAAATATAGTGCTTAGAGATAACAATTAAGGGTAATCTAGCTATTTTTACTATCTATTTAGTCTATAGATCAAGAGAAAATACGCTTTATAAACTTAACGAGAGTACATCATATGGTATGCATGCTTTGTCGTTAATTTGTCAGTTGGTTTAGCTACCAATCTGATTGTATTTCGCTGCATATAAGATGATTTCGAAATCCGCTCTACGTTAGGTGTTTTCTGCTGGGCCAGGACCAATATATCGCCAGGAGTTTAGGTGTTTTCCCCGGGGAGGTTTAGTCGTTGGATCGGTGATTCAGCCATTCTGAAGATGCATCTGCTCGTATATTGGACTTCTTGGGCCTGAAAAGTTGGCCTCTTAAAAAAATGCTCCTATGTTTCTTGTAAGCTGCGAGTATGCACAGCCTTTAATTTCAGCCCAAGACATAATCATTAATTTGTTCCTTGTGTCGCGGGGAAAACAATACCAGCTCATTCATCTCGTCACAAAAACAAGTTATTTTGGGATATATACAATTAAAAGTTTAAAACTTTTGCTATCAATATTTTGTTTAATATTTAGATTAGATATATGAAAAATCATATATGTAGATTTGTCTCAAAAATACTTTTATAATATTCTAATTTTATTAAATTTAATAAATATATTACATAGAAACTAGTTGTCAAAATTACATTTTAGGGACTGTTCAATGTTCAAAATGATATATTTTTATGACCAAAGGCAACACATAGACATCGGAACTATTGGATCTAATAAGAGACTATCGACCACCGAAATGATGCGACTTATCTCGTGTGACTTCCTGCAACAAATTATAGGTGAGAAGCATTCAAGTGGTGGTTTATGCGATGGAGCCAGCAAGCAATTGCATAAAAAGAAAAAAAAAAGCTAAGTACTCGGTCTTGTGCTTGGAAGGCAATCCGGCCGTCCGCGTGTCCCCGCACTCACGCGCTTGCGTTGCCCTCGAGTGTTGACATAGAGTAATAAAGTGCGGATGGTAGCAAATTTGACAAACCCACAGCAGCGTGGATACAGAAATTTCACAATACATATTTAAAGTTATAAAAATTTTATTTAATAGAAAATATAAAAGTTTATAATAGTTAAAATTAAAGTACAATTATTCATACTAGAGAGATAACATCTTAAATAATATAAAGAAATCATATAATAATTAAAAATTAATGCAATGATGCTTCATGTCTTGGAAGCGAGATATAATGTTATACAGATAAGCACATAAAAGGAAGCAGCTTTAGCAACGAGAGAAAAACAGAGCTTAAAGACTAACAGTTTTAATCATGATGGTTGGAATTAGAGATGAACTGTTTTCTTGGAATTACTAACCTAAGTCAAAGTTTAAATTCGAATAATTCTACAATAGAGTTGTATAATCACAACAAGATGCTTTAATCAAGTGAAAAAGCAATTCTTTTTGTCAAATTTTTATGTTCTGCAAGCATAAGTTCAAAAGTGTTTTTATTATTAACATACTTTGTCGAACGGTTTCTAGCTAAGCAACTTAAACAGTATTACCTAAACTGTTAAACAAAATATAAATCGGACAGCCAGACACCAGATGGAATCAAATCATCCAACTGTTGAACACATCAAGTTACAAAAAAGACTTGGCAACACTTACATAGTTTTTAGATAATTCATACAGCAGTCATCTGAATATAATCAACTACTATTTAAAAACTTTAGAATCATTATAGATACCTCACTTCTTTAAGTAAAATATAACTCATGTCTTTATTTAGACACATAATTTTGCTTTAAATCAGATATCGCCAGGGGAGGAGAAGGAGATAGAGAGATTACCGGATTAGAGATATGGGGCCATACCGCCATGGGGGTCACTGGGTCGGGAAGATGAACCTGCGTGGCTGTGCTGTGCCGGTGAGCGATGACGGCGAGACAACTTGCGAGACGGCCCCTCCAGAGCACTCCTACGCAGCTTCCTAAGTCTTGCCTCTAGAAGTCTAGAGTCTAGAAGACCATAAGCCTCCTGTGTCGCCAGACGGAGAGGGACAGAGAAGCGAGACTGAGTGAGACTTAGAGTTTCAACCGTGTGTTGTATGAATTACGACAGTGGGTCTGAACCAGTGTCGGGTGCTATTTTGGGTCTGGGAAACAGAAATGGGCCAAAAGGATCTGGCACTAATTTAGGCTGACTGGGTATGAACAAGATAAATTTAACCCAACTACTAGCATACATATGTATTATACTTTATATATAGTAGATTTTTTACCAAAAATTTTAGGTATTCAACTAAATATCTTTGAATTCTGTTAGGACCGCCCTTGATGCAGGGCTTAATTTTCCGTTACTAATTTAATTGACAAATGACAATAAGCATACCAAGAGGGTAGCAACATACATTTTTATATTAATTGTTCCTGCGCCAGAACGTACGTACGTATTTAACTTGACAGGTTCTCTAATTTGAGCATATATACATGCATGCTAGCTATTGGGAGTATTAATTCCAAAACAAGCATGCATATGCATGATTAGCTTCCTGAAAGCGTGAACCGCTTCAACTCGCCAGAATGCAGTAGCTAGCATCCGTGAGCTTATTTTGACATCACCAGTCACCTATATATCAATTATCACACGAGCTAACGTGTAGCTTCTTTTAATTCTTCCTCCATTCAATCGATTCATGCACTCATTGATGCTTAGGTCAGAAGAAGGCCCTGAGCGCCGCCTGCGCGAGCCGGTTGCCGCGGCCGCCGCCACGGGGAACCGGCGGAGGTGGACGGAGAGCAACACGAGCGTCACGGCCGCCGTCCACAGCAGGAAACCAACTACGGCGTGGCTGTTAGCAGCCTGAGGGACAACGGCGCGCAGGAGGAAGGAGACGCCCAGCATCATGTACACGGCACCGTAGAAGTGGAGCCGCCGCTCCAGGCGGCGATCAGGATCAGCAGCAGGGTCGCCGGCGTGGACCCGGGCATTGTTCATCAATGGTGCCTGGGGAGGAGCTGCCATATATCTTGCTGGTGTCTGCTAGCTGCAGCCTGAATCGTCTATGGATCAGTAGGACTCCACTTGAGAACGATTTAGTTAGGAGCTATGGCACAAGAAGATCTGCCTGTCGTCTGTATTTGCATATACTTCGTATATATAGAGAGAGAGATAGATAAGAGGTGGGGAGGCCAGAGGGGTCGCTGCTGTAGGTCTCCCCCATCCGTACACAATCTGTATAGCAAAATTTGTTTAATCTGTATAGCAAAATTTGTTTAATCTGGGGCTACATTAAGCCTAGCCGCACCTTTAGCGCGCACTGAGGAGGGCTAAGATACCAAGGAATGATAGCACACGCATCCGATTAAGATTTTTGGGTTTGTCCGTTTCTAACTTTTCGGGTTTGTCCGTTTCTAACTTTTCTAACTTTTCGGGTTTGTCCGTTTCTTTAAGCCGCCATACCTCAAGGCCAAGCGCTCTGGGCGCATTCCGAGCTGCTGCAACCAGGGAAGACGCCATGGGTTTGTAAATTTTATCAGGGTAGAGATAGAACCGGTAACCGACAGTTATTGGATTTTTCAAAAAAAATACAAAAATTTTGAATTGGAAATTGAAAATTTCAGATTAAAAAGAAAAAAGTTGAAAAAATTGCAAATTTTCTTTATATTCGATGAAAATTAGATAAATCTAAAATTTTTGTCCGTTTTGGAATCGTCTAGCTGTTCAATTCCGCTTCAAGAAGAAAATCTTTTGAAAAGTTCCTCTGTAATCATCGATATTCTCTTGAAGAAAACATCATCTGTGAGCAGACAGAGAGGCCGGCCGGCAAAGCAAATTATGGAGAGGGACAGAAGTCAGGAATCAGCTGCTACTTTCAGTTAGCTCGATCAGAAAGGATTGATCTGAGGTCATTTTTTCGTGTCGATCGAATCAACTGCTAGACTTTCAGCACCTAGACTTCAATTAAGTCCACGCAATGAATGACAAGGTAATTTCTGAGTGCAAGATACCTCTCTCCTCGTGGCTTAGGCCCCGATCAATATGGCTTTTGCCTTCGACCTTAGGCGACAGCAATTTTTTCACTGTAGCGTGTATTGTGTGCGCTATAGTGAAATTTTTTTTCATTTTTTTGATTTTTTTCCCGTATTCTTTTGCATCGTCCGCTCTAGATTAACGTGCCGTTTTTATTTTTATATTTTTTTAAATTTAATTATACTCAATAAATCAATTCAGCTACAGTGTTTTTTCAGCAAAAACCAAAAGCCATCGCTATTCCGAATGCCCCCTTAAGATGGTCTTTGTATGCGTACTGTCGGGAAATTTTTCTTGGCAATTTGTAACACCCCATTTTGTGGGATTTAAAAACTATTGGAAAAAGTTGATATTTGAGCACAATTCAATTTTTTGTCAAAAACAAAATTTGAATTTGAATTCAAATTCAAATCCAAATCCAAAATCAAAATCCAAATAATAAAGGAAAAATAAAATTCAAAAATCCAATTGGGCCGGCCCAATCTTCTCTCTCTTTCCTCAGCCGGGTGTCACTGGTCCACGGCCCACTTTCCTTTCTTTCTTCTTTCTACTTCCTATCGGACCAACATTGCTTGGCTTAGCGCCACCCTCTCTCTCTCTCGCTTTGCTCTAGCTAA
Source organism: Melocanna baccifera (assembly GCA_036346265.1). Lineage (NCBI taxonomy): Eukaryota > Viridiplantae > Streptophyta > Magnoliopsida > Poales > Poaceae > Melocanna > Melocanna baccifera. The sequence continues at coordinate 26,649,855 of CM070697.1, read as the reverse complement.
GTTCGACTCGGCTGATCATGCCAACGCGCACCGCCCTATCGTCCATCACGTCACCACCAGCTCTGTTGATACCCCGCGTGGGCCACCCTTGCCACGCCCATGCGCACCCATCGCATCGCTGAGCAGTGTGCCGATGTCAAAACTGCACTCGCTCTTGCCGCGCTAGCTCTGCTCCACACGTGTTTTGCTTATCTTGCAACCTCACTGCCCATGTCCATACCCGCTCCCGTGTCAGCCACAATGCCTTTCTCACCTCATCGCATCTGGTCGGCTTGCGTCACCCACGCACCAAATTAGTGCTGTTTATCTCTCCACCAACCCAGTCCAGCATCAGCGCACGAAGCACGTTGAGATTGATCTCCATTTTGTTCGGGAGCGTGTTGCCCTCGGCCAAGTTCAGGTTCTCCATGTCCCTACGACATCCCAGTACACCGACATCTTCACCAGGGGCCTCCCTACCTCTGTGTTTCAGGAGTTTCGATCCAGCCTGAACGTTCGTCGTGCTCCCAATCAGACTGCGGGAGAGTGTTAGCACAATGTAAATATAGTAGGTCGATCCTTGATTTGTGGCTGCAGTCATGCGCCTGCCTATATGTACCCCTGTACAGCATATGGAATATATGAATCATTCCAATCACTTAACACCATGAGCTGAACACCTTGTTGCGTCACCATAGACCAATAAAGAGGGTATGGTTTGATAAAGAGATCAGTAAATTAATTGCTGCTAAAGCCCATGAGCTCGCGCGCATCACATGAGCTGAACACCTTGTTGCATCACACAATGATTTTTTTGACCGTATGCACCCAGCAGGGACATCGACAAATTCCTAGCAGAATTATGATACCGTCAAAAAAAAAAAATTTCTGACGGTGCATACGGCCGTCACCCGTATTAGTCAAAAAAAAGAAGAAGAAGAAGAATGCAGTATACTTATTATGTGCACCGATGAACCGATAGATCTCTCTCCCTGCCATTAGGTAGCGTTCAATTTAACGTTAGCTTATGACTTTTTTACTGTAGTTAACTTATTTTTTACTGTAACTGAGTTGATTTATTTGACATAAATAAATTTAAAAAAATTTTAAAATAAAAAAATATGTTAGATCATCACGAACAATATAAAGAAATATGAAAAACAAAAGAAAAAACAAAAAAGCCCAAATCCAATAGCCAGCCAGGCCTCACTGGCATGCAGTTAGTCGGACGGTGGCATGCAGTTACGTCTGTCAGTCGAGGAGGACTCGAGAGTCGGTAGGCCCAAATCCAAGTAGCCGGAGAGCAGTAAGTTGGGAGCTGGGGACATGGGAATTGGCGCGCGGCAAGATGCGAGTTCGAAACCGAGCTAGCTAGCTGAAACGCCTTGTCGGAAAATGAACGAGCGAATTGGATTGGATCGAAGGCGTTGTGGTGCTGGTGCTGGTGCTGGTACTGGATCGAAGGCATTTACTGTTGAATATTTAGTCAATTTTCGGCATATTTTAATCCAGAAATTCAGCATATAAAACATGACATACAAAAGCATGAGTGATTTAACAATGATGTATTCATATTTGCTTATGAACAAGCTAACAGCAACACCTATTATCAAATTCATAACATACAGAAACAAATACACCAGAAAAGTGTTCATGTTATACCCTCGGGCGGGGCCAGTGTCGGTGACACCGGAGGCGCCGTTACCATCAGTCGACATGATGGTCTATTCGATGTAGTCGATCGAGGCGTGATGCAGGACGAGGCGTGATGCAGGAAGATGTTCGCCGTGCGATCTCGCGAATAGCTTCACCACCGAAGTAGATGGCGTTCTTCACAAATTGAGCGATCGCGCAATGCGCTCCCAAAACTTGATTGCCCGTCTACCCGTGCAGTACGCGAGCGGACGAGTTTGAGGCCTACTGCCGAACTCTTTGCACGTAAAGTTACGGACCGAGATTTCTTAGCGCAGCACTAGACAGAACCGAATCCTCTTTTTTCATCCCGTATGGAGTGGAGAGTTTTGTAACAGCAAAACAAAGAGCGAAGTAATCGCAGCCATTAGTCACTAGTAATCGTAGTCATTACTCGAAAATAATCGCAGCCATAATTCACTAGTAACTGAACCGTTACTGCCAGCGAGTCAGTGCGTTACGATTTTCGAATAGATAAAGAAAAACGCGCACGCACCCGACACGCCTGCGCGCACGCGCACGCACACGCACACGCACCGCACCGCACGGCACGGCACGGCTCGGCTCGGCTCGGCGTGGCGTGGCGAGGCGAGGCGAGCGAGCGAGCGCGCGCGCGTGTTGGCTCTTTCCAATTCCACAAGGGGGTTACCACGTTCCACCTTTTAAAGTGGTGTAACTCCCATTCAACTCTCCATATGGGACTAAACAGTTTTTCAATGTGGGCCTATGAATTTCATTTGATTAATTGCTAAATTAAATGGACCAAGCCCAATTAATCCAACAATCCCCACCAAATTTCAAGGCACACAAGAAATGTTCTCGATTCTGTTGTTTGATATACCGGTGTTTCGATGGAGACCGTTAAGTTGAACATCCACCTAGGAAAGGAGTTACACTCATCCACAATCAACAATGGACTATGCCTTGAATTGTGATTTTGTCGAACAAGTTTTACCAGTTCCTTTACTAGTACTAGGCTGCCAAAAGCATCCCCTCTAGTTGGAGCGTATAAGTCATACTCCAAGCCTATTCATGAGTATCTAGAGATCACCCAAATCTCATAGACTGTGACCAGCAGTCGAACTCATATAGGTGTGTTCCTTCTAAGATGTCCTGTAGGCCGACATCTCTGCTCTAAATAAGCCACTCGGATCACATTGAGGTAAAAACCAACCTGCCATACAGAATAGGAGAGAAGCGCATCATTGAAGAAATGGGCCCTGTAAAGGTCTCTCCTCGATCAACTAACGACTTGTTTCACCATTCTACTTCACGGATCTCCGATCACGTAGAACAAAGTTACCACCGTGGTATGACTCATGTGGGTCTCGGACCCATCTCACTCGATGCACTATCTATCACATTACGTGATAGACCCTTTGTAAATTGGTCGGCCAGATTTTTAGTTGTATCGGACATAGTCGATGCTATCACTCGGAGTTTTTCAGCTTTCGGCGGACTTTAACCGCCTTTTAACATGCCTAGATGACTTCATGTTGTCCTTAGAACTGTTCACCTTGATAATTACATCGATTATCACGGTTCATCGGATAGCCAGTATCGGTTTTCAACCACCGGCAAATCCATAAGGAGTTCGCGAAGCCACTCGGCCTCAACGATTGCGGTGTCTAATGCTGTGAGTTACGCTTCCATGGTTGACCTCGTTAAGATGGTGCGCTTGCAAGACTTCCAGAAACAAAGACCACCTCCAAGTGTGAACACATATCCACTCGTGGCTTTTATCTCATCGGCATCGAGATCCAGTTTGAATCATCAGTAGCCCTCCGGTACCTTTGGGTACCCAAAGCATAGTGAATACCATAGCTCACGGTTGCTTTTAGATAGCGCATTACTCTCTCAAGAGCACGCCAATGATCATCTCCGGTTTGAAACAAATCGGCTTAGCTTGCTCACAGACAAACGAGATGTCGGTCTCGTAGCACTAGCTAAATACATCAATGAGCCAATGATGCGGGAGTATCTTAATTGATCTCTTGTTATTCTTGGTTTTCCTCAATAACACACTAGGATCATAAGGAGTAGAAGCGAGCTTGCAGTCACTATAACCAAAGCGACTCAAGACCTTCTCTACATAGTGAGATTGCACAAGTGTAACCCCACCATCACCTCCTCTCGGTAGCTTAATGTTAAGAATCACATCACCACTCCCAAATCTTTCATCTCAAAACTCTTGGACAGAAAGTCCTTGACCTCCTCAACTACATTGAGGTTGGTCCCAAAAATCGATATGTCATCAACATACAAGCACAAGATCACTCCTTCTCCCCACCATAGCGATAGTACACACATCTATCGGCTTCATTCACAACAAAGCCAGCGGATGTCAAAGTTCTGTCGAACTTCTCATGCCACCGCTTAGGTGCTTGCTTTAGGCCATACAAAGACTTTAACAACTTGCACACCTTTCCTTCTTGACCTTTTACCACAAACCCGTCTGGCTGATCCATATAAATCTCCTCCTCCAACTCTCCATTTAGGAAAGCTGTCTTAACGTCCATTTGATGAGCAGTAGACCATGAGAGGCAGCCAGGGCAAGTAGTACTCGAATTGTGGTCAATCGGGCAACAGTGAATAAGTATCAAAGAAGTCCTCGCCTTCTTTAGGTATAACCCTTGGCCACAAGCCTTGCCTTATACTTTTCAATTGTACCATCAGGCCTAAGCTTTTCTTGAAAATCCATTTACATCCTACTGAGTTTACATCCATAAGGACGGTCAACGACCTCCCAAGTTCCATTAGACATAATAGAGTCCATCTCACTCCGTCTTGCTTCCTTCCAATAGTCGTGTCGGAGAAGAATATGCCTCTTCCATGGTTCTTGGAGTGTCATCCACGAGGTATACAATGAAATCATCACCAAAGGACTTTGCAATCCTCTGTCTCTTACTCTTTTGAGTAATCTCATTGTTATCCTCCTCAGGATTTTCCATAAGTGTTTCTTGACATGTTCTATCGGCACAAAAGAATCAAGGGAAATTATAGGTTCTTGACTAGATGAGCTAGGTACATCACATTTCATAGGAAATTCATTCTCAAAAAATGTGGCGTCTCTGGACTCTATAATTGTACCAACACGCATGTCAGGTACTCGAGTTTTATAATTAAGAACCTATAACCCACGCTGTGCATAGCATAACCAAGAAATACACAATCTACGCTTTTGGTCCAAGTTTGCGCTTCTTGACAATTGGCACGTTAACTTTGGCCAAACATCCCAGTGCGCAAATATGAGAGAGACAATTTCTTCTTTTCCCATTCCTCGAATGGTGTTACTTCTTTATTCTTTGTAGGAACTCTATTCAGGACATGACACGCGGTCAATATAGCCTCACCCCACCATTCCTTAGAAAGTCCCGCAGTGTCTAACATAGCGTTAACTAAATCAGTTAGAGTGCGGTTCTTTCTTTCGGCAATCCCGTTTGATTCGGGAGAATAGGGAGGCGTCCTCTCATGAATAATTCCATGTTCCTCGCAGAATGAAATAAACTCATTCGAAAAATACTCTCCCCACGATCAGACCTTACCCGCTTGATTTTTCTCTCAAGTTGGTTTTCTACCTCAGCTTTATAGATCTTAAAGTAATTTAACGCTTCATCTTTTGTTTTCAATAAGTACACATAGCAAAATCTAGTGCAATCATCTATAAGCGTCATGAAATATTTCTTCCCACCTTTAGTCAACACGCCATTCATCTCACACAAATCGAATGAATGAGTTCTAACGGTGCCAAATTCCTCGCCTCTTTATTTGCCTTGTGAGGCTTGCGAGGTTGTTTCGATTGAACACACGCATGGCACTTAGAACTTTTGACCAAAGTGAATTTTGGGATTAAACTCATATTAGCTAAGCGCGTCATACACCCAAAATTAACATGACAAAGTCGTGAATGCCAAACATTAGATTCATCATCATCGTTGCACACATGGTTCACAAATTTATTATAGAAATCCATCAAAGAAAAACGGAACAAACCTCCGCTCTCATAGCCTTTACCAACAAATGTTCCATACTTAGACACGACACATTTATTGGACTCAAATGCAAGCCTAAAACCATCTCTACACAATAGAGATCCGCTGACGAGATTCTTCTTTATGGAGGGGACATGCTGCACATTCTTCAGCTGCACGGTCTTTCCCGAAGTAAACTTCAGATCGACCATACCAACACCATGAACAGCTGCATGCGATCCGTTTCCCATCAACAAGGAGGAACCTCGACAGACCTGATAAGATGAAAACAAGGAAATATCAGCACACACATGAATATTAGCACCAGTGTCAACCCACCACTCAGGTGATTGACAAACAGAAAGAACTGTAGGTAAATAATTACCGTACCCCGATGTTCCTCCAGCATCACTAATAACCATGTTGGCAGACTTCTTTTGCTTATCCTTGCGGTCTGGACAATCCTTAGCCCAATGGCCAGAATCACCGCACACAAAGCAAACGCGCCTTTCCTTTGCTTTTCTTCTTAAATTCGATAGTAGCCTTGGGCTTGCTAATAGGCTTATTTTTCTTCTTATTGTGGAAAGCACGAGGTTCTTTTTCTGCACCAAATTGGCACTAGAACCTCCTCAAGACAACTTTCTTGCCACGAGTATCTTTTGCCTCGCCTTCTCTTCAACACCAAGAGAGCCAATGAGATCGTGAACACCGAACTCCTGCCTCTTGTGTTTTAGAGAGGTAGCAAAATCCGACCAAGAAGGTGGTAACTTGGCGATAATACCGCCACCACAAACTTGTCCGTAACTTCGCACTTATTATTCTCAAGCTCTTTTGCGGCGCTGAATCTCATGAGCTTGTTCTACTACGAGCGGTCATCGACCATCTTGTAGTCATAGAACTGCTCCATGACATACAGCTCACTGCCAGCATCAGAAACTCCGAATTTGGCCTCAAGTGCATTCCACATCTCTTTGCCCGTAGGCAAATGCATGTACACATCCACAATGTTATCTGCCAGTATGTTAATAAGTGCACCTCGAAACAAGTTATCCGCTACATTGAACTTGCGTTCATCCTCAACAGATAGAGGCTCAGCGGGTTTGCCTTGTGCAACATGAAAACATTCCATGGCAGTAAACCACAGGATCGCACGTGCACGCCATCTCTTAAAATTTGAACCATCAAACGGAGGGTGCGGTTTAAGCGACGCAGCAAAGCCAACTACCGAAAAAGACCTATCAAGTTTTTGGATTGTTGAATATTTAGTCAATTTTCGGCATATTTTAATCCAGAAATTCAGCATATAAAACATGACATACAAAAGCATGAGTGATTTAACAATGATGTATTCATATTTGCTTATGAACAAGCTAACAGCAACACCTATTATCAAATTCATAACATACGAAACAAATACACGAGAAAAGTGTTCATGTTATACCCTCGGCGGGGCGATGTCGGTGACACCGAGGCGCCGTTACCATCGATCGACATGATGGTCTATTCGATGTAGTCGATCGAGGCGTGATGCGGGGCGGGCGTGATGCGAGAAGATGTTCGCCGTGCGATCTCGCGAACGATTCACCACCGAGAAGTAGATGGCGTTCTTCACAAATTGAGCGATCGCGCAATCGCTCCCAAAAACTTGATTGCCCGTCTACCCGTGCAGTGCACGCGAGCAGACGAGTTTCGAGGCCTACTCGCCGAACTCTTTGCACGTAAAGTTACGGACCGAGATTTCTTAGCGCAGCACTAGACAGAACCAGAATCCTCTTTTTTTCATCCCGTATGGAGTGGAGAGAGTTTTGTAACAGCAAAACAAAGAGCGAGTAATCGCAGCCATTAGTCACTAATAACTGCAGCCATAATTCACTAGTAATCGAACCGTTCTCGCCGGTAGTCGATCGCGTTACGATTTTCGAATAGATAAAGAAAAACGCGCACGCACCCGACACGCACACGCACACGCACACGCACACGCACACGCACACGCACACGCACACGCACCGCACCGCACGGCACGGCTCGGCTCGGCTCGGCTCGGCGTGGCGTGGCGTGGCGAGGCGAGGCGAGCGAGCGAGCGCGCGCGCGCGTGTTGGCTCTTTCCAATTCCACAAGGGGGTTACCACGTTCCACCTTTTAAAGTGGTGTAACTCCCATTCAACTCTCCATATGGGACTAAACAGTTTTTCAATGTGGGCCTATGAATTTCATTTGATTAATTGCTAAATTAAATGGACCAAGCCCAATTAATCCAACATTTACTTGGCCATGTGACCAGGGATCGATCCAACTGCAACGAAAGGAATCCATCCTATCTAGCTACGCGCATAAAGACAAGTTGCAGGCTCGGAGGCCGCCACCACACCAGCAGCACCAAATTAAGAGGGAGGAGGGAGAGGCAGCCACCAGCAGACATCGATCCCTATGGCCATGATGAGGCGGGAAGCAGCAATCATAACGCATCAGCGCCGCGTTAACGCCATCTTCTTGTCCGTCGTCGCCGTGCTCCCTGCCAGCACTAGAGCAAACGCGACGGCCATGCAGCTGTGACTGAACCCTCCTTGTACTCCGAAAACTCCGCGTTTGATTATATAGCAGATAACTTCTTTTGCGACATCAAGCTGACGATATTGCTTTCTGGAAAGAGTGGCTAAGTGATATCACCAGTAGCTTTCCTTTGGAGTATATCCAAGTGCAGCAACCTCTACGGTCTGACCTCCTCTCCCTCTATATATATGGCAGCTCGATCTCGGTGAAACCAACATGCTTATAGACATGAACACGACAGGCAAGCCTTGCACCATATTGTACTCCACAGATTTATAAGCTGCAGCTACACCAGAGTCCAAGAGATGGACTGAAACAACCTCAAAATTCAAAAGTTTGATTTTGTTTTCTTTGGATTTTTGTTTGAGATCTTTAGCCAATCCCAACCCTTGATCTTTGCTCTGAGATTTTTGTTGATTTATTGTTGTAGTCTTGTAGATGCTGAAGCTAGGTTTAATTTTCTGTAGGAGGGTGCAAGGAAGAAAGAGCAGACAGATGAAAGAAAGAGGAAGTACAACGTGAAATGGAACGATGAGGTTACTGCAGAAGACATGGAGGCCTACCGTATGAAGAGAATCCACCATGACGATCCTATGAAAGAATTTCTCCATTAAGGCGTCGTCGTATATCACCTGGCTGCTAATGTATCTTGCAATAACAGCTGTTGTGTAATGGAACTATGGAAGTGTAAGCTGGCTATGCCTGTGTCTAACGGGAGTATGATTTAACGTGGAGCCAAGTGTTCTTTCCCGGTACTACCATCCTTGGCCGGATGGTTGCTTCTGTAGCACTGATGTCTCTTAAAGAGTGAAACGAATGAATGGCATAGCTGTTTGTGAGTTGCTGATGTTGTGAACGACACGTCGGAGGAACAGATCACTGATGTACAAAGCAGACTGTAGATGTGCTTGCTTGTGTGATTCCTGGTAATCAAGATGTAGGAAGATTAATCGATTTTTTTCTTGCTTATTAATCGGTGTTTGGTGCTATTTCTGTGATTCCGTCGGTTACATTCTTTTTTGGAAGAAATAATCGGCATGATCAACTCAGTGTCAGTGTGTGATAAATGCTTATGTTTGTGTGTGTTACTGGCTAGAAGCAACAGTATCATATCATCGAAGGTCGTCAGAATCGCGATCGATTCTGAATCGGACCAAAGGTTTCTTGACAGGATCGCCAATTGTAGGATATATATAATCTAACATCCTACCTAATTGTACCGGAGAAACATTTTTCAAAATATGCCATGTATTTCAACATTACTACATTTTTAAAATTATACTTGAACTTCTGTTTACAAAAATGTTGCAGAAAGGAAAGATCATTTGTTATTTATGCAAATTATAACGGCCATGAAGAGATAAAAAGTTAAAAATGTAGCAGAAAGGAAAGATCATTTGTTATTTATGCAAATTATAATGGCCATGAAGAGATAAAAGTAAAATTTTACAATTAAAAGTACATATATAACTAATTATTTATAGTAAATCATTAGAATCAGGTAGGATGGTATGAAAATTTTCACGATCCTATAATTTTTTTTGGTAAAGTCATAATAATAATATTAAGTTTCTACCTAATTAAAACTTTATCTAGGATTGGATTGTCCAGTCAACCCTAGGTCGAAGAAATCGTAGGATGGTGTGACTAAAACTGAGATTACGATACTGTCATGCAATTAGATGAATTAAGAATATACCAACAATACAAGCTGGGTAAGGCGATAGTATAGTTGTATAAACATTTTTTTCCTTTTTTTTCCTGTGATGAACAGCCAATAATACATGTACTTACATGCAAGTGCAACCAACGAATGCAACAATCCTATGTAACTAGTATGTGCAACACGAAAACCAAGCTCCGATCGCTCTTCAGAGAAAAGCACACTGGCAATCGTAGCACACCGCCACATGATCTAGACCCCTAATTTTTTTGCAAACTCCAAACCAAACCAAACTAATTAGCTAACATATCCTCATGGTTAACTTAATTATCTATATGACATGAGATTATGACCCTCTTTCAAGCATGGCCTGGAATTCTTCTGCTGATTTCTGGCTCTGCAGTCTCATCTCCTCCCTGAACTTCCTTATGAAGAGCTCTGCTCTCAGATCCACCTCTCCCATCCCCTTCACCACCCCAAGAACACCACCACCTCCTCCTCCTCTGCTTGGGCTCATCAACACACTCCTCACACCAACACTCTTATTAGGAGTAGCATCCGCACGTGCCTCGCCGCCGGCAGGTGCACCACAGCTAGAAGCAGTACTGGTATTGGCACCCACACGTGCCTTGCCGCTGGCACGCGCGCTGACGCGAGACGTACCGGCGGCGGTGGCGTCCACACGTGCTGCTAGCTTGCTGCCGCTGGTGCTCGGCTCCTCCTGGGCGTGCTCCTGCGCGACGCTGAGGCTCTTGGGCTGGCTGTACAGCTCGTCCACGTAGACCGGCGCGAAGCTCCGGTGGTGGCGCCACCAGCGCTGCAGGGACGACGACGGCGTGCGCTGACTGCGGCTGTCGACGCCGATCCCCGGGGCTGACCACCGGACGGCGCGGGCGGAGCACCGGAGCTTGGAGTGGACGGCGGCGGCGAGGCCGGCGCACTTGCGCCACCACCGCCACGGCTTCAGCCTGCCCCTCCTCGACGACGACGTCGACGTGGTGGCCATGCCGAAGCAGGACATGGTTGGCTCTGGCTTGATCTGTGTGTCTGTGTGTGAGTGTGTCTGCGAGAGATCACAGACGGAGTGTGTGTGTGTGTGTGTGTGTGTGTGTGTGCGTGTGTAGGAGACGTAGTAGCACGGTGATGCTCTTTATATTAGCGTGTAGCTGGCGTGAGAAGTTGGCGCGTGATAGCTTTCGGCGTTTGGGCGGGGAAGACTCACGCTATGTGGTTGACTAGTACACTTTTAGTTGGGAGGCATCTTCCTGCCCGCCAATGCTTGCCTGCGCCTTAATTTGCTGCTGCTTCCTTTCTTACCTCTTTTCTTCCTAGAGGGGGTTGTGAGCTGTGAATTTGGTCCTGTTTTTTAGGATACGGTTAATAATTTTTAGTTGTAACTTCTATCTGCAATTTTGAGATGGTGAAGACATCGGCGCGGCAGCATATATAAGGTTTTGAGCTAGAGAAGCCGTTTGAAGAACCCATTTAAAGAAGTCGATCCATTTATTTTGGCTTATGGAGAAATCAAAACCAAAAGGTATAAAATAAAGGCAAAAAATAACAGGGCATTTCTCGTGTTTTGGTTTACTAGCCCTCAAACTTCGGTTGTACTATTATTTTTTCCATGATTGTCAAGGCATCGCCTAGACGACGCCTAGGCGTCCAGGCGGCCCGAAGGGGACGCCATGGAGGAGCGCCTCGCCTTGGCCAGCTAGGCGGGCGCTCAGGGCGATGAGGTATCCACGGCGGAGACAAGGCGAGGCGCGGCGTCGGCTGGGTGGGCGCATGGCGTGTGGTCGCGTGAGCATAAAAGAGGTCTCCGCCGCCGCCGTCAGATTTGCCGTCGCCGGATTCGCCGTCACCGCCGCCGGATCCGCCGTCTCCTCCGCCAGATCCGCCATCGCCACTGCCGGATCCGCGGTCTCCTCTGCGTCGTCGGCCGGTTCTCCACTGCCTCCTCCAGTCTGCCGGCTGCTGCTTGGAGGCAGTAGAGAGCGGCGGCGGGAAGAGGGAGCGTCCACTGGCAAGCTGCCTCGGCCTCGCCGGTGCCGGAGGGAGAGGAGATGGGGGAAGGAAGAGGGAGAGAAGAGGAGATGGGGGCGAAGAAATGTGTCGAGCACTCGAGCTCAGGCGGCGGCGGTTGTTATGAGTGATTTTACCTTTTTGCGAGTGAGCCTTCTCAAGGTTTTGAAATTGCAATATGGTCCTTCTCTATATGCATTTCTTCTGTTTAGGCTCTTCTCAAGTGAACCGCCTTAGCTTACCTAGCAACGCCTAGAGGACGACTAGGCGCCCGCTTGGACGACTAGGCGTCCTGACGCTCCTTAGGCGCCGTGGTCGCCGAGGTTGCCGTGACAACCATGATTTTTTCGGATCTCATGTGCTTAAGTATGAATACATTAACTGTCTAACTTTTCTTAACAACTTAAGTTTTTTAGGCTTCGGTAGTCGAGATCAGCTTGGAATGCAGGAATTTCACCTGAAAAGTTCGATTCCTAAAAGATCCCATCATATTAATGCACTCTGGCAGGCCATATACTGATATACATATTGATCCTGCACAGAGTTGTTCCTATCATTTTGGAGGCCCTGGGACATGATAAAAGTGGAGGCTCTTCGTTCTAACATAAATATGTAACAATATCTTTTATATTAATCGCAAAAGCTAAAATCCAATACAATAACCATTATATAGTACATCACAAAATATAAAGTACTTATTGGCGACATTAGACTTAGTACATTACAAAATACAAAGTACTCATTGATGATAATTCACTGCACGTTAATATTATGAATATGTCTTAGAAAACTATAACATGTGACTAAGGATGAAATAATTTAGGAAAGCACTACATTAGCCAAAGCACGCTAAGGAAGAGCTATGAGCCATCATTTATCATCTACTGAACAAGCAAGCAAGTTATGAATAGAATGATCACAAAACTATTTCTAACATTTCTAGATGCAAAGCCATTGATAATAGTATCAACATCAATCTGATCCAACATATCCTTCTCAATGCATAAAGTGGCCAGACCATTCAACCTTTCATGTAGCATTGATGATCTCAAATAATTTTTCAACCTCTCTCTTAGATCCAATGAATATCTTTATACAAAAAAGAAACCGATGTTACAAGAAAGTCCAAGATTTTATTCTAGATAATATAGATGTTGGGTTGAAGACTTGGAGTGGTATTTAACAGATAATCAAGGAACAAAAATTCAAAAAAATATACCATGTATGCAACGGCTATATGAGGGGGATTTCAAGTAAAATCGTTGCAAAGTGAAGAAATTGAAAACGAATTGGTTAGGAATCGATGAAATCGGGCTCTGCTCCTCCATTAATGGCGACAACAACGTCATTTGTTTTGGGAAAGAGAAGACCAGAAGAGGAGCGGAGAGGTCAAGGGGCGCACATGATATGCGTGGTCAATTGGATCTGATAGATGACTCACTCGATATGTTCTCTATATGAATATCCATGCTTAGATATTTAGGGAGCGCTCAGCACTGGATGCACATCATAGACCAAATGGGCTATCACTTACTTTGGTAACTGGATCAACTAATCATTAATCAACTATATTTAGTATTCAGTACATAGGCTATACCAAATATGTATACATACTAACATATATGGACTAGAGGCCCCTAACTTTCGTGGGCCCTAGACTGTGAACCCTGCTGCCCAAGCCTAGGGCCGGCCCTATTCCTACAGTTCCGTTGCATAGCAATGGCATGTTAATTAGTAATATATCTTTTCGTTCATCACATCGATCGTGATTGTAGCAGTTCATTGTAGCAATCAAGTAATAATCTAATGCGTTGATCTTTCGATCATATGGTTGTAATTGAAGGGATGGCATGGTATTGATCTGAATCCAAATCGATCAAATGGTTTTTGACTTGGCTGATCTGATGTTGGTGGAAGTAAAGACTGGACCTACGTACAAATAACTAACTGAGCTTGGTTATTCCGAATGGACAACTCACTCGTAACAGTGTGCTTACTGATCATACCAATTTTGCTCTTTGGATCACTCGAACATGTACCTAATGAACTAGCAAGTCTGCGTAACATCTTGTGTGTATATGTGCTAGCTGTCTTCGGTCAGGTGGAGAAATTAAAGTACCAAAGGCTAAACCAGTAGACTATAGCACACTTGGCTAAGTTCATATAACACCTTTAATTTTGTTTGAAAATCTATTCAGCATCTCGAACTATGAAATCAGACATTTGACTCATCTGAACTTTGCAATAGGTTCAAATAACACTCTGACCCGATTTTGCATAATGGTATTGCTTATGTGGCGTAATAAGTAGACGATTTTACTATGTAGGATGACACGTTGGTCAAGTTGAGTCAGTAATATATGGGACCCACAAGGACTTCTTCCCCCACCGAGCTCCTAACTATGCTTCCATGGTCACCGCCCTATAGTTCCCTCCCTTTCTGTTTCATTTTGGTGGACAAGGCTCTATGGCCCCATCTGTTATTCATCTAAACTTGACCAACGTGTAGTCTTATGTAGTAAAACTGTTCACTCATCGTGACACAATAGGAATACCACAATCTGAAATCGGGTCAAGATGTTATTTGAATTGGATTGCACAGTTCAGGAGATCAAATGTCTGGTTTCATAATTTGGGGTGTTAGATGGATTTTCAAACAAAGTTCGAAGTGTTATATAGACTTTTTTCCAAAGATAATACTAGTACTACAACACAATTGACAACAGCTAAGTTGCTTAGAGCAAGCACCGACCTCTTATGGGAAAAGAGGTCGTCTGGTCAAGAAAAGAATCATAAAATTCTCCCAAACTAAGTTTCGATCTGATGTAATCAAGAAAGCTTCTCATCATTTCCTCAGGGTTGGGCAGCAGACCAGCCCGGCCGGCATGGCCAAGAATTTCTTCTCCTCTATCGACCTTGTTCCCAACTTGCAGCAAAAGGACAGATTCCATCTAGCTTGTTGGTTACTTAATTAAAAGCTAAGAGAGTGGGATAAGGAATATCAAATATGCCATCTAGCTCTTCAAAAGAATATATCTAATTAATCCGTGTAATTGTGGTCCTCCATTGCTTTCTCCGGGATGTAGATTCAGGCAAACTCATGACACCTCGGGCACCAGACAAGCATAACCTCTGATGAGCTAGCTGAGGTCTGTGTGTCTCTGATTTCATATTTGACAGTGGCCAATGATGCTAGCTTGGGTTCTCTTCTCTTTTCGGTAGCGTATGGCGATTCACAGCTCGATTTTGTTGACTTTACGAGGTTTTGTTCGGGGACGAAGGCGCACACGGTCTTACCAGTGCCACCTGATGGGGATGCATCTCCTCTACCACGCTGCGAGACAACGCGACATTCCCATCGTCATGAAGAGTTGTTCTGGTGCCTGATGATTTGCTCTCATACAGGAGAACGTCGTTCAGATTCGCAGTGGCGCAGGCAGCGATGCCACCGCAGAAATCCCGTGGCCCCTCCCAAGATTTTGACGTCGAGGGCGGCTTCGACGGCGCGCCTGACGAGCGTATATGCCAGCTCCAACGTACGGAGCCAAGCGGGAAGCTGACGACGTCTGAATATCTTGCCGACATCGCTTAGCGTTGGCGTGCTGTATCATACCCTTGCTGAAGTTTGTATCGACAGTATGCGCGGCACCTCTGAGCTTCAGGTTGATGTCAAAGAAGAGATTGCCTCTCATAAGCCCTCGATCTGGCCTGTCACGGTTAATGTATCATCCTGCCAAGGGAAACCCAACTTACTAGAATAGAAAAAGGGAATGGATTAGCTAGTACTCGTCTTTGACCTTTGTTCTACACATTGGATGAATTCTTTTGGACTATAGCTTTGATTTTTAGTTTACGGTTTTTGAATTCTGACTATTCACAAGAGACAATACACAGAGAAAAACAGTCGCATGCCATTTTGATCGGTGTAGCTGAACTTAGTACAATGTTCACTACAATCTACCTGTAGATTCTGACTAAAAAGATGCATAGTTTAAAGCTAGTTAATGTAGCAGAAAGTGATAAGCCAAAACGTAAGTCTGGCCAAACCCACCCATATGTCTATTCTACCTTCCTGAACTTTGCAAAAAAAATCTATCGAAACTATAAAATCAGATGTTTAACCCTCTAAACTTACAAAATAGATCAATTTCCACCTCAAGGCTTTTTGAGATGGTGATTTTGATGACATGGAGGTGTTTTTGCCATGTGTGCATCTTATCATCAAATTTTGCTATGGTGACTATTATGAATATTGTGTGTATATTGAAGAGACAAATAGCCATATATATAGGGGACTACATGAGGATATATACCATCTAGAGATAAGACATATACGAAATAGAATACAAACTCTATATCCTAATAGGGACTCTATCTCCTTAAAACCCCTCAAATGCAAAGTGTATGCAATAGCATTGCATTTGAAAAGAGTTGTCACTGAAATAATAAAAAACCCGAAGTCCAAGTCTTGATAATATCGTTGTAGCATGCAACTCTTGAAAAATACTGTCAAATCAAGTTGAAGAGGAATAGATAAAAGCATAGCAGCGCAGATCGAAGTCCAAGGCGGCGACGACGCAGTGCACAAGGTGCAGGAGAAGTGCAGCGGCTTTAGAAGCTCGGAGCAGCGGCTAAAGAAGCGGCAACGTCATAACGACTTCTACGATCTACATGCAGCTCAGAGAGAAGAGCGACGGCTGCTGCCATAGAATAGATAGAAGCATGACGACGCAGATCGAAGCCCAAGACGGCGGCGGCATAATGCACAAGATGCAGGAGAAGCGCGGCGGCCTTAGAATCTTAAAGCGGCGGCTAAAGAAGTGGCGGCGTCATAACGACTTCTACGATCTACACGCGGCTCAGAGAGAAGAGTGGCCACTGCTGTCATGTAAAACAAAATTCTTACACTTCTATGACTGACAATAAATTTGTGGATTCGCATGACTTGAATGAACTGAAAGATAGAAGCTACGGCCTTGGATGGATGTAACGGAAAACTCAGATAAAAATACTAAAGACTCCCTATCATAACTATGACCCAATCTGAATATATGCGTCTTTCAGCTACCCGCTCCAAATCAACATACCGATGTGCAAGTAACCGATGCGTCTGCATGGTGGTCGCCCCCGACGAGAAGGTGAGGGCCAAGGTGAATGCGATAGTGAGCGAGGGTGTAGCGGGGGTGGAGGAGGACATGGCGTTCACGGAGGATGCGGAGGGGACAGACGATAAGCGAACGCGGAGGCTTGGAGGATGAGGCGCCGAGTGTTGGCTGCTCCGGATCGGAGGGAGTCCTCGACACGGCCGTCGTCGAGAGGATCTGGTTGCGAAGAAGAGCGACAGCACCTCTGGCGTGTGCAGATCCGAGCGAGAGGCGGCAGGCGGGCGTCGGTGAGTAGCCCGCCAAACGGGGGAGGCTGAGACAACGCTGCGGGCAGTCCACTAAAGGGGCGCGTGAGCCAGATCTGGGGAGAAGAAGTGGCCGCCCCCGAGAGCGGAGATCGATCCTCTCGGGGGCAGCAACTGCGGAAGTAGATTGAGATCGAGGTTATGGTTTTAACCTAAGCTCTGATACCATATTATGAATATTGTGTGCATATTGAAGAGACCTAAGGGGCTATATATATAGAGAAGTACAGAAAGATATATGCTATATAGAGATGAGACATATACGAAATAGAATACAAATTCTATATTCTAATACAGACTCTATCTCCTTAGCAGTGACATCCTATTCAGCAGCAGTAAATTAAAAAAACATTCCCTTTTCAACGTATTGAACTAATGTGTCATCAAAATCCTTAACTAAATAATAATAAAAAAATCCCCTTTTCATATCTCTCTCCCCACTTCTTTTCTCTCACGCTCCCTGCGATGAAAAGGGTTTTTTTATTTATTATTGCTGACTAACTAGGATGCCATTGTAGCGAAATTTGGTGGTCTAAGCTGCGCATTGTCGCTGTCCCCGCTCGTGCGCTAACGCCGCATGATCAGCCTCTCCTTCGCCGGGCCGCTGACGCTTCTCCGCATGATCAGCCTCCGCCGCGTGGGCTTGACCCTTCTTCTCTGCGTATGGAGGTAGCAGGGAGCCGAACTGGTCGTCCTCCACGTCTGCCATCTCGCCGCCCGGCCGCCGGAAAACGATGGACCGAGCTTAAGCCATGATCAGCACGCAGGCCTAGGTTGGTAGATTGATCGGGCCTGTGTCAGGCTTGGCCCTTGCGTTACCTTTTGCTTGGGTCACATTAGCGTGGGTTACCTCAACAACTCAAGATGGTCTAACCCAATATTACTCCATCTACAACTGAATTTTTTCTTGTCCCCTTAATTTTTATACGTTCCAATTGCACCCCCGTTTACGATAATATACATTATACAATATTATTCCAAATTCTACCTGCTCTAGCTCCTATCGTTACAAGCAAAGGCTCATTGTTATACCAGAGGGATGCATGATAAATTGCTACAAGAACAATAAGACAGACAAACCACCACCTGGTTAAAAATTGGCATTTGTGATCCGTTTTTGTTCCTTGACACAAATTGTCGATGATTGAATCGTTGATTCTATAAATAGTAGAAAAATTTGAGCCTCACATAAGGATAAACTGGAAAAATTGGTCTTTTTTGCTATATTAAGTTTATAATGCGCTCTTAATGAACGATTACATGGAAAAATGCTATTTGCTTTAATGCGGAATAAACTTGCTGTAGTGGTTCTCTTTTTCTCTCTTATGTAAGGCTTAAATAGCACCAAAGAGACGTCAATTGTTTACCCGAACAGATGGCTTGTCAATTCCTTCCGTCCATACGTGTAATTAGTTGCTGGTAGTAAAAGAGGCTTGACAATAATCATTGATTAGTTGTTGTAGGTGAGGAAGAGCTTCTATAGGGCAGTTGTTGTCAGAGATATAAAACCGAACGTAGAGCAGTTGAGAGAATAGGAGTGCATGTGTTCTACTCCTTAACCACATAAGACATCACCTTAGGGGAGACCCATATGTCGGATTATAGAGCTTCCGAGTAGTAGCTGGTCGAGTAGATGAACAGTGATTCTCCGACTAGGAGTACTCAAGACGTATTTCAGCATAAGCAATTATAACATTGATCTAAGATGTTTGATTACATATTAAAAGGACTCTTCAATGAATTATTTAATCCTCATCACAACAAAAATTGAAAACAACAAAGAACTGACCGAGAGTGAGTAATACTGATAATTGGAATTAACCCACATGGCCGCTGCATCACATCGGTGTTTCTAAGGAATCTTCGTACTGTCGAGGTGACTTCCGCGCACAAAATAATGATAGAACGATGGACGTTCATTACAAAGCAAGCTATGTATTTGTTTTCAGGTGCTAATCAATTGGCTTATACCGGTTGCAGAGAAGGCCAATGCCAACAGTGCAATTGAAAGTGACGTACAATATAGGAATCAAAATGAATCAGCATACTGTCCAGACTTGCAAGATACTCAATACAAGAAAGATACTCAAAGTCAGGTGCACTTTGGGAAGTCAGCGTTTCAATACTTAGGGAACTCCAAGAAAGATGCGAGTCTGCGTGGATATGCCTTGTATTTTGCGTACGGGCTGTCAGATGTCTGGAATGAATCATCTGATCTCCCTCTATACCTTGCTATTTATATATATACTCGACTTGTCTGTTATATATGTTTATCCTGTCCCAAAGGAGTACGGATCAGTACAGTTAAGTTGCCACTTGCAACAGGTAGAGTACAGCAGGTCCGTAACGTACGTTCATAGCGAAAATCGAGCTGTGGAAATGGCACACGCGGCCTTTCAAAACAATGGTCGGCGGGACGGCGTCGAGCGGCGCCTCCGCTGCTGCTGCGCCTCCTACATGATGCTCGGCGCTTCGTTCCTCCTGCGCGCCGTCGGCTCAGAGGACGACGGCACCTGCAGCTGCGTCCACGCCGCCGTCGGCTTCATGCTCTTGGTGGCGGCCGCGGCCCTGTCGCTGGTCTGCCTCATGCGCCGCCGCTTCCCGGCTGCGGCCGCGACGGCGGCTCGCCTCGCGCAGGAGGCACTCGAGGCCTTCCTCTAGTATACGTGCCTTCAGTAAACAGCTGCATGAAAGACGAGGTAAACAAAGTCCATTTAAAAAAAAACATATGACATACGAAAACTAGTCCATATATGTGTTTCAGCTGAACTAGTTATACAATGCATGAACAGATAACAGCATGCTGCATGCATGCACCAACACTGAGTGCGCACGTAGTAATCGTGGCTCGTCGTTGCACGCCGAGATACGTAAAGGTGCCTGCTGTGCAGTAGTACTAGTTTATTTTCCTTTTCTTATGTATACTTCATGAATCATGACAGAACTTCAAGTTTTGGTTCATCTTAGCACATGTGCTTAATGTTTTCTTTTAATTTGCACCACTTAATTTGTGCCTCTACGTACTGCTGTACGCTCTTCAAACTTCAATACGGTTCTGACCTTGAAAATTTGCAAATGCGTGGTAGACACGTATGTAGTGGTAGTGGTACTAATGTTTGTTTCGTGCTCAACTCAATACGTTCAGCACATACAGCTGACAAGAAAGTAGTGTGAACGGCTGGGCAATTGAAAGAACCAGATGCCCATCGTTTCAATGGGCTGGGCCCAGTGTTCCAAGAATCCAAGTTTCTAACTCGTGAAGGCCCACCACCATCTGAAGTTGAGATATTCAGATTTCGCTCATTTCAGGAGCTCTACTATAGCGATGCTTAGTTTTTTTTTTTAAAAAAAAGAGAGACATTAGAGACCTGGAAATACCTACCTAGTTCTGAAAGAAACAAAGACATTAGAGACCTGGAAACAGTAGCGGAGTTAGCAAAAATTTTATTAGATGTGCACACTACGTGTGCCGTCCTTTCTTGAATGCGTCTCTAACCATTGTACTGAGCTTCCTTGGACTCACCCTCACCAAAGCCGCTGGGCAACTCCTAACGTGCACTCTTGCTATCATCAATTTATTGTATCACTCACATAACTTTTTTAACTGATGTACTATAATTCATACGTCAAACTTTCAAAAGTGAAAGTTTGACTGCTAATATATTTAAAACTATCTAGATTTGTTGCTAAAAATAGTAATGATTGAAGTCACGTCTTGTAGATTATGAAAAATAAAAAATATCACTTAAAAAAAGATTATGAAAAATAAAAAATATCACTTAAAAAAGAACAGAGAAAGTAATAAAATATTAGCACTGAGTTAATACTGAAAGAAACAAAGTGCAAAGTTAATTAACGGCCTGAAACAAACAAAGTGCAAAGGTAATTAACGGCCTGTCGGCTGATCATTGACAGCTACAACGCAAGTAAATTAAGTCTGAATTCGACTAGCGTTGATTCAGATAAGCAAGCTAGTCACACACCACACTCGATGTCATCAAATCTCAGCAGTTGATAGTATATATTTTCTCAGCACTAAAGATATGGTACCAATGAATTGACGATATCGATGATCACGCGGTGGCATGCTGTCAAGTGTAGGAGAATATCCATGAATCCAACCAAGCCGTACGTGGCTTTAATTCTCCTTTGTAAACAAACACTACCACAATAAGAGTAGTAATGGCGTAAAGGGCGAGCGTGATGCATGCTAGCTAGCTGCGTATATATTTCTCAGCATGATGCATGCTAGCAGTGTGCGCGACGACTCAAAAACGAATGGACTGATCTTACGGCACCACCCTACAGGCAGCCTGCATACTGTATCATACATCTTACGTATACAGATGCAAGCCAATGCATGGACGGAGATCGACTAGTGCATGGTTCGTGTGATCGCATTTTTCTCTCCCGGCCCCATATTGACGCGCCTATGCTCGGGTGCGGCTTATGTTTTTTTATCATAACATGAATATTTATGTAAACGTATCAAATATCGATAAACGTATCGGTCGTCGTGTACATGATGCTGGACGCCTCCTTCCTCCCTCCTGTGGATGGCGGCCGTGACGCTCGTGCTGCTCTCGTTTAAGCCCAGCCGCTTCCCGCTCGCCGCGCCGGCTGCGGCTTGTGCAGGCCGGTGTCCGAGACTTCTTCTAACCCCCAACGATTAAATGTGTATATATATATCATGTGTACTTTCTGCTACACTAACAACTTAGTCTTTGATTTATCACTCTCTATTACAGTAGCTAACTTTTAAATGGTACATCGGGGTCTATAAGTAGATTATAATAGATTACACTATATGATGTTCATCTATACTGATCAAAATCGTATTTAACTGTTTCTCTCTGCGTACTGTTTTTCATAAACAAATAGAAATAAAAAACTATAAATTAAAAGCCATAACCACAGTCAAAAACATCCACCCTTAGACTGCCCTATGCGTTGGTAGGTACTCTGTGAGCTAGTGTGTGGTGGTAGTTCATTCGGTATATTAATTATAGCATGATTGTGCTTCATTAGATATTAAAAGTCAGTTAATTAGCTCATACTCCTTTCGTCTAAGTTTATAAAACGTATTTTTGAATATCTCATCCATAAATATTGAGCGTATTTTATATTTCAACATAAAGTTAATGTGATATTTTCTTTATACCCCTAATAAATATATATGATTTATTTGATATTCTTTACATATATACATTGAATATAGTACTTGAAGATAATAATTAGGGGTAATCTAGCTGTTTTTTCTATCTCTTTAACCTATAGATCAAGAGAAAATATGTTTTATAAACTTAACTAAAGTACATCATATGGTATGCATGCTTTGTCGTTAATTTGTCAGTTAGTTTAGCTACCAATCTCATTGTATTTCGCTGCATATAAGATGATTTCGAAATCCGCTCTACGTTAGGTGTTTTCTGCTGGGCCAGGTCCAATATATCGCCTGTAGTTTAGGTGTTTTCCCCGGGGAGGTTTAGTCGTTGGATCGGTGATTCAGCCATTCTGAAGATGCTTCGGTGATTCAGCCATTCTGAAGATGCATCAGCTCGTATATTGGACTTCTTGGGCCTGAAAAGTTGACCTCTTAAAAAAAATGCTCCTATGTTTGTCGTAAGCTGCGAGTATGCACAGCCTTTAATTTCAGCCCAAGACATAATCATTAATTTGTTCCTCGTGTCACGGGGAAAACAATACCAGCTCATTTATCTCGTCACAAAAACAAGTTATTATGGAATATATATAATTAAAAGTTTAAAACTTTTGCTATCGATATCTTGCTGAATATTTAGATTATATATATGAAAATCATATGTATAGATTTACCTTAAAAATACTTCTATAATGTTCTAATTTTATTAAGTTTTATAAATATATTACATAGAAACTAATTGTCAAAGTTACATTTTATAGACTATTTAATATTTTAACTCCCGACCAGAGTAATCTGAGAGGTAAGCCATAAATGAACATGTGTTGCGACTGGTGGAATTAAGTACTCGATCTTGTGCTTGGAAGGCAATCCGGCCGTCCGCGTGTCCCCGCACTCACGCGCTTGCGTTGCCCTGGAGTGTTGACATAGAGTAATAAAGTGCGGATGGTAGCAAATTTGACAAACCCACAGCAGCGGCGGATCCAAAAATTTTATAACAAATATTTAAAATTACAACAATTTTATTCAATAGAAACATAAAAATTTATAATAGCGAAAATTAAAGTATAACTATTCATACTAGAGACAACATCTCAAATAATATAAAGAAATCACATAATAATTAAAAATTAACACAATGATGCTTCATGTCTTGAAAGTGAGATATAATCTCATGCAGATAATCACTTATGGTAGCGCTCAGTTTGGCGTTGGTTTATGGCTTTTTTACTGTAGCTGGTTTATTTTTTCTATTGTAGCTGAGTTGGCTTATTTGGCATAATTAAATTTAAAAAATAAAAATAGAAAAAAATATGTTAACATATCACAGGCAATACAAAGGAATATTGAAAAAAAATGGAAAGGTAAAAAAGAAAAAAAATCTAAAATATCAGAAAACAAAAGTGAAATTACTGAATAGTGAAAAAAAAGCAAAAAGCAAAAACCTGAATAGTTTTAATCATGATGGTTGGAATTAGAGATGAACTGTTTTCTTGGAACTACTAGCCTAAATCAAAGTACAAATTTGAATAATTCTACAACAGAATTGTACAATCGCAATAAGATGCTTTAATTAAGTGAAATGATAATTCTCTTTGTCAAAATTTTATGTTCTGCAAGCATAAATTCAAAAGTGTTTTTATCATTAACATATTTTATTGAACGGTTTCTAACTAAGTAACTTAAATAGTATTACCTAAACTGCTAAACAAAATATAAATTGGACAGCCAGACATCAAATGGGATCAAATCATCCAAGTGTCCGACGCATCAAGTTATAAGAAAGACTTGGCAACACTTTAGAATATAATTGATAATTGATACATCAGTCATCAGAATATAATCAACTACTATACAAAAACTTTAGAATTATTATAGATAACTCACTTCTTTAAGTAACATATAACTCACGTTTTTATTTAGACACATAATTTTACTTCAAATCAGATATTGCTAGGGGAGGAGAAGGAGATGGAGGGATTACCGGATTAGAGATATGGGGCTATACCGCCGTGGGGGTCGCTAGGTCGGGAAGGACGAACTTGTGCGGCTGTGCCACGCCGGTGAGCGATGACGGCGAGACAACTTGTGATACGACCGCTCCAGAGCGCTCCTACGCAGCCTCCTGAGTCCTGCCTCCAGAAGTCTAAAGTCTAGAAGACCGTAAGCCTCCTGTGTCGCCAGACGGAGAGAGATAGAGAGGAGAGACTTGAGTGAGAGGAGAGACTAGTGAGACTTAGAGTTTCTACCATGTGTTGTATGAATTACGACAGTGAGTCTGGACCAGTGTCGTGCGCTAATTTGGCTTGGGAAACAGAAATGGGCTAAAAGGATTTGGCGTCAACTTAGACTGACTGGGTATGAACAAGACAATTTAACCGAACTACTAGTATATATATGTATTATATTTTATATATAGTATATTTTTTTACTAAAAATTTTAGATATTCAACAGAATACCTTTAAATTATGCTAGGCCACCATTGATCCAGGGCTTAATTTCCCGTTACTAATTTAATTGACAAATGACAACAAGCATACCAAGAGAGTAGCAACATATATACATTTTATATTAATTGTTCCTGCGCCAGAACGTACGTTCGTACGTATTTAACTTGACAGGTTCTCTAATTTGTACATATATACATGCATGCTAGCTAGTGGGAGTACTAATTCTAAAACAAGCATGCATATGCATGATTAGCTTTCTGAAAGCGTGAACCGCTTCAACTCGTCAGAATGCAGTAGCTAGCATCCGTCAGCTTATTTTGACATTACCAGTCACCTATATATCAATTATCACACGAGCTAGCGTGCAGCTTCTTTTAATTCTTCGTCCATTCGATCGATTCGATACATTTTCATTGATGCTTAGATCAGAAGAAGGCCCTGAGTGCCGCCTGGGCGAGCCGGTCCGCCGCCGCGGCCGCCACGGGGAACCGACGGAGGTGAACGGAGAGCAACACGAGCGCCACGGCTGCCATCCACAGCAGGAAACCAACTACGGCGTGGCTGTCAGCAGCCCGAGGGACAGTGGCACGCAGCAGGGAGAAAGCGCCCAGAATCATATACACGACGCCGTAGAAGTGGAGCCGCCGCTCCAGGCGGCGATCGGGATCAGCAGCCGGGTCGCCGGGGTGGACCCGAGCATTGTTCATCAATGGTGCCCGGGGAGGAGCTGCCATATATCTTGCTGGTGTATGCTAGCGGCAGCCTGAATCGTCTATGGATTGGTAGTAGTCCACATGGGGAACGATTTAGTTAGGAAGCTATGGCACAAGAAGACTGCCGGTCGTCTGTATTTGCATATAGTATATATAGAGAGAGGTGGGGAGGCAAGAGGGGTTGGTGCTTGTCGGATAATTAGACTAAGGACTTAGCAATCGATGAGCTTGAACTTTGAGATCATATACGTCGGTCGCTAAGATCCTGATCAATTATTCAACAATTGATATCAAAGTCTAAACGGCTAATATCTTCTTGATTGCAGAAGTATAAAATCAATGTGTGAGGATGAGAATGTTAAAAATAATCTCATATTAGTTGTGAAAAAGAAAAAAAAATATACCTTAGAAGTGTGAAGGGGATATCACCAATTGGACTAGTCTTTTGGGGGAGAAACCCAATACCACTTATAAGATTATTACTTTAGAGCTTACATATAGTAGTCCGTGGGCTTAGGTGGTTAGTCTATTTAGACCTGTGGTTCAGAGAGTAAATCCAGTTAAACTTAGATATACGACTAGGGTTCAGTTCTGCACTGCTGTAGATTTCTAATCCGTACACAATTTGCAAAACAAAATTTTTTTACTCGATCACTTATTTGGCTAAACCGACGTGTGTTGCAAGTGCTAGAATATAGTACTTGATCACTTGTTTAATCTGAAATAATTGATCATTTGTCTCATCCTTGAGATCGTTGATGATTTATCCTGTGATTTTTCATTGACATGTAGATTCAAGATCCACATATTAGTAACACAAATGAAATAAATCATCAAATTATGGGTTTTGTTTGCTTTTAGCTTTTAAAAAGCCATCAGTCGCAGTCAAAAATCATCATCCGCAGCCAAAAAGAACAGACCCTATACGTTGATGTATGGGATAAATGATCAAATCTGTCAGGAGGAGAGACGGGGACAGGAAGGCCAAAGGGGTTGCATTTGCCGCTGTAGGTCTTCCCAATCCGTACACAATCGTAGAACTTTAGCTCGCGCGCCCGAGAGGGCTGAGTAGGAAACCGAGCAATCTTAGCGCGCACTTTGCTTTAGCGTGCGCACTGGAGAGGAGGCCAGCCTGTCGTATGTATTTGCATAGTATATACTATGTAGAGAGACATGGATAGAGGTGGGGAGGACAGAGGGGTCGTCGCCGTAGGTCTCCCCCCAATCCGTACACAGTCTGTAAAGTAAAATTTTTTTACTATGGCGCTAACTTACTTTAGCCCAAAGAAGCCCATAAATTTTAGCAAAAGGTAAAAAGTAAGAATTTTGAGTTGGCCCGTGGCTAACTTTTCGATATATGGATAGCACAAAAGGCCAAGTACTCTTTGGCCGGCGCCGCATTCCCAATCCCAGCTGCCGCAACAGCTACTCCGTGCTGAAATTTCTGCTCTCAAAAAGGGACTTCTACGTTTTCAATACGGGTATGTGGGGCCGGGTGCCTGCCACTTTTGTTAGATTGAGCTGAGGGCACTATACGGATATATACGTCTAGCTTTTGTCGGAAGATATTAAGTGAGTAGTTTGTATGTATTTATCTTCTCTGATATCAAATAGAGAGGTGCTTCAATGCTTATCTACTCTTAACACACATAAACACTGGAATGATTTGCAACCGGGATACACTTCGTCAGACAAAAAAAGGTTTCATCGGATTTCAAGGAGCTCTAGAAAGTAGGATACGGTGGCAAGATCTAGCACGGAGCCGAATACAAGGCTTTAGCAAATAGCACAGTAGAAACAATTTAGATTCAATCGCTTTTTGGAGAACTTGGTATATTCCAATCAAGACCACCGGTCCTTTGGTGCGATAACTTAGGTGCAACCTACTTGTCAGTGAACTCAGTATTTCATGTTCGTACAAAGCATATAGAAGCTGACTTCTAATTTGTACGAGAGCGCACGTGTGGCATCTAAGGCTCTAGAGATTCAATCCGTCTCATCAAAGGATCAAACTGCAGATGTATTTACAAAACCACTGGCAGAGACACCCTTCACTCTATACGGAGCAATCTTAACCTTGTGGCTACCAGTTAAGATTGAGGGGGAATGTTGAGCTAACTTGTACATCAAGTAGACATATAGCTAGCTATACATAAGAACACAACAGGTCTAGCTATACATAGAAAGTAATTATCGGCATCAGTGCCATGTAATCTAGCTTTTAATGCCTCCTGTAATTACGATTGTATGCATACATAATACAAGCTTGAGGCCACGGATGTTGTGTGTCGAACCAATCTCTTCGTAATTCTTGTTCTCGTACACCCCGAGGCCAACAGGTACGCCGTCGTCGGGCTCCTGCTGTGGGCGGCGGCCCTGGCCCTCGTGCTGCTGGCGGCCCAGCACCGCCGCTTCCCGCTCGCCTCGCGCAGGTGGCCGTTGGAGCCTTCTTCTAGCAAATCATGGATTAAGTGGGCTGCTGGCCTGGTTATTAGTCGACGAATTAAGTATGTGTATGGTGTGCCAGCTAGGAATACGCATGCACCCCGAGAACCCCTATATACTAGCCATATAGGCGTAGCGCCGTCAACCACCGTGTGAATCGAAATAAAAGAGACGAAAATTCACAGCAAAAAGAAAGTGGAAGGGTTTTTTCGTAAAAAATTGAGAGTCTTTTCGCAATAAAAAGAGAACGGAGGGGCTTTTCGGAAAAAAACCGAGAGCCTTTTCGAAAGAAGTAAAGGTCTGTACGTAATTACGGGAAACCGCAGGACGCTATCCAGCAAAAAAAAGTAGAGGGTTTTTTTTGCAAATAATCAAAAACCTTTTTGCGAGAACCAAAAATCTATATGTAATCACTAAAACTTTGTGAGCTATTTCGCGGGGCCTAACACGTGGACGGGAGGGGGGAGGAATCCCCCAGCTTTGTTACACGATAGATTTACTACCAGTAGCATGTAAACATATCGGTTTGCATTTCTGTAATGTAATGTGCGTGCATGTGCTAGCTAGCTTGTTGTGTGTTTGGCTTTGGCCACTGTACTAAATAAAGAGCATGTTTCAGATGGTACGTTGCTATGTTTAAAAGTGTTGTGATTTTTAATTTTTGGTTGTAGTTTTTGATTTTTGGCTGATTGTGAGATAGATTGAGAAAGTAAGAAACACTTGTGTTAATGAGCTACTTCGTTCAAAGCAACTTTTACAGTAACTCTTATAAACGATTTATAGAAATTATCTTAAGAAATCACTCTGTTAAAAATTGTTTTCTAAAAGCCTAAAGACAGAAATAACAAGACCTTAATCTATCTATCATAAAGCTGGGTGCAAACAATGAGTCAAGAAAGTGCCACATTCAACATTTTCTTCTTGCCATCCGATTTACATCCAATGGACAGCGATGCACCAGGAAAAGAGTACACTACTACAAGATAGTCCCTAGATCGCAGAATCCACCACAAAGGTGTGTATGAATATCTACTCTTAATTTATGATCACCAACAAGGATTTTTCAACTTTATGAAATCAGTGGCCATGTTTCTTTTTCGGCAGCCTCTGATGGCTTATAGCTGCTACTGATAATTTTTTTGTCTTAGTACAAACATTAGTTTATGTAAATGAATAGAATGCTGAAAAGTTAATAAGTCATTTCGATAAGACTGTCCTGATAAATTGTTTTGAAATAGCGACGAAAAGGTTGTTATATTTGTTTATTCATAAAAATCATAAATTATAAGTTATAAACTGCAAAAAAAAAACTTGGCCCAATGAATCTCTCTGTCTATGATCACCTAAAGCAATCAGCTTTTGTTACTTGGATTGGCCTAAGTCGCAGATGAAACTATCCACCTGAATGAGCCGGAACATATGACCAAACCTGGCCCATAAGAAATTAAGAACCACCGAATTGATGACATGGCCGGTGCATGTGTCTGTCTGTCACAAGCCATATACACATATATCAGCTGACCGAGCCTAGCCAGCAGGACAAGGGATGTCTCTAGTACAAGCTACTTTCAACATGGGAAAACAAACCAGTTTCTAGCTTTATTTTTTCTTCTGCTAATTACTCCATCTGCAGTGAACACTTACGTGAAAGCTCTCTAGCTAAGCTAGGCCAAACCCTCCTGGCTCCTGCTGGGTAATTTCAGAACGTGCCATGCGTAAAGAACTCACTGAACTATCTATACATGCATCGGCTAAACTCACTGAACTATCTATACATGCATCGACTATATATGGACTTGTAGTGTCCATCTGTTAAATTAACAAACTGACGAGCTGACGGTACTGACCGGTAGATAGTTTATCTGATCAAACTATCTGTACTTGATCGTGATGATCAAGTATGGTGACCATGGTGTCCAAATTCCGAAAGCAGATCGGGTGCTGGTACAATCCGTATATACCCACTGAATCAGGCAAATACTACTATATATACAACCTGCATGATGCAGATCGAAGTAGCTTGGGTACAATCTACAACGTAGTACCAGTGTTAGCTTTCTATCGACGATTAATGGCAGCTGCTCCTGCGGCGCCGTTCTTTCCTGGACATGAACGCTCGGGGCGCTGGCCAGCCGGACTTTGACGGCCCAGCTGCCGCGGGCCGCCGTGTACATGATGCTGGGCGTCTCCTTTCCCCTAAGCGCCGCCGTCCCTCGGGCTACGAGCCACGCCATGGTTCTGGTAGGTTTCCTCCTGTGGACGGCGGCCGTGGCGCTCGTGCCGCTCTCGTTTCAGCCCCGCCGCTTCCCGCTGGCCGCGCCGGCTGCTCGCTCCTGTCACGAGAATGCATGTTTCTGGATACATGTAGCTAAACTTTTAAAAATTTGGCTATCAATATTCTTTTAAATATTTAGATTAGATATATAAAAATTATATATAAAAATTTTGTCTTAAAATTTTTTATAGCATTATAATCTATAATTTTTTTAAAAATATATTATAATAAAAAGTAGTAGTCAAAATTATGTTTTACATATTATATCGATGTCTAAAACAATATATTTTTGTGTCAAAAGGGAAACAAAAACAACGAGACTATTGGATCTAATAACAAAAACAACATGTTTTTCTGCATCGACCACAGAAATGATGTGACTGTTGCAAATAATGCACAGAACAATAGAGACAAGAAACACAGATTTTTACGTGAAAAACCCTTGCGGGAAAAAACCATGGGCGCTCGAAGGCAAATCACTATAATGTGGAGAGATTACAATGGAGAGTTTCTCTGAGGGCTTGTTCTTCCTATGGACTACTGGGATATATTTTATAGTGTGGGAGAATAGAGTCCCACAAGGAATTAGAATTCTATATGGAAACAGAGTCCTACACGGACATGGATCCGAATTCGGATCACTTTTCAACAATCTCCACCTTAAGCCGAATTCGGATCACTTTTCAACAATCTCCACCTTGAACCGAATTCCCTCCAGTAGTCAAAGAATATCATGAACTCCTCCAATAAAATCAGCATGTACACCTTGAGCACCGAAAGTCCAAAGGACTAGTGAGTAATACCAACTAAGTCTGAGTAAAGCTCAAACTTAGATGCAGGAACTGGCTTTGTCAACATATCAGCTGGATTATCATGAGTACTTATCTTACTGACTTTAATATCACCTTGAGTAATGACACCTCGAATGTAGTGATATCTTATATCAATGTGTTTTGTTCTCTTATGGAACATTTGATCTTTGTAAGGCAAATAGCACTCTGACTGTCACAAAATATTGTAGTGCAAGATGTACTTCCACAAAGCTCAGTAAATAAGCCTCTCAACTAAATAGCTTCTTTGCAGGCTTCAGAAATAGCCATATACTCAGCTTCTGTAGTAGACAAGGCAACGGTAGCTTGCAAACTTGTTTTCCAACTTACGACACACCCTCCAACAGTGAACACATAACCAGTGAGGGACCTTTTTTTATCCAAATCTCCAGCAAAATCAGAATCTACATAACCAACGAGTCCATCTGTAGTCCTTACAAACTGTAAACAAGCATTAGATGTGCCCCGCAGATATCTGAAAATCCATTAAACTGCTTTCCAATGTTCTTTTCCAGGATTAGCCATGTATCTACTAACCACACTTAATGATTGAGATAAATCGGGGCGAGAACATACCATGGCATACATAAGCGAACCAACTGCACTCGCATATGGGATTTTAGACATGTACTCCACTTCATCATTAGATTTTGGACATGATGCTGAAGAAAGTTTAAAATATGCAGCTAAGGGAGTACTCACAGGTTTAGCCTCATGCATATTGAAATGACGAAGAACCTTATCAATATACCCTTTTTGACTTAGATATAATTTACCAAGTTGTCTGTCTCTAATGATTTCCATACCAAGAATCTTTTTAGCTGCACCGAGATCCTTCATCTCAAATTCACTGCTTAATTGTGCCTTCAACTTTAAAATTTTAGCATTGTCTTTTGCAGCAATCAACATATCATCAACATATATGAGCAAATAAATAGCTGAACCATTAACAATCTTGAAACAAACACAGCTATCATAATTTGATCTTTTAAAATCCTGAGATATCATAAAGGAGTCAAATCTCTTATACCATTGTCTAGGTGACTGTTTCAAACCATAAAGAGATTTCTTCAATTTGCAAGCAAAATTCTCCTTTCCTGGAACGATAAAACCTTCCGGTTGCTCCATATAAATGTCTTCTTCTAATTCTCCATGTAAGAATGCAGTTTTCACATCCATTGTTCAAGGTTAAAATCATGCATAGCCACAATACTAAGCAAAGTGCGAATAGAACTATGCTTCACAACAGGGGAAAAGACATCTGTGAAATCAATACCTGGAATTTGGCTGTATCCTTTAGCAACTAACCTTGCTTTATACCTAACCTCTTCGGTTGGTGAAACACCTTTCTTTTTCTTGAAAATCCATTTGCAGCGAATAGGTTTCTTGTCAATTGGCAACTTGACCAGCTCCCAAGTACCATTCTTGTCAAGAGATTCCATCTCATCATGCATAGCAGCCATCCACCTTTCTGAATCACTAGAAGAGATAGCTTCTGAATAAGATGAAGGTTCTGCAGTACCTTCAATTTCTTCTGCCACATTTAGACAATAAGCCGTAAAGTTGGCTTCTTCAATAAATCTCTTAGGAGGCTGAATATTCCTTCTTTCTCTATTAGCTGCAATGGAATGTTGTGTTGGTGGCACAACAATAGGAATTTCTGGAGTATTTTTCTTGTTGATTTCTGATGTAGATCCTGAATCAATAATATGCTCTACCTGCACGCTTGATTGCTTCTCAACGGGAACATCAATAGATGGTTTATCATGCAACATAGCAGACTCATCAAAAATAACATCTCTACTAATAACCACATTTTTAGTTTCAGGATTCCACAACTTATATCCTTTCACACCAATTGTATAGCCAAGGAAGATGCACTTAACTGCTCTAGGTTCTAATTTACCATTGTTAACACGAGCATATGCAGGACAGCCAAATATTCTCAAATTTGAATAATCTACTGGAGAGCTAGACCATACCTCAATTGGAGTCTTTTTATCAATAGCCAGATTTGGTGACCGATTAATCAAATAACAAACAGTGGAAGCGGCTTCAGCCCAAAAACTCTTTGATAATCCAGAGTTTGATAACATGCAACGTACCTTCTCCATGATGGTTCTGTTCATGCGTTCTGCAACACCATTTTGTTGAGGAGTGCCAGGAACGGTGTAATGTCTCACAATACCTTCTGACTTGCATAGAGCTTCAAATTCTCCTGAACAAAACTCCAAACCATTGTCAGTACGAAGCTTCTTGACATGCTTACCAGTTTGTCTCTCGATCATAGTCTTCCACTCCTTGAATGTGCTGAATACATCCGATTTCTGCTTGATGAAGTATGCCCAAATTTTTCTTGAATAATTATCAATAATGGTCAACATATAGCTTGACCTCCAAGTAATGGAACGCGGGATTCTCCCCACAAATCGGAGTGAATATAATCCAATATGCCTTTTGTAAAGTGAGTCGCAGTGCTGAATTTCACCCTTTTTTGCTTGCCGAAGACACAATGTTCACAAAATTTTAACTTATCGATGTTTTTGCTATCAAGAAATCCTCTTTTGCA
Source organism: Melocanna baccifera (assembly GCA_036346265.1). Lineage (NCBI taxonomy): Eukaryota > Viridiplantae > Streptophyta > Magnoliopsida > Poales > Poaceae > Melocanna > Melocanna baccifera. The sequence continues at coordinate 26,616,124 of CM070697.1, read as the reverse complement.
TAGTTTCATCATTCCAGCTTCACTCATATGCCCCAGACGCATAAGCCAAAGATTAGTAGCATCAGAATTAAATGATTTATTTGAAGCAACAGCAACATTACCTGAAATTATAGTGCCTTGCAGATGATATAAATTGACAGTTTTCATATCACCTTTCATCACAACAAGAGAATCTTTGGTGACCTTTAGAACTCCACCTCCACCAGAATACTTGTACCCTTTAGCATCAAGAGTACTCAATGAGATAAGATTTCTCTTTAAATCTGCAATATGACGAACATCCGTCAAAGTCCTGATGGTGCCATCAAACATTTTGATCTGGATGGAACCAATGTCTGCAACCTTGCATGGTGTATTATCACCCATCAACACAGATCCACTTGGCGTAGCTTCATAGGTAACGAACCACTCACGGTTCGGGCTCATGTGAAAAGTGCAGGCTGAATCAAGAATCCATTCATCGTCGGTTTTGCAATTACTGGTAAAGGCAACGAGAACATCTCCATCAGAACCTTCTTTGGTGACAACGGTGGCTCTAGCATCATCCTCTTGTTGATCTTTCTTGAAATTATTATTCCTCTTCTCCTTGTTCTGCAACTTCCAGCACTCGGATATGTCATGTCTATCTTTCTTGCAATACCTGCAAGACTTCCTGCTTCTGGATTTAGATCTGCCTCTGAATCTGCTTTTGCTTCTGCCTCTTGAATTGTCGTATGAACTCTTCTCATATTGCTTGCCACGAACAGACAAACCTTCTGCATGCGTACTTGAACTCCCACCGGGAACCATAAGTTTCATCTTTTCTTTAGCATGCAGAGCTTCATAAATTTCACTGAGAGTAAGAGTATCTCGACTATATAGAATAGTATCTCTAAAAGTAGAGTACGAACTAGGCAAAGAGCATAGCAAAATAAGACCCAAATCTTTTTCACCATATTTTACCTCCATAGACTCGAGATCATAAACAACTTCCTTGAAAGTTGTCAGGTGGTTCAACAATGAGGCTCCCTCCGCCATCTTGTGTGAATAAAGCTTTTGCTTCAAATGCAACTTACTGGTCAGATCCTTGGTCATGCAAATCTGCTCCAGTTTTAGCCATAATGCGGCGGCGGATGTCTCCTTCATAACCTCCTGTAGAATATTATTTGATAGATGAAGATGAATTTGGGATAAGGCCTTACGATCTTTACGTTTCTTCTCATCGGCGGACAGTGTCGCTGGCATCTTGTCGATCCCCAAAAGAGCATCATCCAAATCAAGTTGTGATAAAACAGCCCGCATCTTGACTTGCTATAGAGAAAATCTTGTGTCTCGATCCAGCAGCGAAAGATCATATTTCATAGTTGCCATGTAGAAGAAAACCAAAAAAATGCTAGTATGAAACCTTGTAAAAAAATCTGGCAGTCAAAAAATTCGGGTACACTTCTGTGTGCACGTAGCAATTTGTCGACCAAAAAATAATAACAGATGTGATAGCACTTTCTCTACTGCAAAGACTAAAGAAAGAACAAGATTGATAGCACCTGAATTTTGCTCTTAAAAGCCACATAAGATCCCAGTTGAAAACCACACCAAAAGACTAAAGGAAATCTTCACGTACGGGATTGCTTTTGGTTAATTTCTTCCTTCTCTCTCCAAGCATGCAGGTAGCATCTTCTTTTGCTTGGCTTTTGTGCCTTCTTAAAGATTTGCTTGGAAGTGCATGCATGCACTGGCAAAGCACTCTGCTACTTCCGCACACGGATCAAGGCAGAAGACCAGGCACTCTTTCCCTGCTGCCTCCTTTTTTTTCTTTGAATCTGCTGTTGACACGGACCGAGAAGAACAGAGCGCTGGCTATCTTTGATTTCTTCTGTTCGCGCCTGTTGCACGATACTCCAAAAAAACACGCGGAACGAGATGAACCCGGCTGCTGTTGCTTGCTTTCTGCTGATTTGATGAAGCTTGAAAAACCGAGACGACAACGCGCGCTGCTCCGAGACACGCGCGGGACAGCAGCCGAGATTTTTTTTTCTCGCTTCTCTAATTTCCTGTGCTCTGATACCACTTGTTGCAAATAATGCACAGAACAATAGAGACAAGAGACACAGATTTTTACGTGAAAAACCCTTGCGGGAAAAAACCACGGGCGCTCGAAGGCAAATCACTATAATGTGGAGAGATTACAATGGAGAGTTTCTCTGAGGGCTTGTTCTTCCTATGGACTACTGGGATATATTTATAGTGTGGAAGAATAGAGTCCCACAAGGAATTAGAATCCTATATGGAAACAGAGTCTTACACGGACATGGATCCGAATTCGGATCACTTTTCAACAGTAACTTATCTCGTCTGACTTCCTACAGCAAATTATCGGTGAGGAGAAGCTTCCATGCATGCAAGCGGTGGTTTATGCGATGGAGCTATCAAGCAATTGCATAAAAAGCGAAAAATTAAGCTGCAAATTAACTCCCGGGCAGACGAATCTGAGAGGTAGGCCTTAAGTTGACGTGTGTTGCGAGTGGTGGAATTAAGTACTCGATCACTTGTTTAATCTGGGGCTAAACCATCCTCGTCCATCGGTTGCCGACTGCCGCGCTGGCAGAGGGTAGTAGAGGCCAATGAGGGCCATGGTCTCCCCTTTTCATCCAAATTTTTTGAATATAGATTTGTTCTTCCAAACTCATTTTTTATCTATTCCATATATCTTTCAGCAGTTTCTTTCCGAAGCTTAAGACCCCACTCATTTTAGTTTAAAGCCAGTTTCTGTTTTTGGTTTCTGCTTTTTTTCACTATTCAATAATTTCATCTTTTTCTAGGTTTTTTTAGATTTTTTTGCTTTTCTTTTTTTCGTATTTCTATGCATTGTCCGTAATGGGCTAATATATTTTTTCTATTTTTAAATTTTTTAAAATTTAATTATGCCAAATAAGTCAACTCAGTTACAGTAAAAAAATAAGCCAGTTACAGTAAAAAAAATCATAAGCCAACACCATTCCGAACGCCCCCCTAAGGCTAGCTTATGTTTCTTCTAGAAGCGGTATAATATCAAAGCTTTGGCTCTTTGTCTTGTGTATAGTTTTCTTTTCTTTCCTCTAGCTATTGTATGGCATGATTGGCATCTCTTTAATTCTTTCTTTTGCTTTGGCTGCTTCTAATCCAATAGAGTTGTGCAATGGCTTAAGTATGGATAGTTTGACATGCTGTGGATTGACTAGGATGGCACCTCTACTTTTTTAGGGAATAACTATAATTCAATAGCATTGTTTGTCTAGAAGCAACTGCTGAAAAAATTGCTTTCATGTGGCTGTATCACTGTATATTCCCATGAAATCATGTGATTTGTATTCTGCTGTTACTGCTAAAGTTATTAGGAGTAGATTATCGTTTCATCTAGCTGATTGTTCCAATAAAACTATTTGATACCTGCAGAAATCTGCTGGAGGAGTCTTGCTGCCAAAATCTACTGTGAAGTTCGGGAGATATTTGATTGGTTAGGTAAGATCTGAAGGCACTATAATTTTTGTAATAAAGTTTAGCTTTTATGTTTAAACTTAATGGCAATGATGTACATTTGTTGACAGTACTTGCAACTGAACAATCCTGGGTAGTTACAATGGAAAACCTAATGACCCTAGAAATGGGGGCGTTATAGAATGGTATCAGAGCTAGCTCGCTTGACTGTAGGATAAAACCCAAAGTTACATTAGGAAAGTTTACAAAATTTTAGTTTCAAAAATATCAAAAAAATCTTCATAAAATATAAGTATTACTGCTGTCCTTAATGCTTATCTCATCTATCCTAGAATTTTCTTGAGTTCAGTTTTGTTTTCAAAAAAAATTTATATCAATCCTTCTCTAACTTCAAAATTTATGTTGTGGACAGATGGTAGATTATCTGCAAAAACAAAGCTAGACCATAATATAGATAACGCTAATGTAGAAGTGTCCCTTTTGTAGTAGTGTCTTCTGTGTGTAAAACAAGTTGTAATACATACCTTATATGTTTAGTATGTGTTCAGTTTGTAATATAAATAAAAACTATGTTAGCTATTTTATAATTTGTTTGATATTAATATCCAGTATCTCACCTTCCTCAAAATTCTACTTTTCCTATTCATCTTAATCCTTATCTTGTCTTTCTACACTCATCTTAATTCTATACTCTTACTTATCTATCTGACTTTCATAAAACCGTGGCAGAACCAACTCCAACACCTAAGCAACAAAGGGTGTTCCCGTTATTAATTTGCTATTGAAACGTTGACAAATCCAGGGCTTAGTTTCCCGTTACTAATTTAATTGTTGACAAATGACAATAAGCATACCAAGAGAGTAGCAACATACATGCTATATTAATTGTGAAAGCGTGAACCGCTTCAATTCGCCAGAATGCAGAAGCTAGCATCCGTCAGCTTATTTTCACATTATCAGTCACCTATATATATCACACTGCTAGCTGAAATCAGTCATGCACACGAGCTGGCGTGCAGCTTCTTTTAATCTTTCTCCATTCGATCGATGCGATGCATTCTCATTGATGTTTAGATCAGAAGAAGGCCCTGAGCGCCGCCTGCGCGAGCCGGTCCGCCGCGGCGGCCGCCACGGGGAACCGGCGGAGGTGGACGGAGAGCAACACGAGCGCCACGGCCGCCGTCCACAGCAGGAAACCAACTACGGCGTGGCTGTCAGCAGCCCGAGGGACGGCGGCGCGCAGGAGGAAGGAGGCGCCCAGCATCATGTACACGGCGCCGTAGAAGCGGAGCCGCCGCTCCAGGCGGCGATCGGGATCAGCAGCAGGGTCGCCGGGGTGGCCCCGAGCATTGTTCATGAATGGTGCCCGGGGAGGAGCTGCCATATATCTTGCTGGTGTCTGCTAGCTGCAGCCTGAATCGTCTATGGATCAGTAGTACTCCGCTTGGGAACGATCTAGTTATGTAGCTATGGCACAAGAAGGCCTGCCTGTAGTATATATAGAGAGACATGGATAGAGGTGGGGAGGCCAGAGGGGTCGCTGCTGCAGGTCTCCCGCAATCCGCACACAATCTGTAAAGCAAAATTTTTTACCCGATCACTTGCTTAATCTGGGGCTAAATTAAACCTAGTCGCACCTTTAGCGAGCACTGAAGAGGGCAAAGATACCAAGGAATGTTAGCGCATGGCCAAACACTCTGGGCGCACTCCGAGCTGCTGCAACCAGCGAAGACGCCATGGGTTTGTAAATTTTATCAAGGATAGCGATAGAATTGGTAATCGATGGTTATCGGATTTTTTAGAATTTTTTTACAAAAGTTTTGAATTGAAAATTGAATTTTTTAGATGTAAAGAGAAAAAAGTTAAAAAAATTGCAAATTTTCTTTATATTTGATGAAAATTAGATAAATTCAAAATTTTTATTCGTTTTTCATTTTTATTGGACCTCACCAATAACCGACGGTTTTCGATGAAATTTCGGCGACAATGTTTCCCTGGCAACAACTAGCTTTTGGGCAAGCTGCCGCCTGCACAAGCATCTCTTCGTCAAACAATAAAGGCATGTGCAGTATATATATATATGAGAAATCGATATTCAAAATCATTCCATTCGGAATGTTTTGCTTTTCTCAAAGCGGGACTTCTATCTCGTAAGGATTTGCGGGGCCGGATGCCAATTACTTTTGTTAGGTTTTGCATTACAGTTGACCTCATCAGTTGTTTGTGCTGTGCTCTGTCCGAGTGGCCATTGCTTGTAGCAGAGATGCTGCATTGCTGCATATATTATATATAGTTTACGTTAGGTGTTCGATCTCATAACGTAAAGCTAGTCTCATATTTATCTGGGTGATCGATCGTAATTATAACGAAAATCTAGCTAGTCTCAGCAGGCATATATATCTGATTCTGATGATGACAAGACCATGCATCGATCGATCACCCATCACTGAGAATTTAATAGAAGTACACCTTACTCCGAGTCATGCATCCCGTTGTTCATGTAATTATTCGACGACTAATTAATCTCCTCGCTCTCTCACACACAGCTGGCGGAAGGGTTTGTAAAGGGAAAGCATACAAAAGCCACCAGTACAAGACAGGGACAATGGGACTTGACTCTCGATCGTCTTGACTTTCAGCCACTAGGAATCGTCCAGATTTTCAATTCCGCTTACGTCAACTTTCAGCACCTAGACTTAAATTAAGTCCACGCAATGAATGAAATGGTAATTTCTGAGTGCAATATATCTCTCTCCTCGTGGCTTAAGATGGTCTTCGTATGCGTCCTGTCGGGAAATTTTTCTTGACAATTTGTAACACCCCATTTTGCGGGATTTAAAAACTTTAGAAAAAAGTTGATATTTGAACACAATTCAATTTTTTATCAAAAAGAATGGGCTAGCCCACTCTTTTCTTTCTCTTTTCTCAGCCTGGTGTCGCTGGCCCACGGCTCGCTTTCCTTTCTTTCTTCTTTCTACTTCGTATCGGACCGACATTGCTTGGCTCAGCGCCTCCCTCTCTCTCTCGCTTTGCTCTAGCTGAGTCCGACTCGGCTGATCATGCCAACGCGCACCGCCCTATCGTCCATCATATCACCACCAGCTCCGTTGATGCCCCGTGTGGGCCACCCTTGCCATGCCGACGCGCACCCGTCGCATCGTTGAGCAGTGTGCCGACGTCAAAACCGCACTCGCTCTTGCCACGCCAGCTCTGCTCCACACGCATTTTGCTTATCTTGACACCTCACTGCCCATGTCTGTACCCACTCCCGCGTCAGCCACAGTGCCTTGCTTACCTCATCGCATCTGGTCGGCTAGCATCACCCACGCAAGGCTCAACCTCATGTTGACCACCGATCAACTCATGCCCGCCATGCCTCGTCGGCTATTTAAGCCTCGTCGTGGTCACCTCCCTCTCCCCCATTCCCATTCCTCTCCGTCCTCTTCCTCCCAGAGCCAAACCGAGTTCAAGAACATTTCATACTCGTGCCAGCCACCGCCTTCACCTCACTGCTCCAATCGACTCCGATGAGCTCCCTCAATACCACTTGAATCAAAGCGTGTTCCTCACTCCCCTCTAGATTTGTCCTCACCCAATATTGGCATTTCTCCCCCAAGAACTCGCCGCACCATCATCTCCCTCCATTTTGGCTGAAAATCACTGCTATCGCCACCACCGCTCTTCCCTCTCCAGTGAGCCTCGCACCGATTCCTCTCTTTGGGAGCTTCTCCATGCATCCCTCTTCCTTTCCCGACACTCAATTCGGTCTCTCTTGACCCTGGTCACTGCTACCATGACGCTCACTACACCACCCCTGGCTCTCATCGTCAATTCTCCATGGCTCCTCCTTGACCTTACCATCCACTCCGGTACACTCTCCTCCACCCCCTCATGCTCATGTACACCTCCCTCCCCCCTTCCTCTCCATTGTCGCCACCCCTTTTCCCTCCTAGGTTAGCATTAGGTCGGTGCATATGCTAACGGTAATAATTTGCTTAAATTATTGTTTTTTACTTATTGTATTCAATAATTTTCTATCTATTTACTATATTTCTTTAAAATACTACTTTACACTTAAATAACCATATATGCATTCACTTGTCAACTTTGCATTATTATTATATTTCCCATGTAACTTGTGGAGTGCATTGTATGTGCTCACCCTTGCTTAATTTGGTTGCTCAGAGGAGGATGACTTTGACTACGGTGAGGATTAGGTCGAGTAAGCCGCGTTTTACTGTTGTTTGCCCATAGGCAGGCTTGTGGCTTCACCACTTTATTTACCTTTTTTCCACTGTTATTTTCTTTATTTATTTAGCCAATGAGCAATGATGATGTAAGACTTGGCCACAAGACTGTACTCTCTTTAATTAATAAAGTCTGTTATTTCGCTTGATAGGTATCCCTGTTACTACTATGTGTAGTAGTTGATTTTGGACTAGTACGATTAACATAGATGATCCAAAGGCGTTGTGTTGGGGTTCGATAGATGTGGCGGGGCCCGTGTGAGGCAAAATGATGTAGATACGTTTAGGAGTAAGCTAGACTCCAAGGACAAATTTGAAACTTCACACACCCCTCTCTCCTTCTATAAATAGGATCTCTTGTAATGAAAGGGGGTCATTTTGTAACCTTACACACTCATATTAAATACACTTAAGTCAATTGTATGCATCTTCTTGAGTCTTTTTATATCCTCGGCAGTCTCCGCATCCGATTAGGGATGCTTCTAAGTTTACTATGTGGTCTCATACCGACGATAAAAAGCAATATAATGTCATGCAACCCATTTTTGCTCGGCTGGCCATTCTTCATATAACATTGGTTAAGGAGATGAATCTGAGCAACACCGATAAAGACTTCAAGGTGCTAAACAACAATATTTTTAAGTGTCATCAATAGCCAGATCAGAAGTGGATAAACTGTCAGCTAGCACATGCATTTTGATTATACTAATGCCTTAATAGATGAGGCCAAATCTTGCTACATGCAAGCAGACATCACATGTATAGTTTAGGGTACCATAGATGAAGCATCACAATCAGCCAAACATATATTTCTTTGATGGCAGCACGGGATCTACTAACCTGAAATTTGCTGGTTTACACCCGTAAAAAAGATGCTTGCTTCCCCGGTTTGATTAAAATCTTGCCGCAACCTTCAAGCCTTCTCCATAATCCCAAGCCTTTGTCTCATGAGAAGAGGTAGATTACAAACAAATCTTGCTGACACTAGCATCTTGCTGCATAAAAAAACCACACGCACACACACACGGTATATGCAGAAAATTCCCCAAATTTTTATTTTACACAAAAGAAAAATTGATAAATTTCCCATGAGCTGAACACCTTGTTGCATCACCATAGACCAATAAAGAGAGTATATTTTGATAAAGAGAGTGAATTACGTGCTAAAGCCCATGAGCTTGCGCGCTGAACACCTTGTTGCATCACAATAAATTTTTTGACCGTATGCACCCAACAAGGATATCGACAAATTCCTAGCAGAATTATGACACCGTCAAAAAAATAAAATTTTCTGACGGCGCATACGGACCCGTCAAGAAAACATATGGCCGTCACGAAACATCTGATTTCTGGCAGCGATGCGGCTGTGACTTGAAAACAGCTTCCCTGTCCCCGCGCGCGGTGTTCTCCTCCGTGTTCCGTCGATCTGAACCGCTCGCTATTGATCCAACGGCCCACCGGCACAAGTTTTGAGCCGTTGGATCAATAGCGAGCAGTCTAGATCGAGGAAACACGAAGAAAACACCGGCGCGGGGACAGGGAAACTCCGTTCCTGTGACTTCACCCTCCTTGTACTCCGAAAACTCCGCGTTTGCGCGCTCGCGCGCGCCTCTGAGTAGTGTCAATCAGCTGCCCGATCGAACAGACACCTCGATCCACACAACAGTTGCATCGATCGCCGACCAATTGAGGATCAACGGTAGCCGTCCCGGCGACACCCCGCAACAACAATGCCCCGGTGGCCGTCGTCGGCGCCGACGGGCAGGACGACCCGGCCGGAGCCGCTGCAAGCTGACGGCAGCTCGTGGAGAGCCACTGCTGACGCTGTCGTTGGCTTGTTGTTCATATGGACGGCGGGCGTAAACTCAAGTGCTCACGTGCGAGCGAGCTGCAGCTTGCCTGATGATTTGCTCACTCATCTGGTGGTTTCCTCTCGGATGTTTATCGATGAGGTGCACCGAACTCATGCGCAATAGCCCACGAGAGCGCAGCTTGCCTGATATTTGAGCGGCCCACGCAATGGCCCATATGTAATGCGATGTCCTCAGGATAGATTATAGATATGGTCTAGCTGCGGCCCATCTTATTTTCCTCGGGAACACACAAGTTTTGCGCCGCTTTACACTCGGAGAGATATTAACGGTCTCTTCTTTTCATCTGACGTTTCATTCTTATAAATTTCTATACTAAGATGAAAAGTTTCATTCTTTTTGTCTTTTTCTGATTAGTTTGTTTTATTTTAGGTTTTTTTTTATTTTTTTCGTATTTCTTTGTATTGTCTATAATGAACTAACATATTTTTTCTATTTTTATTTTTTTAAAATTAATTATGCCAAATAAACCAACTCAGCTACAGTAAAAAAATAAATTAGCTACAATAAAAAAGCTATAAGCCAATGTCATTATGAACACCCCTTAATTTCTCTCTCATCCACACACAGAGACTAGAGGGGATCCCCTTGCCCCAACGCCTTAAAGGATTTGAAGAAAGGACCAACTACGTCATTAACTTTTATCCCCACATGTCCCCCCTCACAATTTTCACGATCCAATCACACCATTTATTAGGAAACCTCTTTCATTTGGACTACATCCAAGTGCAGCAACCTTTCATTTGGAGAGGAGGTCAGACTGTGTAACATTTCGACCTATGATGGCCTATATATGTATACATGAGGATGTGGATTGGTCTCACATTGCTAGCTTAACATGAGAAGCACTAACATATAAACCTATAGACACCATTGGCAAAAACCTCCGGTTAACCGTTTTATGCAAAGCGAGGACGAAAATGCAAGCAGGTTATTATGTGTGTGTGGCTTATCCATAATGGGGTTAGGTCTAAGTTGGTTTAGATCCTAGGGCGTTACAAATGGTATCAGAGCCGACCCTCGTGGTTGCACGGGTGCGTACGGGTCAGGGGCATGGGCATATGACGCATGACACGTGTGGGTCCGAGATGGACATACAACATGGTATATGTACCAGTACTGGACGCATGGACGTGTGCCAAGAGGGGAGGTCTTGGTCATTTGCTCCAATGTGGATATGTTGGACTGCCGAGGATGCCAGGTTCTTTAAGGGATGTGCATGTAACACCTCGCCCCATGATAGCTCATGTGTGTGCGCGCATGAGGATGTGGATTAGTCCCACATTGCTAGCTTAATATGAGAAGTACTAACATATAAACCCATAGACACCATTGATAAAAACCTCTGGTTAACCGTTTTACGTGAAGCGAGGACAAAAGCGCAAGCAGGTTGTTACGTGTGCATGGCTTATCCATAATGGGATTAGGCCTAAACCGGTTTGGATCTTAGGGCGTTATAAATCACAAAGGTTTCAAGAAGAACCTTTCATTTGGACCTCGAGCACCTTTCATTTGGAGCGCCGTTCATTTGGAGTCCTCGGATCACCTTTCATTTGGAGCAGTGGCGGATCCAGAAATTTTATAATGGGTATTCAAAATTATAAAAATATTATTTAATAAAAAACATAAAGGTTCACAATAGTGAAAATTAAAGTACAGTTATTCTCAAATAATATAAAATAATTAAAAATTAATGTCATAATGCTTTATGCCTTGAAAGTGAGGTATAATACATGAAGACAATTCTTTTTACCAGATTTTTGTGTTCCATAAGCAAAAGTTTAAAAGTACTTTATCATAAACATACTTTATTGAACGATTTCTAACTAAGCAACTTAAACAGTATTACCTAAATTGCTAAACACAACATGGATCGAATAGGCAGACACCAAAGGGGATCAAATTATCGAAGTGACCAACACATCAAGCTATAAGAAAGACTTGACAACACTTGTATAGTTTCTACATAATTGATACACCAGACATCACAATATAAACAACTACTACGTAAAAACTTTAGAATTATTATAGATGCATCACTTCTTTAAATAAAATACAATTTACATCTTTATTTAAACACATAATTTTGCTTTAGATCGGAGATTGCCAGAAGAGGAGAAAGAGATGGAGGGATTATTGGATTAGAGATATGGAGCCATGCAGCCATGGGGGTTGCTGGGTCAGGGAGGACGAATCTGTGTGGCTGTGCCGCGTCAACGAGCGACGACGGTAAGATGACTTGTGACTTACAAGATGGCCGTTCCAGTGCTTCTATATAACCTCCAGTGCTTCTATATAACCTCCGGAGTCTTGCCTCTAAAAATCTAGAGTCCAAAAAACTAGAAGGTTCCTACGCCGCCAGATGAAGAGAGCCAAAGAGGAGAGACTTGAGTAAAAGGGGAGACTGAGTGAGATGTGTAGTTTCTGGCATATGTCGTGTAAATCATGACAGTGGGCCTAGGCCAGTATCTGGCACTAATTTGGGCCTAGGAGAAGGAAATAGGTCGAAAGGATCCGATACCAATTTAGGCTAACTGAGTATAAATAGGATAAATTTGATCTAACTATTAGTATACATATATATTATATCTTGTATATAGTAAATATTTTACTAAATATTTTAGGTATTCAGCTGAATACCCTTACTTCTATTAGAACCGCCACTATTTTGGAGCACCTTTCGTTGGGAGCACCTTTGGTCTTTATTCGGTGCACCCTTCGTTGGGAGCACCTTGGTCTTTTATTCGGAGCACACTTGTTCGGAGCACCTTTCCTTTGGAGTCCCCAGATCACCTTTCTGGAAAAAGTGGCTACGTGATATCAACAGCAGCTTTCATTTGGAGTATACCCAAGTGTAGCAACCTCTGACAGTCTGACCTCCTCTCCCTCTATATATATGGCAGCTCGATCTCGCTGAAACTAACATGCTTATAGACATGAACACGACAGGCATGCCTTGCACCATATTGTACTCCACAGATTTATAAGCTGCAGCTACACCAGAGTCCAAGAGATCGCAGCTCCTCCTCCTCGGCTGGCACCACTGATGGACAACGTTGGAGTCGACGCCGGAGACCAAGCTGCCGATCCCGGCGATCGCCGTCTCGAGCGGTGGCTCCACTTCTACGCCGTCGTATACATGATGCTGGGCGGCTTCTTCCTCCTCCGCGCCGCCGTCCCTCGGGCTGCTGATAGCCACGTCGCGATTGGCTTCCTCCTGTGGACGGCGGCCATGGCGCTCCTGCTGCTCTCCTTCCACCTCCGTCGCTTCCCTGTGGTGGCCATGGCCGCGGCTCGCCTCGCGCAGGCGGCGCTCAGGGCCTTCATCTGACCATCTAATTAAGCATGTAACGACTAAGGAATTAATAGTATAGTACGGTGGCTCATCGTTGTTGATCGATCGAGCGGTCAATGTTTCCAATGCTACTGCACGTCCGCACTGCATCTAGCAGAGCTGCCTGAAGGCTGCGACTTTCTTGACTCTGCCATGTCAAGCTGCCAGCAACTCCCCGTTCGATCGATCTGTTTCTGTTCATCTTTGCCTGCGTACAATCTTGTACGTTTCGACTGGCTACATAATAATAATTTAGCTGGGAATAGAAAAAGCCTAGTTCTGGCGGCGCGTGAACAATAATAACAGCGTTGTTATTCTGGTATGCATGATTTTGTCGCTAACTTGTCAGTTGGTTTTAGTTTGCAATCTCACTGTATTTCGCTGCATTTTTTTCTTTGAGATGAGTATTTCGCTGCATTTTTTTCTTTGAGATGAGTATTTCGCTGCAGATTAGCTAGCTAGCGTCTTGATGATTTCGAAATCCGCTCTACGTTAGGTGTTTTTCTGCCCGGCCAGGCCCAATATGTTAACTTCCCTAGGGCCATCAATCTCCTAGGTTTGTTGACCTCTTTGCTCCAAGGTTTGCTGTAAGTTGCAAGTATGCGCAGCCCCGAATTTCAGCCCAAAATACATAATCATTAATTTGTCCCCTGTGTCACGGGGAAAGCAATACAAGCCCCTCACTTCCGTCGAACTTCCGAAAATTTAGCTATTAATATCTTTTTAAATAATTAGATTAAATATATAAAAATTATATGTAGATTTATTTTTAGAAGAATTTTTTATAATATTGTAAATTTGTTAGATTTTATAAATATATTAATATAAAAATTGGTAGTTAAAATTATGTTTAAGAGATCGGACCGCTATTCAAACCAGTATGTTTTTATGACTAGAGAAACACGGAAACATCAGGACTGTTGGATCTAATAAGATATTGTATCGATCACAGGAATTATGCTGACTTATCTCGTGTGAGTTCCTGCAGCTAATTATACGTGAGGAGAAGCTACCATGCAATGCAAGCGGTGGTTTATACGATGGAGCTACCAGGCAACTGCATAAAAAAGAACGGTGTGGTCGAGAGAGTATGAATAGAACTATCATAAAAACAATGTTTTTCTTTTTAAAAACGCACAAAAGGAGACTGAGGAGAAAGGTGAAAAGCAAAAGAGAAGAGTACATATTCCATCTTTCCAAGAATCCATCCACGGAGATCGCTTATATATGTTCGGTGAGCTCCACCGGCAAATGCTCACCACACGACCAGCCGGAATTAGTCAGGAAACACATGGCAGCTCCACCTGCAGCGCCCTTCCTCAACGGCAATGCTATCGCTCGGGTCGACGTCGACGGCCAGCTAGCCCAGGCCGCCGCCGACCGCCGTCTCGAGCAGCGGCTCCGGTTCCACGCCGCCGTGTACATGATGCAAGGAGCCTCCTTCCTCGTAAGCGCCGCCGTCAACCCTCACGCCCGCCGCTCCGGTGCTTGCGAAGCCGGCATTGGCGTCCTACTGTGGGCGGCGGCCGTGGTGCTCGCGCTGCTCTCCTTCCACATCCGCCGTTTCCCAATGACCGCGCTGGCTGCAGCCCGGCTCGCGCAAGCGGCACTCAGGGCCTTCTTCTAATTAAACTCCACTCCAGCTTGAGATGGAACTAAGGCCTGCCATTATTAATTAAGCTGCTTCGTTCTCGTACGCATGTGTGCTTGGTGCTTCAACTTGGGCTTGCTAATTAACCAAACAATAAGATAGGCCTGTGTCATGTACTGGAGGGTTTATTCGGTGCATTGTCTTCCTTCAAAAAATATATTTGGTCAATTGGGTTGAGCCTTGTATCTGGGCTTGTGGGTCGTCATGTCAGTCGGAGTTAGTATCTGTAATAGGTGGCCTTGGCTTTAGGCGAGTGGTAAGAGGTATAACAAAGCCTGAATTATGTGTTCCCTTGTTCTCCCTTGTTGGGGCCTGTTTTTTCCCTTTTGATTTATAGTCTATGATTATGATTTATAGTTTCTGACGGCAGCTTGTGGAGCGCCACTGCTGACGCTGTCGTTGGCTCGCTGTTCATGTGGACGGCGGCCGTGCCTCTCCTGCTGCTCTCGTTCCCGCGCGCGGCCATGGCCGCGGCTTGCCTCGCGCTGGCGGCGTTCAGATCCTTCTTCCAGCGCGCGTAAACTCAAGTGTCCACGTGCGAGCGAGCTGCTCCTGCATGCGTGATCTTTTTTTCTCTTTAAGGAAACCGCAGGAGCTCTACTTTGCTTCCAAAATTGACGGAGCGGTAGAGATGATTTGCTCACTCATCTGGTGGTTTCCTCTCGGATGTTTATCGATGAGGTGCACCGAACTCATGCGCAATAGCCCACGAGAGGGCAGCTTGCCTGATATTTGAGAGGCCCACGAGATGAGCCCATATGTAACGCGATGTCCCCAAGACAGATATGGTCTAGCTGCGGCCCATCTCATTTTCCTCGAGAACACACAAGTTTTGTGCCTCTTCAGAAATATCCAAGTGATATCATATTGCTTTCTGGAAAGAGTGGCTAAGTGATACCACAAGTAGCTTTCCTTTGGACATATCCAAGTGCAGCAACCTCTACGGTCTGACCTCCTCTCCCTCTATATATATGGCAGCTCGATCTCGCTGAAACTAACATGCTTATAGACATGAACACGACAGGCATGCCTTGCACCATATTGTACTCCACAGATTTATAAGCTGCAGCTACACCAGAGTCCAAGAGATTGACAACGTTGGGGTCGACGCCGGAGACCAAGCTGCCGATCCCGGCGATCGCCGTCTCGAGGCTCGAGTGGCGGCTCCACTTCTACGCCGCCGTATACATGATGCTGGGCGGCTCCTTGCTCCTCCGCGCCGCCGTCCCTCAGGCTACTGATAGCCATGTCGCGATTGGCTTCCTCCTGTGGACGGCGGCCATGGCGCTCCTGCTGCTCTCCTTCCACCTTCGCCGCTTCCTTGTGGCGGCCATGGCCGTGGCTCGCCTCGCGCAGGCGGCGCTCAGGGCCTTCTTCTAATAATCTAATTAAGCTTCTAACGACTAAGAATGGAGAGAGAAAATAATCTATAGTTGACTTATTTTGTACTATAATTAAGTTAGCTTATTTAATATAATTAAATTTAAAAAATTTAAAAATAAAAAACATGTTAGTCAATGACGAACAAGATAAAGAAATACGAAAAAACCAAAAATACAAAAAAAATATAAACAGTGTGAGGGAGAGAGATGGTTAGGAATAATTACACATTAGTTGTGGGAGAGGAGAAAGCATAATTTATAAGTGTGAGGGAGCTCCCACCCATTGAGCTAGTCTTTTAGGGGGAGAAAGCCCAATACCACTTATAAATATATTACTCCGTGGGCTTAGTTGTGTTCAGTCTATTTAAATTTGTGGTCCGAGAAGTAAATCCGATTGGATCTAGACATACAACCGGGTTCAAATCTAACACATCACACCGGTGTTTATAAGGAATCTTCATACTGTCGAGGTAACTTCTGCGCACAAAATAATGACAAAACGATGGACGTTCAATTCAAAGCAAGCTATGTATTAGTTTTTGTTTTCAGGTGATAATCAATTGGCTTATACCGGTTGCAGAGAAGGCCAATGTCAACAGTGCAATTGAAAGTGACGCACAATATATGAATCAAAATGAATCAGCAAACCGTCCAGGCTTGCAAGATACTCAATACAAGAAAGATACTCCTGACTTTGGGAAGTCAGCGTTTAAATACTTAGGGAACTCCAAGAAAGATGCAAGTCTGCGTGCATATGCCTCGTATTTTGCGTATATATATGTTTGTTCTGTCCCAAAGGAGTACGAATCAGTACAGTTAAGTTGCAACTTGCAACAGGTAGAGTACAGCAGGTCCGTAACGTACGAGTTGGATCCGGACCCACTTTAGGTTTTCGGGTTCACTCCTCAGGCCACAGGTCTAAATGGGCTAAACACAACTAAGCCCACGGAGATGGAGCAACAATCTTATAAGTGGTATTGAGCCTTCTCCCCCTAAAAGACTAGTCCAATAGGTAGAGACTCCCTCACACTTATAAATTGTGCTTTCTCCTCTCTCACAATTAATATGGGATTATTCATAACAAGCCCAGGCGCCTAACAATCTCCCCCTCACACGTTGGTTGGACACTTCTGCAACCCTGAGTTTCAAGGAGATGTTAGGCGTCTGGGCTCTGATACCAAATGTTGGAACTGGACCTGCTCTTTCCTGCTTTTCTTCCGCTCGGAAAACCGCAGCACCACCCCCTTTTCTTTCTTTCCGTGCGAAAAACACCAACTGCATGCAAAGCCGTCCGCCACCTTCTTTCTTCAATCTGAACGAACTGCTACATCTTCTTGCTTCTTCTTCTTTCTAATGCCTACTGCATGATTCTTCTTCTTGCTGCATTATTTCTCTATGCCTAAGCGCTGCATATATATATGCTTACACACCACCACGGATACGGACACGAACTGCAAACTTATAACTCACACGGAAGCGACTCATATACGTATATGCGGCAAGAAAACGTATACGTATACAACTCGTAAAGAAGATTAACTTTCTAACAATCACCCTCTTAATCTTGTTTCTCTGTCCCGCATTTAAACTGAGTCCACTGCTACCACCAAAACCACCTGAGGAGCCTTCATACTTCGTCGACCGGGCCTCCCACTCTGCGCGCGTCAGGAGCAAGAGCTCCTCGTCTCTGTCGTTGTTGCCGTAGCGACGTTCTCCCTCTTTCTGCGTCTTCTTAGGCACTGCACGAAGAAACTTCCGCACGATGTAGGCCTCTTCCATCTTTTCGCCTAGACCTCGTATCTTGCTGACGATTGTCGTCAACCTCATCGCGAAGTCATCAATTTGTTCGGTGTCCCTCATGCGTAAGTTTTCAAACTCGCTTATGAGGTTTTGTATACGTGCCTCCTTGACGCGATTGGCACCGAGATGCATCACCTTCAGAGTATTCCAGGCCTCCTTTGCAGTCTCCTTCTCAGCAAGGACCAGTAGCCTGTCTTCCAGCATCGCGAGGAAGATTACCGCGAGCGCCATTTGATCTTGTCGCTCATTCACCTCTTCATCCACGACTGCGTTCCACACGTATACGTTCATAGTGAAGATCGAGCTGTGGAAATGGCACACGCGGCCTTCCAAAACAATGGTCGGCGGGACGGCGTCGGCCAGGACGGCGTCGAGCGGCGCCTCCGTTGCTGCTGCGCCTCCTACATGATACTTGGCGCCTCGTTCCTCCTGCGCGCCGTCGGCTCAGAGGACGACGGCACCTGCAGCTGCGTCCACGCCGCCGTCGGGTTCACGCTTTTAATGGCGGCCGCGGCCCTGTCGCTGGTCTGCCTCATGCGCCGCCGCTTCCCGGTTGCGGCCGCGACGGCTGCTCGCCTCGCGCAGGAGGCACTCGAGGCCTTCCTCTAGTATACGTGCCTTCAGTAAACAGCTGCATGAAAGACGAGGTAAACAAAGTTCATTTTAAAAAAAACATATGACATACGAAAACTAGTCCATATATGTGTTTCAGCTGAACTAATTATACAATGCATGAACCGTGATATGTAAAGGTGCCTGCTGTGCAGTAGTACTAGTTTATTTTCTTTTTCTTATGTATACTTCATGACAGAACTTCAAGTTTTGGTTTATCTTAGCACATGTGCTTAATTAATGTTTTTTTAATTTGCACCACTTAATTTGTGCCTGTACGTATAGCTGTACGCTCTTCAAACCTCAATACGGTTCTGACCTTGAAAATTTGCAAATGCATGGTAGATACGTAGCTATACGTATGTAGTGGTAGTGGTACTAATTTTTGTTTCGTGCTCAACTCAATACGTTCAGCACATACAGCTCACAAGAAAATAGAGTGAACGGCTGGGCAATTGAAAGAACCAGAAGCCCATGGATTCAATGGGCTGGGCCCTGTGTTCCAAGAATCCAAGTTTCTAACTCGTGAAGGCCCACCACCATCTGAAGTTGAGATATTCAGATTTCACTCATTTCAGGAGCTCTACTATAGCGATGCTTTTTTTTTAAAAAAAAAGAGAGACATTAGAGACCTGGAAATACCTACCTAGTTCTGAAAGAAACAAAGACATTAGAGACCTAGAAACAGTAGCGGAGTTAGCAAAATTTTCATTAGATGTGCACACTACGCGTACCGTACTTTTATAGATACGCCTCCAACCACCGTAACGAGCTTTTTTGGACTCACACCCTCACCAAGGTAACTGGGCAACTCCTAACATGCACTCTTGCGATCATCGACTCATCGTGCTACCTACACAAATTTTTTAATTGATATACTATAATTCATGCATCAAACTTTTAAAAGTTTGATTGTTAATATGTTTAAAACTATCTAGATTTGTCGCTAAAAATAGTAATGATTGAAGTCACGTCTTGTAGATTGTGAAAAATAAAAAATGTCACTTAAAAAAAATAAAGGAAGTAATAAAATATTAGCACTGAGTTAATACTGAAATAAACAAAGTGCAAAGTTAATTAACGGCCTGAAAGAAACAAAGTGCAAAGTTAATTAACGGCCTGTCGGCTGATCATTGACATATATGCTACAACGCAAGCAAATTAAGGCCCTGATCGTTTCGGCTTCAGCTTTTAGCTTCAGCTTTTTTTTCACTATTCACTACACTATCCACTAACTTAAATACAGTGTTTTTTCAGCCAGCTACAATGTTTTTTCAACCAAAAACCAAAAGCCATCACTATTCCGATCACCCTCTAAGTCTAAATTCGACTAGCGTTGATTCAGATAAGCAAGCTAGTCACACACCACCCACGATCTCGTCAAATCTCAGCAGTTGATAGTACATATTTTCTCAGCACTAAAGATATGGTACCAATAAATTGACGATATCGATGATCACGCGGTGGCATGCTGTCACAGGTGTAGGAGAATCTCCATGAATCCAACCAAGCCCTGGCTTTAATTCTCCTTTGTAAACAAACACTACCACAATAAGAGTAGTAATGGCGTAAAGGGCGAGCATGATGCATTCATGCTAGCTGCGTATATATTTCTCAGCACGATGCATGCTAGCAGTGTGCGCGACGACTCAAAAACGAATGGACTGATCTTACGGTCTGGCTAAGGGCTAGATCCATAAGAGGTCATGCAGATGGCAGCACCCTACAGGCAGCCTGCATACTGTATCATACGTCTTACGTATACAGGTACGTGCAAGTCAATGCATGGATGGAGATCGACTAGTGCATGGCCCGTGTGATCGCATTTCTCTCCCGGCCCCATATTGATGCGCCAATGCTCGGGTGCGGTTTATGATTTTTTATCGTAATATGAATATTTAAATAAACGTATTGAATATCGATAAATTATTTCGAAAAGATTATGTTAATAAACTACTTGAAAAACATAACAAAAAAATCATTCTATTTATTTGTTCAAAAAAAATTAAGAGACTTATATCTGAGCGACCATAGTTTAGCTTAAGCAGCAATCATGGAGTGCATTAATGAGTCTGTTCTTTTCAACCTATTTCATTATTTCAGCTTATAGCTTATAACTACTCTTAAATGAACAAATATGATGGTTTCTTTGCCATCATTTTAAAGTGGCTTATTAAGATAGTCTTTAAAAAATGATTTATCAGATTTTGATTCGTTAACATGAACACTTGTACTAGAAATAAAAATGATAAATTATAAATTGCAATCTGAAATAACAGGCCCAATAACTTATCACCGGGTGGTGACCCGGTGGTGCGAGGCGTATAATTCCTGTTAGACAGCATATGTGCTCCCATGGGCCTTGGGCCTTCACAAGATTAGGGTTAAGTTTTCATAGGCAAGAATCACCGTTGATTAATTCATAGGCAAGGATCACCGTTGATTGGTTCTGTTTCTATAAGCCAAACCCTAGGTCATCCTTGCCTATATATATGTAACCATTCACCCTTCATAAATCATCAATCAATTAAGTGCAATAGCTTCTCTATCATGGTATCAGACTGGTCGATCCTTGACCTGAGGCCGCTAGGATAGGAAGCAGAGGGCGCTGGTGGCCAGCCCTCTGCTTCTACCGTTGCCCGCCGCCATTCCTGCTTCTACCACTGCCCGCCTCCTCAACCGGCGCGCCTCCTCGACCAATCCGCCGCCGCCACTCCTCTACCTCTCCTCCGCGTGGCCTCCTCCTCGACCGATCCGCCGCCGCCACTCCTCTACCCTCCTCCTCCTCCCTCCGAGTGGCTCCCCGACCAGCGCCGCCTCTCCGAGCGTCTCCCCGACCGGTGCCGCCTCTCCACCAGCACCGCCTCTCCGAGCAGCTCCCCGACCGGCGCCGCCTCTCCGACCGGCACCGCCTCTCCGACGGGCGCGCCTCTCCGCCGAGCGGCCGCACCTCTCTCCACCTCCGCCGAGCGGATCTGACCGAGCAGCCGCCACTCCCTCCGCCACTGCGAGCGGATCTGACCGAGCGGCCGCACCTCTCTCCGCCGCCTCTCTGCCCCGAGCGAAGCGCCGACTTCCTCCCCCACCTCACCATGTCCGCCAAACCGCCACCAACCTCCTCTAATCCTGCTGCCGCCACCGATGCCGACCGCTCCAAGGCAGAGGCAGCCGCCGAGGCGGCATACGACGCACGCCTCGCTGTCGCCGCCAAGGCCCGCGCCGATGCTCTTGCACGGGCCCAAGCCGTTGAGCGCGAAGCTGCCATCGCCGCCCAGGAACGCGTTGCTGCTGCTGATCGCGAGCGCGCTGCCCTCGAGCGCGCCGCCGCCACCATGGACGCCGACGCTGAGTCGGTCCACGAAGTCCCCCCTCCCCTCCATGTCGCCCTTCTCCTTCACGAGGCTGCAGCCATCACCAATCGCTCACTTTTATTTCAGGCATCCATGCCACCATCCTATTGGGTCGAGGCGTTGGCAACTGCTACGTATCTCCTCAACATCTTACCCACCAAGACACTAAATTTCTCCACACCTCACCACGCTCTCTTCGGGTCTCCCCCGTCATATAATCATCTTCACATTTTTGGGTGCACTTGCTACCCGAATCTTGCCTCCACAGCCTCCCACAAACTCGCTCCTCGCTCTGCCTTGTGTACCTTCCTTGGCTACTCCGCTCATCATAAGGGATATCGGTGTCTCGACATGGCCTCCAATCGGGTCTACCTCTCCCGCCATGTCATCTTTGATGAAACATCATTTCCCTTTGTTAACCTTTCTTCCACCCTGTCCACGGCAGATTATGAGTTTTTGGATGATTGTACTAATCCAGTGCCAACACCTACAGGTCCGTTGTGCACCTCTTTGCCTGCAGGTTTTCCCACGACGACCACCTCTGCTGGCTCAGGTTCCAACCCCGGCGCCGGTCCTCACGCGTGTTTCAGCGCGTCGGTCGTCTCTCCCGTACGTGCCGTCGCCTGGGAACCTGACTCCCCCGCGCTCATGCCACGCGTAGCCTTGGAGAGAGCTCCGCCGTCACCCCTACCACACGCGGCGACAAAGGCTGCAACGCCATGTACGGCATCGACCTCCTCGACGTTCGTACTGCCACATGCGGCCCCCTCGTCACCTGCTCCAGTGCCCGCATGGCCATGTGCGACCCCCGCTGATCGCGAGTTTCGGGAAGTCTACACGCGTCGTGCGAAGACGGTCTCCGTCTCGGTACCTCCAGACTCCGCCCCGGTGCTTCCCCCCCGTCACACCTTCCTCGGGGCGCCGTCCCGATGCTTCCAGTACTGAATCAACACTCGATGACAACGCGTGGCAAGTCCGGGTTTCGGCTACCCGCTCTCTACCACGTCACGCCACTGTCGCCCATACCTTAGACGTACCGTTCCGCCCTTGCTGATCCCAATTGGCGGGCTGCTGTGGAGGAGGAGTATGCTGCCCTCTTGCAAAACCACACCTGGGATTTGGTTCCGCGTCCGTCGACTGCGAACATTGTCTCCGGCAAGTGGATCTTCAAGCATAAGTTCAAGGCCGACGGCTCCCTCGAACGCTACAAGGCACGCTGGGTACTTCGGGGATTCACCCAGCGGCCAGGCGTGGACTTCGATGAGACATTCAATCCGGTGGTCAAACCAGCAACAGTTCGCACAGTTCTATCACTGGCTCTGTCTCGCCACTGGCCGATTCATCAGCTTGACGTGAAGAATGCTTTTCTGCATGGGACATTGTCCGAGACAGTATACTGCTCACAACCTTCCGGGTTCGAGGACTCTGCTCATCCGGACTTTGTGTGCCGTCTCAACAGGTCTCTCTATGGACTCAAGCAAGCGCTGCGAGCCTGGTACAGTCGCTTCGCAGCCTACTTGCTCACCCTCGGGTTTGTTGAAGCCCGGTCCGACACGTCGCTCTTCGTCTACCGTCGTGGCTCCGAGATAGTCTACCTATTACTCTATATCGACGACATCATCCTCACTGCTTCATCGGATGAGCTTCTACGGCGCACTGTTTCCGCTCTGCAGCAAGAATTCTCTATGAAGGACCTTGGACCACTTCACCACTTTCTCGGGATGCATGTTCAGCGGCGCGGTGACGAGCTCTTCCTCTCTCAGCAGCAGTACATGCTGGATGTCCTTGACCGTGCTGGCATGGCTGAGTGCAAACTGTGCACAACTCCGGTTGACACCAAGCCCAAGATACCAACTGCTGTCGGCGCTCCTGTTCAGGACCCATCGGATTTTCGCAGTCTCGCCGGAGCAGTTCAGTACCTCACGTTCACCAGGCCAGACATCTCCTATGCCGTTCAATAGGTCTGTCTCCATATGCACGACCTGAGGGAGCCTCATCTTACAGCTTTGAAGCGCATCCTTTGGTACATCAGAGGCACTCTCGACTTGGGACTCATCCTTCGCCCGTCTACTTAGTCAGATTTGGTGGTTTACTCGGACGCTGATTGGGCAAGTTGCCCAGATACAAGCAAGTCCACATCGGGCTACGCTGTTTTCCTTGGCGACAACCTCATCTCCTGGTCTTCCAAGCGTCAGTCCGCGGTGTCTCGCTCGATCTTTGGCCGAGTATCGTCGCGTGGCTAATGCGATCGCTGAGCTACATGGCTGCGCCGGCTTCTACTCGAGCTCCACTCCCACTCCGTCGTGCGTCTTTGGTCTCATGCGACAACATTAGCACTTGTCTACATGTCAACTAACCCCGTCCAGCATTAGCGCACCAAACACATAGAGATTGATCTTCACTTCGTTCGTGAGCGTGTCGCCCTTGGAGATGTTCAGGTATTGCACGTCCCCACCACGTCGCAGTATGCTGATATTTTTGCTAAAGGGCTGCCGTCCTCAGTCTTCACCGAATTCAAGTCCAGTCTCAACGTCCGCTGTGCCGACGCTTCGACTGCGGGGGCGTGTTAGACAGCATATGTGCTCCCATGGGCCTTGGGCATTCGCAGGATTAGGGTTAAGTTCTCATAGGCAAGAATCACCGTTGATTGATTCATAGGTAAGGATCACCGTTGATTGATTCATAGGTAAGGATCACCGTTGATTGGTTCTGTTTCTATAAACCAAACCCTAGGTCATCCTTGCCTATATATATGTAACCATTCACCCTTCATAAATCATCAATCAATTAAGTGCAATAGCTTCTCTATCATATTGAGTTGCATGCACTAACCAATTCACCTAAAAGTTTAAGCTGATGAGGAAAGATGGGCAATTCACTTATACTTCAACACCCCCCTCACGTGTAGGCTCCCTCAAGCCTAAGACGTGGAATAGAAGTGAGCTGCAATTATTTTTTTTAATTGCGTCAGCTGAGTCTCGAACTCAAGACCTCTTGGCTTTGATACCATATTGAGTTACATGCACCAACCAATTCACCCAAAAGTTTAAGCTGATGAGGAAAGATGGGCAATTCACTTATACTTCAACAATTCCAACCGCGCGCGGCCGCGAGGCTGCCCTGGTCTTGGCCTCTTGATTGTCGAGGAGGTGGCTGAATGAATCCTAGTGCAGTGAGCGATTCTTTTTGAATGAATTCTGACTCGACTGTGCAACACCCAGCCGCAGCTCATTTGTCGATCCCTCCGCCGCAGATCATCCGGTTAGCGCCTGCACGATCGACGTTCCCACGATGACTGCTGCCGGGGGCCGCCGTGTACATGATGCTGGGCGCCTCCTTCCTCCTAAGTGCCGCCATCCCTCGGGCTACGAGCCACGCCCTGGTTCTGGTAGGTTTTCTCCTGTGGACGGCGGCCGTGGCGCTTGTGCTGCTCTCGTTTCACCCAGTGCTTCCGCTTCGCTTGCAGCGGCTATGCTTCGCATGCAGCCGGTCTTCGAGACGTCTTCTAATCCCTAACGATTAATCCACTCTATATATATATATATATATATATATATATATATATATATATATATATATATATATATATATATATATATATATATATATATATATATATATATATATATACATGTGTACTTTCTCTGATAAAGAATAACTTAGTTTTTGGTTTATCACTCTACATTAAAGAGCTAACTTTTAAATGGTACATCGGGGTCTATAAATAGATTATAGTAAACACTATACGATATTCAGCTATACTAGTTAAAATCGTATGCGACTGTTTACTTCTAAGTACTATTTCTCATGAATAGTTGGAAATAAAAAATCATAAATTAAAAGCCATAGCCACAGTTAAAAAAAAATCCACCCTTAGACTACCCTATGCGTTGGTAGGTACTCTGTAGCTAGTGTGTGGTGGTAGTTCATTCGGTATATTAATTATAGCATGATTGTGCTTCATTAGATATTAAAAATCAGTTAACTAGCTCATATTCTTTTTATCTAAGTTTATAAGACGTAATTTTAAATGTCTCATCCATAAATATTGAATGTATTTTATATTTTAATATAAAATTAATGTGATATTTTTTCGTACCCCTAATAAATATATGGGTTTTATTTGATATTCTCTACATATATATATATTGAATGTAATACAATAATAAAGTGCGGGTGGTAGCAAATTTGATAAACCCACAGCAGTGTGGATACAGAAATTTCACGATAGATATTTAAAGTTATAAAAATTTTATTTAATAGAAAATATAAAAGTTTATAATAGCGAAAATTAAAATACAATTATTCATACTAAAGATAACATCTCAAATAATATAAAGAAATCACATAATAATTAAAAATTAACGCAATGATGCTTCATATCTTGGAAGCGAGATATAATATCATGTAGATAAACACATAAAAGAAAGCAACTTTAATAATGAGTAAAAAACAGAACTTAAAGATTAATAGTTTTAATCATGATGGTTGGATTTAGATATGAACTGTTTTCTTAAACTACTAATCTAAGTCAAAGTTCAAATTCGAATAATTCTACAACAGAGCTGTATAATCACAACAAGATCCTTTAATTAAGTGAAAAGGCAATTCTTTTTGTCAAATTTTTATGTTATGCAAGCATAAGTTCAAAAGTGTTTTTATTATTAACATACTTTGTCGAACGGTTTCTAACTAAGCAACTTAAGTAGCATTACCTAAACTGCTAAATAAAATATAAATCGGACAACCAGACACTAAATGGGATCAAATTATCAAGTGTTCAACACATCAAGTTACAAGAAAGACTTGGCAACACTTACATAGTTTTTAGATAATTGATATATCAGTTATCAGAATATAATCAACTACTATGCAAAAACTTTAGAATCATTATAGATGTCTCACTTCTTTATACGAAATATAACTCACGTCTTTATTTAGACACATAATTTTGCTTTAAATCAGATATCGCCAGGGAGGAGAAGGAGATAGAGGGATTACCGGATTAGAGATATGGAGCTATGCCGCCATGGGGGTCGCCGGGTCGGGAGGACGAACCTGCGTGGCTATGCCGCATCGGTGAGCGATGACGGCAAGACAACTTGCGAGACGACCGCTCCAGAGCACTCCTACGCAGCCTCCTAAGTCCTGCCTCCAGAAGTCTAGAGTCTAGAAGACCATAAACCTCCTGCGCCGCCAGACAGAGAGAGATAGAGAGGAGAGACCTGAGTGAGAGGAGAGACCGAGTGAGACTTAGAGTTTCTACCGTGTGTCGTATAAATTACGACAATGGGTCTGGATCAGTGTCGGGTGCCAATTTGGGTCTGAGAAACAAAAATAGACCAAAAGGATCTGGCACCAATTTAGACTGACTTGGTATGAAGACAAATTTAACCTAACTACTAGTATACATATGTATTATACTTTATATATAGTAGATTATTTTACAAAAACTTTAGGAATTCAACTAAATACCTTTAAATTATGTTAGGACCGCCCTTGATCCAGGGCTTAATTTTCCGTTACTAATTTAATTGTCAAATGACAATAAGCATACCAAGAGGGTAGCAACATACATTTTTATATTAATTGTTCCTGCGCCAGAACGTACGTACGCATTTAACTTGACAAGTTCTCTAATTTGTGCATATATACATGCATGCTAGCTAGTGGGAGTATTAATTCTAAAACAAGCATGCATATGCATGATTAGCTTCCTGAAAGCGTGAACCGCTTCGACTCGCCAGAATGCAGTAGCTAGCATCCGTGAGCTTATTTTGACATCACCAGTCACCTATATATCAATTATCACACGAGCTAGCATGTAGCTTCTTTTAATTCTTCCTCCATTCGGTCGATTCATACATTCTCATTGATGCTTAGATCAGAAGAAGGCCCTGAGCGCCGCCTGGGCGAGCCGGTCCGCCGCGGCGGCTGCCACGGGGAACCGGTGGAGGTGGACGGAGAGCAACACGAGCGCCACGGCTGCCGTCCACAGCAGAAAACCAACTACGGCGTGGTTGTCAGCAGCCCGAGGGACGGTGGCGCGCAGGAGGAAGGAGACGCCCAGCATCATGTACACGACGCCGTAGAAGTGGAGCCGCCGCTCCAGGCGGCGATCGGGATCAGCAGCAGGGTCGTCGGCCTGGACCCGGGCATTGTTCATCAATGGTGCCCGGGGAGGAGCTGCCATATATCTTGCTGGTGTCTGCTAGCTGCAGCCTGAATCGTCTATGGATCAGTAGTACTCCGCTTGGGAACGATCTAGTTATGTAGCTATGGCACAAGAAGGCCTGCCTGTAGTATATATAGAGAGACATGGATAGAGGTGGGGAGGCCAGAGGGGTCGCTGCTGCAGGTCTCCCGCAATCCGCACACAATCTGTAAAGCAAAATTTTTTACTCGATCACTTGCTTAATCTGGGGCTAAATTAAACCTAGTCGCACCTTTAGCGAGCACTGAAGAGGGCAAAGATACCAAGGAATGTTAGCGCATGGCCAAACACTCTGGGCGCACTCCGAGCTGCTGCAACCAGCGAAGACGCCATGGGTTTGTAAATTTTATCAAGGATAGCGATAGAATTGGTAATCGATGGTTATCGGATTTTTTAGAATTTTTTTACAAAAGTTTTGAATTGAAAATTGAATTTTTTAGATGTAAAGAGAAAAAAGTTAAAAAAATTGCAAATTTTCTTTATATTTGATGAAAATTAGATAAATTCAAAATTTTTATCCGTTTTTCATTTTTATTGGACCTCACCAATAACCGACGGTTTTCGATGAAATTTCGGCGACAATGTTTCCCTGGCAACAACTAGCTTTTGGGCAAGCTGCCGCCTGCACAAGCATCTCTTCGTCAAACAATAAAGGCATGTGCAGTATATATATATATGAGAAATCGATATTCAAAATCATTCCATTCGGAATGTTTTGCTTTTCTCAAAGCGGGACTTCTATCTCGTAAGGATTTGCGGGGCCGGATGCCAATTACTTTTGTTAGGTTTTGCATTACAGTTGACCTCATCAGTTGTTTGTGCTGTGCTCTGTCCGAGTGGCCATTGCTTGTAGCAGAGATGCTGCATTGCTGCATATATTATATATAGTTTACGTTAGGTGTTCGATCTCATAACGTAAAGCTAGTCTCATATTTATCTGGGTGATCGATCGTAATTATAACGAAAATCTAGCTAGTCTCAGCAGGCATATATATCTGATTCTGATGATGACAAGACCATGCATCGATCGATCACCCATCACTGAGAATTTAATAGAAGTACACCTTACTCCGAGTCATGCATCCCGTTGTTCATGTAATTATTCGACGACTAATTAATCTCTCTCGCTCTCTAACACACCGCTGGCGGAAGGGTTTGTAAAGGGAAAGCATACAAAAGCCACCAGTACAAGACAGAGGGACAATGGGACTTGACTCTCGATCGTCTTGACTTTCAGCCACTAGGAATCGTCTAGGTTTTCAATTCCGCTTACGTCAACTTTCAGCACCTAACTTAAATTAAGTCCACGCAATGAATGAAATGGTAATTTCTGAGTGCAATATATCTCTCTCCTCGTGGCTTAAGATGGTCTTCGTATGCGTCCTGTCGGAAAATTTTTCTTGGCAATTTGTAACACCCCATTTTGCGGGATTTAAAAACTTTTGAAAAAAGTTGATATTTGAACACAATTCAAATTTTTGTCAAAAATAAAATTTGAATTTGCATTTAAATCCAAATCCAATATCGAAATCCAAATAATAAAGGAAAAATAAAATTCAAAAATCCAATTGGGCCAGCCCACTCTTTTCATTCTCTTTTCTCAGCCTGATGTCGCTGGTCCATGGCTCACTTTCCTTTCTTTCTTCGTCCTACTTCCTATCGGACCGACATTGCTTGGCTCAGCGCCTCCCTCCCTCTCTCTCTCGCTTTGCTCTAGCCAAGTCCGACTCGGCTGATCATGCCAACGCGCACCGCCCTATTGTCCATCACATCACCACCAGCTCTGTTGATGCCCCACGTGGGCCACCCCTTGCCACGCCCACACGCACCCGTCGCATCGCTGAGTAGTGTGCCGACGTCAAAACTGCGCTCGCTCTTGCCGTGCCAGCTCTGCTCCACATGCATTTTGCTTATCTTGCAACCTCACTGCCTATGTCCATACCCGCTCCCGCGTCAGCCACAGTGCCTTTCTCACCTCATCGCATCTGGTCGGCTTGCGTCACCCACGCAAGGCTCAACCTACGCGTTGACCACCGATCAACTCATGCCCGCCATGCCTCCTCGGCTATTTAAGCCTTGCCGTGGTCACCTCCCTCTCCCCCCATTCCCATTCCTCTCCGTCCCCTTCCTCCCCGAGCCAAACCGAGTTCAAGAACATTTCATACTCGTGCCAGCCACCGCCTTCACCTCACTGCTCCAATCGACTCTGATGAGCTCCCTCAATACCACTTGAATCAAAGCGTGTTCCTCACTCCCCTCTAGATTTGTCCTCACCCAATATTGGCATTTCTCCCCCAAGAACTCGCCGCACCATCATCTCCCTCCATTTTGGCTGAAAATCACTGCTATCGCCACCACCGCTCTTCCCTCTCCGGTGAGCCTCGCACCGATTCCTCTCTTTGGGAGCTTCTCCATGCATCCCTCTTCCTTTCCCGACACTCAATTCGGTCTCTCTTGCCTCTGGTCATTGCTACCGTGAAGCTCACTACACCACCCCTGGCTCTCATCGTCAATTCTCCATGGCTCCTCCCTGACCTCGCCATCCACTCTGGCACACTCTCCTCCACCCCCCTCATGCTCATGTGCACCTCCCTCCCCCTTCCTCTCCATTGTCGCCGCCCCTTTTCCCTCCTAGGTTAGCATTAGGTCGGTGCATACGCTAACGGTAATAATTTGCTTAAATTATTGTTTTTACTTATTGTATTCAGTAATTTTTTTATCTATTTACTATATTTCTTTAAAATACTAATTTACGCTTAAATAACCATATATGCATTCACTTGTCAGCTTTGCATTATTATTATATTTCCCGTGTACCTTGTGGAATACATTTTATGTGCTCATCATTGCTTAATTCGGTTGCTCAGAGGAGGATGGCTTCAACTGCGGTGAGGATTAGGTCTGTAAGTAATGGAGAGAGAGAGATGGATCGCAACTGAACTGTATTGATCTCTGCCTTGGCGCTGCGTGAATCCGCGGACGACCCATCGTGCCTTGTATCTGTCGAGGCTGTCGTCATCCTTGAACTTGTGGCAAAAGATCCATTTGCCGCTGACAACATGTGCTCCGGTAGGCCTGGGGACGAGTTCCCAAGTTTGATTCGCCACTAGAGCATCAAACTCGGCTTGCATCGCTTGTCGCCAGTTGGGATCACCTATAGCCTCATGAACTGTCCGTGGAATGGGAGATATAGGTGTCGTCGTCGTGATGTCCTTGTACTTGGGGTTGGGCTTGAGCGTCCCAGCCTGTGATCGAGTCGCATCGGGTGACGAACTGGTGCGCGATCGACCACGGGGATGGACTGATGGCTTGGTGCTGTTGGTGCGGTCAACGTTGTGGACGGGGTAGCAGGTAACGTTGTTGGTGCATTCGTCGTCGTGGGCACGGGCGAGGGCGGCGGCGCGCTCACGGGCGACGGCGTGGCGCCTGTTGTCGGGGAGGAGCTCGGGGTGGTTTGTGCCGAGGAGGGACTAGTCGTCGTTGTAGCACGCTGTGGAGTGGAGTTGGGCACACGTGTAGGCGACGCTCGTCGGGACGTGGCGGGTGGAAAAATCGGATCTGGCGTTGATATGGCCAGGTCCGGTCGCCACGGATTGTACCATGTTGATGTCGCGGGCGTTGTGCCTGATCCGACACGGAAGGGGAAGACATGTTCGTCGAAGTAGACATGCCTGGAGACGATAACACGCCGTGTCGCCATGTCGTAGCAGCGATATCCATGATGGTCCTGAGAGTAACCAATGAACACACAGGCAACGGAGCGCGCGGCAAGTTTGTGAGTGCTGGTGGACGCAGTGTTAGGATAGCATAGACATCCAAAGACACGTAGAAAGTCATAGTCCGGGGCACGCTGGAAGAGGAGAAAGAAGGGTGTAAGGTGGGATTTGGGTTTGCATGGCCGCCTGTTGAGCAGAAAGGTCGATGTGTGGAGGTCTTCGACCCAGAACGTTGGTGGTAGGGCGGCGTGAAGGAGGAGAACGCGGATGCCATCATTGATGGTGCGAAGGATGCGTTCGGCCTTCCCGTTTTGAGGGGAAGTGTATGGACATGAGAGGCGAAGAATGATGCCATTGGTGGAGTAGAAGGAGCGTAGTGTTTTGTTGTCGAATTCACGGCCAATGTCTGTTTGGAATGCTAGAATTGGGCGCGAGAACTGAGTGCGAGCATAGGCGTGGAAGTGCTGGATGGTTTGCGCGACATCTGATTTATGCCGAAGTGGGAATGTCCATACGAAATGCGTGTAGTCATCAAGCAATGCAAGATAATGCTGAAAGCCAGTGAAACTGGAAACGGGCGATGTCCAGACATCGCAGTGCACTAACTCAAAAGGAGTTGTAGTTTTAGGTGTGGATGGTGCAAAGGGGAGGCGTACATTTTTGCCTGTACGACAGGCATGACAAGTATGCGATGGTTCTTTATTACAACCGAAAGAGAAGGAATGCAAAAGATGTTTGAAAGACTCGTTCCCAGGATGGCCAAGTCGTTGATGCCAAAGATCTGCGGACGCGGCGGTGAAAAACAGTGTTGGTGAAGATGCTGGCGCCAGGAGAGGGTAGAGGTCGCCGGTGCTGTCACTGCGGAGTATCACTGCTCTCGTGTGCAGATCCTTGATGGAAAAGCCAAATTTGTCAAATTCAATGGTAATAGGATTATCACGGGTGAGAGTACGTACGGAAATTAAGTTCTTGATGAGGTTGGGAGAGACGAGCACATTGTCAAGAACAAGTGGTGAGGAAGAGGTGGGTACAGTGGTTGAACCAACATGAGTAATTGGCAGGGAAGAGCCATTGCCCACGATGATTCGTGTGGAGGTGGAATTGGGAGTGGTGGATGTAAGTTTACCAGAGCCGGTAGCCATGTGAGAGGACACGCCGGTGTCGAGGAACCAGTCGCCGCCGGTGGAATGCTGCTGGAAGGAGATGTTGTTCAGCGCCGCGAGGAGTTGTGGGTCAAGCGGTGCTGAAGTCCTAGTGGCGTTCACATGGTTGGCGATGTGGGCCTGTGGTGGTGGCGCAGGAGGACGTGCGCCGAGGATGCCGTGGCCGGTGTTGGCGTGGTGAGGAAGCTGGAACGGCCAGGCCTGAACCATGCCGGTCCAGGGGTTGACATTTGGCCAGTAGCCAGGAGGCGGCGTGGGCCCAGACGGGGCATTCAGGCCGCTCTTCTTCTTCCTTTTTTTGAACGTCGAGGACTGTGGCATGGATGGGCGGTGGCGAGTGATGGAGGAGGAACCGCCCGGGTTGCCAGTTGTCGGGAAAGACGAGTTGCTGCTGGAGTGAGCGTGAGCGACCAGGGCAGCAACGGCCACTGCATCTTGGAGTTTTGCTGACTCGTGGATGCAATGTTCCTCGAGTTGCAGCATGGATCAGGCCTTCAAGAACGAGGGAAGGCGCTTACGTAGGGTGATGTGGGGAATGACATGGTGGTGTCGAGGGTTGAGGCCACGGACGACGTTGTAGACGAGATCCTTCTCGGCTACGGGTGCGCCAAGATCGGCGAGGCGATCCGCCATGGTCTTCATGCGGGTGCAATATTCGAGCATGGTGAGGTCACCTTGATAGAAATTGCGGAATTCGGCACCGAGGTAGACAGATCGCGTCGCCTTGTTGTCGCGGAAGAGAGAGCGGACGCCGCGCCAGAGGGAGAGGGCCGTGTCAGCATCCGTGGACACAATGGTGAGGAGCTCGGGGGCGATCCGATTGTAGAGCCAGGAAACGATCGCGCAATCGTTCTGGACCCAATCCGAGTCGCCCTTGGCTGGAGAGCCGTCGACGTGGTCGCCGAGCCCGTACTGCCCGAACACAGTGGAGGAGCGTGCCCAGGTGGTGTAGTTGGACTCGTTGAGGTCCAAGACGATGGGGACGCGAGACTGAATGTTGATGCCGTGGACGACCGCCGGAGCTGCAGGATCAGACTGTAGTTTGAGGGAGTTGGGGATCGGGGATTCACCATCCGAGTCGGAGGCCGTTGAGGAGGAGGAGGAAGAACTCATGGCGGCGCAGCGGATGGCAAAGGAAGGCAGCGGAAATGGAGGATCGGAGATCTGCTGATACCATGTAAGTAATGGAGAGAGAGATGGATTGCAATTAAACTGTATTGATCTCTACCTTGGAGACATGTACATAGGAGAAGCAGTCAGCTACTAACTTAACTAAACTAGCTATAGTTAAGGAGAGCCAGAGATCGTCTACTGTTGTTTGCCCGTGGGCAGGGTTGTGGCTTCACCACTTTATTTACCTTGTTTCCACTGTTATTTTCTTTATTTATTTAGCCAATGAGCAGTGATGATGTAAGACTTGGCCATAAGACCATACTCTCTTTAATTAATAAAGTCTGTTATTTCACTTGATAGGTATTCCTATTACCACTATGTGTAGTAGCTGATCCTGGACTAGTGCGATTAACATAGATGATCCAAAGGCATTGCGTTGGGGTTCGATAGATGTGGCGGGGCCCGTGTGAGGCAAAATGATGTAGATACGCTTAGGAGTAAGCATATCCTGAGACTAGCCAAAAAACGGCAAATAAAACTGCTGTTGCAATTGCTATCACAAACGATTCGTTGTTGAAAACCGTATGTGATAGTCTACTCTCACAGACGATTGAAAACAACAACCGTCTGTGATACACACAATATCACAGACGGTTCTTGTTCCGAACCGTCTGTGATACACACAATATACAAACCGTCTGTGATATTGTGTGTATCACAGACGGTTCGGAACAAGAACCGTCTGTGATATTGTGTGTATCACAGACGGTTGTTGTTTTCAACCGTCTGTGAGAGTAGACTATCACAGACGGTTGTTTGCAAAAAATCGTCTGTAATGTAAGTTATCACAGACGACTCTCGAGCCGTCTGTGATAACCACATATTATCACTGACACATAAAAACAGACAGTTCAAAAACCGTCTGTGATGACGGTTCCGAACCGTTTGTGATAGGCCTGTCTGTAGCAGTGACTCTGAGGACAAATTTGTAACTTCACACACCCCTCTATCCTCCTATAAATAGAATCTCTTGTAATGGAAGGGGGTCATTTTGTAACCCTACACACTCATATTAAATACACTTGAGTCAATTGTATACTTCTTTTTGAGTACTTTCATATCCTCGGTGGTCTTCGCATCTGATTAGGGATGCTTCTAAGTTTATTGTGTGGTCTCATACCGACGACAAAAAGCAATATAATGTCATGCAACACATTTTTGCTCGGCTGGCCATTCTTCATATAACATTGGTTAAGGAGATGAATCTGAGCAACACCGATAAAGACTTCAAGGTGCTAAACAACAATATTTTTAAGTGTCATCAATAGCCAGATCAGAAGTGGATAAACTGTCAGCTAGCACATGCATTTTGATTATACTAATGCCTTAATAGATGAGGCCAAATCTTGCTACATGCAAGCAGACATCACATGTATAGTTTAGGGTACCATAGATGAAGCATCACAATCAGCCAAATATATATTTCTTTGATGGCAGCACGGGATCTACTACCCTGAAATTTGCTGGTTTACACCCGTAAAATAGATGCTTGCTTCTCCGGTTTGATTAAAATCTTGCCGCAACCTTCAAGCCTCCTCCGTAATCCCAAGCCTTTAATTTGTCTCATGAGAAGAGGGAAAATAGATTACAAACAAATCTGGCTGACACTAGCATCTTGCCGCATAAAAAAAACCCCACGCACACACACACACACACAGAGATGCAGAGGCGCGCACACACACACACGGTACAGAAAATTCCCCAAAATTTTACTTTACACGAAAGAAAAAAATTAATAAATTTCCCATGCCATGAGCTGAACACCTTGCTGCGTCACCATAGACCAATAAAGAGGGTATATTTTGATAAAGAGATCAGTAAATTAATTGCTGCTAAAGCCCATGAGCTCGCGCGCATCACATGAGCTGAACACCTTGTTGCATCACACAATGAATTTTTTTGACCGTATGCACCCAGCAGGGACATCGACAAATTCCTAGCAGAATTATGATACCGTCAAAAAAAAATTTTCTGACGGTGCATACGACCGTCACCCGTATCAGTCAAAAAAAAAAAGAAGAATGCAGTATACTTATTATGTGCACCGATGAACCGATGGATCTCTCTCCCTGCTATTAGCCATTAGGTTGCGTTCAATTTAACATTGGTTTATGATTTTTTTTATTATAGCTAACTTATTTTTTTACTGTAACTGAGTTAGCTTATTTGACATAAATAAATTTAAAAATAGAAAAATATGTTAGATTATCATAGATAATACAAAAAATACGAAAAAAAAAGAAAAGATAAAAAAATCTAAATCCAATAACCAGCCAGGCCTCACCGGCATGCAGTTAGTCAGACGGTGGCATGCAGTTACGTCTGTCAGTCGAGAAGGACTCGAGAGTAGGTAGGCCCAAATCCAAGTAGCCGGAGAGCAGTAAGTTGGGGCCATGGGAATTGGCCGGCAGCGCAGCATGCAGGTTCAGAAACCAGAGCTAGCTAGCTGAAACGCCTTGTCGGAAAATGAACGAGCGAATTGGATTGGATCGGAGGCGTTGTGGTGCTGGTGCTGGTACTGGATCGAAGGCATTTACTTGGCCATGTGACCAGGGATCGATCCAACTGCAACGAAAGTAATCCATCCTATCTAGCTACGCGCACAGGCGCGGATCTAGGATTTTATATCAATGATGTCACCATAAACTTATCAACTAATGATCACGGCTTCTAGTAAATAAATAATACGCTAGAAAATGTACATAATTTAATAGCATTACATTATAACTTGTTGCTAATACGGTTGCGTAATATTGTCTTCAGAATTTTCATTGCCGAGAAGCACCTCTCCACAGATACGGTGGCAACAGGCAAAACAAGTACTAGCTTTAGAAGCCGATAGACAAAATTTTGATCAATTAACTACGTAGATTCTTCACAACATGTATAAGAATGAAGTGCTAGTTTACTAGAGAATGAAGAACATGCTATGTAGCTCGGCATATTGAAAAAGAAACAAGTTACTTACTTGGAAACCCTCTTTCACCACTCTTTCACCACGTCCGGGTGCCGGATTGAATTCCAGGCCAAATGGGACCTCAGTTTGGGATCCCAGAGCATCATGATATTGAATGCAAAATCCGACATAGCAACATGAAATCTCCGGAGCTTGCTGCCATCCTCAATTGTATGCCATCCCACAACTTGGTTCTGTTTACATACAGGGCCTTCCAGCAGCACGCCATTTCTGCTTTCAGAGATCATCGAACAGGCCATGTGTCGAACCTCCTAATCATGGCGGGGTTTGCACAGCAGAAATAAGTTAGTAACTTGATTTGTATGCGATTCGATTTTCTCCATGACACAAAACATAAGGCGAGAGTCGAATGTTTGCTTGCCGAACAATAGGTAGCAGGTGTTCCAGGCAAGAAGTTCCTTCAATTCAATGGTTAGTCAATTACCAGTACTGAATTACCCATGACAACGTACAAAGCAAGTTATTGATGCTATTGGATCTGCAACAAGGCGAATGGTAAGAATTTTGAGCCCATCGCAATATTTGCAATGCCTTCAATAAAGTTTCAATCTTTTTTGAAAAAAACTCAATTCAAACTGCATATCATCCAAGAGATGGTTCCTTTTTTATAATTAGATAACAAAATCACTTTGCCATCCTCAAAGCAGAAACAAGGGACTCTGATCTTAAGACAAGAACAGTTGCAAAGGTGTAGCGATTCACCAAAGATTGCATCTTTCGCACCCATAGCAGTGAATCTGAATGCGATAATTGAGCAGGTGGTTGATTAGGAGTACCTGATCTGGCGGAAGCGGTCGAAGAGTTGCAGGGGGTACCGGAGCAGACGCCTTCCTCATCGGCGAAGTAGACGATCCAACCTGACCAACCACCGCGACGGCGCGACGGCGCGACCTCAAGTCCCAGAACCTGGCAACCTGCTGGCTGCTGCTCAACGAGACAACGACGAGATGCGCGTCAAGGTTGCCGACTAACCGACTTCGGCACCGACGGCACGTCCTACCTCTAGACGCGCTGCAAGGCGACTCTTCGAGTCTTCGTGGAGAAGGAAACGAAGGGACTCGTCCAGAGGGGCAGCAATTAGTTTGGAGGCTGGGCTAGGCTCCGAAAGATCAAAGACATTGAGGTCACGTAGCAATCTGAGCTGCTGTCATCAACACAGAATGAGAGAAGGATACAAAGACCCAGTTAAAAGTTATTGCTGTCCTATGACAGCATGGACTGTATTTGAATCCGCCCCTGCCTGTGGCGGCCATGGCCGTGGGCCCGTGGCTCGCCTCGCGCAGGCGGCGCTCAGGGCCTTCTTCTGATCATCTAATTAAGCATGTAACGACTAAGGAATTAATAGTATAGTACGGTGGCTCATCGTTGTTGATCGATCGAGCGGTCAATGTTTCCTATGCTACTGCACGTTCGCACTGCAGCTAGCAGAGCTGCCTGAAGGCTGAGACTTTCTTGACTCTGCCATGTCAAGCTGCCAGCAACTCCCCGTTCGATCGATCTGTTTCTGTTCATCTTTGCCTGCGTACAATCTTGTACGTTGCGACTGGCTACATAATAATAATTTAGCTGGGAATAGAAAAGCCTAGTTCTGGCGGCGTGTGAACAATAATAACAGCGTTGTTATTCTGGTATGCATGATTTTGCCGCTAACCTGTCAGTTGTTTTTAGTTAGCAATCTCACTGTATTTCGCTGCAGATTAGCTAGCTAGCGACTGGATGATTTCGAAATCCGCTCTACGTTAGGTGTTTTTCTGCCCGGCCAGGCCCAATATGTTAACTCCCCTAGGCCCATAATCTCCTAGGTTTGTTGACCTCTTTGCTCCAAGGTTTGTTGCAAGTTGCAAGTATGCGCCGCCTCGAATTTCAGCCCAAAATACATAATCATTAATTTGTCCCTTGTATTACGGGGAAAGCAATACAAGCCCTCACTTCCGTCGAACTTTCGAAAATTCAGCTATCAATATCTTTTTAAATACTTAAATTAAATATACAAAAAATTATATGTAGATTTATTTTAAAAAGAATTTTTATAATATTATAATTTTGTTAGGTTTTATAAATATATTAATATAAAAATTAATAGTTAAAATTGTGTTTAAAAGATCGTACCGATATTCAAAACATACGTTTTTATGACCAGAGAAACACGGAAACATCGGTGCTGTTGGATAAGTTATTGTGTCCATCACAGGAATTATGCGACTTATCTCGTCTGAGTTCCTCCAGCTAGTCATACGTGAGGAGAAGCTACCATGCAAGCGGTGGTTTATGCGATGGAGCTACCAGTCCAAAAGTAAGCAAGGAAAAAAAGTAAGGGGAAAAAAGTAAGGCCAAAAGTAAGGGGAAAACAGTAAGGGGAAAAAAGTAAGGCCAAAAGTAAGGGGAAAACAGTAAGGGGAAAAAATTAAGGCCAAAGTAAGGGGAAAACAGTAAGGGGAAAAAAGTAAGGCCAAAAGTTTGGCTCTTCACCTCTCTCAGTCTCCTTTTGTACATATTCCATATTTCGAAGAATCCATCCACGGAGATCGCTTATATATGTTCGGTGAGCTCCACCGGCAAATGCTCACCACACGACCAGCCGGAATTAGTCAGGAAACACATGGCAGCTCCACCTGCGGCGCCCTTCCTCAACGGCAATGCTATCGCTCGGGTCGACGTCGACGGCCAGCTAGCCCAGGCCGCCGCCGACCGCCGTCTCGAGCAGCGGCTCCGGTTCCACGCCGTCGTGTACATGATGCTAGACGCCTCCTTCCTCGTAAGCGCC
Organism: Melocanna baccifera; assembly: GCA_036346265.1. Classification (NCBI taxonomy): domain Eukaryota; kingdom Viridiplantae; phylum Streptophyta; class Magnoliopsida; order Poales; family Poaceae; genus Melocanna; species Melocanna baccifera. The sequence goes on along the minus strand of CM070697.1, from coordinate 26,576,417 downwards.
GCCGTCAACCCTCACGCCCGCCGCTCCGGTGCTTGCGAAGTCGGCACTGGCGTCCTACTGTGGGCGGCGGCCGTGGTGCTCGCGCTGCTCTCCTTCCACCTCCGCCGTTTCCCAATGACCGCGCTGGCTGCAGCCCGGCTCGCGCAGGCGGCACTCAGGGCCTTCTTCTAATTGAACTCCACTCCAGCTTGAAATGAAACAAAGGCCTGCCATTATTACTTAAGCTACTTCGTTCTCGTACGCATGTGTGCTTGATGCTTCAACTTGGGCTTGCTAATTAACCAAGCAATAAGATAGGCCTGTGTCATGTACTGGAGGGTTTATTCGGTGCATTGTCTTCCTTCAAAAAATATATTTGGTCAATTGGGTTGAGCCTTGTATCTGGGCCTGTGGGTCGTCATGTCAGTCGGAGTTAGTATCTGTAATAGGTGGCCTTGGCTTTAGGCGAGTGGTAAGAGGTATAACAAAGCCTGAATTATGTGTTCCTTTGATCTCCCTTGTTGGGGCCTCTTTTTCTCCTTTTCATTATAGTTTATGATTATGATTTATAGTTTTTGGACTTGTTTTTTTCAACTTTTTAAAACGGTTTTTGGTTTTTATTACAGTAGCTAACTTTTAAATAGGGTATTTTTTTAAGATAAAGTCTACAAGTTAATTATAGTACACGTTAAAAACCTAACATCTGTACCATCCAAAATCGCAAGCGAGTATCTCTCTCCGTAATCTCTATTGTAAACAACTAAAATTCAAAATTTTCAATCAAAACCTATAAATCGCAGCAAAAAAGAATATGCCCTCTGACGGCAGCTCGTGGAGCGCCACTGCTGACGCTGTCGTTGGCTTGTTGTCCATGTGGACGGCGGCCGTGCCTCTCCTGCTGCTCTCGCTCCCGCTCCCGCGCGCGGCCATGGCCGCGGCTTGCCTCGCGCTGGCGGCGCTCTGATCCTTCTTCCAGCGCGCGTAAACTCAAGTGTTCACGTGCTCCTCCGCGCCGCCGTCCCTCGGGCTGCTGATAGCCACGTCGCGATTGGCTTCCTCCTGTGGACGGCGGCCATGACGCTCCTTCTGCTCTCCTTCCACCTCCGCCGCTTCCCTGTGGCGGCCATGGCCGCGGCTCACCTCGCGCAGGCGGCGCTTAGGGCCTCAGGGCCTTCTTCTGATCATCTAATTAAGCATGTAACGGCTAAGGAATTACTAGTATAGTACGGTGGCTCATCGTTGTTGATCGATCGAGCGGTCAATGTTTCCAATGCTACTGCACGTCCACACTGCAGCTAGCAGAGCTGCCTGAAGGCTGAGACTTTCTTGACTCTGCCATGTCAGGCTACCAGCAACTCCTGTGTGTTGCGACAATCCTGTCAGCAACTTTCGAAAGTTCGATCGATCTGTTTCTGTTCATCTTTGCCTGCGTACAATCCTGTATGTTGCGACGCCTAGTTCTGGCGGCGCGTGAACAATAATAACAGCGTTGTTATTCTGGTATTCATGATTTTGTCGCTAACTTGTCAGTTGGTTTTAGTTTGCAATCTCACTGTATTTCGCTGCAGATTAGCTAGCTAGCGTCTTGATGATTTCGAAATCCGCTCTACGTTAGGTGTTTTTCTGCCCGGCCAGGCCCAATATGTTAACTTCCCTAGGGCCATCAATCTCCTAGGTTTTGTTGACCTCTTTGCTCCACGGTTTGTTGTAAGCTGCAGGTATGCGCCGCCTCGAATTTCAGCCCAAAATACATAATCATTAATTTGTCCCCTGTGTCACGGGGAAAGCAATACAAGCCCCTCAGGTATCTCCAATGGTGCTGAGTCAGCTGGCTATTTGCATATACACATCAGCATATATCCTATATGGAGGAAAGAGAGTATGCAAAACACAAACAGCTAGCTACTATTTCGTCTCTAGTCTATAACGCAAAATGAGGCAGCATCTATAAATGACTGTGTGTGCATGTAAACATCAAATAGCTACCCTTATAGATAGTCCTTTGGAATGCTAGCTTTTAGTGTGTACTCTATAGATGTGGAATCCTTATAGATAGTACTTAGTTAGGATCATTGGAGATACCCTCACTTCCGTTGAACTTTCGAAAATTTAGCTATTAATATCTTTTTAAATATGTAGATTACATATGTAAAAATCATATATAGATTTATTTCAAAAAGTATTTTTATAATATTATAATTTTGTTAGATTTTATAAACATATTAATATAAAAAATTAGTAGTTAAAATTATGTTTAAGAGATCGTACCTATATTCAAACCAGTATGTTTTTATGACCAAAGAAACACGGAAACATCAGGAATGTTGGATCTAATAAGATATTGTATCTATCACAGGAATTATGCGACTTCAACAAGAAAAAGAGAGAAGAAAAGAGTACATATTCCATGTTTTCAAGAATCCATCTACGGAGATACGTGCTATAACGGATGGTGGGTGAAGAGGAGGAAGGGGTCCATCTTTCCATTTCCATATCTCTCAGGCACCGCTCATTGTAACATTCGGCGGTGGGTGACGGTTTTTTACTATTCATTTTTCATCTTTTTCTTATTAGTTTGTTTTATTTTAGGTTTTTTTCGTATTTCTTTGTATTGTCAATGATGAGCTAACATATTTTTTCTATTTTTATTTTTTTAAATTAATTATACCAAATAAATCAACTCAGTTACAGTAAAAAAATAAATTAGCTACAATAAAAAAGCTATAAGCCAACGTTATTTTAAACACCCCTTAATTTCTCTCTCATCCACACACAGAGACTAGAAGGAATCCCCTTGCCCAAACCCCTTAAAGGATTTGAAGAAAGGACCAACTACGTCATTAACTTTTATCCCCACATGTCCCCCCTCACAATTTTCACGATCCAATCACACCATTTATCAAGAAACCCCTTTCATTTGGACTACATCCAAGTGCAGCAACCTTTCATTTGGAGAGAAGGTCAGACTGTGTAATACCTCAGCCCATGATGACCTATGTGTGTGTACATGAGGATGTGAATTAGTCTCATATTGCTAACTTAATATGAGAAGCACTAACATATAAACCCATATGCACCATTGGTAAAAACCTCCAGTTAACCGTTTTATGCGAAGTGAGGACAACAGCATAAGCAGGTTGTTACGTGTGTATGGCTTATCCATAACGGGGTTAAGCCTAAACCGGTTCAGATCCTATAGCGTTACAAATAGTATCAGAACTGATCCTCACGGTTACACGAGTGCGTACGGGTCAGGGATGTGGGCATATGACACATGGCGCGTGTGGGCCTAGAGTGGACACACGACATAGTATATGTACCAACACTGAACACACAGACGTGTGCAAAGAGGGGGAGGTCGTGGTCATTTGCCCTAGTGTGGGTATGTTGGATCAACGAGGATGTCGGGTTCTTTAAGGGGGGTTTATGTAACACCTCGGTCCATGATAGCCCATGTGCGCGCGCGCATGAGGATGTGGATTAGTTTCAAATTGCTAGCTTAATATGAGAAGAACTAATATATAAACCCATAGGCACCATTGATAAAAACCTCTGGTTAACCATTTTACGTGAAGCGAGGACGAAAGCGCAAACAGGTTGTTACGTGTGCATAGCTTATCCATAATGGGGTTAGAGCTAAGCCGGTTTGGATCCTAAGGCGTTACAGACTGTCAAAGGTTTCAGCAGCAACCTTTCATTTGGACCTCGAGCACCTTTCATTTGGAGCACCATTCATTTGGAGTCCTCGGATCACCTTTCATTTGGAGCAGTGGCGGATCCAGAAATTTCATAATGGGTATTCAAAATTATAAAAATATTGTTTAATAGAAAACATAAAGGTCCACAATAGCGAAAATTAAAGTACAGTTATTCTCAAATAATATAAATAATTAAAAATTAATGCCATAGTGCTTCATACCTTGAAAGTGAGGTATAATACATGAAGACAATTCTCTTTACCAGATTTTTGTGTTCCATAAGCAAAAAATTAAAAATACTTTATCATAAGCAAACTTTATTGAACGATTTCTAACTAAGTAACTTAAGCAATATTATCTAAACTGCTAAACACAACATGGATCGAACAGGCAAACACCAAAGGGGATCAAATTATCGAAGTGACCAACACATCAAGCTATAAGAAAGATTTGACAACACCTGCATAGTTTCTACATAATTGATACACCAGACATCACAAATATAAACAACTACGCAAAAACTTTAGAATTATTATAGATGTCTCACTTCTGTAAGTAAAATGCAATTTACATCTTTATTTAAACACATAATTTTGCTTTAGATCGGAGATCGCTAGAAGAGGAGAAAGAGATGTAGGGATTACTGGATTAAGGATATGGGGCCATGCAGCCATGGGGTTGCTGGGTTAGGGAGGATGAATCTGTGTGACTGTGCCGTGTCAACGAGCGACGACGGTAAGATGACTTGTGACTTGCAAGATAGCCGCTCCAGTGCTCCTACATAATCTCCTGAGTCTTGCCTCTAGAAATCCAGAGTCCAAAAAACAGGAAGGTTCCTATGCCGCCAGATGAAGAGAGCAAAAGAGGAGAGACTTGAGTAAAAGGAGAGACTGAGTGAGATGTGTAGTTTCTACTATATGTTATGTAAATCACGACAGTGAACCTAGATCAGTGTCTGGCACTAATTTGGGTCTAGAAGAAGGAAATAGGCCGAAAGGATCCGATACCAATTTAGACTGACTGGGTATAAATAGGATAAATGTGGTCTAACTATTAGTATACATATGTATTATATCTTGTATATAATAGATATTTTACTAAAAATTTTTAGTATTCAGCTGAAACTATTTTGGATCACCTTTCCTTGGGAGCACCTTTCGTTCGGAGCACCTTTCCTTTGGAGTCCCCGGATCAGCTTTCTTTTGGAGCACCTTTCTGGAAAAAGTGGCTACGTGATATTAACAGCAGCTTTCATTTGGAGTATATCCAAGTGCAGCAACCTCTGACGGTCTGACCTCCTCTCCCTCTATATATATGGCAGCTCGATGTCGCTGAAACTAACATGCTTATAGACATGAACAGGACAGGCAAGCCTTACTCCACTTATTTATAAGCTGCAGCTACACCAGAGTCCAAGAGATCGCAGCTCCTCCTCCTCGGCCGGCACCATTGATGGACAGGACAGAGTTTAGAACATAAGCACACACTTGAACTCACACAAAACAATGGATCTTAACACAGGTTTTGGTGCTGCAAAGACACACCTTTTCCTTGTATTGTATTGCTTTATATAGGAAATACATGCAGCCATTATGCCCCCCCAAACGTGGCCATGCATAACTGAAGAAAAACTGCCTCCACTACTACACGCACAACTCCATGCACTTAACAAACACAAACTGAAGAATAACGCATGCATTACTTACTGGAAACATACGACTCTTGTGCTACTAAAAATGGATGTATGCAAGACTTGATTTCTACTAAACAAATGCAGTTCTACCGTTACTGCATGCAGAGGCAAAATGCTAAATTAAAGACTTAGTAACGTGCCAGGATTACCAACAATCACCCCCTAATCCCTGCGCACGTCTTTGACGCCAATCAGAGTTCGTTGGTCTTCCGTTGTCAGTGACATAACTTGCTGGCGTCTTTCACTTCTTCACCGTCAGTGACACACCTTACCGACGACTTTAACTTCTTTCTCAGCTCCAATTGTCTTTCGCCGATGACGCAACTTGACGGCGACGAAGACTCTCATCAGAGCATACACACATGAGAGCTTGGACACAACTACAAGAACTCACACACATTACATCATACACTGACACATCTACGTGCATAAGCATAACATGACTATGCACACGTATGTAACACACCTCCTACGTGCACAAACAACTCATAAATGACACATGCAACACTCCTACTGTGCCATTTCTCTCACTCACACACTTCGATGATGTTGTCACCGTTTTAGACATCACCGTGTTTACGACATCTTACATTAAGACACTGCTGATGGTCGAAGAACGTTGTTTGCTGTCGACGCCGCTCCCGCCTTGCAGCCCACCTATGCCGCTCGTCGTCGCCACACCGCAGCGATCACGTCGTCACCCTAGTGTGCACGTCACGTGCGATTATGGCACACCGCCCTGATCTCGCTATGGCTGCGCGGACCTTCGTCGCCGTGTTTTTGAGCGCACGGTGCTGCAGTTGACTCGTCTCCAACACCTGTGCACCTCCACTTGACACGCACCGACCAGTGAGTCATCTAGGGAGCTTCTCCTCGCACCTCGCTCTGATACCAATTGACAGAGTTTAGAACATAAGCACACACTTGAACTCACACAAAACAACGGATCTTAACACAGGTTTTGGTGCTGCAAAGACACACCTTTTCCTTGTATTGTATTGCTTTATATAGGAAATACATGCAGCCATTATGCCCCCCAAACGTGGCCATGCATAACTGAAGAAAAACTGCCTCCACTACTACACGCACAACTCCATGCACTTAACAAACACAAACTGAAGAATAACTCATGCATTACTTACTGGAAACATACGACTCTTATGCTACTAAAAACGGATGTATGCAAGACTTGATTGCTACTAAACAAATGCAGTTCTACCGTTACTGCATGCAGAGGCAAAATGCTAAATTAAAGACTTAGTAACGTGCCAGGATTATCAACAGGACAACGTTGGCGTCGACGCCGGAGACCAAGCTGCCGATCCCGGCGATCGCCGTCTCGAGCGGCGGCTCCACTTCTACGCCACCGTATACATGATGCTGGGCAGCTCCTTCCTCCTCTGCGCTGCCGTCCCTCGGGCTGCTGATAGCCACGTCGCGATTGGCTTCCTTCTGTGGACGGCGGCCATGACGCTCCTGCTACTCTCCTTCCACCTCCGCCGCTTCCCTGTGGCGGCCATGGCCGCAGCTCGCCTCGCACAGGCGGCGCTCAAGGCCTTCGTCTGACCATCTAATTAAGCATGTAACGACTAAGGAATTAATAGTATAGTACGGTGGCTCATCGTTGTTGATCGATTGAGCGGTCAATGTTTCCTATGCTACTGCACGTTCGCACTGCAGCTAGCAGAGCTTCCTGAAGGCAGAGACTTTCTTGACTCTGCCATGTCAAGCTGCCAGCAACTCCCCGTTCGATCGATCTGTTTCTGTTCATCTTTGCCTGCGTACAATCTTGTACGTTGCGACTGGCTACATAATAATAATTTATCTGGGAATAGAAAAGCCTTGTTCCGGCGGCGCGTGAACAATAATAACAGCGTTGTTATTCTGGTATGCATGATTTTGTCGCTAACCTGTTAGTTGGTTTTAGTTAGCAATCTCACTGTATTTCGCTGCAGATTTTTTTTCTTTGAGAGGAGTATTTCGCTGCAGATTAGCTAGCTAGTGACTGGATGATTTCGAAATCCGCTCTACGTTAGGTGTTTTTTCTGCCCGGCCAGGCCTAATATGTTAATTGCCCTAGCCCCTTGGTAGGGCTGGACAAAAAGCTTGAGGCTTGCGAGCTACTCGAGCTCGTAGTCAGCTCGACTCGGCTCGGCTCGAGCTCGAAAATTTTTCAAATGAGCCAAGCCTCTCCTGCAGCTCGGCTCACTAACGAGCTGAACCCGAGCTGCTTGCGAGCCGCTCGCGAGCCGAATCGAGCTCACTTCCCCGCACGGCCGCACCACACGCACGCGGCACGCGCACGCACATATCGGGGGCATCGGGCGCTCCGTCTCCGTCTCAGCTCTCTCGGCCTCTCCGCACGCACACATCCCCGCTCGCTCTCTCGGTTCTTGCCCTCTCCGCCGCCGCCTCCTCGCCCCCCGCTGCCTCCGACCGCCCTCCCCGCCCCCTGCCGCCTCCTTCCTCCTCCCTCCCCGCTCCCCCACCGCCTCCTTCCTCCCCTCCCTGCTCCCCCGCCGCCTCCTCTGGTCCTCCCTCACCGCTCCCCTGCCGCCGCCTCCGACCGCCCTCCCCGCCCCCTGCCGCCTCCTTCCTCCTCCTCCCGCTCCCCACCGCCTCCTTCCTCCTCCCCGCTCCCCCGCCGCCTCCTCCGGTCCTCCCTCACCGCTCCCCCGCCGCCGCCTCCGACCGCCCTCCCCGCCCCCTGCCGCCTCCTCCTCCTCCTTCCCCGCTCCCCACCGCCTCCTTCCTCCCCTCCCCGCTCCCCCGCCGCCTCCTCCGGTCCTCCCTCCCTCCCTTCGGTCCACCGGATCTGGCGTCGAGGAGAGCAAATCCGGTGGCAGATCCTCTTCAGCAAGAGCCGAGGAAGGCCTGACGAGGCTGGGTGTAGCGGGATCCAGCGGTGGCTCCGGGAAGGGCGGAGGCGCGGTCGTCGGCGAGCCTGGGGGAACGCGGGCAGTGGCCCCCGGAGAAGTGCAGATCGGCGATGAGGAGGCTTCCCAGCGCGAGCGCCTTCCTCTTCGACGTCATCGGCCTCCTCCGCCATCGAGCCTTACTACAGCTCGTGAGCCAGCTCGAGCCACCTACCGAGCTCGAGCTAAGCCTGCATTCTGGCTCGTTTCATAAACGAGCCGAGCTGAGCCATGGCTCGACTTGGTGCAAGCTCGGCCGAGTCTGGCTCTCGGCTCGGCTCGTTTCCACCCCTACCCCTAGGCCCATCAATCTCCTAGGTTTGTTGACCTCTTTGCTCCAAGGTTTGTTGTAAGCTGCAAGTATGCGCCGCCTCGAATTTCAGCCCATAATACATAATCATTAATTTGTCCCTTGTGTTACGGGGAAAGCAATACAAGCCCCTCACTTCTGTCGAACTTTCGAAAATTTAGCTATTAATATCTTTTTAAATACTTAGATTAAATATATAAAATTTATATATAGATTTATTTTTAAAAATTTTTATAATATTGAAAATTTGTTAGATTTTATAAATATATTAATATAAAAATTAGTACCAAGCAATTGCATAAAAAGAAAATTAAGCTGCTAATTAACTCCCGGGCGGAGTAATCTGAGAGGCAGGCCATAAATTAACGTGTGCTGCAAGTGGTGGGATTAATAAGTATATATATTTAAGTGGTGGATTCCATTAGAAATTCTGTTTTTTCCTGGCTCCAGACAATGGGCCAAAAGAGTACATATTCTCCTCGGTCTCCTTTTGTCGTTTTCAAAAACAGAGAAGAGAAACAAAAGTGATTCCATGCTTTTCCACCTTCATATATATGTCTTAATCCATTCTTAAAGATGTTTTAAAATTTATGCATGTCATATGGAAAGCAAAAAATCACTACTCATATTTTTTTGGGAGATAATTCCATGCTCTCCGAGAATTATTCTCTCTTCCGCTGGCCGTCTCTCTCCTCGCCCTCGGTCTCCTATTGTGCGTTTTTACATATTCCATGTCCAAGAATCCATCCACGGAGATCGCTTATATATGTTCGGTGAGCTCCACCGGCAAATGCTCACCACACGACCAGCCGGAATTAGTCAGGAAACACATGGCAGCTCCACCTGCGGCGCCCCTCTTCAACGGCAATGCTATCGCTCGGGTCGACGTCGACGGCCAGCTAGCCCAGGCCGCCGCCGACCGCCGTCTCGAGCAGCGGCTCCGGTTCCACGCCGCCGTGTACATGATGCTAGGCGCCTCCTTCCTCGTAAGCACCGCCGTCAACCCTCACGCCCGCTGCTCCGTTGCTTGCGAAGCCGGCATTGGCGTCCTACTGTGGGCGGCGGCCGTGGTGCTCGCGCTGCTCTCCTTCCACCTCCGCCGTTTCCCAATGACCGCGCTGGCTGCAGCCCGGCTCGCGCAAGCGGCACTCAGGGCCTTCTTCTAATTAAACTCCACTCCAGCTTGAAATGAAACTAAGGCCTGCCATTATTAATTAAGCTACTTCGTTCTCGTACGCATGTGTGCTTGATGCTTCAACTTGGGCTTGCTGATTAACCAAACAATAAGATAGGCCTGTGTCATGTACTGGAGGGTTTATTCGGTGCATTGTCTTCCTTCAAAAAATATATTTGGTCAATTGGGTTGAGCCTTGTATCTGGGCTTGTGGGTCGTCATGTCAGTCGGAGTTAGTATCTGTAATAGGTGGCCTTGGCTTTAGGCGAGTGGTAAGAGGTATAACAAAGCCTGAATTATGTGTTCCCTTGTTCTCCCTTGTTGGGGCCTGTTTTTTCCCTTTTGATTTATAGTCTATGATTATGATTTATAGTTTCTGACGGCAGCTTGTGGAGCGCCACTGCTGACGCTGTCGTTGGCTTGTTGTTCATGTGGACGGCGGCCGTGCCTCTCATGCTGCTCTCGTTCCCGCGCGCGGCCATGGCCGCGGCTTGCCTCGCGCTGGCGGCGCTCAGATCCTTCTTCCAGCGCGCGTAAACTCAAGTGTCCACGTGCGAGCGAGCTGCTCCTGCATGCGTGATCTTTTTTTCTCTTTAAGGAAACCGCAGGAGCTCTACTTTGCTTCCAAAATTCACTGAGCGGTGGAGATGATTTGCTCGCTCATCTCGTGGTTTCCTCTCGGATGTTTATCGATGAGGTGCACCGAACTCATGCGCAATAGCCCACGAGAGCGCAGCTTGCCTGATATTTGAGCGGCCCACGAGATGAGCCCATATGTAACGCGATGTCCCCAAGACAGATATGGTCTAGCTGCGGCCCATCTCATTTTCCTCGAGAACACACAAGTTTTGCGCCTCTTCAGAAATATCCAAGTGATATCATATTGCTTTCTGGAAAGAGTGGCTAAGTGATACCACAAGTAGCTTTCCTTTGGACATATCCAAGTGCAGCAACCTCTACGGTCTGACCTCCTCTCCCTCTATATATATGGCAGCTCGATCTCGCCGAAACTAACATGCTTATAGACATGAACACGACAGGCAAGCCTTGCACCATATTGTACTCCACAGATTTATAAGCTGCAGCTACACCAGAGTCCAAGAGATTGACAACGTTGGGGTCGACGCCGGAGACCAAGCTGCCGATCCCGGCGATCGCCGTCTCGAGGCTCGAGCGGCGGCTCCACTTCTACACCGTCGTATACATGATGCTGGGCAGCTCCTTGCTCCTCCGCGCCGCCGTCCCTCAGGCTGCTGATAGCCATGTCGCGATTGGCTTCCTCCTGTGGACGGCGGCCATGGCGCTCCTGCTGCTCTCCTTCCACCTTCGCCGCTTCCTTGTGGCGGCCATGGCCGTGGCTCGCCTCGCGTAGGCGGCGCTCAGGGCCTTCTTCTGATAATCTAATTAAGCTTCTAACGACTAAGAATGGAGAGAGAAAATAATCTATAGTTGACTTATTTTGTACTATAATTAAGTTAGCTTATTTAATATAATTAAATTTAAAAAATTTAAAAATAAAAAAAACATGTTAGTCAATGACGAACAAGATAAAGAAATACGAAAAAACCAAAAATACAAAAAAAATATAAACAGTGTGAGGGAGAGATATGGTTAGGAATAATTACACATTAGTTGTGGGAGATGAGAAAGCATAATTTATAAGTGTGAGGGAGCTCCCACCCATTGGGCTAGTCTTTTAGGGGGAGAAAGCCCAATACCACTTATAAATATATTACTCCGTGGGCTTAGTTGTGTTCAACCTATTTAAATTTGTGGTCTGAGAAGTAAATCCGATTGGATCTAGACATACAACCGAGTTCAAATCTAACACATCACACCGGTGTTTATAAGGAATCTTCATAGGTAACTTCTGCGCACAAAATAATGACAAAACGATGGACGTTCAATTCAAAGCAAGCTATGTATTAGTTTTTGTTTTCAGGTGCTAATCAATTGGCTTATACCGGTTGCAGAGAAGGCCAATGTCAACAGTGCAATTGAAAGTGACGCACAATATATGAATCAAAATGAATCAGCAAACCGTCCAGGCTTGCAAGATACTCAATACAAGAAAGATACTCCTGACTTTGGGAAGTCAGCGTTTAAATACTTAGGGAACTCCAAGAAAGATGCAGGTCTGCGTGCATATGCCTCGTATTTTGCGTATATATATGTTTGTCCTGTCCCAAAGGAGTACGGATCAGTACAGTTAAGTTGCAACTTGCAACAGGTAGAGTACAGCAGGTCCGTAACGTACGAGTTGGATCCGGATCCACTTTAGGTTTTCGGGTTCACTCCTCAGGCCACAGGTCCAAATGGGTTAAACACAACTAAGCTCACGGAGATGGAGCAACAATCTTATAAGTGGTATTGAGTCTTCTCCCCCTAAAAGACTAGTCCAATGGGTAAGGGCTCCCTCACACTTATAAATTGTGCTTGCTCCTCTCCCACAACCAATATGGAATTATTCATAACAAGCCCAGGCGCCTAACAATCTCCCCCTCACACATTGGTTGGACACTTCTGCAACCCTGAGTTTCAAGGAGATGTTAGGCGTCTGGGCTCTGATACTAAATGTTGGAACCGGACCTGCTCTTTCCTGCTTTTCTTCCGCTCAGAAAACCGCAGCACCACCCCCTTTTCCTTCTTTCCGTGCGAAAAACACCAACTGCATGCAAAGCCGTCCGCCACCTTCTTTCTTCAATCTGAACGAACTGCTACATCTTCTTGCTTCTTCTTCTTTCTAATGCCTACTGCATGATTCTTCTTCTTGCTGCATTATTTCTCTACGCCTAAGCGCTGCATATATATATGCTTACACACCACCACGGATACGGACACGAACTGCAAACTTATAACTCACACGGAAGCGACTCGTATACGTATATGCGGCAAGAAAACATATACGTATACAACTCGTAAAGAAGATTAACTTTCTAACAATCACCCTTTTAATCTTGTTTCTCTGTCCCGCATTTAAACTGAGTTCACTGCTACCACCAAAACCACCTGAGGAGCCTTCATACTTCGTCGACCGGGCCTCCCACTCTGCGCGCGTCAGGAGCAAGAGCTCCTCGTCTCTGTCGTTGTTGCCGTAGCGACGTTCTCCCTCTTCCTGCGTCTTCTTAGGCACTGCACGAAGAAACTTCCGCACGATGTAGGCCTCTTCCATCTTTTCGCCTAGACCTCGTATCTTGCTGACGATTGTCGTCAACCTCATCGCGAAGTCATCAATTTGTTCGGTATCCCTCATGCGCAAGTTTTCAAACTCGCTTATGAGGTTTTGTATACGTGCCTCCTTGACGCGATCGGCACCGAGATGCATCACCTTCAGAGTATTCCAGGCCTCCTTTGCGGTCTCCTTCTCAGCAAGGACCAGTAGCATGTCTTCCGGCACCGCGAGGAAGATTACCGCGAGCGCCATTTGATCTTGCCGCTCATTCACCTCTTCATTCATGACTGTGTTCCACACGTATACGTTCATAGTGAAGATCGAGCTGTGGAAATAGCACATATCCATAACCAATGTAGAATTATTCCTAACAGTACGTTCATAGTGAAGATCGAGCTGTGGAAATGGCACACGCGGCCTTCCAAAACAATGGTCGGCGGGACGGCGTCGAGCGGCGCCTCCGCTGCTGCTGCGCCTCCTACATGATGCTTGGCGCCTCGTTCCTCCTGCGCGCCGTCGGCTCAGAGGACGACGGCACCTGCAGCTGCGTCCACGCCGCCGTCGGGTTCACGCTTTTAGTGGCGGCCGCGGCCCTGTCGCTGGTCTGCCTCATGCGCCGCCGCTTCCCGGTTGCGGCCTTGACGGCTGCTCGCCTCGCGCAGGAGGCACTCGAGGCCTTCCTCTAGTATACGTGCCTTCAGTAAACAGCTGCATGAAAGACGAGGTAAACAAAGTCCATTTAAAAAAAAACATATGACATACGAAAACTAGTCCATATATGTGTTTCAGCTGAACTAATTATATAATGCAAGAACAGATAACAGCATGCATGCACCAACACTCCAAGAGTACGCACGTAGTAATCGTGGCTCGTGTTGCACGCCGAGATATGTAAAGGTGCCTGCTGTGCAGTAGTACTAGTTTATTTTCTTTTTCTTATGTATACTTCATGACAGAACTTCAAGTTTTGGTTTATCTTAGCACATGTGCTTAATTAATGTTTTTTTTAATTTGCACCACTTAATTTGTGCCTGTACGTATAGCTGTACGCTCTTCAAACCTCAATACGGTTCTGACCTTGAAAATTTGCAAATGCATGGTAGATACGTAGCTATACGTATGTAGTGGTAGTGGTACTAATTTTTGTTTCGTGCTCAACTCAATACGTTCAGCACATACAGCTCACAAGAAAATAGAGTGAACGGCTGGGCAATTGAAAGAACCAGAAGCCCATGGTTTCAATGGGCTGGGCCCTGTGTTCCAAGAATCCAAGTTTCTAACTCGTGAAGGCCCACCACCATCTGAAGTTGAGATATTCAGATTTCACTCATTTCAGGAGCTCTACTATAGCGATGCTTTTTTTTTTAAAAAAAAAGAGAGACATTAGAGACCTGGAAATACCTACCTAGTTCTGAAAGAAACAAAGACATTAGAGACCTAGAAACAGTAGCGGAGTTAGCAAAATTTTCATTAGATGTGCACACTACGCGTACCGTACTTTTATAGATACGCCTCCAACCACCGTAACGAGCTTTTTTGGACTCACACCCTCACCAAGGTAACTGGGCAACTCCTAACATACACTCTTGCGATGGTCGACTCATCGTGCTACCTACACAAATTTTTTAATTGATGTACTATAATTCATGCATCAAACTTTTAATATGTTTAAAACTATCTAGATTTGTCGCTAAAAATAGTAATGATTGAAGTCACGTCTTGTAGATTGTGAAAAATAAAAAATATCACTTAAAAAAAGAATAAAGGAAGTAATAAAATATTAGCACTGAGTTAATACTGAAAGAAACAAAGTGCAAAGTTAATTAACGGCCTGAAAGAAACAAAGTGCAAAGTTAATTAACGGCCTGTCGGCTGATCATTGACATATATGCTACAACGCAAGCAAATTAAGTCTGAATTCGACTAGCGTTGATTCAGATAAGCAAGCTAGTCACACACCACACTCGATGTCATCAAATCTCAGCAGTTGATAGTATATATTTTCTCAGCACTAAAGATATGGTACCAATGAATTGACGATATCGATCACAGGTGTAGGAGAATCTCCATGAATCCAACCAAGCCGTACGTGGCTTTAATTCTCCTTTGTAAACAAACACTACGTACTACAATAAGAGTAGTAATGGCGTAAAGGGTCAGCATGATGCATGCATGCTAGCTGCGTATATATTTCTCAGCATGATGCATGCTAGCAGTGTGCGCGACGACTCCAACGGACGAATGGACTGATCTTACGGTTTGGCTAAGGGCTAGATCCATAAGAGGTCATGCAGATGGCAGCACCCTACAGGCAGCCTGCATACTGTATCATACGTCTTACGTATACAGGTACGTGCAAGTCAATGCATGGATGGAGATCGACTAGTGCATGGCCCGTGTGATCGCATTTCTCTCCCGGCCCCATATTGATGCGCCAATGCTCGGGTGCGGCTTATGATTTTTTATCGTAATATGAATATTTAAATAAACGTATTGAATGTCGATAAGTTGTTTCGAAAAGATTGTGCTAATAAACTACTTGAAAAACATAACAAAAAAATCATTCTATTTATTTGTTCAAAAAAAATTAAGAGGCTTATATCTGAGCGACCATAGTTTAGCTTAAGCAGTAATCATGGAGTGCATTAATGAGTCTGTTCTTTTCAACTTATTTCATTATTTTAGCTTATAGCTTATAACTACTCTTAAATGAACAAATATGATGGTTTCTTTGCCATCATTTTAAAGTGGCTTATTAAGATAGTCTTTAAAAAATGATTTATCGGATTTTGATTCGTTAACATGAACACTTGTACTAGAAATAAAAATGATAAATCATAAATCGCAATCTGAAATAACAGGCCCAATAACTTATCACCGGGTGGTGACCCGGTGGTGCGAGGCGTATAATTCCTGTTAGACAGCATATGTGCTCCCATGGGCCTTGGGCCTTCACAGGATTAGGGTTAAGTTCTCATAGGCAAGAATCACCGTTGATTGATTCATAGACAAGGATCACCGTTGATTGGTTCTGTTTCTATAAGCCAAACCCTAGGTCATCCTTGCCTATATATATGTAACCATTCACCCTTCATAAATCATCAATCAATTAAGTGCAATAGCTTCTCTATCATGGTATCAGACTGATCGATCCTTGACCTGAGGCCGCTAGGATAGGAAGCAGAGGGCGCTGGTGGCCAGCCCTCTGCTTCTACCGTTGCCCGCCGCCATTCCTACTTCTACCACTGCCCGCCTCCTCAACCGGCGCGCCTCCTCGACCGATCCGCCGCCGCCACTCCTCTACCTCTCCTCCGTGTGGCCTCCTCCCTCCGAGCCTCCTCCTCCTCCTCGACCGATCCGCCGCCGCCACTCCTCTACCCTCCTCCTCCTCCCTCCGAGTGGCTCCCCGACCGGTGCCGCCTCTCCGACCGGCACCGCCTCTCCGAGCGTCTCCCCGACCGGTGCCGCCTCTCCACCAGCACCGCCTCTCCGAGCGGCTCCCCGACCGGCACCGCCTCTCCGACGGGCGCGCCTCTCCGCCGAGCGGCCGCACCTCTCTCCACCTCCGCCGAGCGGATCTGACCGAGCAGCCGCCACTCCCTCCGCCACTGCGAGCGGATCTGACCGAGCGGCCGCACCTCTCTCCGCCGCCTCTCTGCCCCGAGCGAAGCGCCGAGTTCCTCCCCCACCTCACCATGTCCACCAAACCGCCACCGACCTCCTCTAATCCTGCTGCCGCCACCGATGCTGACCGCTCCATGGCAGAGGCAGCCGCCGAGGCGGCATACGACGCACGCCTCGCTGTCGCCGCCAAGGCCCGCACCGACGCTCTTGCACGGGCCCAAGCCGTTGAGCGCGAAGCTGCCATCGCCGCCCAGGAACGCGTTGCTGCTGCTGATCGCGAGCGCGCTGCCCTCGAGCGCGCCGCCGCCACCATGGACGCCGACGCTGAGTCGGTCCACGAAGTCCCCCCTCCCCTCCATGTCGCCCTTCTCCTTCACGAGGCTGCAGCCATCACCAATCGCTCACTTTTATTTCAGGCATCCATGCCACCATCCTATTGGGTCGAGGCGTTGGCAACTGCTACGTATCTCCTCAACATCTTACCCACCAAGACACTAAATTTCTCCACACCTCACCACGCCCTCTTCGGGTCTCCCCCGTCATATAATCATCTTCACATTTTTGGGTGCACTTGCTACCCGAATCTTGCCTCCACAGCCTCCCACAAACTCGCTCCTCGCTCTGCCTTGTGTACCTTCCTTGGCTACTCCGCTCATCATAAGGGATATCGGTGTCTCGATATGGCCTCCAATCGGGTCTACCTCTCCCGCCATGTCATCTTTGATGAAACATCATTTCCCTTTGTTAACCTTTCTTCCACCCTGTCCACGGCAGATTATGAGTTTTTGGATGACTGTACTAATCCAGTGCCAACACCTACATGTCCGTTGTGCACATCTTTGCCTGCAGGTTTTCCCACGACGACCACCTCTGCTGGCTCGGGTTCCAACCCCGGCGCCGGTCCTCACGCGTGTTTCAGCGCGTCGGTCGTCTCTCCCGTACGTGCCGTCGCCTGGGAACCTGACTCCCCCGCGCTCATGCCACGCGCAGCCTTGGAGAGAGCTCCGCCGTCACCCCTACCACGCGCGGCGACAGAGGCTGCAACGCCATGTACGGCATCGACCTCCTCGACGTCCGTACTGCCACATGCGGCCCCCTCGTCACCTGCTCCAGTGCCCGCATGGCCATGTGCGACCCCCGCTGATCGCGAGTTTCGGGAAGTCTACACGCGTCGTGCGAAGACGGTCTCCGTCCCGGTACCTCCAGACTCCGCCCCGGTGCTTCCCCCCCGTCACACCTTCCTCGGGGCGCCGTCCCGATGCTTCGATCTTGAATCAACACTCGATGACAACGCGTGGCAAGTCCGGTTTCGCTACCGCTCTCTACCACGCCACGCCATCGCCGCCCATACCTTAGACGTCTGCCCGCCCTTGCCGATCCCAATTGGCGGGCTCTTTGTGGAGGAGGAGTATGCTGCCCTCTTGCAAAATCACACCTGGGATTTGGTTCCGCGTCCGTCGATTGCGAACATTGTCTCCGACAAGTGAATCTTCAAGCATAAGTTCAAGGCCGACGGCTCCCTCGAACGCTACAAGGCTCGCTGGGTACTTCGGGGATTCACCCAGCGCCGAGCGTGGACTTCGATAAGACATTCAATCCGGTGGTCAAACCAGCAACAATTCGCACAGTTCTATCACTGGCTCTGTCTCGCCACTGGCCGATTCATCAGCTTGACGTGAAGAATGCTTTTCTGCATGGGACATTGTCCGAGACAGTATACTGCTCACAACCTTCCGGGTTCGAGGACTCTGCTCATCCGGACTTTGTGTGCCGTCTCAACAGGTCTCTCTATGGACTCAAGCAGGCGCCGCGAGCTGGTACAGTCGCTTCGCAGCCTACTTGCTCACCCTCGGGTTTGTTGAAGCCCGGTCCGACACGTCGCTCTTCGTCTACCGTCGTGGCTCCGAGATAGTCTACCTATTACTCTATGTCGACGACATCATCCTCACTGCTTCATCGGATGAGCTTCTACGGCGCACTGTTTCCGCTCTGCAGCAAGAATTCTCTATGAAGGACCTCGGACCACTTCACCACTTTCTCGGGATGCATGTTCAGCGGCGCGGTGACGAGCTCTTCCTCTCTCAACAGCAGTACATGCTGGATGTCCTTGACCGTGCTGGCATGGCTGAGTGCAAACTGTGCACAACTCCGGTTGACACCAAGCCCAAGATACCAACTGTTGTCGGCGCTCCTGTTCAGGACCCATCGGATTTTCGCAGTCTCGCCGGAGCAGTTCAGTACCTCACGTTCACCAGGCCAGACATCTCCTATGCCGTTCAATAGGTCTGTCTCCATATGCACGACCCGAGGGAGCCTCATCTTACAGCTTTGAAGCGCATCCTTCGGTACATCAGAGGCACTCTCGACTTGGGACTCATCCTTCGCCCGTCTACTTAGTCAGATTTGGTGGTTTACTCGGACGCTGATTGGGCAAGTTGCCCAGATACAAGCAAGTCCACATCGGGCTACGCTGTTTTCCTTGGCGACAACCTCATCTCCTGGTCTTCCAAGCATCAGTCCGCGGTGTCTCGCTCCAGTGCTGAAGCCGAGTATCGTGCTGTGGCTAATGCAGTCGCTGAAGCTACATGGCTGCGCCAGCTTCTACTCGAGCTCCACTCCCCACTCCGTCGTGCGTCTTTGGTCTACTGCGACAACATTAGCACTGTCTACATGTCAACTAACCCCGTCCAGCATTAGCGCACCAAACACATAGAGATTGATCTTCACTTCGTTCGTGAGCGTGTCGCCCTTGGAGATGTTCGGGTATTGCACGTCCCCACCACGTCGCAGTATGCTGATATTTTTGCTAAAGGGCTGCCGTCCTCAGTCTTCACCGAATTCAGGTCCAGTCTCAACGTCCGCTGTGCCGACGCTTCGACTGCGGGGGCGTGTTAGACAGCATATGTGCTCCCATGGGCCTTGGGCATTCGCAGGATTAGGGTTAAGTTCTCATAGGCAAGAATCACCGTTGATTGATTCATAGGCAAGGATCACCGTTGATTGGTTCTGTTTCTATAAACCAAACCCTAGGTCATCCTTGCCTATATATATGTAACCATTCACCCTTCATAAATCATCAATCAATTAAGTGCAATAGCTTCTCTATCATATTGAGTTGCATGCACCAACCAATTCACCTAAAAGTTTAAGCTGATGAGGAAAGATGGGCAATTCACTTATACTTCAACACCCCCCTCACGTGTAGGCTCTCTCAAGCCTAAGACGTGGAATAGAAGTGAGCTGCAATTATTTTTTTTAATTGCGCCAGCTGAGTCTCGAACTCAAGACCTCTTGGCTTTGATACCATATTGAGTTACATGCACCAACCAATTCACCCAAAAGTTTAAGCTGATGAGGAAAGATGAGCAATTCACTTATACTTCAACAATTCCAACCGCGCGCGGCCGCGAGGCTGCCCTGGTCTTGGCCTCTTGATTGTCGAGGAGGTGGCTGAATGAATCCTAGTGCAGTGAGCGATTCTTTTTGAACGAATTCCGACTCGACTGTGCAACACCCAGCCGCAGCTCATTTGTCGATCCCTCCGCCGCAGATCATCCGGTTAGCGCCTGCACGATCGACGTTCCCACGGTGACTGCTGCCGGGGGCCGCCGTGTACATGATCTTTGGCGCCTCCTTCCTCCTAAGTGCCGCCATCCCTCGCTCACGAGCCACGCCCAGTTCTCGTAGGTTTTCTCCTGTGGGCCCGGGCGCGTGGCGCTCGTGCTACTCGTTTCAGCCAGTTGCTTCCCTCGTCGCGCGCACGCGCTCAGCAGCCGGTCTTGAGACGCCTTCTAATCCCTAACGATTAATCCACTATATATATATATATATATATATATATATATATATATATATATATATATATATATATATATATATCATGTGTACTTTCTCTTTCAAAGAATAACTTAGTTTTTGGTTTATCACTCTCTGTTACAGTAGCTAACTTTTAAATGGTACATCGGGGGGTCTATAAATAGATTATAGTAAACACTATACGATATTCAGCTATACTAGTTAAAATCGTATGCGACTGTTTACTTCTAAGTACTATTTCTCATGAATAGTTGGAAATAAAAAATCATAAATTAAAAGCCATAGCCACAGTTAGAAAAAAATCCACCCTTAGACTACCCTATGCGTTGGTAGGTACTCTGTAGCTAGTGTGTGGTGGTAGTTCATTCGGTATATTAATTATAGCATGATTGTGCTTCATTAGATATTAAAAATCAGTTAACTAGCTCATATTCTTTTTGTCTAAGTTTATAAGACGTAATTTTAAATGTCTCATCCATAAATATTGAATGTATTTTATATTTTAATATAAAATTAATGTGATATTTTTTCGTACCCCTAATAAATATATGGGTTTTATTTGATATTCTCTACATATATATATATTGAATGTAATACAATAATAAAGTGCAGGTGGTAGCAAATTTGATAAACCCACAGCAGTGTGGATACAGAAATTTCACGATAGATATTTAAAGTTATAAAAATTTTATTTAATAGAAAATATAAAAGTTTATAATAGCGAAAATTAAAATACAATTATTCATACTAAAGATAACATCTCAAATAATATAAAGAAATCACATAATAATTAAAAATTAACGCAATGATGCTTCATATCTTGGAAGCGAGATATAATATCATGTAGATAAACACATAAAAGAAAGCAACTTTAATAATGAGTAAAAAACAGAACTTAAAGATTAATAGTTTTAATCATGATGGTTGGATTTAGATATGAACTGTTTTCTTGAAACTACTAATCTAAGTCAAAGTTCAAATTCGAATAATTCTACAACAGAGCTGTATAATCACAACAAGATCCTTTAATTAAGTGAAAAGGCAATTCTTTTTGTCAAAATTTTATGTTATGCAAGCATAAGTTCAAAAGTGTTTTTATTATTAACATACTTTGTCGAACGGTTTCTAACTAAGCAACTTAAGTAGTATTACCTAAACTGCTAAATAAAATATAAATCGGACAACCAGACACTAAATGGGATCAAATTATCAAGTGTTCAACACATCAAGTTACAAGAAAGACTTGGCAACACTTACATAGTTTTTAGATAATTGATATATCAGTTATCAGAATATAATCAACTACTATGCAAAAACTTTAGAATCATTATAGATGTCTCACTTCTTTATACGAAATATAACTCACGTCTTTATTTAGACACATAATTTTGCTTTAAATCAGATATCGCCAGGGAGGAGAAGGAGATAGAGGGATTACCGGATTAGAGATATGGGGCTATGCCGCCATGGAGGTCGCCGGGTCGGGAGGACGAACCTGCGTGGCTATGCCGCATCGGTGAGCGATGACGGCAAGACAACTTGCGAGACGACCGCTCCAGAGCACTCCTACGCAGCCTCCTAAGTCCTGCCTCCAGAAGTCTAGAGTCTAGAAGACCATAAACCTCCTGCGCCGCCAGACAGAGAGAGATAGAGAGGAGAGACCTGAGTGAGAGGAGAGACCGAGTGAGACTTAGAGTTTCTACCGTGTGTCGTATAAATTACGACAATGGGTCTGGATCAGTGTCGGGTGCCAATTTGGGTCTGAGAAACAGAAATAGACCAAAAGGATCTGGCACCAATTTAGACTGACTAGGTATGAACAAGACAAATTTAACCTAACTACTAGTATACATATGTATTATACTTTATATATAGTAGATTATTTTACAAAAACTTTAGGAATTCAACTAAATACCTTTAAATTATGTTAGGACCGCCCTTGATCCAGGGCTTAATTTTCCGTTACTAATTTAATTGTCAAATGACAATAAGCATACCAAGAGGGTAGCAACATACATTTTTATATTAATTGTTCCTGCGCCAGAACGTACGTACGCATTTAACTTGACAAGTTCTCTAATTTGTGCATATATACATGCATGCTAGCTAGTGGGAGTATTAATTCTAAAACAAGCATGCATATGCATGATTAGCTTCCTGAAAGCGTGAACCGCTTCGACTCGCCAGAATGCAGTAGCTAGCATCCGTGAGCTTATTTTGACATCACCAGTCACCTATATATCAATTATCACACGAGCTAGCATGTAGCTTCTTTTAATTCTTCCTCCATTCGATCATTCATGCATTCTCATTGATGCTTAGATCAGAAGAAGGCCCTGAGCGCCGCCTGGGCGAGCCGGTCCGCCGCGGCGGCTGCCACGGGGAACCGGCGGAGGTGGACGGAGAGCAACACGAGCGCCACGGCTGCCGTCCACAGCAGAAAACCAACTACGGCGTGGTTGTCAGCAGCCCGAGGGACGGTGGCGCGCAGGAGGAAGGAGACGCCCAGCATCATGTACACGACGCCGTAGAAGTGGAGCCGCCGCTCCAGGCGGCGATCGGGATCAGCAGCAGGGTCGCCGGGGTGGCCCCGAGCATTGTTCATGAATGGTGCCCGGGGAGGAGCTGCCATATATCTTGCTGGTGTCTGCTAGCTGCAGCCTGAATCGTCTATGGATCAGTAGTACTCCGCTTGGGAACGATCTAGTTATGTAGCTATGGCACAAGAAGGCCTGCCTGTAGTATATATAGAGAGACATGGATAGAGGTGGGGAGGCCAGAGGGGTCGCTGCTGCAGGTCTCCCGCAATCCGCACACAATCTGTAAAGCAAAATTTTTTACTCGATCACTTGCTTAATCTGGGGCTAAATTAAACCTAGTCGCACCTTTAGCGAGCACTGAAGAGGGCAAAGATACCAAGGAATGTTAGCGCATGGCCAAACACTCTGGGCGCACTCCGAGCTGCTGCAACCAGCGAAGACGCCATGGGTTTGTAAATTTTATCAAGGATAACGATAGAATTGGTAATCGATGGTTATCGGATTTTTTAGAATTTTTTTTACAAAAGTTTTGAATTGAAAATTGAATTTTTTAGATGTAAAGAGAAAAAAGTTAAAAAAATTGCAAATTTTCTTTATATTTGATGAAAATTAGATAAATTCAAAATTTTTATCCGTTTTTCATTTTTATTGGACCTCACCAATAACCGACGGTTTTCGATGAAATTTCGGCGACAATGTTTCCCTGGCAACAACTAGCTTTTGGGTAAGCTGCCGCCTGCACAAGCATCTCTTCGTCAAACAATAAAGGTATGTGCAGTATATATATATCTTTACTATTATAAAAGAAGTAATTAGTGGTTGGTCCGTCGTCACTCCTCTCTTCTCAACCATTCGATCTGATTACGAGATTAAATCTGAACCCTCTCTCCTCACCTCCCTCCCTATTCCTGCCCGCCGCCTCTCCCCACCCCACGCGTCGCCTTCTCCCTCCCCTCCCCTCCCCTCCGTGCTGCATGCCTCACCACTCCTCCCCTCCCTCCCACCCCGCGCGTCGTTGCCTCCAGCATTCCCTCCCACCCCGCGCGCCGCCGCCTCCTCCCCCCACCCCTCCGCTCCGCCCGCCTCACCGCCGCCGCCCCCAACCCACATCAGATCTCGTTTCCCTAGCCCCCGCCCTCCGCTACACCGCTGCCGTCGGCGTGACTCCCTCCTCCATCACCACCGTGCGCGCTGCCTCAATGTCCATGGCTGCCGCCATCTTCTGCCGCACCAGCCCACTCCTCTTTGGTAAGTTACCCCCCCCCAATCAGATCTTGTTGGTCTTGACGGTTTCGGGTGCTGATCGGTTGGCATGAAGTTGCCACCATGTTGCGCAGAGGCCATGCAAACGGTGGCTAGCCATCGCTGATGCAAGTGGTGCGGAGTGGAAGGAAGAGAAGATGAAGGGAATCCCATCGTGCACCGAGGATTAGTGAAGATGCGCGAAGAGAGAAGGGGATTGAGGAATGGGAGCATGTCAGGGCCGCCCCGACCTGGCGTCTTCTCCCTCCTCACCTTTGACGAGCCCCCCTACCCCAAATCCCCCGAGGTAACCATATCCTTCCCTTCTTCCTTCATATCTAAATGGGGATCCAGGCTGCTAGGGGTTCAGGGGAGAGGAAGGCAAACGTCCACACACCTTTGTGTTCCCTTGCTCCGGCATAGGCCTCGGGCTCCCCCACTAAACTCGCAGCCACCACCCACGATGGACTCCCACCTCCTCTTCCTCCACTCCAGGTCCCTACCTCTATCTCCCTCTCTCACCGCCGTCTGCATGGCGCGCCACCGCATTGATCCTGCTGCTACCCCGGGTCACCACGTCTCTCCCTCTCACCGCACCTGCATGGCCCGCCGTTGGAGTACTCCTGCTGCCACCGAGCCAGACGCTTGTCACATGTTCGATAAAATGTCTAAGTCAATGGCCAGGCTCTGTGGCGAGCACAATACCAATTCACATGCCGAACTTTAACATATATTTGTTAAGTTGTGTTCTAACCTGTTTAATTGTGTATACATCTTCTACGGCCTTCACTTTAACATATATTTGTTGTGGCTGAAAGTACGTTGGGCTATCATCAACAGGGATAACATATAAATCAAGCTCAGCCTCTTTTGGTAGCAACTAGAGTTCAGGTGAACGTTATGGGAGTTTCAGTGGCACAAGGGAAGCTGATTCATTCATGCGATTCTGGGGACAATGAACTGGTAAAACCTCGACAAGTAATAGTGGCAACTGTAAATCGGCGGGGCGATAAGAAAGGTGCGAAGCACAATAGAAGGTATTTTAAGGTGCTTAGCATTTTATTCATATCTAGAGTAACCGCTCTTTGGTTTTGAAAAACTCAGAGTCGATAACATTTTATTTATCTCATCCCATTTATCATATAATTCAAAACTTGGTAGCCGATGGGATAGGGTGGTATAAATATAATACCTGATTGCTTTCTTGGGTGCATGATGGATCATTTAGTTTCCTGTGGAAATACAATTATTGTCTTAAAAGTTTACTACTATTGCCATTGGAGGCCCTTGTGATGTACCTTGTAGTGGTAAATGCAGCAATATCAGTTCTGGACTTGCCAACCTGTAGCCTCAGGCTTACCTTTTATTGTTAACTTTTTGCTCCTTCACTGATGTTGTATTTGTCAGAATACCACGAATGGGGATTCTTTTTCACCCAGCTCCTTGAAGCGCCCATGTAATACAAAAAGCAATGAGGAAGACTTCGATGACTTCGATCATCGTGGATCTTCTTTAAATGGTAAAATCTTGTACTCGGTATCTATTTGGTGCTTATAGTACTACTTTGCCAAGAATGTCGTTGTCTGTAGTATTTGGTTATTAAGTCAACGGTATATTAGCGATATATCGTCGTGTGGCCCCTCGGCTTGGCATGGAGTCTGCGGATATCTTGTCTAACAGATTGTAATACTTGTTACTGATTGTATTAGTTTTCTGTACTTGTTCAAAATGTATTGAAGCTGGGTTGCACTCCTTGAGTAAGAACTTAGTAGCTCCACAGTATTTCCTTCGTGAATTTGGATCATTTAATACATCAGGATTTTGAAATACTCATAAAACTCCCATTGTCTGAAAGCAGGACACCAACAGGCTCTTTTCTTATAGGAGCCGTGGAACTGACTTGAGCTGCAATGCATGTCTTGTATAATGCGTGGCCTCTGTTAGGTCAGTGTTAATTGTTTATATCATAAATTTGAAATCGGTTCTTTCGGTATCCAGTACTTAATTTCTTAGCTTTTCCTTCCTGCCACATATTCCTTTTTTTCTTCCTGTATCTTTTATTAATGCTGTTACTTGAAGGTAAGAACCTTCATTGCTCATAGGTTTCATGTGGGATGCACATAAATAGTGTTTATAAGCCTCATAACGCAGTAATGGGAAGCCCAACCTTTTTTTTCATGTAGTTGTGTACTCTTTACCTTTTCCTTCTTTTTGTAATCTTTTCTTGGAAGGATGCTATGTTCGAAATATTAGTGTGTCTTTTAGGGTCAAGCCTTTTGTATTGATGCCTTTTGTTCACGCTATAGATTAGAACTCTATCAAGTCTGATATCTTACAAATTTCTCTTTGTGGATAGGTCTTACAAATAGTAATCTAGCAACATGTGGTTTGGGGCTGTTCAGGTATATTTTTCTATCCATGTTGCCCTTATCAACTGTGTACAAATGTAGACTCTAGCCGTCCGAGCGCTCCAAGGGGTGCATCCGCCCATCCACACGCGCCCACGTCCTGTGCCCTAGCCTGCCATCCTGTCCCAATGGGTAGGAACACGAAGGGGGAAGATCAAGACATCTTTTCTTTGTTTTAGAACAGATTAAGACATCTATTCTTTAATTTAGAGCATATTAATAAGGGCAGCGATTAAGTGTTCCATTGTTCAAATTCAATGTTATTTTGATGTTACCTCCTCTATATGAAATTTTCATTGCTTAGATTCACATTGTGCGTCTATATGGTTGTGTTTGTGTGCACCTATGTAAGTGTATGCGTGATGTGTCTGTGATGGCCTTCAAGTGTGGGCCAAGTTTTGGTCTCAGCTTTCTTTTTTAGTTGGTCACTTTTGTTTATTGTCTGTAAGGTTGTTTCCTGGTTCCTGTGGGGACTAGATGAGGAGTTAACTCATATACTTTTAAGGAGGAGAAAGAAGGACTGTGGGCATTACAATTATTGCCTACAATGTTAATACCTAATCTGTGCTACAGCATAGATTACTTTCCTGTTGTTCAATTCGTGTGTCTAACGGACTGGATCCAACTTTTAACCATGTATTGTTCATTTGTTGATAATTTGTTGGCGAGTAGAATTACGGTGTATGCATGTTTTGATCATGGTGTCTTCATTGTCTTAACATATTCCGTTCTCTATTGTTGCATATCATCAGAACTTGTTATTATGTTTCGAACTTTCTACTTGATACAAGCTTCTAATTACTATATCAATTTTCTTTCAGTTACTTGCAGGCGTGTTGCTTTCTGCTGTACATACATATAGTGTTGTGCAAGAGATGTGAGCAACTCATGTAAACACACTTAATCCACAAAGAACAACAATCATTGTGGCCGATTTTATCAAGGTTTATTATATTTGATCTGTAAGCACTTGCCTTCTTAATATATAACTGCATTATAATATCTACTACTAAGTTTTCTTTTCCATAGCAACGCATGGGCACAAGACTAATAGTAGAGTACTGTCTTTGAATAATTGGCGGTTTTCCATTATTTTTACAAAATAATTTGTTGTTAATAGTCTTTGCTTGGACACGTTGGCCTCTAAGGTCCTAATTCATCTGAATTTGAATATGTAAGATGTCATTTCTTTATAAGTTGTTAACAACTGGATTGGCACTATCAGGTGTGAATTTAAAGCTTTGGTTTAGCATTTCTTTTAAATAGGATCATCCACTTGTGGTACGTGGGATTGGACTATTTCTGTGCCATTGATTAAATGGGTATTTATGCCTGCTATTGATGGTATGTACTCAAGTTGTCAATGTGCTTTTCTTGTGGGCAAATGGATCATTACCTACTGTAAAGGACTGCTGATAAATAATACTATATTATATCACTCACAATAATATTCATGTTTGTAAAGGATTGCTTGATTAAAGGACTGCCGATAAAAAAAATAGGTTGGCATTGGCCTTCGTTGTCAGAGATGGTGGTGAAGCCATTGGAGCCGAGGGAAGATGGTTGTGTCACCTAAGATTCCGCGGTGCCAGAGTTGTCGGAAGCCAACGCAAGTAACTGGTAGAAGGAGGTAGAGGAAAGTGAGAAGAGTCCGGCAAGGGGTTTGGTTTTAATCACTATTCGCCATGGGGTCTTTACGATGATAACAATTTAATATATTATATTCCAAAGATAACTGTTAAATTTAACCGGTGTCTTTAGAGGGGGCTAGACTTCAATTTCGAAACCATCTTTAGCACGACCTGTCTGTTTAATGCATGTCCGTTGGAACGAAGCTTAATTAAGTAGATGATTCGTGATACTATGATCTAAAATATATAAACCAAATAATGAGTTTAGAACCTGTTGTCTTATTTATTAAATATCCGTTTAACGCATACGGGCACTCTACTAGTATATATATATATATATATATATATATATATATATATATATATATATATATATATATATATATATATATATATATATGAAGGCTCTTTTCTACACCGGGTGTAGTTACACCCTATGTCGTATCTCACAATGTAGGGAGTATCTCGCGTAACGGAGGGTATATACGTGTAGTATACGAGTATTTAAGACTATCTAGGTGGTATGAATAATTTTTTAGAGGTGGTATGTAGATTTTTTTTGATATACTCCTTTTTATGTATGTATATGAATGTATTTACAAAATACGCTAAAAACTATAGACCCCCTTGCAATTTTTTCATGTGGTTCACATTGAAGTATCTTATAATTAGTATACGAGTATATCCAAAGTGATAAAGGAGTATTTCAAATTCGTTTAGGTGGTACATTAGAGGTGGGTGTAATTACACCGGTGTAGATAGTATTTTTCCTATATATATATATATATATATATATATATATATATATATATATATATATATATATATATATATATATATATATATATATAAGAAATCGATATTCAAAATCATTCCACTCGGAATGTTTTGCTTTTCCCAGAGCGGGACTTCTATCTCGTAAGGATATGCGGGGCCGGGTGCCAATTACTTTTGTTAGGTTTTGCATCACAGTTGACCTCATCAGTTGTTTGTGCTGTGCTCTGTCCGAGTGGCCATTGCTTGTAGCAGAGATGCTGCATTGCTGCATATATTATATATAGTTTACGTTAGGTGTTCGATCTCATAACGTAAAGCTAGTCTCATATTTATCTGGGTGATCGATGCATATCTGATTCTGATGATGATAAGACCATGCATTCGATCGATCACCCATCACCGAGAATTTAATAGAAGCATGTACACCTCACTCAAGTCATGCATCCCGTTGTTCATGTAATTATTCGACGACTAATTAATCTCCTCGCTCTCTCACACACAGCTGGCGGAAGGGTTTGTAAAGGGAAAGCATACAAAAGCCACCAGTACAAGACAGGGACAATGGGACTTGACTCTCGATCGTCTTGACTTTCAGCCACTAGGAATCGTCCAGATTTTCAATTCCGCTTACGTCAACTTTCAGCACCTAGACTTAAATTAAGTCCACGCAATGAATGAAATGGTAATTTCTGAGTGCAATATATCTCTCTCCTCGTGGCTTAAGATGGTCTTCGTATGCGTCCTGTCGGGAAATTTTCTTGACAATTTGTAACACCCCATTTTGCGGGATTTAAAAACTTTAGAAAAAAGTTGATATTTGAGCACAATTCAATTTTTTATCAAAAAGAATGGGCTGGCCCACTCTTTTCTTTCTCTTTTCTCAGCCTGGTGTCGCTGGCCCACGGCTCGCTTTCCTTTCTTTCTTCTTTCTACTTCGTATCGGACCGACATTGCTTGGCTCAGCGCCTCCCTCTCTCTCTCGCTTTGCTCTAGCTGAGTCCGACTCGGCTGATCATGCCAACGCGCACCGCCCTATCGTCCATCATATCACCACCAGCTCCGTTGATGCCCCGCGTGGGCCACCCTTGCCATGCCCACGCGCACCCGTCGCATCGTTGAGCAGTGTGCCAACGTCAAAACCGCGCTCGCTCTTGCCACGCCAGCTCTGCTCCACACGCATTTTGCTTATCTTGCCACCTCACTGCCCATGTCTGTACCCACTCCCGCGTCAGCCACAGTGCCTTGCTTACCTCATCGCATCTGGTCGGCTAGCATCACCCACGCAAGGCTCAACCTCATGTTGACCACCGATCAACTCATGCCCGCCATGCCTCGTTGGCTATTTAAGCCTCGTCGTGGTCACCTCCCTCTCCCCCATTCCCATTCCTCTCCGTCCTCTTCCTCCCAGAGCCAAACCGAGTTCAAGAACATTTCATACTCGTGCCAGCCACCGCCTTCACCTCACTGCTCCAATCGACTCCGATGAGCTCCCTCAATACCACTTGAATCAAAGCGTGTTCCTCACTCCCCTCTAGATTTGTCCTCACCCAATATTTGCATTTCTCCCCCAAGAACTCGCCACACCATCATCTCCCTCCATTTTGGCTGAAAATCACTGCTATCGCCACCACCGCTCTTCCCTCTCCGGTGAGCCTCGCACCAATTCCTCTCTTTGGGAGCTTCTCCATGCATCCCTCTTCCTTTCCCGACACTCAATTCGGTCTCTCTTGACCCTGGTCGCTGCTACCATGACGCTCACTACACCACCCCTGGCTCTCATCGTCAATTCTCCATGGCTCCTCCTTGACCTTACCATCCACTCCGGTACACTCTCCTCCACCCCCTCATGCTCATGTACACCTCCCTCCCCCCTTCCTCTCCATTGTCGCCACCCCTTTTCCCTCCTAGGTTAGCATTAGGTCGGTGCATATGCTAACGGTAATAATTTGCTTAAATTATTGTTTTTTACTTATTGTATTCAGTAATTTTCTATCTATTTACTATATTTCTTTAAAATACTACTTTACACTTAAATAACCATATATGCATTCACTTGTCAACTTTGCATTATTATTATATTTCCCATGTAACTTGTGGAGTGCATTGTATGTGCTCACCCTTGCTTAATTTGGTTGCTCAGAGGAGGATGACTTCGACTACGGTGAGGATTAGGTCGAGTAAGCCGCGTTTTACTGTTGTTTGCCCATAGGCAGGCTTGTGGCTTCACCACTTTATTTACCTTTTTTCCACTGTTATTTTCTTTATTTATTTAGCCAATGAGCAATGATGATGTAAGACTTGGCCACAAGACTGTACTCTCTTTAATTAATAAAGTCTGTTATTTCGCTTGATAGGTATCCCTGTTACTACTATGTGTAGTAGTTGATTTTGGACTAGTACGATTAACATAGATGATCCAAAGGCGTTGTGTTGGGGTTCGATAGATGTGGCGGGGCCCGTGTGAGGCAAAATGATGTAGATACGCTTAGGAGTAAGCTAGACTCTAAGGACAAATTTGAAACTTCACACACCCCTCTCTCCTTCTATAAATAGGATCTCTTGTAATGAAAGGGGGTCATTTTGTAACCTTACACACTCATATTAAATACACTTAAGTCAATTGTATGCATCTTCTTTAGTCTTTTTATATCCTCGGCAGTCTCCGCATCCGATTAGGGATGCTTTTAAGTTTACTATGTGGTCTCATACCGACGATAAAAAGCAATATAATGTCATGCAACCCATTTTTGCTCGGCTGGCCATTCTTCATATAACATTGGTTAAGGAGATGAATCTGAGCAACACCGATAAAGACTTCAAGGTGCTAAACAACAATATTTTTAAGTGTCATCAGTAGCCAGATCAGAAGTGGATAAACTGTCAGCTAGCACATGCATTTTGATTATACTAATGCCTTAATAGATGAGGCCAAATCTTGCTACATGCAAGCAGACATCACATGTATAGTTTAGGGTACCATAGATGAAGCATCACAATCAGCCAAACATATATTTCTTTGATGGCAGCACGGGATCTACTAACCTGAAATTTGCTGGTTTACACCCGTAAAAAAGATGCTTGCTTCCCCGGTTTGATTAAAATCTTGCCGCAACCTTCAAGCCTTCTCCATAATCCCAAGCCTTTGTCTCATGAGAAGAGGTAGATTACAAACAAATCTTGCTGACACTAGCATCTTGCTGCATAAAAAAACCACACGCACACACACACGGTATATGCAGAAAATTCCCCAAATTTTTATTTTACACAAAAGAAAAATTGATAAATTTCCCATGAGCTGAACACCTTGTTGCATCACCATAGACCAATAAAGAGAGTATATTTTGATAAAGAGAGTGAATTACGTGCTAAAGCCCATGAGCTTGCGCGCTGAACACCTTGTTGCATCACAATAAATTTTTTGACCGTATGCACCCAACAAGGATATCGACAAATTCCTAGCAGAATTATGACACCGTCAAAAAAATAAAATTTTCTGACGGCGCATACGGACCCGTCAAGAAAACATATGGCCGTCACGAAACATCTGATTTCTGGTAGCGATGCGGCTGTGACTTGAAAACAGCTTCCCTGTCCCCGCGCGCGGTGTTCTCCTCCGTGTTCCCTCGATCTGAACCGCTCGCTATTGATCCAACGGCCCACCGGCACAAGTTTTGAGCCGTTGGATCAATAGCGAGCAGTCCGATCGGGAAACGGCTCTGGCACCGCGCGGGGACAGGAAAACTCCGTTCCTGTGACTTCACCCTCCTTGTACTCCGAAAACTCCGCGTTTGCGCGCTCGCGCGCGCCTGAGTAGTGTCAATCAGCTGCCCGATCGAACAGACACCTCGATCCACACAACAGTTGCATCGATCGCCGACCAATTGAGGATCAACGGTAGCCGTCCCGGCGCCACCCCGCAACAACAATGCCCCGGTGGCCGTCGTCGGCGCCGACGGGCAGGACGACCCGGGCGGAGCCGCTGCAAGCTGACGGCAGCTCGTGGAGAGCCACTGCTGACGCTGTCGTTGGCTTGTTGTTCATATGGACGGCGGGCGTAAACTCAAGTGCTCACGTGCGAGCGAGCTGCAGCTTGCCTGATGATTTGCTCACTCATCTGGTGGTTTCCTCTCGGATGTTTATCGATGAGGTGCACCGAACTCATGCGCAATAGCCCACGAGAGCGCAGCTTGCCTGATATTTGAGAGGCCCACGAGATGAGCCCACATGTAACGCGATGTCCCCAAGACAGATATGGTCTAGCTGCGGCCCATCTTATTTTCCTCGAGAACACACAAGTTTTGCGCCGCTTTACACTCGGAGAGATATTAACGGTCTCTTCTTTTCATCTGACGTTTCATTCTTATAAATTTCTATACTAAGATGAAAAGTTTCATTCTTTTTGTCTTTTTCTGATTAGTTTGTTTTATTTTAGGTTTTTTTATTTTTTTCGTATTTCTTTGTATTGTCTATAATGAACTAACATATTTTTTCTATTTTTATTTTTTTTAAAATTAATTATGCCAAATAAACCAACTCAGCTACAGTAAAAAAATAAATTAGCTACAATAAAAAAGCTATAAGCCAATGTCATTATGAACACCCCTTAATTTCTCTCTCATCCACACACAGAGACTAGAGGGAATCCCCTTGCCCCAACGCCTTAAAGGATTTGAAGAAAGGACCAACTACGTCATTAACTTTTATCCCCACATGTCCCCCCTCACAATTTTCACGATCCAATCACACCATTTATTAGGAAACCTCTTTCATTTGGACTACATCCAAGTGCAGCAACCTTTCATTTGGAGAGGAGGTCAGACTGTGTAACATTTCGACCTATGATGGCCTATATATGTATACATGAGGATGTGGATTGGTCTCACATTGCTAGCTTAACATGAGAAGCACTAACATATAAACCTATAGACACCATTGGCAAAAACCTCCGGTTAACCGTTTTATGCAAAGCGAGGACGAAAATGCAAGCAGGTTATTATGTGTGTGTGGCTTATCCATAATGGGGTTAGGTCTAAGTTGGTTTAGATCCTAGGGCGTTACAAATGGTATCAGAGCCGACCCTCGTGGTTGCACGGGTGCGTACGGGTCAGGGGCATGGGCATATGACGCATGACACGTGTGGGTCCGAAGATGGACATACAACATGGTATATGTACCAGTACTGGACGCATGGACGTGTGCCAAGAGGGGAGGTCTTGGTCATTTGCTCCAATGTGGATATGTTGGACTGCCGAGGATGCCAGGTTCTTTAAGGGATGTGCATGTAACACCTCGCCCCATGATAGCTCATGTGTGTGCGCGCATGAGGATGTGGATTAGTCCCACATTGCTAGCTTAATATGAGAAGTACTAACATATAAACCCATAGACACCATTGATAAAAACCTCTGGTTAACCGTTTTACGTGAAGCGAGGACAAAAGCGCAAGCAGGTTGTTACGTGTGCATGGCTTATCCATAATGGGATTAGGCCTAAACCGGTTTGGATCTTAGGGCGTTACAAACTGTCAAAGGTTTCAGCAGCAACCTTTCATTTGGACCTCGAGCACCTTTCATTTGGAGCGCCGTTCATTTGGAGTCCTCGGATCACCTTTCATTTGGAGCAGTGGCGGATCCAGAAATTTTATAATGGGTATTCAAAATTATAAAAATATTATTTAATAAAAAACATAAAGGTTCACAATAGTGAAAATTAAAAATCTGATTATTCTCAAATAATATAAAATAATTAAAAATTAATGTCATAATGCTTTATGCCTTGAAAGTGAGGTATAATACATGAAGACAATTCTTTTTACCAGATTTTTGTGTTCCATAAGCAAAAGTTTAAAAGTACTTTATCATAAACATACTTTATTGAACGATTTCTAACTAAGCAACTTAAACAGTATTACCTAAATTGCTAAACACAACATGGATCGAATAGGCGGACACCAAAGGGGATCAAATTATCAAGTGACCAACACATCAAGCTATAAGAAAGACTTGACAACACTTGTATAGTTTCTACATAATTGATACACGGACATCACAATATAAACAACTACTACGTAAAAACTTTAGAATTATTATAGATGCATCACTTCTTTAAATAAAATACAATTTACATCTTTATTTAAACACATAATTTTGCTTTAGATCGGAGATTGCGGAAGAGGAGAAAGAGATGGAGGGATTATTGGATTAGAGATATGGAGCCATGCGACCATGGGGGTTCTTTGGGTCGGGAGGGCGAATCGTGTGGGTGTGTGCGTCAACGAGCGGCGACGGTAAGATGACTTGTGACTTACAAGATGGCCGTTCGGTGCTTCTATATAACCTCGGTGCTTCTATATAACCTCCGAGTCTTGCCTCTAAAAATCTAGAGTCCAAAAACTAGAAGGTTCCTACGCGCGGATGAAGAGAGCCAAAGAGGAGAGACTTGAGTAAAGGGAGGCTGAGTGAGATGTGTAGTTTCGGCATATGTCGTGTAAATCATGACATGGGCCTAGGCCAGTATCTGGCACTAATTTGGGCCTAGGAGAAGGAAATAGGTCGAAAGGATCCGATACCAATTTAGGCTAACTGAGTATAAATAGGATAAATTTGATCTAACTATTAGTATACATATATATTATATCTTGTATATAGTAAATATTTTACTAAATATTTTAGGTATTCAGCTGAATACTCTTACTTCTATTAGAACCGCCACTATTTTGGAGCACCTTTCGTTGGGAGCACCTTTGGTCTTTATTCGGTGCACCCTTCGTTGGGAGCACCTTGGTCTTTTATTCGGAGCACACTTCGTTCGGAGCACCTTTCCTTTGGAGTCCCCAGATCACCTTTCTGGAAAAAGTGGCTACGTGATATCAACAGCAGCTTTCATTTGGAGTATACCCAAGTGTAGCAACCTCTGACAGTCTGACCTCCTCTCCCTCTATATATATGGCAGCTCGATCTCGCTGAAACTAACATGCTTATAGACATGAACACGACAGGCATGCCTTGCACCATATTGTACTCCACAGATTTATAAGCTGCAGCTACACCAGAGTCCAAGAGATCGCAGCTCCTCCTCCTCGGCTGGCACCACTGATGGACAACGTTGGAGTCGACGCCGGAGACCAAGCTGCCGATCCCGGCGATCGCCGTCTCGAGCGGTGGCTCCACTTCTACGCCGTCGTATACATGATGCTGGGCGGCTTCTTCCTCCTCCGCGCCGCCGTCCCTCGGGCTGCTGATAGCCACGTCGCGATTGGCTTCCTCCTGTGGACGGCGGCCATGGCGCTCCTGCTGCTCTCCTTCCACCTCCGTCGCTTCCCTGTGGTGGCCATGGCCGCGGCTCGCCCGCGCAGGCGGCGCTCAGGGCCTTCATCTGACCATCTAATTAAGCATGTAACGACTAAGGAATTAATAGTATAGTACGGTGGCTCATCGTTGTTGATCGATCGAGCGGTCAATGTTTCAATGCTACTGCACGTCCGCACTGCATCTAGCAGAGCTGCCTGAAGGCTGCGACTTTCTTGACTCTGCCATGTCAAGCTGCCAGCAACTCCCCGTTCGATCGATCTGTTTCTGTTCATCTTTGCCTGCGTACAATCTTGTACGTTTCGACTGGCTACATAATAATAATTTAGCTGGGAATAGAAAAAGCCTAGTTCTGGCGGCGCGTGAACAATAATAACAGCGTTGTTATTCTGGTATGCATGATTTTGTCGCTAACTTGTCAGTTGGTTTTAGTTTGCAATCTCACTGTATTTCGCTGCATTTTTTTCTTTGAGATGAGTATTTCGCTGCATTTTTTTCTTTGAGATGAGTATTTCGCTGCAGATTAGCTAGCTAGCGTCTTGATGATTTCGAAATCCGCTCTACGTTAGGTGTTTTTCTGCCCGGCCAGGCCCAATATGTTAACTTCCCTAGGGCCATCAATCTCCTAGGTTTGTTGACCTCTTTGCTCCAAGGTTTGCTGTAAGTTGCAAGTATGCGCAGCCCCGAATTTCAGCCCAAAATACATAGTCATTAATTTGTCCTGGTGTCACGGGGAAAGCAATACAAGCCCCTCACTTCCGTCGAACTTCCGAAAATTTAGCTATTAATATCTTTTTAAATATTTAGATTAAATATATAAAAATTATATGTAGATTTATTTTTAGAAGAATTTTTTATAATATTGTAAATTTGTTAGATTTTATAAATATATTAATATAAAAATTGGTAGTTAAAATTATGTTTAAGAGATCGGACCGCTATTCAAACCAGTATGTTTTTATGACTAGAGAAACACGGAAACATCAGGACTGTTGGATCTAATAAGATATTGTATCGATCACAGGAATTATGCTGACTTATCTCGTGTGAGTTCCTGCAGCTAATTATACGTGAGGAGAAGCTACCATGCAAAGCAAGCGGTGGTTTATACGATGGAGCTACCAGGCAACTGCATAAAAAAGAACGGTGTGGTCGAGAGAGTATGAATAGAACTATCATAAAAACAATGTTTTTCTTTTTAAAAACGCACAAAAGGAGACTGAGGAGAAAGGTGAAAAGCAAAAGAGAAGAGTACATATTCCATCTTTCCAAGAATCCATCCACGGAGATCGCTTATATATGTTCGGTGAGCTCCACCGGCAAATGCTCACCACACGACCAGCCGGAATTAGTCAGGAAACACATGGCAGCTCCACCTGCGGCGCCCTTCCTCAACGGCAATGCTATCGCTCGGGTCGACGTCGACGGCCAGCTAGCCCAGGCCGCCGTCGACCGCCGTCTCGAGCAGCGGCTCTGGTTCCACGCCGCCGTGTACATGATGCCAGGCGCCTCCTGTTGAAAATGTAGGCAATATTTTAATTCCAAGTTTTAGTAGCAGACAAAAGCAATATACTAGTGATGCACAACTAACTAATGACAGTAGGCTACTCATCATACTTCAGAATATACGCAAGAATAATATTGTATCAAAGTCGCATGCGAACACGAGCGACTTACTTTTGGGTTTGATGTAGAGCGAAGCGCGCGAGCTTGATGCGATGTAGGCTGACGCGATGCGGGGCGTAGATGAAGCGAGCGGGAGGCGGTCGCGCGGATATCGCTGCCGAAACTTTATTACCGCCCGTGCAGGTCTTCACGGCGACAATGGTTCGGAGATACGCTCACCTTCCTTCCAGTGCGTCGGGAAGAAAGGTCGGCGAGTTCGAACGACCGCAGTACTACCGCACAATATTACGAGAGGAAGAAAACAATGGGAGAGAAGAATGGAGAAAATCGGTCACAAACACATGCGTCTCGGGCCTTTTATAGGCGTGCTAATTACTCTCTAATGGCGACACCATTAGACTGAAATAATGCTCAAATGGCGACTCCATTATTCACTTAATAGCTGCGATATTCAAACCAAATATTTCGCGATCTCATTACGATCAAAGAAGTAACCGACTCTATTATTCACTGGTAACTGCTAAAATTTAAAATCAAATAATGGTAATTAAGCAGTCTCGTGACCAGTTAAAAGGAGAGAGATGATGCGAGGTTCAGCAAAATAAGGTGGACATGGACTGCCAAGTGGCACGCCACGTCACGGCGCGGTCGCGCGTCGCAAGTCACAAGTCACGCGATTTTCACGCGAAAATACGCGAATACGCACGCGCGCGCGCGTGCGCGCGTGTGTGTTTAGCCAAAGCCACCATCCACTTCCATAACTCAAGGAGTGGCATGGACTCCACCTTATAAATTGGTCTCTCCCACTTGCCCTAAGCAATATGGTACTAAACCTCACATGCTTTGGAATTTAAGAAAACGGGCCACAAATAATGGGCCAATTTCTAACAATCCCCCACCAATTCCAAAGCAAGAAGCAAAAGGATATCAAAGATATTGTGCTGACGTACTGTTAATATACTAGTCTTTTAGTGTAAGTCCCGTACGGGTTGAACTTGCACCTAGAATAACAAGATTCATCTTCTCACAGCTAATGAATGGACAATGCCTTGAATTCATAGCTTTTTGTGATTAGATTTCACTTGAAATCTCAACTAGTACTAGGCTGCCAATGAACCACGCCTAAACGGAGCGTTATGTGGTCATGCTCCCTTATCTGCTCATGAGCTTTCTAGAAAATGCCCCGTTCTCGTGAACTGCGACCAAACAGTTAAGCTCAAGTAGGTGTATTCTTTCTGGGTATCCTACAGGCTAATACATTTTCCTCATTTGGACAACAGAATACATTAATGCTTTATGCCAACCTTCCATACAGTTGAGAGTATTTTATTTATTAGGACATAGGTACAATCAATATGTACTCTCTTGTTACAACATCAACTTGTTTTTCCCATTAACTACGTCACGGGATCTCCGATCAAGAAGGCATGGGTTACCATTATGATGTAACTTAAAGGGCCTCATTCCCATGTCCATAGAAGCAGCGAAATCGCTTTCGTGCTAATCCCTTTGTAAAAGGTGCGCGATTTTCTCGGTGTTAATATAGTTCACGGCTATCACTCGGAGTTTCTCAATTTTACGTGATTTAAGCCTCGCTTCACATGTCTAGATGACTTCATATTATCCTTTGTACTTGTGACTTTGGCCAACACGGTTTGATTATCACGATTACATCGAATTGCGGTATTGGTTTCTCAACCAGCGGTAAGTCCATCGAAGCTCTCTTAGCCATTCGGCCTCAACGATGGGTGTGTCAAGTGCTACAAGTTCCGCTTCCATGGTTGATCTTGTCAATATAGTCATTTACAAGACCTCCATGAAAGCTATGACACCGGCTAAAGTAAACACATAACCACTTGTAGCTTTGATCTCATCAGCATCAGAGATCCAATTGGAGTCACTATACCCTTCTAATACAGAAGGGTATCCAGTATAATGTATTCCATAAGATGTTGTGCGCCTCAAGTAGCGCAACACTCTTTCAAGTGCCTCCCAGTGATCATCTCCTGGGTTAGAAGTAAATCGACTTAATTTGCTCACAGCAAATGAAATGTCAGGTCTTGTGACACCGGCTAAATACATAAATGACCCAATAATTTGTGAATATTTCAATTGATCTTTTCCTAACCCTTGATTCTTTCGAAGCTTAACGCTTGCATCATAGGGTGTTGGAGAAACTTTACAATTTTCGAAGCCGAAACGGCTCAATATTTTCTCAGCATAATGAGATTGGCTCAAAGTAATCCCATTCTCATTCTTAATCAATTTAATATTCAAAATAACATCTGCCTCTCCTAAATCTTTCATATCAAAACAGCGGGATAGAAAAGATTTGACCTCGTCAATTACGGCAGTGTTTGTTCCAAATATAAGTATGTCATCCACATACAAATACAAGATCACTCCTTAACCCCACCATAACGGTAATATACACATTTATCCGCTTCATTCACAATAAAGCCAGCGGTTGTCAAAGTCTTATCAAACTTTTTGTGCCATTATTTAGGTGATTGCTTTAAACCATACAAGGATTTTAATAATCTGCATACCTTATTTTCCTGTCCAGAAATCACAAAACCATCAGGTTGATCCATATAGATTTCTTCCTCCAAGTCTCCATTAAGGAAAGCTGTCTTTACGTACATTTGATGAACATACAGACCATAGGAAGATGCTAATGCAAGGAGTACTCTG
The DNA here is from genome assembly GCA_036346265.1 of Melocanna baccifera. Taxonomy (NCBI): domain Eukaryota; kingdom Viridiplantae; phylum Streptophyta; class Magnoliopsida; order Poales; family Poaceae; genus Melocanna; species Melocanna baccifera. The sequence continues at coordinate 26,535,811 of CM070697.1, read as the reverse complement.
ATGGTGGTTAATCTAGCGACAGGAGAATAGGTATCAAAGAAATCTTCTCCCTCTTTCTGAGTGTAACCCTTAGCTACAAGTCTTGCTTTATACTTCTCAATAGTACCATCGGGCCTCAGTTTCTTTTTAAAAATCCACTTACATCCAACAGGTTTGCACCCAATAGGAAGATCAGTGATCTCCCAAATATCATTCGCCATGATTGAATCCATCTCGCTACGGACTGCCTCTTTCCAGTACTCAGCATCAGAAGATGCATAAGCTTCCGAAAGAGTCTTTGGTACATCATCCACGAGGTATACAATAAAATCATCACCAAAGGTTTTATCAACCCTTTGTCTTTTACTCCTTCGAGGAGCTTCTGCGACTAAACTATTGTCCTCCTCAGGGATATCATAAAATGGTTCAGAAATGGTGGAAAGTTCAGAAGTTTGATTATTCTCATTTTCGATATTATCGATTTGAACATTCTCAGTTCGAGTTGAAGTATTGCCTACTGTTCTCATAGGAAAGATATTCTCAAAAAATGAAACATCTCTAGACTCCATTATTGTGTTAGCAATAATCTCAGGAGTTTCTGATTTAACTACTAAAAATCTATAGGCTGTGCTATTTTGAGCATATCCTAGAAAAATACAATCAACTGTTTTTGATCCAATTTTCCTCTTTTTCTGCAATGGTATGTTGACTTTTGCCAAACACCCCCAAGTTCGCAGATAATTAACATTAGGTTTTCTCCCCTTCCATCCCTCATATGGAGTAATTTCACTCTTTTTAGTGATTACTCTATTTAGGACGAAAGTTGCTGTCAATATAGCTTCCCCCCACCATGCCTTAGGCATACCGGAACTCTCTAACATGGCATTGACCAAGTCCGTTAATGTCCGGTTTTTCCTCTCAGCTATCCCATTTGATTGGGGTGAATATGGTGGTGTGAACTCATGGATTATTCCATGCTCAGAACAGAATTGGGAGAACTCATGAGAGACATACTCTCCTCCACGATCAGATCTCAATCTTTTTATTTTATTTTCTAGTTAGTTCTCAACCTCGGCCTTATAAATTTTAAAGTAGTTTAAAGCTTCATCCTTAGTTTTAAGTAAATACACATAACAGTAGCGTGTTGCATTATCAATAAAAGTTAGAAAATATCTTTTGCCTCCTTTTGTCAATAGTCCATTCATTTCACACAAATCTGAATAAATAAGATCTAATGGTGCCAGATTCTTTTCATCCTCTAATCCTTTAAAAGGTTTTGAAATTTGTTTTGCTTGCACACAAGACTGGCACTTTGATCCTTTGACAATTTCACATTTTGGAATTAAATCTAATTTGGACATTCTCACAATAATATCAAAACCAATATGATAGAAACGGGAATGCCAAACATTTGCCTCACATTTATTTATATTTGTTGCAACATTCAGATTATAACAATACTCTAAAGTACTTAGGCGGAACAAGCCTCCGCTCTCATAGCCTTTACCAACAAAGTTTCCGAACTTAGACAATACAATTTTATTCGACTCAAAAACTAGCTTATAACCATCCCTACATAGAAGAGAACCACTAATGAGGTTCTTATTTATTGTAGGAGCATGCTTACGTTCTTTAAGTGGACAATATTCCTGAAGTCGACTTGGATCCACCGTGCCAACACCAAGAATGAAGCATGCGAGCCGTTTCCCATTAGGACGGAGGAAGCCCTGCTTTGCTGGTAAGAAGAAAACAAGGAAATATCGAACATACGTGAACATTAGCACCAGTATCCACCCACCAATCAGTGGATTGACATGCTGAAAAAACAACAGGTGGATTACCATACCCTCCTGAAGTCGAGGCCTCGCCTATGATCACGTTGACAGCCTTCTTCTTTGGCTGTTCACCATCTCTGATTTTGCGGAAGCGACAATCCTTCGCAATATGACCATTTTTTCCGCACACAAAGCAGGTGATGTCCTTCAAATCCCTTTTCTCAGCTTTCTTCTTCTTAAAGCTAGTTGTCTTGTTCGGTTTGTTGGATTTGTACTTCTTTGCTATAGTCTTTTTCTCAATGAAGTTTGCATTGTTTTGGCAGGAAGTGCTTGGTGCATCTTTTGCTCTTACTTTTTCTTCCACATCGAGAGCAGCAATTAGATCTTCAACAGAAATCTCTTCACTCTTGTGTTTCAGGCTAGTGGCAAAATCCCGCCAAGAAGGAGAGAGTTTAGCAACAATGCCCGCAAACTTAGGAGGTAACACACAGCCCAAGTGCGCAATTTCACCGACTAGTAGCTGGAGGTCATGAGCTTGTCCAACTATGGACTTAGCCTCATCCATGCTAATGTCGAAAAATTGCTCACACATGTAGAAACCAACGACCGACCTCTGCCTCTGCATATTTGTGCTCTAGTGCATTCCACAGTGCATGGCGGACTTATAGTCCATGTACACATCGTAGAGTTGATCTGCGAGCAGTCAAGATGCAACCAAGAGCGATGTTGTTTGCACTATCAAACCGCATGTCTTGCTCGATCGTAAATGGATCTGCGGTGGACAACCCACCACAGCCCCGAAGACATGAGCTAAAACTTGACTATAGTCTGCATCTACGAAAGTTCTGACCACAAAACCTCTCAGGTTTCATCGCATCAGAATCGCTAACCATTTCTCTATTGCAACAAATTTCACAATAAGGTTTCGGATTGTTGAAAATGTAGGCAATATTTTAATTCAAGTTTTAGTAGCGAGACAAAAGCAATATACTAGTGAAGCACAACTAACTAGTGACGATGAGGCTACTCATCATACTTCGAATATACGCAAGAATAATATTGTATCAAAGTCGCATGCGAACACACGAGCGACTTACTTTTGGGTTTGATGTAGAGCGAGAAGCGGCGCGAGCTTGATGCGATGTAGGCTGGCGCGATGCGGGGCGTAGATGAAGCGAGCGAGGCGGTCGCGCGGATATCGCTGCCGAAACTTTATTACCGCCCGTGCGGTCTTCACGGCGGCAATGGTTCGAGATACCGCTCACCTTCCTTCCAGTGCACGTCGGGAAGAAAGGTCGGCGAGTTCGAGCAACCGCAGTACTACCGCACAATATTACGAGAGGAAGAAAACAATGGGAGAGAAGAATGGAGAAAATCGATCACAAACACGGGCGTCTCGGGCCTTTTATAGATGTGCTAATTACTCTCTAATGGCGACACCATTAGACTGAAATAATGCTCAAATGGCGACTCCATTATTCATTTGTAATCGCCGATATTCAAACCAAATATTTACGCGATCTCATTACGATCAAAGAAGTAACCGACTCTATTATTCACTTTGTAGCGCTAAAATTTAAAATCAAATAATGGTAATTAAGCAGTCTCGTGACCAGTTAAAAGGAGAGAGAGATGATGCGAGGTTCAGCAAAATAAGGTGGACATGGACTGCCAAGTGGCACGCCACGTCACGGCGCGGTCGCGCGTCGCAAGTCACAAGTCACGCGATTTTCACGCGAAAATACGCGAATACGCACGCGTGCGCGCGTGCGCGCGTGTGTGTTTAGCCAAAGCCACCATCCACTTCCATAACTCAAGGAGTGGCATGGACTCCACCTTATAAATTGGTCTCCCCCACTTTGCCTAAGCAATATGGTACTAAACCTCACATGCTTTGGAATTTAAGAAAACGGACCACAAATAATGGGCCAATTTCTAACACCTCCTTCCTCGTAAGCGCCGCCGTCAACCTTCACGCCCGCCGCTCCGGTGCTTGCGAAGCCGGCATTGGTGTCCTACTCTAGGCGGCGGCCGTGGTGCTCGCGCTGCTCTCCTTCCACCTCCGCCGTTTCCCAATGACCGCGTTGGGCTGCAGCCGGCTCAGCGCGCGCACTCGGGCCTTCTTCTAATTAAACTCCACTCCAGCTTGAAATGAAACTAAGGCCTGCCATTATTAATTAAGCTACTTCGTTCTCGTACGCATGTGTGCTTGGTGCTTCAACTTGGGCTTGCTAATTAACCAAACAATAAGATAGGCCTGTGTCATGTACTGGAGGGTTTATTCGGTGCATTGTCTTCCTTCAAAAAATATATTTGGTCAATTGGGTTGAGCCTTGTATCTGGGCTTGTGGGTCCTCATGTCAGTTGGAGTTAGTATCGTAATAGGTGGCCTTGGCTTTAGGCGAGTGGTAAGAGGTATAACAAAGCACGAATTATGTGTTCCCTTGTTCTCCTTGTTGGGGCTGTTTTTCCCTTTTGATTTATAGTCTATGATTATGATTTATAGTTTCTGACGGCAGCTTGTGGAGCGCCACTGCTGACGCTATCGTTGGCTTGTTGTTCATGTGGACGTTGGCCGTGCCTCTCCTACTGCTCTCGTTCCCGCTCCGCCGCTCCCGCGCGTGGCCATGGCGGCGCTCAGATCCTTCTTCCAGCGCGCGTGGAGCTCTACTTTGCTTCCAAAATTGACTAAGCGGTGGAGATGATTTGCTCACTAATCTCATGGTTTCCTCTCGGATGTTTATCGATGAGGTGCACCGCACTCATGCGCAATAACCCACAAGAGGGCAACTTGCCTGATATTTGAGCGGCCGACGAGATGAGCCCATATCTAACGCGATGTCCTCAAGACAGATATGGTCTAGCTGCGGCCCATCTTATTTTCTTCTTTGAGAATATCTTTTCTATTAGAACAGCAGACAGTACTTCAACACAAACTGAGAATGTTCAAATCGATAATTTCGAAAAAGAGAATAATCAAACTTCTGAACATCCTACCATTTCTGAACCAATTTGTGATAGTCCTGAGGAGGATAACAATTTAGTCATAGATACTCCTTGCAGGAGTAAGAGATAAAGGGTTGACAAAACTTTTGGTGACGACTTTATTGTATACCTCGTGGATGATTTACCAAATACTTTTTCAGAGGTTTATGCATCTTCTTATGCCAAGTATTAGAAAAAGGCAGTCCGTAGTGAGATGGATTCTATCCTAACTAATGGGACTTGGAAAGTCGCTGATCGTTCTATTGGGTGCAAACCTGTAGGATATAAGTGAGTCTTCAAAAAGAAACAGATGCCTGATGGTACTATTGAGAAGTACAATATAAGACTTGTGACTAAGGGTTACACTCAAAAAGAGAGAAGATTTTTTGATATCTATTCTCCTGTCGCCATATTAACCACCGTCAGAGTGCTCATTGCGTTAGCATCTTTTTATGGTCTACATGTTTATCAAATAGACGTGAAGACATATTTCCTTAATGGAGAGTTGGAGGAAGAAATCTATATGGATCAACCAGATGGTTTGTGATTTCTGAACAGAAAAATAAGGTATGCAGATTAATAAAATCCCTATATGGCTTAAAACAATCTCCTAAACAATGGCACGAGAAGTTTGATAAGATTTTGACAACCGCTAGCTTTATTGTGAATGAAACTGATAAATGCATATATTACCGTTATGGTAGGGGGTCAAAGAGTGATCTTGTGTTTGTATGCGGATGATATACTTATATTTAGAACAAACACTGTCATAATTGATGAGTTCAAATCTTTCTTATCTCGATGCTTTGATACGAAAGACTTAGGAGAGATATATGTCATTTTGAATATTAAATTGATCAAGAATGAGGATGTGATCACTTTGAACCAATCCCATTATGCTGAAAAAATATTAAACCACTTCGACTTTAAAAATTGTAATGTTTCTTCAACACCCTATAATGCGAGCATTAAGTTTCGAAAGAATCAGGGGTTAAGACAAGATCAATTGAGATATTCATAAATTATTGGGTCACTCATGTATTTAGTTAGTATCACAAGACCTGATATTTCATTTGTTGTGAACAAATTAAGTCGGCTTACTTCTAACTCAGGAGTTGATCACTGGGAGGCACTTGAAATAGTATTGCGCTACTTGAGAGGTACAACATCTTATGGAATTCATTACGCTGTCTACCCTTCTGTATTAGAAGGGTACAGTGAATCCAATTGGATCTCTGATGCTGATGAGATCAAATGTACAAGTGGTTATATGTTTACTTTAACTGGTGCTGCAGTTTCATGAAAATCTTGTAAACAGACTATATTAACGAGATCAATCATGGAAGTAGAACTTGAGCATTTGACACATCCACTGTTGAGGCTGAATGGCTAAAAAAGTTTTTGATGGACTTGTCGTTGGTTGAGAAATCAATACCAGCAATCTTGATGTACTATGATAGTCAAACTGTGTTGGCCAAAATCTCAAGTATAAAGGATAATATGAAGTGCTCTAGACATGTGAAGCGTAGACTTAAATCTGTTAGAAAATTGAGAAACTCCGGAGTGATAGCCGTGAATTATATTAACACTGAGAAAAATCTGACAGACCCTTTTACAATGGGATTAGTACAGCAAGCGATTTTCATTACTTTTATGGACATGGGAATGAGACCCATCTGAGTTACATCACATGGTAACCCATAACTTCTTGATCGGAGATCCCGTGACTTAGGTAATAAGAAAAACGAGTTGATATTGTAACAAAAGAGTACATATTGATTGTACCCATGTCCTAATAAATAAAGTACTTTCAACTGTATGGAAGGTTGGCATAAAGTCTTAATGTATTTTGTTGTCCAAATGAGAAAAAGGTATTAGCCTGTAGGATATCTAGAAAGAATACACTTACTTGAGTTTAACTGTGTGGTCGCATTTAACAAAAACAAGGCATTCTCTAGAGAGCTCATGAGCAGATAAGGGAGCATAACCATATAACGCTCCGTTTAGATGTGGTTCATTGGCAGTCTAGTACTAGTTGAGATTTCAAGTGAAATCTGATCGTAAAAAACTATGAATTCAAGGCATAGTCTATTCATCAGCTGTGACAAGATGAATCTTGTTATTCTATGTGCAAGTTCAACCCATACGAGACTTACACTAAAAGACTGGTATATTAACAGTACTTTAGCACAATATCTTTAATATCTTTTTACTTCCTGCTTTGGATTTGGTATGGGATTGTTAGAATGGACCCATAAATGAGACTCATTTTCTTAATTCCAAAGTATACAAAGTTTAGAACCATATTGCTAAGGTAAGGTGGAGGAAACCAATTTATAAGGTGGAGTCTATGCCACTCCTTGAATTATGAATGTAGATGGCATGAGAATGACTTTGGCTAATCACACGCGCGCGAGCGTATTTTCGTGTGAAACTCGTGTAACTTGATGTGGCGTGGGCACTGACGTGGCGTGGCGCGTCACTTGGCAGACCAAATCTATCTTTTATTTTTGCTAAACCGTGCATCACTCTCTCATAGTTTGAATGAGATTCAAACATTTGAATTTGGAGCTTTATTGAATTTTGATGACAGGCAGTTACCAGTGGGTAAATGGCTGATTAAATATGTCATTTATCAGTAGGTAAATGGTTTGTTAAATATATCAGTTAACAGTGGGTAAATGACTGTTTTAATCATATCGATTATCAATTTACCTATATATATATATATATATATATATATATATATATATATATATATATATATATATATATATATATATATGCTTGAGACGTCGAGAAGATAACCAAGTAGCTCACTGCCTCCATTCTCTCCCTTCTATAAACTTGTGCTGTTGTGCTGTGCCATCTGAGTCTCGTCAACTCTTCTTCCCGACGTGCACCGTGAAGAAGAGGAGCGATATCTCTGAGTCGTCGCTACCGTGAAAATCTGCACGTGGGTGGCAATAAAGTTTCTGAGCAGTGCAGATCTGCGCGACCGCTCGTTGCACTGCGACATCTATGTTCTGCACTGCATTACGCTTATGCTGTTTCCTATTCTTCATCAGACCTAACAGTAGTCGTTCATGCGTTCGATCGAATTTTATACTATATTTCTCTTGTGTATTTCCTAAAGTAATATGAGTAGACTACTGTTAGTTATGTGTTTTGCATCATTAGTTTATTGTATTTATCTCTTAGTAAAATTTAAAATTAAAATATTGTCTATATTTCTAACAACTTATGGCTAACCCTTTCTTTTCCTGATGACGGAAATGGTGCAACCAAGCGGATCGTGGAATTCTTGCTTTCTTTTTCCTGATGACAGAAATGGTGCAGCCAAGCGGATCGTGGAACTCTTGCTTTCTTTTTCCTGATGACGGAAATGGTGCAGCCAAGCGGATCGTGGAATTCTTGCTTTCTTTTTCCACACCCCTTAATTTTTCTCTCATCCACACACAGAGACTAGAGGGGATCCCCTTACCTCAACCCCTCAAAGGATTTGAAGAAAGGACCAACTACGTCATTAACTTTTATCCCCACATGTCCCCCCTCACAATTATCACGATCCAATCACATCATTTATCAGGAAACCCCTTTCATTTGGAGTACATCCAAGTGCAGCAACCTTTCATTTGGAGAGGAGGTCAGACTGTCAAAGGTTTCAGCAGCAACCTTTCATTTGGTTCTCGAGCACCTTTCATTTGTAGTCCCCGGGTCACCTTTCATTTGGAGCACCTTTCATTCGGAGCACCTTTCATTGGGAACCTTTCATTCGGAGCACCTTTCATTCGGAGCACCTTTCCTTGGGAGCACCTTTCGTTCGGAGCACCTTTCCTTTGGAGTCCAATTGGAAAAAGTGGCTACGTGATATCAAGAGCAGCTTTCATTTGGAGTATATCCAAGTGCAGCAACCTCTGACGGTCTGATCTCCTCTCCCTCTATATATATGGCAGCTCGATCTCGCTGAAACTAACATGCTTATAGACATGAACACGACAGGCAAGCCTTGCACCATATTGTACTCCACAGATTTATAAGCTGCAGCTACACCAGAGTCCAAGAGATCGCAGCTCCTCCTCCTCGGCCGGCACCACTGATGGACAACGTTGGGGTCGACGCCGGAGACCAAGCTGCCGATCCCGGCGATCGCCGTCTCGAGCGGCGCCTCCACTTCTACGCCGCCGTGTACATGATGCTGGGCGGCTTCTTCCTCCTCCGCGCCGCCGTTCCTCGGGCTGCTGATAGCCACGTCGCGATTGGCTTCATCCTGTGGACGGCGGCCATGACGCTCCTGCTGCTCTCCTTCCACCTCCGCCGCTTCCCTGTGGCGGCCATGGCCGCGGCTCGCCTCGCGCAGGCGGCGCTCAGGGCCTTCGTCTGACCATCTAATCAAGCATGTAACCACTAAGGAATGGACAGAGAAAATAATCTGCTACATGCATGCTAGGCACCGTAGCTCGCACATCATCGAGTGGCCGGTTTGGGTTGTGGGACTGTGTTGGCTATTAATATGGAGCAGTTATGCACGGTTAATTAATTAATTAGACGTTGATATTATGCTGACTGATCGATGTTGGTACTAGCTGCATGCAGCTTCAGTTAACTGAAGTGCCTCACGCTCTCAATGAAGCTGGTCTTAAGAGTTCAAACTCTCACCAGCTAGCATATAGCCACATATGTATGCAGAAATTAGCATTAACATGTCAAGTTAGATACAAACAATTAATAGCACGGTAGCTCATCGTTATTGATCGATCGAGCGGTCAATGTTTCTTATGCTACTGCACGTCCGCACTGCAGCTAGCAGAGCTGCCTGATGCTTCAACTTGGCTAAAGCCATACTGAGCGTGGCCGTAGGAGGGTTTATTTGGTGGATTGTCTTCCTTAAAAAATATGGTTAATTGGGTTGATCCTTGTAAGCATATGAGCTTGTGGGTCCTTATGTCAGTAGTAGTATCTGTAATAGGTGGCCTTGGCTTTAGGAGAATGGTTAAGCATATGAGGTTGTGGGTCCTATGCATTTTCGTTGACAGCTTTAGGGGGCATTGCATTAGCACCTTCTTGGCGCACTGGTTACGCTCGCGCAAATCGGTTGGTAAACACAGAGTTGGATAGATAGGCCGGCCCAAATTCACCACGCCTCGGCCCACGAACACGTTATTCCGCCGTAAAAGTTAATGCAAAAAGAAAAGAAGCACTGTGCACCGTCCGCGGCCGAGAAAACCGCGGTCTCGCCCGCCCTGTCTCCGGCGGCCGCCCACCATTTCCCCCTAAAGAAAGCCGCGTCCCTCTCTCTCTCCCCCACCGCCTTAATTCCCCATGCCGCCGCCTCGCCCCTCTCCGTCCTCGCCGAATCCACCATGGCCGCCCCGACCACGGGCTCCGCCTCCATGCCCCTCCCCCCGCGCCTCGCCATCCCGCTAGCCTTCGCGCTCCTCCTCGCCCTCTCACTCGTCGCCGACTTCCTCTGGGCCTCCTCCTCCCCCTCCCCTCGCGTCCTTACCTCCTCTTCCAAGACGGTAACAGCCCTCTTCGTCCAATGCTGCTGCAGTGCTGCATCCACGTTGCCTTGACATGGACGCCATTCTCCTAACCAAATTCCGGCTTTTCTCCCGTTCCTTCTCTCCTCTCTCGAGCGCAGGTGAAAGGGAAGCACAGCAATAGGGCGCGTGGCAAGGCGTTGCCGCCAGTGGGCCACCTCAACGCGACGTACGCCGACCTGCCCGCGCCGCTCTGGGACTGGGAGGAGATGCCGCCGGCGCCCGTGCCCCGCCTCGACGGGGCGTCCGTGCAGATCGGGGATCTCCTCTACGTCTTCGCCGGGTACGAGAGCCTCGACCATGTGAGCCCCGCTCCAACGTTCCTGTTATTTCTTCTGTGCTTTCAGCTCGCTCTTAGCGTTTCAGCGGGCCAAATGCTTCACCTTCACTACAGCAATCCAGCTTCTTGTGATAGATGTTCCGTATTCATATATGGGCTAACTCAAGCACAGTATGCAGCGGAGCGAACTCCAATCATACTAGGCGCACGTATTCCTTTAGCCGTTACATACCGTCTGATTTGAGCACAACTTATTGCAAGTGATCACCAGCAAACATTATGAAATTATGAGGCCAAATAAATTATTTAGGCCCAATTCAGGCTTTTTGCTGGATACAACTTGTAGTGTTTAAGTATAAATGTGATACCGGATGTTTTTGCAAAAACCAATTCTGCACAGTTCTTACCTTACCATCAGGAGTTCAGGACACCCTTTCTGACATCTTGCTTTCCTTCACCTCGTTTCAGGTCCACTCTCATGTGGATGTGTACGATTTTACTTCAAACACATGGACTGGAAGGTTTGATATGCCCAAGGAGATGGCGAATTCACATTTAGGGATGGCATCGGATGGGAGATACATTTACGCTGTGACTGGGCAATTTGGTCCCCAGTGCCGATCCCCTATAAACCGTAACTTCGTTTTAGACACAGAAACAAAAGTGTGGCATGAACTGCCCCCCTTGCCAGTTCCTAGGTATGTATTGTGATGTCCAGTATGAGTGTATGACCAATTTGGGGATTTACCATAGATGCTTATGTGTTGTTGTGTTACTTTTCACGGGCTGCTATCACTTATCAGTATGTGGCTATGCGCACATTCCTTTTGCACTTTCTTTTCATCTATGACTGTTTCCAATGCATGTTACTCTCTATAAAAATGCTCATACAACCAATTCATAGTCGTAGATATGTAGTTTTTCCCCATCATTTGTATCATTGCTACTACAATTATTACAAGTATCTTTTTCCATTATGCCATAGGTAAATTTAAAGTGCTCTCCTGTTCAGATGGATTTAGGTAATAGTTTGATCGCACCTAATCTTTTAGGAGGCTAATCAATATCCTCTGTTATCTGGCTCTTATACTGAACAGTGAAGAGATATATAACAGTTAAGCACTTGAGATGCCTAAGTATTGAATTATAGTATTGCATTAAAGATAATCTTTTAGTATGTTATATAGTAAACTTTACCCTAGTATATGACCAACATGAGGCTAAGAGAGCATTTGTCTATCTGAAAAAAGCCACCTATCTATTGTCATGTTTAAGATGGTGCATGCCATATTGTTTATTGCTCTAATTATCCATGCTTTAATGCCATATAGACAGACAATTGAAGCTTATGTTATAGTAACATCTTTTAGGTATGCACCTGCTACTCAACTGTGGCGTGGGCGGCTCCATGTGATGGGTGGTGGAAAAGAAGACCGTCACGAACCTGGCTTGGAGCACTGGAGCCTTGCTGTCAAGGATGGCAAGGCATTGGAGAATGAGTGGCGAACTGAGATACCCATACCACGTGGTGGACCTCATAGGTTTGTAGAAGTGGACTTGTTGCAAATTATGCCATTTATGCTATTGCTAATTGGTGTCCACATTTGGTAAGAAAGACAATAGTCAACTGATTAAATTGAAGTTTTAGACGGCAATGCTAAGTGGACTTGTTGCGACTTGTGCCATTTATGCAATTGCTAGTTGACGTGCACATTTTGTAAGAAAGAACATAGGCAACCGATTAGAATAAAGTTTTAGATGGCAACAATTCATATTTCTTATTTTTAACTTTTGACAGGGCATGTGTTGTTGCTAATGATAAACTCTTTGTAATTGGTGGTCAAGAGGGAGACTTTATGGCAAAACCAGGCTCACCTATTTTTAAATGTGTACGGAGGCATGAGGTATGTATGCTTCCCATAACACTTCGATATTAGAAAAAGAAGATTACTGCCTGCAGCTGACGTTTGTTTCTTCTCATCAAGATACAAGTGTAACACCTATAGATTTTATTGACCATTGAGCCATTGAGATTCTTACAACATAAATCTCAATAAGTTATGATGTTTTTAGCAACTCTAAACAAAAAGAAGTATAGCTACACCAGGCAAATGCTTTTTAACTGAACAAAAAAAAATGTCATGCACTTCCATATAAGGATTCTAGTGATTAGTCTTGATTTCCATTTCTCTCTCTCTCCTTTTTTGTGTGTGTTTGCTGTTAATCAGTTGGCTATAGCTTGATTTTGTTAGAACCACACTTGCACTTTTGCAGGTTGTGTATGGTGATGTGTATATGCTCGACGATGGAACTAAATGGAAGCAACTGTCTCCAATGCCAAAGCCAAATTCCCACATAGAGTTTGCATGGGTTGTTGTTAATAACTCTGTAATAATTGTTGGTGGAACTACAGAGAAGCATCCTATCACCAAAAAGATGATTCTTGTTGGTGAAGTCTTCCGGTTTGATTTGGAAACGCTGGTACGTTAATTATGGTATTACATTCCCGATAATTCTTTTTCCTCCCAAGTCTGATGATATGGCTGAACGAGTTAACATTCGCTATGCCATTTTTGCAGACATGGTCGGTCATTGGGCGCATGCCTTTCCGAATCAAGACAGCCTTAGCTGGTTACTGGGATGGGTGGCTCTATTTCACTTCTGGGCAGCGAGATAGGGGGCCTGATAATCCAGCTCCTAAGAAAGTTGTTGGTTGTATGTGGAGAACGAAACTACACCTGTGATGCTCAAAGTTTTAACACAGGTTTCTGTAGATGATAGGTCTGTATCTGTTTCCATTTTCTGACAGCTAGGATCCCGAGCAGCTACTTTTGTCCTGTATCTTGTGTGTTAACCTGTCTTCTGATTCGTAGTTATCAATGTTGTCTATTTTGTTTTGTTATCCACATTTCAACGCGGAATTTCTAGGATATGCGCTTCTAACTTGCAGAACATTGACACAAAATATAGCATCGGTATGCCCAGTCAGAGGGGTGAATGACTTCTTCAAATCTTCCTATAAGTATTATTAACAACAGAGTAGAAATATAAATTCACAAGCTCACTAAAACTAAGAACGGTTTTCTTGATCGTTGATTGGGATAGGTTTTTGACATTCTATAGAAGGTTCATACCAAGTTTTAAGTATTTAGAGTTTTAATTTGAGTGTTAGCTCAATTTTAGGTTTTAACTTGGTTTTAGTGTAGCAAAGCTTTACAAACTAAAAGATCCCATTTCTCTTAAGTTATTTCAAGA